>CM077030.1:109123647-109748647 GCA_039090855.1 Macrothele yani | reverse complement strand
GGTGGTGAACAGTATGACTCATGTATGTATGAGCTTAATTGTTTCATCCCAATCATTATGTAAGAAGGCAGTTTTTTAATTTTCATCAGAATCAAAAACGCACAGTTTAAAAAACAACGGGAGTGAAGGATTTCTTCTTTGTCGTCTGTGCCCTTCCGCCAAGTGGTAAATTAAGGCTGAGTTAAAACTATTTATACTGCAGACTTCTGCAAAACTGTTCACATCTCAAGCGTGTCTGTTCGCTATTCTCATACATGTCACACAGTAAAATGCCGCCCCTGTGGCGCAGTGGTCTAAGGCGATGGCCTATGATCATTCGTCCGAAAGGGGTCCGGGTTCGAATCCCGGTGAGGCATGGATGTTGTGTTTGTCTTACGGCACTGGCTTTCCCCCATCCCTGGAACCAGTGACCCTAAATTAGGGACGGGCGACTGCTTATAGCCCATTGAGTTGCTCACGGTAGTCGGTTAAACCTCCAATCAACAACAACAGCAGACAGTAAAACTCTGGAGCTCCAGTGCATTGATGTTTAACTACAATTCGTTTAGCAAAACACCGTTGTTACATTGACCACCGTTCCACTTGTAGCAGTTTTGATTTCATTGCTTGTGAAGTGGTACACTACTGCCCGAAAAGAAGAATGCTCTCAAGCACCGTTGTTTCACGTGTTAAGCGCAGGTCTTTTGTATGTTTGATGGTGGGCAGCTGTTGGTTGGACCGACAGACAGAAAGTTGCAGATTTCCCCATGACAAGAGCAGCTCCGTTTGTTGAGATGATTTTCCGTCGGAAAATGTGTAGACTTAATTCAACGTTAGGCAGCACTTTAAATTAAAAGCTTGGGAAATTCTTCTCGGAACTTTAGTGGTCGAATTCCGAAGTCATTGCGCAATCACAGTTTGATTTCCGTTAAGCCAGAATAATTCAGTAGGACATCTCATTTCTCTTAGGAATTCCTCCCAAGTTAGGTGCAGCCCTGACTTTAGCCTGAAGAGAACTACAAGTCCGGTATGAATCCGTCAATGAAAGAGAGGCAGGTCAAAGCACTCCAATAGAAATGTTATAAGTTAGATAGGGGGCGGGGAGGCACAGCAGGGTGGAATAGAGGAGAAAAGAGATGATGACATTATTTTTAGCGAGGAGGAGGGTCCTCTCTGCTTATCCATCGGCTTAACGTGCTCCTAGAGGCGCGGTAGGTGTTCAGGGGTCACTATAGCAGGAATTGGTTTAGAAGTCGCAGTCATCAGGTTGACAGTCTACGTATCTTACAGTAGGCCACTCATAGCCACCAAGGTTATTCAACTGCAGCTTGCCTGTCAGTGTTTTGCAACACGTACCGAGTATATGTTTCTTTGCAGAATGGATTTGCGTTCTTTGGCCCATGAATCAATATTGTCATAGAGCGCAACGAACTCAGCAATTCCAGTTAACTTGACTTCGTTTATTGTTGATTATGTCCAGTTGATTGAGAAAATGCCCACTGGGCAACCATAGCTTGCGTCACAATTTTTTTATTTTATTTATATTCTTTAAAGCTAAGTTAATAAAAGTAAAATTGATCAAAGTTTTTAAGCTTTTATTCTCATGGACTGTGCAACTAATGCGCGGCGCCCTGTTTTGGTGATCTGTGAGAAGTAATGAACACCGTGTATGTCGTACTCATGTGCATGCATATACTGTATGTTTGTGTGCTTTCGCGTACGTCCGATGAAAGAGGGGTTGCAAAAATTTTCAGTCCAAATATCGATCCATCATCAAAGAAAGTAAGGATGATAGTATTAGTTAACCCCCGAAATAAATATATGAAAATGTAAAGTAGGTCCGACTTCCTTTAAGAAGCCAGAGTGACTCTTCGTAATGTGCTAGCTCCTAACAGTTCTGCGCTCACAAACAGCTTTTCTGTTCTTTTGTGCTCAAACTTAATTTTTATTTAATTTAAAACTTATGCACATCATTTGGTCATGAAATCATTAGTACAGGGAGCTCTTCATTTTGTTAGAAAAAATGGGGATGATATGAATGTGTCCCATAGCTAGAAAATCGCAGAAAATGTGTTCAGTTGTTAGAAAATTAGGAATTTTTAAACTTGTTCGTTCACTAAGTACACGAAATAGTCGTTAATGTCGGTGCATTTAGTTTACCAGCGAGCACTGAAACTATGCATTAAATATGGAATCCCAAACATCACAATTGAAATTGAAGATATTTAGGATTCCATATGTTTTATCATGTGGCAAGCATACTACCAAACTACTGAAGTTCTTCAAAGCAGTATATATATTTTTTCACAATTCTTAAGTCACTATGAAAAAAGTCGTGCTGAACTGCTGTATTTCAAAGCTGGTAAGTATCATAAGATTATTTTCTGTTAGCATAACCGTAAACGAAGTTTATTTAAAATGAACAACATTGCGAACATGTACACTGATAAAAATCCTAAAAGTTAGAACTTCCAAGTCAGGCATAACGGTATTGATATAGATCGAGCTTACAAGTGAGTTCATGTACATTATTGTTTTTTTTGCACAGTTATGCTAATAGTAACATGCACTAATAATGTTCCATAGATAAACAGTTGGCTAAAGATTGGCACGGATTTTTCAGCATTAGATATCATTACTGTAAGACAGTGGGGGTTGCTCAGGGGCCCAGGCCTTTCCGATGAGGTATCACTTGGTCTTTCGTTGTTGGTTATTTGCGGCTTATTGTTACACTGTATATATTTGTACGTGTTTTTAAATATATGTATATTTCACGAATAATTGGAAACGCATTTTGATATAGCGAAGACATTTCTATCGCTGTTTTCCCCGGTGCATTTTCATTTGCATAGCGAAGACATTTCTATCGATGTTTTCCCCGGTGCATTTTCATTTGCATCTTCAATACTTTGGCCATCCCCATAAAGAAAATCTGGGTGCACCACTGCTGTAAGAATTAATTTATTTTCACTCAATTTAATCCTACTTTGATTGGATGGCTTATGTATCAATCGTATATACATAAGCCATCCAATCAAAGTAGTTTGTGTTTCGATGACTACATACTTATTTACGAATAAACTTAGTTTTCTTGTTAACAAAAGAAAACTGAATGACTTTTGTAGGAATCAATTCCGGTTATGATCATTCGAGTTTAATATGACTTATAGATAATTAAATTGCAATCTTTTTACTGAAAGCATTTGGAACTAGTCACAAATCATGCATTCCATCTGTCTTATCATTGTGATGATCATGGGAAGGCTTAAATAACGTCCTTACATATAAACGGTACGAAAGAGAATTTGAAGTGGAAAGAACAAGCTTAAAGCTAGCATCATATATAATTTACGCTTTCCAACCTTAGGTTGAAGAAGCATATATGCTCCAGCTTTGTCCATCTGTCTGTCTGTCGGCACGATAACTCGCGTAAAAACGGTTCGATTTCAATGAAATTTTAGTATGTGGTAGGGGACAACTGGGGACGAACCCTATTGAAAATGGGCGAAATTGGGTCAAAGGTCAAGACATAAGAGCGGGATTTTTTCCATCGCCCTTATGCGTCATAACTTACGTAAAAGTGCTTCGATTGCGACCAAACTTTGTCATGTTGTTCCGGAGGTATACTGAACCGGTTCTGTTGAATATCATCGAAATGAATGGTCAAATTTCAGGGCACAGGAGCGAGATTTATTCCACAGCCATTATCCTCATAACTTGAGTGATAATTCAAGTGAAAATGCTTCTATTGCGACAAAACTTAAGCATGTTGTTCCGGAGGTATACTGAACGAATCAATAGTCAGGGTAGGGAGGAGGGTTTGTCTGCGCGCGATTTCTGGTAGGTTGGAAAGCGTATCATAATCAATGTATTGCATGATTTTACTAACTTGTATTACATTCGTTCGGTATCGTTTCATCAGAAAATCGCGACTTGCGCAGAGAAATTAATTTCCCGAGTGGGACGATTTTTTCCCGGTAGTTGAGGTACCCAAACAAGCATAACCACCGAAAACTTAACGTCCAACTTATCTAGGCAATACAGTAACACATATTTGTTTGCACTAAAATTAAAACTAAGAAAAATAATATTAAAAAATTATTATAAAATTACCGTGTCTGTACTATTTACATGTCTTTAGTTTTTAAAGCTTTCAACCACTGTTGGAAAAACCGTTGTTGAAATCTGATCTTGCGGTATGCTATGCGATAAGCCCAGGCAATAGTAGTTCATTGGTGCGCAATAATATCTCATTACACTCTTACGCCACAAATATTTTATGAACGCAATAATATTCCGTTGAACTGTTGCATAAACGCAATAATATTCCGTTGAACTGTTGCATAAACGCAATAATATTCCGTTGAACTGTTCGTAAAGTACAAGAATGTCACGGCACACGTGAAACTATTACAAATATCAGTTTTGTGTTGGAGTAGCAACGTATATGTGCCAATCTTTCACACATACTTGCAAGTGGCTTAAGAAGAAACAACACCCACGGGAGATAGAAGTGACAATAATAACAGATAGTGCCAGAATTTTGAGGATGCACTTCCAGCGTGTTACGTGTATCCCATTTCCGCAGTTGCCAGCCGGCTTGTTTACGTTTTAAACCGCGGCTCTTCGTGTGTTTTTACTCGCAAGTTATTTTTTCGGGAAGTATTTGACTACGATTCTCCAAAAAAATGTTTCGAAATTGACATAAAACGTGCGATTTAAGATTTGAAGTTTGATATTGCTGTTTAATGTGTTTGACTTCCGAAGTGTGTCCGTCCGTTCCAGTTGCCAGCGTGTTTGCTTACATTTTAGACCTCGGCAATGTGTTATTGCGCACTGTACGAGGGTTGTTCAAAAAGTAACGAGACTAATTTTGCATGGAGCAGAAGTGTAATACAGTAAACATACTGAGTAAGTATGTTTAAATACTTACTAAGATACATAAATATTATTTATTTTATACATACATAAATATTATTTATGTATGTATATCAGGGGAGAATATTCCGGGTGTGCTAGGTGTGCGAGGCACACCCACACAGAAGCAGTTTAACCTGTACTATCGACATTGTTTTTCGGAATTATTTCTAATAAAACTTACCTGAGTTCCTCCTAAGGCTTCGCGTGGTGGTTAAAATTAATTTCCCCATATAATGTTTTCATTAAGAAGAAAAGGTTCGTTCAGTAAGTATTTAACATTCGCGCCCGACGATCGTAAAGCAGCTGTGATACAAGCGCTCCACACATGGCGCTGCAGATCACGTTCTTATTTCATTGTGGTTTCAAACGCAACAGCAGAACTCTCAGAGTGTGCTAGCAAAATTAAGCAGCGCTTGCTGTCCCACGGAGCAGTGCAACTCAACGTTGTGATACGAGTTGCTGTTATATATATATATATATTTTTTTTTTTTTATGTATTTCTAATAAGACTCGCAGCAGTTTGTCCTGAGGCTTTGGGTGTGTGGCTAAACTTAATTCCCTTGTGCAATATTTTCATGAAGAGGAGAAGGTTAGTTGCTTCGTGCAGTAAACAAAACGTAGTAAGTAATATTTGCAGCTGCAGGAGTGCTATTTTACCAGCGGACACCCCAAGTCTTTAAAGCAACTGTAGTTCAAAGCTCTCTAGATGGCGCTACATGTCATGTTTTTATTTTTTATGGTTTCAACGCAGAGGCTGAAATTCCCAGGCTGTGCGTGCTTAAAAAAAGCACTACTGGCAATACTTGTTTGCGTTTGGAATAGCGTGGCGTCATAAATACAATTCAAAGTTCTGCTACGAGTTACTGTTTTTCTGTCTTTTCGTCGCTGTGTGAACCGATGTGTTTATGAGCACAGATTTAAATATACAATTTGAATTTTGACATCCATTTAGGCTGACGATGTATAATGTGTCCCATTTTATGCCAGAGTTTTTTGCAGATTGTGTAAAGCGGGTTAAAGAAGGTAAGTCTCGTTTGTGTGTAAAGCTCATAAAAAAATACGTACCATTCGTTCATCACTCTAGTATTTAAACAGGAAATTCAGATTTTTCTTACAATGGAGTGTATGTAAAGATCTTAACAATAAGTTATTAGATGACAGCCAAATAAAATAAATGCTTTCGTATGTTCAAAATCAATGCTTGAATTTTGCAGCTTGGTATACATAATAAAATGTTTTGCATGTTTTTTCCCATAACAGAGCAGACCCAACCTAAATGGGTACGCGACACCATTATATATCATCATTGTCAACCATTATCAATCTACTGCTGGACGAAAGTCTCCCAAGTTTCTTTCACAACGGTCTGTCTTGTGCCAGTTTTGTCCATGTTACTCCCGCATACTTTCGAATTTCATCCACCCATCTCCCATGTGGTCTTCTTCTGGGTCTTTTCCTGTCCCTTGGAATCCAGTCTAAAATTTCAGCTAGCTGTCCATCGATGATCTGTCCTTCTGGCAATATGTCGAGCCCATTGCCATTTCAGGGATTTTACTCTGATCATGATGTCTTCCACTCTTGTCATTTTTCTGATCCACTAGTTCCTTTTCTTATCTCTCCTGTTTACACCAAGCATGCATCTCTCCATGCTTATTTGAGTTGTCTGCAGTCTTTGTATGTCTCTTTTAGTTAAGGTCCACGTCTCTGCACCATATGAAAGCACTGGAAGTATGCATTGATCAAACACTTTTTTTAAAGACATGATGACATATTGCTCTTGAAAATTAATAAAAACCAACAGGGATACAACGCCTTTGGGATCCTGTTATGGGGTGTATTCCATTCCTCTAAAGGCCCTTGAACCAGGCAAAAGTGACTTGATTTATGTGGGCTTTACATCCCGCAATCTTGGTTGCAGGACTACTGAACATAAGTATAACGTGAAGTCGTGTTCTGCTACTACAGCTGAACATAAGTATAACGTGAAGTCGTGTTCTGCTACTACAGCTTTGCCAAGATCCTTTGTGCATCTAGACTTAAATCGTGTTTGTTGTTTGCGGAGAGCCTTATGATACATAAATTCAAACCCATATGCTGTAATGATGCTTACCCTTCGGTAATCCCCTCCCCTGGAAGGGTTTGGTGGAAGAAATGGAGTGACAATCCGAACATTGATTATCATTAGGGTCAACTTCTTTTAATTTTGTGTCACCGTTTGTGGATCTTTGAAAATTCATTGGTCAGTCTATTCCACACACCACTTACGTCACGCTGTGTTTTGTTTTGTATATATACTTGTGGGTTTCTCGAATTGGTGGCCAATTCGAAAGATCTAATGTTCATTGTATGTTTTTAACTTACGTGTTTTTAACTAGTAAAGATTTTATCCGGCATATAGACGGCCTTTTTGTGTAATTGATTAGATTTAGCACGACTTCAAAATCATTATTTCTTGAAAATTATACTGTTTCTTCCAAAAGCTCTCCAGGCAAGTTCTATACGCCGATTAATTTCTTCATCAATGTGACCCATACTTGATATCTGTTGTCCAAGATAAATGTAGGTATTGGTTATCTCCAGCTTTTCTCCTTCAATCGATAAATCTTCATTTCTTGTAAAAGAATTGTGCATCACTTTTGCCTTCTAAAAGTTCATTTTTAATCCCACTTCTTTACTCTTGTCAGCAAGTTCCTGGATCATACTCTGCAGCTCTGATGGGGTAGTTGCAAAAATGACTACGTCATCAGCAAAACGAAGGTGAGTTAAATAATCTCCATTAATCTTTTTCCCTTTGTTTTCCCAGTTCAATGATTGAAAGACATTTTCCAATGTGACATTAAAGAGCTTCGGAGATATGGTGTCACCTTGTCTCACTGCCTTTCCAATTTTTATGGGGGCTGTATTCTCAAATAGCCGAATCTTTGCACTTGCATTTTCATAGATGTTATTAATAATATTAATGTATGCATCTTCAATACCGCAGGATTTCAAAGCCATTGTAACTGCTGATGCTTTCACCGAATCAAAAGCCTTTTCATAATCGATAAAAGTCATGCATAATGGAAGTTCATATTCCCTAGCTCTTTCAATTAGTTCTCCCAGTACGTGAATATGATCTTATTGTGCTGTAGCCACTCCTGAATCCAGCTTGTTCTCTCGGTTGAGCCATGTCCAGCGTCACCTTCAAGCGGTGTGAAAAATCTTTAGTGAAGATTTTATAAACCACTGATAGATCTGTAGTTTCTGAGATCCTCAATGCCACCTTTTTGTATGTAGCAAGATCATTGTAGTGTTGTTCCAATCCTCAGGAATCTTCCCTTCATTAAGGCATCGAGTGAAAACTTGGGCGAGTACTGTTTCAATTTCTCCTCTTGCTTCTTGTATGATGTCTATACTAATTCCATCTTCTCCTGGAGCTTTTCCTCGTTTCATGTTCTTGATTGCATGTGCAACTTCTGCTGGGAGGACTGGAAGAACTCTGGTACCTTTTGTAATGTCTGGAGTACATGTACCATCCCTTTCATATATTGGGTTGACGGAAAAGTCATGACGTATTTTAGCCATGTTTTGCAAAGGTCATTTATTGATAGAAAGAGCAAAGATCAGTCAATGATATAATGCCCATTTTGTTCGATAACCTTTTGCCATCTTTCAGTGAGCTGCAGAATACCTCGTTCATAGAAGGACCTGTCTTTCGAGGCGAAAAACTGTACAAGGTGCTAATTTACAGCCTCATCTGAATTGAACGTTATACCACGCAAGGACTGTTGAAGACAGTGAAACAAATGAAAGTCTGACGGCGCAAGATCAGGCGAGTATTCTGGGTGTGGCAACATATCTCACCCAAGCTCCAATAATTTTGGCGGGTGATAAAACTTGTGTGTGGTCTCGCGTTGTCGTGATCGAACACAACACCTTTACGATGAACGAGCTCTGGATGATGGATTCTTTCAAACTGTCCACGTGCCGACAATACACATTCGAATTGATTGGTTGGTTCCGTGGTAGCAGCTCGAAAAACACGACACCTTTAAAATCCCACCACACTGAGAGCAGAACCTTCCGCTGATGAATGTCTACTTTGGATGCCGTTTGAAGCGAAGCAGCACGTCGGGACCAAGACTGTTTGCCCAGCACATTGTTGTACACAATCCACTTTTCGTCACCAGTTATCAGTTGCTTCAAAAAAGGATCGTTTTCCTCACGTTTAATGAGCGTATCGCTGATGTTTATAGGCGCCGTCAATTGAGCTTCTTTGAGTTCATGAGGAACCCACACATCGAGCTTGCTTACGTATCCCAGCTTCTTCAGGTGGTGGTGAACGCTTGAATGATGGATGTGCAATTTGTCTGCAATCTCGCGTGTCATGTAACGTGGGTTTGACTCAATCCATGCCTTGATTTGGTCGTCATCAATCTCGGTAGGCCTCCCGGACCGAGGAACATCGTTGAGGTCAAAATCACCAGCACGGAATTTTGCGAACCACCGCTGGCGCCGACGTTCTTGTAGAGTATTATCACCGTACACTTTACGCAACTTTTCATAAGCTTGACGCGCGTTCTACCCTTTACGGAAGTTAAACAGTTAAAAACGGTGGAAATGCACAGTTTGGTCTTCCATCTTCAACTTGATGTCAAATCTCCGGAAATCAACCAAATCGCTCACTATTTCTTTTAGACGGCAGCTAGAACTGGCACCTGTCGAATGCCATAGCGATAACAGAGCTGCGCATGCCTTTAGTACTTCCAAAACCGCCCAATCGCCATCGGGTGCCAAAATACGTCATGACTTTTCCGACAACCCAATAGTTTTGAGTAGAAATCTTTCACTCTTGTCCAAATTTATTTCACCTTTATTTCTTGTTACAGAACCATCTTCTTTTCTCCGAGCCATAATCTGTTTTCTTCCCTTACTTATATGTCTCTTTGCTCTCTTCAAGCTTTGGTTGTTTTCAATTGCTTTCTTCACTTGTTCACAGTTGAATTTCCTTACATCTTCAGTGATACCTTTTCGTACTATCTTGCATAGCACTATACGTATATTCCACTTTGGAAGTCACATCTCCTTTATTTGTCCTCATCTCTCTTCTTCTCTGCATCAGAATTTTGTTTTTTCCTGATAATTAGTTCGTATGCAACTTGTTCTTAGTGCCAGCTAATTTTGTTGTTGTTTCCATACGAGCCCTGGTTAGTTTTCTGTTAACTTCAGAGATGTCCACTTCTTCCGACGTTAGACCTTCTGGAGCAGAGAATCTGTTCCTCAGTTCCAATTTGAAGGTATTATGATGGTTTTTAAGGTTTATCATGTCATAACACTTTGCTTGTTTTATGAGCTTACCAGGCTCGAGTTTAGGATTGAGGTGCATCTTACATCTTACCATTCTATGGTCACTACCTGTGTTGAACTTGTTTAGCACACTGCAGTCTTCCATGAAAAATTTCTTGTTACACATAATAAAATCACTTTCACTTGCCAATCCATTGGGATGCTTCCATGTCCATTTCCTTTGCGATTTTTTCTTGAAAAAGGAGTTTATGATGAAAAGCCCTTCTGCCTCTGGAAGTTCTACGAGAATATTTCCATGCTGGTTTCTGTTGCCGTGACCTATTTTTGTATTGAAATATCCCATAATGATCTTCAAGTGCTGCTTGCCTTTATTATTTAGATGACGAATTTCCTCATAAAATTCTTCAATCTCTTCTCCAGGATGACTTGTAGTGGGTGCATATGCTTGAATAATCTGAGTTTGGTATCTTCTCGAGAGTTGGATAACAAGTCTTGCAGCTCTGTCAGAGGAACTTTCAACTTCTACAACTTTATCCTTCAGTTTCTTGTTTATTATAAATCCAACACCACTAGTTCTGCCAGTATCTGTCCCACGATAATAGAAGAGATGTCCACTTTTCATTTCAATGAGATCTTCTTCTTACCTCACTTAGCACAACGATGTCGCACTTGTAGTTCTTCCAATTCAAGGAGCCTTGAATCAGAAGATAGGGAGCGTCCATTATACGTAGCCAAGGTCAGCATCAGATGGCAGCTTAGTCCTGTCCTCCGGTGATTCGGCCTCTGGTGCGGCACTTGGAAACACCGCCACGACTCTCCCTGGGGAGCCAAATGTTTAAGTACCACCCAAAAATTCTTAGGATTTCATCTCGGAACCCCGTCGGAGGTCGTACGAACGAATTCGTCCTCTCTCTCTGTCCCTCCCTTCTCAAAGCAGCAGGCTTCTGGAGAAGAGCGCAATTTTGCACCTCCTTCCTTCAAAGAGCTCACATTTCTCGCACATACGTCTTATCAAAGTGTTACTATTCGTGACAAATGGATACCGTTCCTGGCTACAGACTCCGTCAAGTTCAAGCATCCTTACTTCAGTTGTATGGTCAAAGCATCATTGGGTCAGCTCCTCTACTCTCTGCCTCTCACCTTCATAGGGAGGAATTGGTCTTCCTGCAGTAGATCTCGTTTACCGTGGCGCACGGCTTCACTGGTTATTTCATGTGCTCAATAGCTCCAACCCAGATACATGCACAGTACGAAATGTTCTTGCCTCATTGAAAAATCCTTCATTAACGTTCGCCGTCTTTCTTCGAATGGATTTTTATAAGTAACAATTCCGAAGTGATTTCCTCTATTCTTAGCTTAAGGCCCTTAGATATTAATAGTTATGATTTCGAGAACCTATATACCAATCTGCCTCTTTCAGATATTATTTTCACATTTAAGGAATTACTTGTAGAATTTAAAATTAACCAATTTGTTAAAGCCAATATTTGGAACATTTTACTTAACTGTTGTGTTAATAATAACCATATTCTTTATAATCAAACTCTCTACAAGCAAATTAATGGCATTCCTATGGGAAGCTCACATTCCACCAGTGCCTGTATTCTTTTTCTGTTCTATAAAGAATATAAATTTATTAAATATAGGTCCTTGAACTCAGATAGCTACTTATATACTTACAGATATATTGATGCTTTGCTATGTATTACTAACTCTGAAATAATAGGGAATTATTTTACTGATATCTACCCTAGCTGTCTTAAATTAAGTAAAACCAACTGAAATAACCAAGAGCTTGATTTCATATACTTAAGCATAAAACTTAACAATGATAACCCTATATACCATTAGCCTATATGAGAAAAGAAAAAAAAAATCCCTTTTAAAGTTATTAAATATTTGCACTGGACAAATAATATCTCAACCAAAGTAATAGGGAATGTACTTATTTATTTCGCAGGTACCTAGAATTTCCAGAATATGCAACAATACTTCGGATTTCCTCGAACATATTTAATATCCTATTAAATAGCTTTCTAGATAACCAAGTACCAGCTTATTTTATTAAAAACAGCCTTAAGAAAATTAGTTCTCAAAAATAGAGTTAGGTTAGCGGATTTGATTTAATTGCATCACAGTTAATAAAATGATTCTGGCCAATGAAAGCCTTCTTGGAAGTTAGTCTAGAGGATGTATATTAATTAACATTTAGGAACTTTTGGTGCTATGGATAAAACAGTTTTATTATAAAAGCTAAAATTACAAAATATTATTTAAAATCACAAAAAAGTTTATAATTAATTAATCCTAAACAAAAGTTTAAAATGTAAAAAAGATATTCGATATCAAAAATAGCCAACATAAAAATAGTAAAAATTTAGAAAAACTATAAGAAACTGTATCTTTTCTGTAGTTTTACTATAAGGCATTTTAATGTATATGAATAATATTGAATACACATCGGGTGTTTTTGTTGATATTTTACATGTATTCTGGTGAGCTTATGCTCTCTCCAGGCAAACTGTTTATCTTTTTCACTTGGGAATTTTCTGATTGTTGGACTAACGTCTGCGGAGTGCTTTTTGTGCAAGACTGCCTTCCTGGCTTCCCTACTTCAAAAGCGGGAATTTTGTCGGCCATTTGCCATATTAGTTACGTAAAGATCGGTGGCCTAGCAGGTAGGTTCTTTTATAAATTTTTTCTTTTGGAGGTTTTTGTTTTTTTCTCGTTTCTGTGCCTGTTGAAATTCTTTAGTTTTATTGGCTTTGCTTTAACTGACGTTTTCCCCTCCTTGCTGGTGGCCTTTCATTTCCTTGTTCTCCTGCAGTACTATGTTCAAGGTTGTTTGCAGTGTACTTGGGCTCGTGGCTCCGCGTCCCTTTCGTTCGTTGTTCGGGGGGAACATTTGCTGTTTTCGTAATTTGTGTAAAGCATTCTTATAATACTGAGTACATATTGCAATTTTTATTTTTTATTTTTAAGTACATTTCCAATGATTTATATTACGTTTCTTTTGTCTAAAGTCATGCAGTGTATCGCGAATATTCTGTGTTTTTTTGTTCCTGTTCTCTGTGCTACTTTCCTGAATTTTTAGTTGTTGATTCTTAGCACAGGCATTTTCTTCGTTTTATTTGTCTCTTGACTTCGTGTTTTGTTTATTGCCGTGGTTCATAGTTGGGTTTTTCCTCAGGTAGCCCACGTGTTTTGTGTCACGTGGCACTGCTGTCAAAATTTTGGAACTTATGCCTTCAAAACTAAGTCTTTTTACAGGGCGAGGTTTTTTATTTTTTAGTCTTCTTCCAAGTTGGGCAATTTTACAGTGCTGTGTACATCTAATAAAAAATATTTATTATTCTTTTGCAGCTTTTTCCCAGGTTATGTTTTTCGTTTCATTGGTCTAAATTCTACGCCTATCTTGCAATATTTTTGGGCTCTGTATTAAAGTTTTTCTGTTTTTGAGGACAATGAGGAGTTTTTGGGTTGGGCCTGATATGTCCTAGATGTATTACGAAATTCAAAATCTTGCTTAATATTTAAGTTTCCGAGCCTATGTGGGCGGTTGTGGTTTTATGGTGATTTTCAGGGACTTGTACCTTTTGCATCTATGACATAGCAGAAACCCAAGTTCAACTAGGTCTTTGTGGAAGTGAGTAAATGCTAAGTTTTGCTGGTACTTGATAAAGCGAAAGCTTTCTGCATTCCATTTTGTTTTTTGGCTGCTGCTGCAGTTATTTCTGCTTATTGTAAGTATATATATATACTATTAAGAAGAGACAGATGCAAATTTTGTTTTAAATTCTTAGTTAGGTAAAATTTTGTCTTTGACTCTGCTCTTGGGTATATATATATATATATATATATATATACTATAAAGATACCTAAGCAAAAAAATACATATATAATTTTGACTCACACCAGAAGTAATTTCTACTATACTCAAAGTGTGTCCCTAGATATTAATAGTTATGATTTTGAAAACCTATATACTAATCTGCCTCTATCAGATATAATCACTACCTTTAAAGAGCTGTATGCAGAATTTAAACTTAACCAATTTGTTGATGTAGGAACTTGGAACTCTTATCTCAATTGCTGCATAAAAAATAACCATATCTTATATAATAATACTCTCTATAAGCAAGTGAACGGTATTCCAATGGGAACATCAACGTCCACGAATATCGCTAATCTATTCCTGTTCTTTAAGGAATATAAATTCATTAAAAATCACCCCACCTGCTCAGATAACTACCTTTACACTTTTAGATATATTGATGATCTGCTGTGTATCAATAATTCCGAAGTTATAGAGAGTGATTTTGATAATATCTATCCTAGCTCTCTTAACTTATGTAAAACCAACCACAGTAATCAGGAACTTGAGTTCCTAGACTTAAGCATTAAGCTCAACAGAGGTAACCCATCTATTAGCCTCTTTGATAAAAGAGTTAATTTTCCTTTCAAAGTAATTAAATATCTACACTGGAATAATAACATTTCAACCAAAGTAATTGAGAATGTACTAATTTCTCAGGTCCTAAGAATTTCAAGAATTTGCAGCAACAATTTGGACTTCAATTACCACATTAATATACTATTAGAAAGTTTTCTAGAGAACGAAATTCCTTCTTCTTTCATCAAAAGAACTTTAAGAAAAATTATTCTGAATAATAGAGTAAGGTTGGCAGATCTGCTTTAATTTTCTACACAGTTAATAATATGATTCTGACCAATCAAAGCCGTAAGGAAGTTGGCTAGAGGATGCCTATTAACTACCTAAAGGAACCTTAGTGCTATGGATATGACGGTCCTATTAAAACAAAAAAATTAAATAATATAAACAAAATCACAAAAAAAGCTTAAAAATCTGTTTATAAAAGAAAATAAAAACAAATAAAAAAGAAAACTAGTTATTCATCACTAGGATAGCTATACTAAAAATAGTAAAACCAACATTAAAATTAATAAGATTCTGATTAATCTATAGAAGCTCACTAAGGTGATTTAATACATGCAAAGATTATTAAATAAACTGCTCGTGTATTTTATAATATTTCTCATGTATTCTGGAGAGTTAATTCTGCTCATTCTGATCATACAGATCCACAGTCTTAAGTTTATATATTTTTTTCTCTGGTTAAAATCTCCGCGCGTTGGTTTCTTGCTGTATGAGGAGGCCATCAGCCCCACCCTCACTGCCCCCAGCATCTAGGGAGTGGCGGAAGAGGTCAGCCATGTTCTCCTCTTGTGAGGAGAAAAGTTTTTGTAACTCAAGAGGTAAGCTCTCTTCCTTGTTTTTGGGTTCTAGGTTTTATAAGTTCAATGTTTGTACTTCATGTACCTTTTCTCTGTCGTTTTTTAGCTTTTCAGCTTTTAAGCATTGGTTTGTCTGTTAACATTTATGCGGGTTTTAACTCTTACTTTTCTTTGTAACTTTGAGCGCCTTTGTGGTACCTAGGAACAGAAGATGGCTAAGCTTGTTCCTTTTCTATGCGCTGTCTATGCGCTGTTTTTTCAAAGTAGTTAAGTTCTTAATAACTAATTAATTATGCACTTAAAGCACTGCTGAAATACTTTGTACATATTGCAACTAACTGTTTAAGGTATATAACTTTCACAAAGTTTTCTTTAGTTAATTATTATCTTTAATTTATTCTCGTTTTCGTGCTGTCATAAGTTGTAGAGTAGGGGGTTTTAGACTCAAGTTTTCTTTCAAAAATTCTGTTCGTTATAAATTAACATTTCCTTTTTTAATTGCAATGTAAAATTTGTTTTTCAGGTTTAAATTCTCTCTCAAACGAACTTGGAATTTCGTTATAGCTGAAAATCATTTCTATTTATTATGTCACTCTCACAGCTTGAGTTCTCTTTAATCTTCTTCTCTCTGTTTAATAGTAACAGATGAAGAGCATGGGTCGGGCCATGAAGGTTAATGGATGCAAGCGAAATTGTTAACTAGTGCTAGGTCATGCTACTCTACGGAGGACATGACTTATATATATATTTTTTAAACTATTTTAGGTGGGAATGTTACTTGCATCTATGGCCTTGCAGAAACCCATTTCCAACTAGGTCTTTGTGGAAGTGAGAAAATGCAGAGTTTTTGCTGGTCCTTGATAAAGCCAAGGCTCAGTATTCTCGACACCTTCTACATTCAGTTGTTTTATTTTATTTTTTTTTCTTTTCTCCTTTTACTCACACAGGTAGATACATAACCTTTTCTATGTTGTACTAGGTGTGAGTCAAAATTATATATGTATTTTTTTGCTTAGGTATCTTTATAGTATGTGAATTCTGAATTTTCAAAACTGCTGCGTTGCGCGTTTTGATTTTCAGGTTATTTTGCACCCTTCGTTTTAAATTCTAAAATTTTTTCCTTAGTCTTCAGTTTTGCTCTTAAGTATATATATATATATATATATATTATTAGTTGAAAACCCAAAAAGAAAACGAACAAAGCAATAATATGAAATATTTAAAATTCAAAAAAACGAAAAATGAAACAAGGATGTGAAGTAATCAAAGTTGCGCACAGCAGAAAACCTTAGATACCACAAAATATTTATAATTTAACAAAAAAATCTACCTCCCGAGAATCAAACGAAATAACCAACCTACAAACTTAAAATAAAATGGATAAAAACCACAAAAAAAAAAGCCGTAATCATCAGGGGTGTCATTCGGCTTTATGGTTGGCTTTTCATAATCGTAAACAGGATGTAATAACCCAAACCTGACGATACACTCCCTAAGCCAACCCATGAACATAAATGAGAAATAATAAACAAACAAACCTAAAACACGTACATGAAATTACAACACCAAAAAAAAAAAAAAAAAAAAACCCACGCACCTCGATCACGAAACTAACCACTTGAACATATACACAAGACGACCCCACCGAAAAGTAGACCAAGCATGAGCTGAAGCAAAGATACAAAATAACCTATTGATGACGAAACAAATGTTTAAAAGAATGCCTCCGGCAACCTACTAAACTTCGGACCGTCAAGTAATTTACGTAACATACTAACAACAAATCTCCTTGGATATCCGTTTGCCTGAAGCTGTATCAGAAATTCACTGATAACTGCAATAAGATCATGCCTGTTGTTACAAATTGAGACAAAACGAAAAAACTGTGAAATAATCAAATTTCTATTTTAGATTTGTTGTTAGTATGTTACGTAAATTACTTGAGGGTACGAAGTTTAGTAGGTTGCCGGTGGCATTTTCCTTTAAACATTTGTTTCGTCATCAATAGGTTATTTTGTTTCTTTGCTTCAGCTCATGCTTGGTGGTCTTTTCGGTGGGGTCGTCTTGTGTATATATATGCTCAAGTGGTTAGTTTGGCAATCGAGGTGCGTGGTTTTCTCTATGGTGTTGTGACTTCTTTTTGGTGTTCTAATTTTTTATTTGCGTGTTTTACGTTGGTTTATTATTTTTCATTTTTATTCATGGGTTGGCTTAGGTAGTGTATCGTCAGGTTTAGGTTATTACCTCCTGTTTACGATTATGAAAAGCCAACCATTGAGCCGACACTGCCCTTATGATTACGGCTTTTTTTTTTTGTGTGGTTTTTATCCATTTTATTTTAAGTTTGTAGGTTGGTTATTTCGTTTGGTTCTCCGGAGGTATGTTTTTTGTTAAATTATATATACGCATATCATCATCGGATGTAAGGTCAGGTGATGCGTAACATCACAGCCTCTCCTTGACAAATGTCAACCCCGCCTTCTCGTGGTGCATCCTGTTCCCACTAAAGGGGCTCTGACGACCGCCAATAGCGGTATAACTATACCATCGGGATCAGAGGAAATGCTATCCCACACTCACCAACCCGCTTGGCCAGCGTGGTGAGTTATGGCCAAACACCTCCAAATTGACTCTACAACCTAAATCTAGGCCCTCAGTCTCCGGCAGCTGGAATGTACCTGGCCAAGGCAGCGGCCAGTGCGACATGAAGGCAGAGGGTGCTAAGAATCCCCGGAGGACCGGACTAGGCTGAAATCTCATGCTGACCTTGGCTACGTATAATGGACGCTCCCTATCTTCTGATTCAAGGCTTCTTGAATTGGAAGAAGAACTACAAAGGATCAAGTGGGACATCGTCGGGCTAAGTGATTTAAGAAGAAAAGGAGAAGATCTCATTGAACTGAAAAGTGGACATCTCTTCTACTATCGTGGGACAGATACTGGCAGAACTAGTGGTGTTGGATTTATAATAAACTAGAAACTGAAGGATAAAGTTGTAGAAGTTGAAAGTTCCTCTGACAGAGCTGCACGACTCGTTATCCAACTCTCGAGAAGATACCAGGCTCAGATTATTCAAACTTATGCACCCACCACAAGTCATCCTGAAGAAGAAATTGAAGAATTTTATGAGGAAATTCGTCATCTAAATAATAAAGGTAAGCAGCACTTGAAGATAATTATGGGAGATTTCAATGCAAGAATAGGGCAACGGCAACAGAATGAAACTTCAGTAGGTAAATTCTGTCACGGCAACAGAAACCAGCATGGAAATACTCTTGTTGAGTTTGCAGAGGCAGAAGGATTTTTCATCTTGAACTCCTTCTTCAAGAAAAAGCCACACAGGAAATGGACATGGAGACATCCAAATGGAACGACAATTGAAATTGATTTTATTATGTGTAACAAAAAATTCGTCATCCAAGACTGCAGTGTGCTGAACAAGTTCAACACAGGTAGTGACCATAGATTGGTGAGATGTAAGATGCACCTCAACACTAAACTCGAACGTGGCAAGCTCATAAGACAAACAAAATGTATTGACATAACCAACCTTAAAAAACACCATAATACTTTCAAGTTGGAACTGAAGAACAGATTCTCTGCTTTAGAAGGTCCTAACATCGGAAGAAGTGGATATTTCTGAAGTTAACAGAAAAGTAACCAAAACTCTTATGGAAACAGCAACAAAATTAGCTGGGTCTAAGAACAAGTTGCATGTGAACAAATTATCAGGAAAAACCAAAATGTTGATGCAAAAAGAAGAGAGATGAGGACAACTAAAGAAGATGTGACTTCCAAAGTGGAATATATAGAGCTATGCAAGACGGTATGAAAAAGTATCACTGAAGACGTAAGGAAATTCAACTGTGAACTAGTGAGGAAAGCAATTGAAAACAACCAAAGCCTAAAGATAACAAAGGGACATCTCAGTAAGGGAAGAAAACAGATTATAGCTCTGAGAAAAGATGGTTCTGTAACAAGAAATAGAGGCGAAATTTTGACAAGAGTGAAAGATTTCTACTCCAAATTATATGAAAGGGATGATACATGTACTCCAGACATCATGAAAGGTACCAGTACCAAAGTTCTTCCAGTCCTCCCAGCAGAAGTTGCACATGCAATCAAGAACATGAAGCGGGGAAAAGCTCCAGGAGAAGATGGAATTACTGTAGACATCATACAAGAAGCAAGTGGAGAAATCGAAACAGTACTCGCCCAAATTTTCACTCGATGCCTTAATGAAGGGAAGATTCCTGAGGATTGGAACAACGCTACAATGATCCTGCTACATAAAAAAAGGTGACATTGAGGATCTCAGCAACTACAGACCTATCAGCCTCCTCTCAGTGGTATATAAAGTCTTCGCTAAACTTCTTTAACACCGTTTGAAGGTAACACTGGACATGGCTCAACCGAGAGAACAAGCTGGATTCAGGAGTGGCTACAGCACAATAGATCATATCCACGTACTGAGAGAACTAATTGAAAGAGCGAGGGAATATGAACTTCCATTGTGCATGGCTTTTATCGATTATGAAAAAGCCTTTGATTCGGTGAAACCATCAGCAGTTACAATGGCTCTGAAATCCTGCGGTATTGAAGATGCATACATTAATATTATTAATAACATCTATGAAAATGCAAGTGCAAAGATTCGGCTGTTTGAAAATACAACACACATAAAAATTAGATAGGGAGTGAGACAAGGTGACACCATATCTCCGAAGCTCTTTAATGCCACATTGGAAAATGTCTTTCAATCACTGAACTGGGAAAACAAAGGGATAAAGATTAATGGATATTATCTAACCCACTTTCGTTTTGCTGATGACGTAGTCATTTTTGCAACTACCCCACCAGAACTGCAGAGTATGATCCAGGAACTTGCTGACAAGAGTAAAGAAGTGGGATTAAAAATGAACTTTCAGAAGACAAAAGTGATGTTCAATGCTTTTACAAGAAATGAAGATTTATCGATTGATGGAGAAAAGCTGGAGATAACAGACACGTACGTTTATCTTGGACAGCAAATATCAAGTGAGGGTCACATGGATGAAGAAATTAATCTGCGTACAAAACTTGCCTGGAGAGCTTTTGGAAGAAACAGCATAATTTTCAAGAGCAATATGCCATTATGTCTTAAAAGAAAAGTGTTTGATCAATGCATCCTTCCTGTGATTACGTATGGTGCAGAGACGTGGACCTTAACTAAAAGAGACATACAAAGGCTGCAGACAACTCAAAGAAGCATGGAGAGGTGCATGCTTGGTATAACCAGGAGAGATAAGAAGAGGAACTCGTGGATCCGAAAAATGACGAGAGTGGAAGACATCATGATCAGAGTTAAATCCCTGAAATGGCAATGGGCTGGACATACTGCCAGAAGGACAGACCATCGATGGACAGCCGAAATTTTAGATTGGATTCCAAGGGACAGGAAAAGACCCAGAAGAAGACCACATGGGAGATGGGTGGATGAAATTCGAAAATATGCGGGAGTGACATGGAGGAGACTGGTACAAGACAGACCGTTGTGGATCATCATCATCACTGTCAACCATTATCAATCCACTGCTGGACGAAGGTCTCCCCAAGTTTCCTCTACCGTTGTGGATGATGATGATGATATAATCATCATCATCATTGTCAACCATTATCAATCCACTGCTGGACGAAGGTCTCCCCAAGTTTCCTCCACAACGGTCTGTTTTGTGCCAGTCTCCTCCATGTCACTCCTGCATACTTTCGAATTTCATCCACCCATCTCCCATGTGGTCTTCTTCTGGGACTTTTCCTGTCCCTTGGAATACAATCTAAAATTTCGGCTGTCCATCAATGGTCTGTCGTTCTGGCAGTATGTCCAGCCGATTGCCATTTCAGGGATTTAACTCTGATCATAATGTCTTCCACTCTTGTCATTTTTCGAATCCACAAGTTCTTCTTATCTCTCCTGGTTATACCAAGCATGCACCTTTCGATGTTTCTTTGAATTGTCTGCAACCTTTGTATGTCTCTTTTAGTTAAGGTCCACGTCTCTGCACCATATGTAAGCACTGGAAGGATGCATTGATCAAACACTTTTCTTTTAAGACATAAAGGCATATTGCTCTTGAAAATTATGCCGTTTCTTCCAAAAGCTCTCCAGGCAAGTTTTATACGCCGATTAATTTCTTCATCAATGTGACCCTCACTCGATATCTGCTGCCCAAGATAAACATACGTATCTGTTATCTCCAGCTTTTCTCCATCAATCGATAAATCTTCATTCCTTGTAAAAGCATTGTACATCACTTTTGTCTTCTGAAGGTTCATTTTTAATCCCATTTCTTTACTCTTGTCAGCAAGTTCGTGGATCATACTGTGCAGCTTTGATGGGGTAGTTGCAAAAATGACTACGTCATCAGCAAAACGAATATGAGTTAGATAATCTCCATTAATCTTTATCCCTTTGTTTTCCCAGTTCAGTGATTGAAAGACATTTTGCAATGTGGCATTAAAGAGCTTGGGAGATATGGTGTCATATGTGTGTGTGTGTGTGTGTGTGTGTGTGTGTGTGTGTGTGTGTGTGTGTGTGTGTGTGTGTGTGTGTGTGTGTGTGTGTGTGTGTGTGTGTAAGACGTAAAATGTTTTCTCCATTAAGTTTTTTCAGCATGGTTTTAAAATACACATCCATTGGACTTTTATCGTATATTTACATTCTTGGTAGAGCCGTGTCCTTATCAGCGTAGTTTGTAACCAAGAGTCAAAATAAGTCATATCGTTTTTTTTCCCTAGAACTATTTTTTTGTCGTAATAGAAACCGTATGTAGTGTTTATTCCTGGTGGTTGCAGACTTTCAGAAGTTCTCTTTGTCGGTGCGGTCTTGATAAAATCTGGACTCGTGTGTTTTAATAACATGCCATTGAGTAGGATGTTATGGTGTTTAAACACAAACCGCCCGTGAAGTTTTGCATTAAAGGGTTAAAGAGGAAAAAAAGTCGACTTGGTAAGTGCTTATTTATTCGCAGCTGGAAGTCCATTGCTCCGTGTCTTAATTATTTCTCTGATTACTGGGTCTTGTGTAATTAGAAAACGCTTCCCAACGCAGATCGTAGGTTAATTGCCCTGTGGTGCAGCCTTCCTCTGTCTTTCTCACAAATGGCAAAGTTCCTGCTTTAATTTATCTTTTTATTTTATTCTGTCTGTTGTTGACAATAGGACAGGGTAATTATTTCTTTCCGCAGTGCGCTCATGGAAGTTACCCTGGCAAAGTAACCTGTATATTTGTTAAGATTTTTGGGTTAGTGTGATTCTTCGCATGCTCTGCTCTATAACAGTGACCTAATGTCTTTTTTTTTTAAATCTAGTTCGTTTTTTATTTAACTATTTCAATTTAAAATGCCTTGGATTTGGGCTTACGGTTGGATTTCTGAGAATACATTCCTTAGACTTATTACTTAATTTTCATCACTTGAAGTTAATCTTTTTAAAATTTTTGTGCGAGAACCGATTATGCAAAGTAGAGCTAGTGGGGCATAGTACCGCGACTAATCCCTTAATGCGCTGAATTCTTCAAAAGTAGTTTGCCTTAACGTAAAGAATTGAAGGTTAACATTCAGAAAAAGTTTACAAGGAATTCCAAATTTTTCGTGAAGCGTAAGTGTGCGAACTGACAGATGGATGATCTGTGCCATGCCTACTCAACGAGACACAGTACAGACTTTCGGTTACTGTTTAGCGTACTATGGTGGATAACTGCATTAATTTCGGAAAATATTGGAAAGCATTGTTGCCCAGGGTAGATTATACAGTATAACGGACACGCACCTCTGCCCATTGCCCGTCGTTTTGACGTTGATTTAGTTATATAATCCGAAATGTAAGGACAGCATTCCTGTGATACTCAAAATTTAGATATACATACATGCAATGCAACGCGAAGAGTTTTTTTTTTTTAACTTTTTAGAAGCAGGATACTACACGGTTTTCTTCGCTAGGAGTCCCATTTATGTAAATTCTACTTACTTCTCTACCTCTGCTTTTAAAGTCTAATAAAACAAAATCTTTTTTCGTTGGAGAACTTCAGTCGTTTAGAAGGAAAATTTAGTTTGGATCGAAAGACAAATATCAACATATTTATTTCACCCTTTGCAGTATCTTTTACATGGGAAGCAATGACTCTGCAGTGATAGGTTAAATGAAATACTTAGCAGAAGTTAGGGGAACTATTTGTCAGAGATTTTACTCGTCATGAACACCAGAAGAGCTTTTATGTTTTTACGTGCAGTAGAGGTCTTAGTTTTGCGAAAAAAAAAATTCAAACTTCGTTAACGTGTACAGTTTGTACAAGAGCATTCCTTCCAGTTTCATATCTTGAGGGTGTGTATTAGAAACTGAACATCTCGTATCCAAAATTCTTGTGGGCGAAAGTGTCTCGGATTTCGGATTTTTTCGGTTTTGGGTGTATTTGCATACGATATACTTATACAGTAGTGGCCAAAATTGTGGAAACCTTTTGGAAAAAGTGTATTTTTGAGGTTTGATGGCTCATAACACTACTTGTTTTTGGAGTAATACCATAAAATTATACATCAACGGAAAGATGATTTCATCAAAAATGTAATGCAATAAAGTTTGTTATATGTATTCTATGAAAAGTTATAGCCAAATCCCCAGAAAAAAGAAGCACAACTTGCTTAGGTTTTGATATGAAGTAGCTTTCCTTCATTGGAATGTAGCCAATGAGCAGGAGTGTTTAGAGAGCCAATCAGGTGTCATCTTGTTTTGGCAATGAGCCATCACAGTAGGATTGAGCTATTGATGTCATGCATTGGAGCTGAGAGGAGGACATTTGTCAGTGTGTTATGTTATTGCTATCAAGTTTGTTGTTTTTTTCTTTGTGTGTTCTTTCATTTAGTGAGCTTGTAAAACGTAATAAAATGAAAGAAATGGCACAAAGAGTTGACTGGTCACCCAGAAAGCGATGTAAAATAGTACTATTAAGTGAACAAGGCTTAAGTTATGAAGAAATTAGAAGAAAAATTGGTGGAAACTTAACCAAAGGTGGCTTTTCTAAATTTTTGGAGAGGTATAAGGAGACTCAGTCACTACAAAACCAGACTGGTAAAGGCAGGAAAAGATGCACAACAGCAAGTGATGATAGAACAATTAAGAGACTGTGCCTAGGTAACATAAGAAAATCATCTGGGTGTGTACAAGGTGAAATGGCGCAATGTAATGTGAAGTTGAGTGCAAGGACTGTTCGGCGCAGACTGCAGGAATTTGGTCAAAAAGCTAGAATTCCATGAAAAAAGCCATTTTTATCTCTCTAACAAAGGCTGAAAAGATTAAACTGGCTTCAAACCCATGTTAACTGGGCAGCGGAACAATGGGACAGTGTTATTTAGAACGATGAGACCAAAATCTCCCTGTTTGGTAGTGATGGCATAAAATACGTAAGGAGAAAAATCGGAGAAGATTTGCATCCTGATTGTATTACATGTACTGTGAAACACCCAGTTAGTGTTATGATCTCGGGTTGTATGACATCAAAAGGTGTGCGCAGAATTTGCGTGATTAATGGGAATATAAATGGCCAAATGTACATTAATGAAATGCTTGAGCCCAAACTGAAGCCTTCCGCACGTGATCTTTTCCAAGATAATGAAGCATTTATATTTCAACAGGATTCAGCTCCATGTCATGTTGCTGCTGTGTGCAAAAAGTCGTTTCAAGATAATCATATTGCCCTGGTGGGATGGCATGGGAATAGCCCAGACCTTAACCCCATCGAAAATCTATGGAGCCGACTAAAGAAACTTGTTGGTCATAAGCAACCCAGCAATAAAACCCAATTAATAGAAGCAATAATTCGATCTTGGTTTTACATTATAACAGCTGCAGAATTAAAAAACTTGGTTCACTCCATGGGAAGGCGTTGTAAGGCCGTAATTAGCACTAAATGTTACCCAACTAAGTATTAACTGACATGGTGAGAATTTTTGTATATCTCATTTTTTCTATGTGTTTCACTTTTCTTCTTTATAACTGCTGTTCTAATACAAAATCCTTCATAAAAGGTATTGCATTACATTTTTGATGAAATTATCTTTCCATTGATATATAATTTTATGGTATTACTCCAAAAAAAAAAAAAGTGGTGTTATGAGCTATCAAACCTCAAAAATACACTATTTCCAAAAGGTTTCCACAATTTTGGTGGCCACTGCTGTATAATGAGGTAGCTTGAGGATGAAATTTTTCTGGAGGTTTTGTATGAATCCATTTGTATTTCAGGAATATAAAGTCGTTCGCGAATAATTCGTTTGAGAAGAACAAATCTGCAAACTGAGTCGTTCGCGAACGATTCTTTAATGAAAAGAATCGACTCTGCGAAAGAGCCGATTTCCTCAAATAATCGGTGGGAAAACGTTACCTTATTTATAAGTGTAGAAAATGCAATAAATTTCATGAACGTTTGGAAACCAACTGTTCTCAAACCTGAGAAAAAACAAATCCGTAAGGCTTGAAAATAAATTTAAACAGAAAATCGTTCACTAAACCGGGTGAGTCAAAGAACGGCACAAAAACTGATAACACTCAGAATCGGTTCCCGAGAGTCACTCCTGCCGAAATCGTTCACCAGCAATATCTACGAACAAAACGTAGGAATTGTTTTAGTGAGCGGAATCGAAAGAATCGGTTTGCCCATCGCGCGTAACAATCAACAGAACAAAGCGTCAAACTCAGGGTAGGGTGTCTGAAGTCAAGTGTCGTAAACGGTCTGAGTGCGCAGAGACCAGCGCAACGCCTGCATGGAAATTTCCCCTAACGCTTCCAGAATTTTCCATTTGCACCGTTATGTCGACGCTCCAAAAAACTTTCGAATTTCGGTGTTTTGAGATTGTTTTATAAGGGATGGTCAACCTGTATTAAGAAATCTTTTCTTCTTACTAGTTTGTGTGCAGCAAAGCTTAGTTGAGGGAAATTTCATTTGAATTCGTGTTAGAATGAATGTTTGACGATTTCGAGAGAGAAGTAATTGACCTTTGACGAGAAAAATGAGTGTCTGAACAGCATACCTTTGGAAACTAGCTTGCACCTCCACGCCATCCCCCCCCCCATCCAAACAAAAGAACATGCTGTTCATTTGTATGGAGATACGCGTTCTTTCTTTCCACACAGCATTGCTGTTTTTCATGTCGAAAAATCTCTTTTTGCTTCGCAAATACGTGGTCCATCATTTCAGTATTATAACGTCCCATGCTATTCTTTCCAACTCCTCCCAGGAATTTTCTTTTATGCTATCTGAATCTTTTCTTTCAGTTAAGCCGTGTGCGTTGATTTTCATTGTTAATTGCTTATATCTACGCCTTGTGCTATTGTCGGTGTTCGGTGGGATATCCTAATATATAATTTGGTAGAGTCCTCCTCCGTGCCACTTTTTAAGTCGTCATAGCAACAACCGAGAAACAAATATTTGTGACGTCAGGCTTAGCTTTTCGTGTAGGTGACGTCATCACCTACACGCACACAGTACACTTTGTTCTGTTGTCATAGCAACAAAGAACACAGATGCTGGTGTGACGTCATCTAATCCAAATCATTCTCACATGACGTCAGAGATGCAATTATGTCACACGATCAACTCTTTAGAGATACGAAAACTTTACATCAGGAATTTTGGTTTACCACCTCAACAGGTGGTGAACCAAAATTCCTGATGTCAAAAGTATGACGATCTGACGACGTCAAGATAAAAATAGTTCACGGAAAAGAACAGGGGAAATCGATACAACGTTCACAGTCAGTGTATACGAAAAATGTTGTGTACAAGGAAGTGTTGACGAGATAGGGACTAAAGGTTTTACAAAACACATAACAGACAGCCCGTCGTATCAAATTCCATAACCGACTGCTCGGGAAACTGTCAGAAAGCTGTGAGCCAACGTCGCCGTCTATTGATGTGGAACTCAAAAACTGAATATCATAAATTTTAACTCAAAAACTGAATATCATAAATTTTAACTCAAAAACTTCTGTGTCATAAATTTTATTTTTCCCCGTCATTATTGACGGGCTTTCATCTAGTTAATAAATATTTGGCACTGTGACATTCAGAATCTATAACAGTTGTTCATTTGGCAACTATTAGTTAGCTGGGCTAAATCTGGGTTCGTCGCCCCGGTGGCGCAGTGGCCAAACGCTGGCTGCTGACCATCTGTCCGAGATGAGTCCGCGTTCGAATCCCGGCGAAAGAAAGGACGGCAGTGCCTTTTTCTTTACTTGAAACCAGTGGCCCTAAATCAGGACGGGTAACTGCGTATAGCCAATCGAGTTGCACACGGTAATCGTTTAAGCCCCCAGACAAACAGTAGATGCGGGTTCTCTGTCCTCTATTGGAATTGCTTAGAAACCGAGCAGCCACTGAGATTTGATCAGAATATTATAATAGAAGATCAGGTTCGTACACAATTCCGTTCTAAGGTGCACTGTTTGGATGGTGGTGAAGTCCTGCACCACTAAACTTTTCCACACCTTCTCCCACCATTAAGATCACTTCTACACCACGATAACTCCTACACCGGAAAAGTTCATCGCCGGTAATTTCCTGCACTGTTTCATATAAGGAACCGTGCAGAATTTGCATTTCATTCGGAGAATTTGTCTAAGTGTAGGAGTTTTCTCAGTGACATAAAAGGATGTGTACAATCCTAGTGACATTAGAGAATATGTGAAAGTTTTCTTTCTCACTAAATCTGGAGTTATGACCAATTTCAGAATGTGTAAGCATATAGTAAAGGCTAATAAAAGGAAATCAAGAGATCAGTCCTCTGTTATATATACGAGACATTTATAATCTGCAAATCGTGGGCCGCGGGTGGCCTAGTAGTCAACGTTCGGGACTGCCACGGAGAAGACCTCGGGTTCGATTCCAGGCAGGAACAAACGCTCGAACCACTAAATATCCGCCGTGCGTCGGATGGGCACGTTAAGCCGTCGGGCCGCGGTAATAAATAAGGGCGTCTTCCTCCCCCTTTCTACCTCGCTTCTGTGTCTCTTTCCTATCGGGCGCTCTCTAGCCCAAATCTCCTAGCTTCCTATTTCTAAGGGTTGTTTAAGACCTGGGGTCAGACGCTCCCTTCCTAAAATCCCCTTCATATGATCTGATCTTATTTGCAAGTCGTTTTAGAAGATTTAAAGTTACAACCTTAATATTTGGTATGTGTACTAAACACAGGAACCCAACAGAACAGTGTTCAGGTGTTTCCTAGGCACGTAAGTCACTGGCCTAAGGACCTAGCGTAGGTAGAAATTTAGTGTACGCAGCTCATTGCACTTTCTTTGCACACTGGGATTCTCCCCCGCTAGGGCTGAGTTTCCACTCAGGCTTTCGAATTCAATGTCTGTTTTCATACAGTGTCCCATATTGTTGTGCCGGAAAAGTTGTATAAATCCCATGTTTTCCCTTGCAACATGCTATCCGAAAGCATGTATGTTTTCGAAGCTTTTAAGTTCTACTCCTCGTGCCACTACAGTTGAAATTGAAAATGGTATTAGTCATATTTATACGTAATTAGCTTCCGCAAGTTCCTTGTCCATAATTATTTTTTTATTTCGTAGTTTTACGATTCCCCGAGTTCTGTGGTTATAAGGAGTCATTCTTCCCAAGTTTTGGGCCACTAGTTCGATGGAGGAAGCAAATCCAGCCCCATAGAATACAAACAACGTTTAAGCCACCTCCACGACTCGAACCCGTTTCCAATCCGGATTATTAGCCAGAATCTCAGCACGTCTGACCACTCGGCTACCGGGACGGTCTATACAATTTCAATTTTTCTTTTTGTATGGTATTTTTGTCTTGTACGGTTCCGCTGGAATGTTCCGGTACTTTTGGCAACATAGTGCATTAATTATTCTTAGAATATATAAAATAATAACGTGTTTGTTTTATTTGTTTTTGTATTTGTTTACATACTATTATTCTTTTTCCCAGTTACATAACTTCATGGGGTAATGTGTTTTTCATCTCATTTTCTGGGTTTTGTTTTCAGGTATTGTGACTCTGTATCCGTTGTTAAAGATGTTCCAGCATGAGTCATTGGTTGCTGAAGCTGCAGACATTTAGTTGCAGCAAGTCATGCCATTCCTTTATTTTATCGTATATTTATACACAGTCTCCTTAATTCTGCAAACATTTGTTCAACCCAGAAACGAGACGGTGAATGGTGTCCCTTATAAAGCGCCTGGTTCTGAAAACGGAGCCATCCTTTTGTTGTCTTCCAGTGCTGAGTTCGGGCTTAATTTAGAGCCCAAGCCCGTAAACTGTGACTAACGTGTTTAGGCATTAATAAAAAAAAAGCATCTCTTCTAAACTTCTATTCTCTTCCCCCTGCAGTTAACCGATGTATTTCTCAACTGGCTAGTATTTATTTCTATGGTATAGTTGCCCGATTTTTTTTTTTACCATTCATTTCTTCCTGAAATTTTCCGGGCGGCCATGCATCCGGAAAGATCGGGAAGCACTAAAAACTGCGTACTTTGTTCAGTAGAATAAGGAGGGAGATGCCGCATTCAGAAAAGGGGCAAAATTTCATCGTCGGGCTGTGTACTGTCTAGTATCTATAACTTTTTGAAGAAGCTTTTCCTTCTATGCAGAAACCTACTAACACATGGCCTATGGCATTTTTCTACCCATGCCCAGATTAAATAGCCCTCCCAAGTTCCTACCCCGCCCAGAGCCTGTTGCCAAAGAATTCTCTTTATTAACTAGAAAATATAAGGAAAAGTCTCGTATGCTAAAACATACATAATTACATTAAAAAAAAAAAAAAAAAAAAAAGCAAATTATCTTTATCTCTCTCTGACTCAGAGCCCGAGCCCGAACCATAGAAAATATTACGCAGCCCGAGCCCACCCGAGCCCGGGCTCTTCGGGCTTGACCCATTTCAGCACTGTTGTGTTCCCATCGTCGTCCGAGGTGAATTACGACCCTTTAGTACTTTTTTCAGCGGACAAAAGATGTAAAAATTGAATGACGAAAATGGGAGTTGCACATATAAAGGACCCCAGTCAAACCATCCCAGAAGTACAGCCCAGACTTGGAAACGAGTCAAAAATTTTGGACCCAGACCCGACCCGGCAAAATCTAATATATATATATATACACTGGCGGAAAGTGAAAAAAGAAAACCAAGAAGGAATTGGCGGATGATCATGAAATTTACATATGTTAATGGGGTCTAGTTTACGTAGGTGTGATGTTAATTTCGGGACCAACCGGTGAGCGCTTACGCCACAGCACGGCATAATATGCAAATTATCGTCGGTGGTATTTAAGGAGTACGGCGAAGTGAATGTAATCAGTCGTCGGCGTACGGACACGTGCCAAGACCCTGAAGAAGCTGCAATGCCTGAACATGGAAGACGTGTACGATTTCAGCAGTTATCTGACTTTGAGCGAGGTCGTCTAGTCGGACTCCGCGAGGCCGGGTGGTCGTATCCTCGTATTGCGGAGCGAATTGGACGGGAAGTATCGGTGGTGGTACGATGGTGGCGTAGATGGTCCGAGGAACATTCCCACACGAGAAGACTTGGAACCGGGAGTCACAGACAGACTGATAAGTGGACCGATCGACGGATCAGAAGAGCGGCGTTGTCAAGCAGAACATCCACTGCGACGCAAATCCGAGCTGCCGTTGCACCTGAGGTGACTGTGCGAACAATCCGCAACCGTCTACTGGATGCAGGACTACGCGCACGTGTGCCTCTGGCATGTGTACCTCTCACTCCAGCCCACCGTCAGGAACGGCGGCAGTGGTGTCGCCAACGTCTGCACTGGAGAACGCAATGGCGATCTGTCCAGTTCAGCGATGAAAGCAGATTCTGCTTGGGAGCCTCCGATGGCCGTATGCGTGTTCGCAGACTCACAGGGGAGCGTCTCCACCATTCTTCCATCCGCCAGCGACATGCAGGGCTTACACCTGGTCTCCTGGTGTGAGGAGCGATCAGATATCACCCCCGTACACAACTAGTGTTTGTACCGAGTACGGTAAACAGCACCTCTTACATGAACAACATCATTCAACCCTTTGTTGTGCCATTTGTAAGGTCGGTCCATCGTGGTGTTTTCCAGCAAGATAACGCACGCCCACACACGGCACGTGCAACGCAACATGCACTTCAGGGTGTGAGACAACTTCCATGGCCTGCACGTTCACCGGATTTGTCCCCCATTGAGCACGTGTGGGATTTTATGGGACAACGACTTATCCGGTCTCCACGGCCAGCCACGACCATCCCCGATTTACGCGTCCAGGTTGAGGATGCTTGGAACTCAATACCCCAAACTTACATCCAACATCTGTACGACAGACTCCATGCCAGAATTGCAAAGTGTGACGCAGTTCATGGCGGTTCAACCTCGTACTAACCATGTTACATGGAAATGTTATTTTTCAGTTTACCAGCAAATACAGCTGTATTTTGTCATAATGTTTTGATCACGTTATCCTCTATATTCCGTTATTATGCTGTATAAATTTCGTTGGTATCAGACGTCTCCTTCTTGGTGTTCTTTTTTCACTTTCCGCCAGTGTATATATATCATCATCATCATTGTCAACCATTATCAATCCACTGCTGGATTTGCTGGTAAACTGGATTTGCTGGTAAAGTCTTCCCAAGTTTCTTCCACAACGGTCTGTCTTGTGCCAGTCACTTCCATGTTGCTCCCGCATACTTTCGAATTTCATCCACACATCTCCCATGCGGTCTTCTTCTGGGTCTTTTCCTGTCCATTGGAATCCAATCTAAAATTTCGGCTGTCCATCGATGGTCTGACCTTCTGGCAGTGTCCAGCCCATTGCCATTTTAGGGATTTAACTCTGATCATGATGTTTTCCACTCTCGTCATTTTTCGGATCCACGAGTTCCTCTTCTTATCTCTCCTGGTTACACCAAGCATGCACCTCTCCATGCAACTTTGAGTTGTCTGCAGCCTTTGTATGTCTCTTTTAGTTAAGCTCCTCGTCTCTGCACCATACGTAAGCTCTGGAAGGATGTATTGATCAAACACTTTTCTTTTAAGACATACTGGCATATTGCTCTTGAAAATTATGCTGTTTCTTCCAAAAGCTCTCCAGGCAAGTTTTGTACGCCGATTAATTTCTTCATCAATGTGACCCTCACTTGATATCTGCTGTTCAAGAAAAACGTACGTGTCTGTTATCTCCAGCTTTTCTCCATCAATCGATAAATCTTCATTTCTTGTAAAAGTATTGTACATCACTTTTGTCTTCTGAAAGTTCATTTTTAATCCCACTTCTTTACTCTTGTCAGCAAGTTTCTGTATCATACTCTGCAGCTCTGATGGGGTAGTTGCAAAAATGACTACGTCATCAGCAAAACGAAGGTGAGTTAGATAATCTCCGATAATCTTTATCCCTTTGTTTTCCCAGTTCAGTGATTGAAAGACATTTTCTAATATGACATTAAAGAGCTTGGGAGATATGGTGTCACCTTGTCTCACCCCCTTTCCAATTTTTATGTGTGTTGTATTTTCAAATAGCCGAAACTTTGCACTTGCATTTTCATAGATGTTATTAATAATATTAATGTATGCATCTTCAATACCGCAGGATTTCAAAGCCATTGTAAGTGCTGATGGTTTCACCGAATCAAAGGCCTTTTCATAATCGATAAAAGCCATGCACAAGGGAAGTTCATATTCCCCCGCTCTTTCAATTAGTTCTCTCAGTACGTGCATATGATCTATTGTGCTGTAGCCACTCCTGAATCCAGCTTGTTCTCTCGGTTGTGCCATGTCCAGTGTTACCTTCAAGCGGTGTGAAAGAACTTTAGTGAAGATTTTATGAACCTTTGATAGGAGGCTGATAGGCTGTAGTTCCTGAGATCCTCAATGTTACATTTTTTATGTAGCAGGATCATTGTAGCGTTGTTCCAATCCTCAGGAATCTTCCCTTCATTAAGGCATCGAGTGAAAATTTGGGCGAGTAGTTTCAATTTCTCCATTTGCTTCTTGTATGATGTCTACAGTAATTCCATCTTCTCCTGGAGCTTTCCACCGCTTTATGTTCTTGATTGCATGTGCAACTTCTGCTGGGAGGACTGGAAGAACTCTGGTACTGGTACCTTTCATGATGTCTGGAGTACATGTATCATCGCTTTCATATAATTTAGAGTAGAAATATTTCACTCTTGTCAAACTTTCGCCTCTATTTCTTGTTACAGAACCATCTTCTTTTCTCAGTGCCATAATCTGTTTTCTTCCCTTACTGAGATGTGTCTTTGCTATCTTTAGGTTTTGGTTGTTTTCAATTGCTTTCCTTACTAGTTCACAGTTGAATTTCCTTACGTCTTCAGTGATACTTTTTCATACTGTCTTGCATAGCTCTATATATTCCACTTTGGAAGTCACATCTTCTTTAGTTGTCCTCGTCTCTCTTTATTTTTGCATCAACATTTTGATTTTTCCTGATAATTTGTTTACATGCAACTTGTTCTTAGATCCTGCTATTTTTTTTTGCTGTTTCCATAAGAGCTTTGGTTGCTTTTCTGTTAACTTCAGAAATATCCACTTCTTCCGATGTTAGGCCTTCTAAAGCAGAGAATCTGTTCTTCAGTTCCAACTTGAAGGTATTATGGTGTTTTTTAAGGTTGGTTATGTCAATACATTTTGTTTGTCTTATGAGCTTGCTACGTTCGAGTTTAGTGTTGAGGTGCATCTTACATCTCACCAATCTATGGTCACTACCTGTGTTGAACTTGTTGAGCACACTGCAGTCTTCTATGACGAATTTTTTGATACACATACTAAAATCAATTTCACTTGTCATACCATTGGATGTGTGTTTCCATGCCCATTTCCTGTGTGGCTTTTTCTTGAAAAAGGAGTTCATAATGAAAAACTCTCCTGCCTCTGCAAACTCAACGAAAGTATTTCCACGCTGGTTTCTGTTGCCGTGACGGAATTTACCTACCGAAGTTTCATTGTGTTGCGGTTGCCCTATTTTTTGAATTGAAATCTCCCATAATTATCTTCAAGTGCTGCTTGTCTTTATTATTTGGAAGACGAATTTCCTCATAAAATTCTTCAATTTCTTCTTCAGGATGACTTGTGGTGGATGCATAAGTTTGAATAATCTGAGCCTGGTATCTTCTCGAGAGTTGGATAACGAGCTGTGCGGCTCTGTCAGAGGAACTTTGAACTTCTACAACTTTATCATTTAGTTTCTTGTTTATTATAAATCCAACACCACTGGTTCTGTCAGTATCTGTCCCACGATAGTAGAAGAGATGTCCACTTTTCAGTTCAATGAGATCTCCTTTTCTCCTTACCTCACTTAGCCCGACGATGTCCCAGTTGATCCTTTGTAGTTCCTCTTCCAATTGAGGAAGCATTGAATCAGAAGATAGGGAGCGTTCATTATACGTATATATATATAGCTATTGGGATTATGTGGCTTAAAGTGTCCCAAGAAAACATCGCCTAGCCGCCCCGATGGCGCAGTGGTCTAAGGCGCTGGCCTCTGATCATTCGTCCGTAAGGGGTCCGGGTTCGAATCCCGGTCAGGCATGGATGTTGTGTTTGTCTTACGGCACTGGCTCTCTCCCTTTCCTGGAACCAGTGACCCTAAATTAGGGACGGGCGACTGCTTATAGCCCATTGAGTTGCTCACGGCGGTCGTTAAACCTCCAATCAAAAAAAAAAAAAAACATCGCCTACAGCATAACACCGCCGCCGCCGGCAACAGTAAATCGTGGTGCCATTGCCTCCATTGGTAATCGGTTTATCCGTGCTTGGCCGTTTACGTGATGCACCAGGAATCTTGATTCGTGAGACCAGGCCACTTTCTTCCAATCATCCACGGTCCAATCTCGATGAACTTGTTTCTATTTCATGCGTTGTTGGCGGTTGCGTGTAGTGAGCATAGGGACCCGGCTGGGTGTTCGGCTACGCAGACCCAGGCGCAAAAGGCTGCGACGAATTGTGTGTTGTGACACATTGCCTGATCACCATTGTTGTAGCTGTGAGTGATTTGTCGTAGTGTGACCCTGCGGTCGCTGTGAACAGTTCGTGGGTCTTCGCACCCCTGTGGTATCAGTGAGCTCCGGACGACACACGACTGGATGACTGTTCGTGGTTTGGCCATCTGTGCACCACTTTTGATACGCACTCACTACAGCGGCTCGTGAACAACCCACAAGCCCGTTTCCAAGACACCGTGTCACTACAATTTGTCCTTAATCAAACTCCGATAAATCGGCAGCTTCTGCTATTCTGACTCCGAACACTCTACTAATCGAAAGCCGGTCCTCGAGTTGTACTGTATATGTACTGATCTGTGAATTTCAGATGCGCCACCGTTCCGTCTTCAGGCGCGTGCATTTCTCTAGGCTGAGGGTGTTCATAATGGAATGGCTGATCGGAGTATAAACACAGGGCGTTCAAAAAGTATCTGCGCAGTAGGTGTAGTAGGTTTTAGAAATCATACAAATGTATTACGGGAAGGTGTCATTGACTCACGTAGAGACAGTGTTGAAACTGTTATCCTTCCCATAACCTAACTTCTTTACACATGTTTTCAAACACATCTTCGAGAGTCAAGAAGTCGCCCCGCAGTAATGTTAAGGCTGTTCCACTTAATTTCGATGGTGCTACAGTCAAAACTTTTGAAAATTAAGTAACTTGTATGTTTAATTTCTGTTGTTGTTGTTTTCTTGAAAACATATAAAGTTTTAGAATATGTTACATTGGATGTTGATTTCATCAGAGCGCCTGAGAAGGAAGGAACACTCGTGAAATCAACATTCCCATTTTGGAAACTTTCAACTCATCAGAAGCTTGTGAAAATTGGTGTTGTTGTGAAACATATTCTGATTTCTTAATGAGACGAAACAACTTCCAGCATTCACTCTTCTCATTTTTGATTTCAACAAGCACGCATTTGTTGGCCTCAATGCCTTTTTTCAATCTCTTTAATATTAAATTCATCCATATTAACAAATGTCATTATTTCCGACACGCCATGCAATGGTACGAGATGTTAGCGAGTTAAACGAAAACCTTTGCATATAATGCAAAAAATGCCATGTGAAAAGTTACTCTTACAATTTTACATGAGGGGTGTCACCTGAGAAGCAGGTGATAGGCGTTTGCCTGCATCTTGCCCAGGACAACCGCACTGAAAACGAACGCAAAGGACGTATCGTGTTCGATACGGTATCGGTGAGTGTAGCGTCTGCGCCGTATATTGAGCACAAAATTCCACAGTACGCAATTTTTTTTATTTTTTTTTTTTTTTTGCTTTTCAAAGATAAAACTGAAATAAAACCGGGGCAAGAGCACCTTAACCCGACCTGTTTGACCCGAAGAAATTGTCGATCCGCTGACCCGTGAACTGTTTCCATCTCTGGTTCAGCCGTTAGTATGGCGGCACGAGGACGGGCATTAATTATCATGAAGTAACGCGACTCCGTTGTTCACCATGCCTAGATGTTGGTTCTTGATGGTTGTCCTTAGATGACTCATAATGTGTAGTAGCGAGCTGCCAGGACAAATGGTATCCTGCAATAGGAATTGAATCTGTAAAGGTGGGTTTTCATCGAAGAAACAGTGCACCCTAATTTGCCAGCTGTTGGCTGAATTTTTTGTTGTACACGAGTACCACTGTAGATTCAGGATGGCAGGAACAGCACTGCCGCCATAGGGGACAAGGAGTCCGGCCCATTATCATGGTAAGAGATCAAAGTCTGTAATGACAATCCCATTCGGTGGATCCTTTTTCCTGGCGATAAGCATTTTGAAATCAACAAGCACTCATCCTTTCCTAGGTACTCCTCCAAAATCTTGCACAAATAAAGGCTGCTCACTGATGGTTCGAATTGTCAACCACCCATTTTTGCTAACAGCTTCGTTGACCTGTGGAGTCTGCTCGTTGGTAATCTGAAGCAGCGTCACCTGACCTGGGCGTAGCATCGTCACACGTGTGTGCCTTGTAGAAAACGTTTATTCCATTTTCTTTTATTGTGTTCCTATAGGAGATGCCGTAGTTTCCATATCTGGCTTCTGATTCGTCCATGAATTCTGAAATGCTGTAATGCGTCCGACATGTTGTTCACCTTTTTTAACGTTTTCCAGCAGAAACGCCATTGATGTGTAGCCCATTTTTACTTAGCCGTTGACCCCTTGCTACTTTGTGTGCTTTCCTATCGCAACACCCCATAGCAGACAGTTCCTAATCAGTCTTCGACGGATATCGTGGTGCCACCAAATAATCTGACTGATGGTGGTCACTGGGCAAGAGAAGTACTGGATAATAAAAAAAAAAGAAAGAAAAAAACCCCGAAGAAACACAGGTAGAAAAAAAAATAAAAAGAGAGAACAGAAACTCACCACTTCATATTTCTTCTACTTAATTTAAAGAAAAAAACAAAAACAAGACTAGGTACTACAGCTGTTGGAATAATAAGACATTGATCAAGAAGTATGTGCGTTCTGAATGATCGAGAAACAATAATAGGATGGAAGTGGAGTTGTGAAGTAACCAAATGCTTGGCAAACCGGTACGTGAACACTTGTATTTTACAATCTGATATGGGCTACATCTTGACCCCCCCCCCCACCCCCCAATTGCTGTCTGATCAAATCATATAAAATAGTGTTAAGCGAAAGGCAAGCGGAGCCGTCAGTAAAACTGCTTAGGGGTCATTCCATATGAATTCACCAGGTGTTTGTACTTGTGGGTTTTTTGATTTTCCTCATTTCTTTAATAAGTTACAGTACAACATAAAAGTACCCTGAAAACAAAGTTTGGGATTTATTTCCCCAACCCCTTTGGAGATATGGGTCCTCAAACCTTCCAAAATGAGCTAAAATAACGGTTATTGTTAATTAACACAAATTGAGTAATTGTAGAGATAATGACATTTAATGGGTGCTTAAATAGACCAGTACATTCATATGTAATAACCTCATTTCCACAGCATAATAATTCGTCAGGTTGTAGGGGGAGGGGAGGGGGGGGGGTCCAGGTTCAAGGTCACTGTACCGATTTCGCCACTTTTCGGCAAAGAATGTTAAATCATATTTCAACTTGTGTTATGTTTCTCTGTTTTGATCAGAAAATATTTTATAACTGCAACATTGCCAAAATTTCCGTTTTTGGGTTACAATAAAACAAAAAGGGTAGCAGATAAACACCTTATTTTTTATGAGGACTATCTCCTGTTGCATATCTAAATATTCTCAAAGTTTTGTTTTATGTTTCACAATAGTTTACGAAATAATGATAATGCAAATTGATCCATTTCAGTCTACAAAAATGTCCACCATAGAAGTAGTTCACCTGTTTTATACAACATAGTACAACGTTAATATGAAAAATAAAATTACGGGACAGCAAAGTAGAATATTCTTTCAGATGTGTTTTAAATGGCCTACTAGCAATTGCGTCAAAGATAAAGAAAGTTTTGGGGTAATGTGTCCTCTTCCAGTACCAGTGGTTAATTGCAGTGGTGTCACGAGTTTTAAAATGTTGGCCTGTGGAACCCATGCTTGGTCATTAGTTGACAAAGAAAATGATGTTCCTGGCCCTGGGGGATGAAAAAACGGAATTTTGAAATCTCTGTGTTCCTCGGAACATTCTTTGATAATGCCAAGCCACCATTTTGATTCATACACACATGCAATGTAATGGCCAATTTTTTGGAATTCCTCTGCAAGTTCTGTATTAGCAAAAACTTTAAATATGTTAACAACATACACTGACGGAAAAACAAAATCCCAACACCACGAAAAAATTGTTGTAGAGGAATGAAAGGGCGGCAATACATTTCTATAGGTAACATATTTAATCGATTAAGGTTTCAAGATCACGGCTTAATGTAAGCGCGAGAAGAGCCATTTCAAATGTGAAATGCTGGTACATTAATAACCGGTGTTACCGCCAGAATGTTGAATGCAAGCACGCAAACGTTCATGCATTGTGTCGTACAGGTGCTGGATGTCAGTTTGTGGGATGGAGTTCCATGCCTGTTGCACTTGGTCGGTCAATACAGGGACGGTTAATGCTGGTTGGGGGTGACGCTGGAGTTGTCGTCCAATGATGTCCCATACGTGCTCGATTGGTGAAAGATCTGGTGATCTAGCAGGCCACGGCTACATGTCGACACTCTGTAGAGCATGTTGGGTTACAACAGCGGTATGCGGGCGAGCGTTATCCTGTTGGAAAACACCCCCTGGAATGCTGTTCATGAATGGCAGCACAACAGGTTGAATCACCAGACCGACGTACAACTATGCCGTCAGGGTGCGTGGGATAACCACGAGAGTGCTCCTGCTGTCATAGGAAATTGCTCCCCAGACCATAACTCCAGGTGTAGGTCCAGTGTGTCTCGGTCGCAGACAGGTTGGTTGCAGGCGCTCACCTGGCCTCCTTCTAACCAACACACGGCCATCACTGGCACCCAGGCAGAACCGGCTTTCATCAGAAAACACAACAGATCTCCACTCCGTGCTCCAATGAGCTCTAGCTTGACACCACTGATGTCGCAAACGGCAGTGGTTTGGAGTAAGAGGAATGCATGCTACAGGGCGTCTGGCTCGGAGCTGTCCTTCAAGTAACCGATTTGTAACAGTTCGTTGTGTCACTGTGGTGGCAACTGCAGCTCGAATTGCTGCCGCAGACGTAGTACGATGCGCCACGGCCATACGCCGTACACGGCGGTCTTCCCTCTCAGTAGTGCCACGTGGCCGGCCGGAACCCAGTCTTCTTGAGACAGTACCTTCCCTTGACCACCGCTGCCAACAATCATGCACAGTGGCTACATTCCTGCTAAGTCGTTCTGCAATATTGCTGAAAGAAAATCCACCTTTTTGTAGCCCTATTACACGACCTCGTTCAAACTCCGTGAGCTGTTGATAATGGCTTCTTCGTCTTCTTAAAGGTATTCTTGACTAACATCAACACACTACGTCGAATCTCAACGATAACTAACGCTCACGAACGTTACAGCGCGTATTTACAAGAAACCTGCTTTGTATGTTCCGAGGGGCACGACTAGCGCCACACGTTTGCGCAGAGCGTGAAATTTGCATAGACGTCATCTTACAGATGTACTCTCACCGCCTACCAACTGTCGTTTATCTAACACAACCCCTTCTTGGTGTTGGGATTTTTTTCCGTCAGTGTATATCTTGCTGCTTGACACAAGTTGAATTCTTAATCTATTGTTCTCCATTGTAATAAAGCCGTGATGAAGTCTAGTGTTTGCTATTTTTAAAGCAGAAGCATATCTATCTGCAAGTATGACATTTTCTTCATTAATATCTTTTTGTGATACAAAAAGGAATTGTAATCCTTTTATTTTTTATGTACAGTATTTGAACATGTCTTCTGGTGTAAAACTATGTTTGTTAATAAGTTGTAAATATGCCCTTGTTACATGTCGCTTCACAGTATCTCTTATTCCATCGTATGGTCCTTTTTGATGAGAAGTTGCAAAGAAATGCCATTCAGCTTCTAGGTTGAAATCTTTATTATGGTGAACTAAGTTAACAAATTTTTTTTTGTTTTTCTATTGTCGTCTAGCACCATCTGTAAAATAAATTACCCTTTTCACATTGGGAAGATGGTCTTTTAAGATGGGTAAAAGTTTTCGTAGAAATGTATGTATTGATGCTGCATTGTGTGTCATCGAATCACTAATTACACAAAAACTTACTTGTTGTAATTTATCATGAGCTCTAAAATAACAAACAAATGTGCGAAGAGTAGCTTGGCTATTTACCCAGTGGTACGATTGAATTTCATCTTGTACCACCAAAGTGAAGTTTTCTGAAAAGTCGTAAAGTAGAATGGAGTGCTTTTTTGGTCTTAAAGAAACGTGATTGCGCTGTTGCTATGTAATGATGTTTTTTCAAAGTATTAAGCTTCCCGAGTAAATTTTCCTTGAATTCTGCATGTGGCTCCACAATTGTCACTAAAGTGCATGAATCTGTTGTAACCCACTGTTTGTAGGATATTTGGAATATATCATCTTGGAATGAATCCAAGCATTCTAAAACAAAATCTTGACCAGGGCAGAGTGGACATCCGTGAAGCATATACGCTTCATCATTCATGCTACAAACCATCGGTGAAAGCAATTCCTTGTAAGTATAATTATTTAAGTTTTGCCCTATTAATCATCATTTTTACATTCTGATGTATACAACACACATGCTGAATGTGTGCCTAGTGCCCCAGCTAGCACACACCGCTTTGGGCGCAATTCACAGAATTTTGAAAATCCAATTTTTCCCTCTGAATGCAATTCTTTAAACCTTTCATACAGTTCTTTAAGTCGCAAAGTACTAGCCGCTTTTGTTTTTGTTCTTTTTCTCCCTTGTTTCTTATGGTGACAAAATCGTTTATTCCTGCACACAGTCTGCTGCAATCATCATCCTCATAAAAACTGATTACTTGGGATAAGGTAGTACCTAAAATTTTTTTGCCACTTTGTTTTTGGTGAGTGAAACTTTGTAATACACTATGATTTTGTACAATTCTTCTTCTTGTTCGTACGAGGTATTTACTGACTTCAAATTGCGCACAAATTTTGGAGATTGACCATGATTGTGGAAGCAAGCTAAATAATCCTGTCCTTTTCTTCCAAATCAGTAACAGTATTTATCTTTGTAAAATTTCAGTTGTCCATCGGTGGTCCGTCCTTCTGGCAATATGCCCAGCCCATTGCCATTTCAGGGATTTGATTCTGATCATGATGTTTCCCACACTTGTCATTTTCCTTATTCACAGTTCCTCTTCTTATCTTTCTTGGTTATACCAAGCATTCATTTCTCCATGCTTCTTTCAGTTATCTGCAGTCTTTGTATGTCTTTTTTAGTTACGTTTCACGTCTCTACTCCGTGCGGAAGCACTGGAAGGATGCACTGATTTAACACTTCTCTTTTAAGACATAATGGCATATTACTCTTAAAAAATCTACGGTTTCTTTCAAAAGCTCTCCAACCAAGTTTTACACGCCGATTAATTTCTTCATCAATGAGACCCTCGCTTGATATCTGCTGTCCAATTTAAATGAAAGTATCAGTTATCTCCAGCTTTTCCCAATCAATCGATAAATCTTCATTTCTTGTAAAAGCATTGTACATTAATTTTGCCTTCTGAAAGTTTGTTTAATCCCACTTCTTTTCTCCTGTCAGCAAGTTCGCGGATCGTACTCTGCAGTTTTAAAGGGGCATTTGCAAAAATGACTAAGCTATCGGCAAAAGGAAGGTGAGTTAAATAATCTACATTAATCTGTATCCTTTTGTTTTCTCGGTTCAGTGATTGAAAGACATTTTCCAATGTGGCATTAAAGAGTTTGGGAGATGTGGTGTCACCTTGTTTGACTGCCTTTGTAAATGGAAAAGGTTAATATATATTAAATACGTGGAGATAATGTAAATGGACGATGTCATTGCTCTATCCACGTTATTTTATAAACAACGCATAGCAACTGATAAATTGTGTTGCGACACCGCTGGGATCGAACCCCAGAACTCTCGATAACTAGTCGAGTGCGTTCGAATTTACGCTACGGCGCCAATTCGAACGCACTCGACTAGTTATCGAGAGTTCTGGGGTAGTATTTACGCTACTGCCTTTGTAAATTTTATTACTGCTGTACCTTCAAATAGTCGAACCTTTGCACTTGCATTTTCATAGATGTTAGTAATACTGCTAATATATGCATCTTCAATACCACAGGATTTCAAAGCCATTGTAACTGCTGATTGTTTCACGGAATCGAAGGCCTTTTCACAATCAATAAAAGCCATGCATAATGGGAGCTCATATTCCCTTGTCGTTTGAATTGGTTCTCTCAGTACGCGGACATGATTTATAGTGTTGTAGCCACTGCCAAATCCAGTTTGTTCTCTAGGTTGAGCCATGTCCAGTGTTATCTTCAAGCGATGTGAAAGAACCTTAGTGAAGATTTTATAAACCATTGATAGGAGGCCGATGAGCCTGTAGTTCCTGAGATCTTCAGTGTCTGCTTTTTTACGTATCAGAATCATTGTAGCATTGTTTCAATCCTGAGGAATGTTCTTTTCATTGAGACCTCTTGTGAAAACTTTGGCGAGTCTAGTTTCAGTTTCTCCACTTGCTTCTGGTATAATATCCACGGTAAGCCAGCTTCTCCTGGAGCTCTTCTCCGTTTCATGTTCGTAATTGCATATGCAATTTGTGCCGGGAGGACTGATGGAACTTTAGTACTTGAACCTTTTATGATGTCTGGAGTAGATGTATCTTCCCTTTCATATAGATCTGAGTGGAAATCTTTCACCTCTTGTTAAAATTTCGGCTGTATTTCTTTTTACAGTGCCGTCATTTCTCAGTGCCAAAATCTGTTTTCCTTCCTTACTGATATGTCCCTTTACTCTTTGCCGGATTTGGTAGTTTTCAATTGCTTTTCTCACTAGATCACAATTGAATTTCCTTAAGCCTTCGGTGATACTTTTTTCGTACTGTCTTGCATAATTCGATATATTCCACTTTGGAAGTTACATCTTTTTTATTTGTCCTCGTTTCCCTTTTATTTTGCATCAGCATTTTGTTTTCTGATATTTTCTTCATATGCAACTTGTTCTTAGCACTACTACCTATTTTTCTTGCTGATTCCATAAGAGTCTTGGTGAGTTTTCTTCTAACTTCCGAAATGTCCACTTCTTCCGATGTTAGGCCTTCTAAAGCAGAGAATCTGTTTTTCTATTGCAATTTAAATGTGTTATGGTGCTTTTTTACGCTTTCCAACCGTAGATTGAAGAAGCGTATACGCTCCAGCTTTTTCCATTTGTCCGTCCGAACGAGGGGACGAACCCTATTGAAAATGGGTGAAGTGGGGTCAAAGGTCAGGGCATAGGAGCGTGATGCATTCCATAACCTCTTATTAATGGAGCAATTCTTGTATATATGTAAATTTTATTTTGAAAACGGCTCTAAGGATTTTGATGAAAGTGGTTAACCTACCGTTTTCTGGTAGTAGAAATCAATTTAGCTTGATCTCGACTTTGGAAAAATGCGATTAGTGAGTTAAATTACTACCCCGAGTTACCACGTTTTTAGTGTCATGGCGTCTCCCTATTAATGTGTCCCATTCTTAGAAATCTTATGACGTCACACTCTCGCGATTGAGATGTTGGCGCGCGGTTACGCCATCTGCCTCATTACGTCACGTTTTTTGTGGATCCTATTAAAGTCTTATGACGTCACACTCTCGCGACCATCTGCCTCATTACGTCACGCGTTGTGTGCGTATTACGCATTACTTCTATTTTCTTTTAGAACAAAAAGTGAGTTGTACCAGCTGCTTGGAGTTGATGCGTAGTACAGTATAAACAGCGGAACGCTTTTTTCGCATGCTTTTTTCTTCAAAATTTAAACTTAATACATCATTTTTTTGGTTGCATTTTTGAATAGTCACTTGATGATGAGCGTATCCGCTGTGCTAAAATATGATTAGTTCATTTTTATTAATTACTATTAACAGAGTGTCACGTGGATGGTAAAACAATATAAAACATGTAGCTAGTCGACTCCCTACGAAACGTGCACGTTTCAACTTTAATAAGAAGAATGAAAAGAATACGGCACTGTAAGAACAAGAACAAGCGGAAGAAGTAAATATGGAACAGCTTGGATTTCAAGAGCCGATTGTTTCTGATCACGTTCCAGTCTCGAAACACATGACCTTCTATTGGAAGAAGATCAGCCTACAAAAAGACCATTCCGAGCAGCTAAGGCGAGGAGCATGGAAATAATATCCGACGTTATTATAACCCTCAATGAATCCATATCGAAAGAAAACCACGATCAAATGCGGCGAATAAATAGACAGCGATGAAAAACCAATGTTACCATGGGGTTCGATGAAGAACCCCATGGCCGCCCCGGTGGCGCAGTGGTCTAAGGCGTTGGCCTCTGATCATTCGTCCGTAAGGGGTCCGGGTTCGAATCCCGGTCAGGCATGGATGTTGTGTTTGTCTTACGGCACTGGCTCTCTCCCTTCCCTGGAACCAGTGATCCTAAATTAGGGACGGGCAACTGCTTATAGCCCATTGAGTTGCTCACGGTGGTCGTTAAACCTCCAATCAAAAAAAAAAAAAAAAAGAACCCCATGTTAACATTTATTGTTTGGTGTTTTATGTTCGGAAATAATAAAAAGAATTAAAAAAAAAGAATTCTTACTCTAACACAAATAAAAAATTACCATTCATCTTTGTTTTGATGCTTATTCTAAATTAATTTGTCTCTAATTCGTCTATCATTATTAATCTTGATGGTTTAGATTTAGCATTACAATACTTGAAAATAACATATCAAAATATAAATTTTTGTATGCCTTCATCCCCCTTTACCCGAGCGATGCTCGGTGTTCCTGATATTTGCCCTTATGCGTCATAACTTGCGTAAAAATGGTTCGATTTCGATGAAATTTTAGTATGTGGAGGGAACCATCTGGGGACGAACCATATTGAAAATGGGTGAAATGGGGTCAAAGGTCAGGACATAGGATCGGGATCCACTCCATTGCCCTTATGCATTATAACTTACGTAAAAATGCTTCGATTGAGACAAAACTTTTCATGTTGTTCCGGAAGTATATTTTACCGGTTCTGTTGAATATAATCGAGATAGGGTCAAAGGTTGGATCAGAGGAGCGAGATTTATTTTGCAGCCATTATCCTCATAACTTGAGTAATGATTTCTGGTATGTTGGAAAGCGTATCATAATCAATGCATTGCATGATTTTACTAACTTGTTAAGTTTCGTCATGTCAAACCATTTTGGTTGATTTATATGCATGGCGCGTTCGAGTTTAGTGTTGAGGTGTATCTTACATGTCAGCAATATATGGTCACTTTCATGACAAATTTCTTGTTACACATAATAAAATCAGTTTCACTTCCATTGGGATACTTTCATGTCCATTTCCTATGTAGTTTTTTCAAAGGAGTTCATGATGAAAAACCTTTCTGCCTCTGCAAACTCTACAGGACTATTTCCACGAGGGTTTCTCTTCCCATGACCGAATTTAGCTACGGAAATTTCATTTTGTTGTTGTTGCCCTATTTTCGCATTGAAATCATCCATGATGATCTTCAAGTGCTGCTTGCCTTTGTTATTTAGGTGCCGAATTTCCTTCTAAAAGTCTTCAATTTCTTCTTCAGGATGATTTATGGTGTGTGCGTAAGCTTGATAAATCTGATCGTAGTGTCTTTTCGAGAGTTTTATAACGAGTCGTGCAGCTCTGTCTGACAAACTATCAACTTCTAGAATATTGTCCTTCAGTTTCTTGTCTATTATAAATCCAACACAATTGGTTCTGCTGGTATCTGTCCCACGATATTAGAAGAGGTGGCCACTTTACAGCTTAATGAGATCTCCTTTTCTTCTCACCTCACTTAGCCCAACGATGACCCACTTGATCCTTTCGAGTTCTTCCTCCAATTCAAGGAGCCTTGAATCAGAAGACAGAGATCGTCCGTTGAACGTAGCCAAGATCAGCATCAGATAGAAGCCTAGTCCGGTATTCCGGTGATTTTTAGCACCTTCTGCCTTTATGTAGCACTGGCCGCTGCCATGGCCTGGTACTTTCCAGCTGCTGGAGACTGAGGACCAAGTTTTAGGTTATGGAATCATCTTTGGAGGGCTTTGGCTATCACTCACCACGCTGACCAAGCGGGTTAGTGAGTGTGAGATAGCATTTCTTCTAAACCCAGTGATATAGTTATACCGCTACTTGGCGGTGTCGTCAGAGCCCCTTTAGTGCACGATGCACCACGAAAAGGTGGTGTTGACATTTGTCAAGGAGTGGCTATGATATGTTTGCGCATCACCTGATCTTGCATTCCATGTATATATATGGGGTGTGTCTGAAGTCTTTCGCTGATTAGGATAAATCGTATAAAATAAACCACGCTCGTTAGATACAAACGGTTTTCCAATATAGTTTACCTATATAGCTTACCTGAAATCCAGAGTTTTTTTTTCCGGGTTATCAATATATTTCAACGTGGAGTCCTTTTGTTACACGTGGGACATTCAGTCGGTACTCCATCTCTTTCCATGTCTTCTGCAACATGTCATCTGTGATGGTCGCAAACGCTTCAGTTATTCTTCCTTTCAAAGTGTTAATATCTGCAGGTGGTGTTGTGTAAACTTGATCCTTAATGAAGCCCCGTAAAAAAGACAAGGGACGTAATGTCTGGGGATCTCGGTGGCCAGGGTATGGGACCATCTCTGCCTGCCCATCTGTTAGGGAATTTGTCATCTGAGAATTGAAGGACAGGTACACCGTAGCTCTTCCAATTGAGGTGCGACATACAGCTGCATCATGTCGAGGTAAATATCAGATGTAATGGTGGGCTCAATAAAAAAGAACGGTCCAATTACTTTGTTGTGCATTAGTCCGCACCAAACATTGATTTTAAGGCTATCCCTCTATTTCTCCAAAACCACATGTGGATTCTCTGAACCCCAGGTACAGACACTATGCGTGTTTACTTTAACTGAGGTATGAAAAGTTGATTCGTCTGAAAAACAAATCCGCTTCAGGTAATCATTAACTTCGGCTGCTCGTTCAAGAATATCCATAGCGAATGTCACACGTCGGGGCCCATCATTAGGTTCGAAGGCTTAAACAATTTGCAATTTTTTTGCAAAAAAACAAAACAAAAACGAAGCCGCTTTCTAAAAATGCGGTGCACTGTCTTCATAGGTTTTCCCAGTTCACAAGGGGCATGACGAATTGATATCCTCGGGCTTCGTACGAGTGCAGCACGCACGACGTGGATAGTTTCCTCACTAATGGAAGGCCTTCCACTTCTTGCACCGTCACCGACACTGCCCATCTGCTTAAACTTTTGATACCAGTTCCTAATGCTTTTCACATCAGGCGGAGCTCTATCATACTCACGCCTAAACTTCCGCTGCACTAAAATTGCAGATTTGGTATCATAAAACCGGAGAACACAATTAGCCTTCTCCTGCATAGACGCCATTTCGACGACTGACGCATTCAACAACAAACTAGATTTGGTTTCATGAAACCAGAGAACACAAATTACCCTTCTTCTGCATAGACGCCATTTCGCCGACTGACGCTTTCAACAACAAACTAGATTTGGTTTCATGCAACCAGAGAACACAATTAGCCTTCTCCTGCATAGACGCCATTTCGCCGACTGACGCTTTCAACAACAAACTACGCTGCAGACGTGCAGCGCCACCTATTGTTTCAAAAGTACAACGAACAAAAAACTTGAGAATATAGCCCAATCAGTGCAACAAACCGCGTACGTCTAACTAGCTCGGTTCATTTTATACGATTTATCGTAATTAGGGAAAGACTTTAAACACACCCTGTATAATCAATGTGATGTGTGTATCAGAGATGGAAATGGGTTGACGGTTCGAGTCAAGGTGTTCCTGACCCGACCCGTTTGACCCGCAAAAAAAGAATATTTCAAAGAAAAATTCATGCTGCGAAATTTTGTGCTCGATACTGGTGCAGGTGGAGTGAAAAATGATTTGTCATAGAAATACATTGCCGTCTCTTTCTTAAAGCAACGAGGATTTCCAACGACCTACGATAATGAGTACACGCTAAACTCACCGATACCATATCGTAAAACGATATTTGCTTGACGTTTATTTTCAATGCGGTTGTTCGGAGCAACATTGGGCGCATGTTGACGCATATGGACGATGAGCATCCCTACCTGTTCATGAGCGCTCACTTTACTCTTGCGCGTTTTCCGTGGTTTGTACTGTTCGTATTATTTAAGTACCTTAATTTGACAACAAACGCCGCATCTCTTCTGTACTTCGTTTTAAGTTGTACTCTTTCTTGTTTGTAGTGCCATTTTCATCCGTTATGTGCGGGAAGGTAGCGACATTGTCGTAGAATTCTGCCATTCGTAACTACATTGCAGGAAAGGAGCCGTCGGTTATCTTTTGTGCATATATGTATATCATAAAATTCCTTTAACTTTTTTAGGGCAAACCATGAAGTTAACCGAGTGGGTTCGACTGCTACATAGATGGAGAATTTATGATGCATATTTTTACTAATGGAGCCATAATGAAACACAACGCAGTTTAACCCAAGTGCAACACAGTTTAATTATGAGCCTAGGCTTGGATTACATTTTGAGAAGATAAAAACAACCAGGAAATAAATTAACAGCTTGTCGCATGATGATGTAAGCTTAGCAATAATTAATATCGGAATTCGATACTTAGCGACGACTTAAATTTCAGAGCTCATTGTGAATCTCCTTCACCAGAATGACTTCATTTACTCTTGTTGCAACAGTCAGATTTGTACTATCGAGCTTTAGAAACAAGGAAGAGTTTTACCGTCGAAGTCCGGCTTCTTCCTTCTGTTCATGAGTGGGCGAAGCATACTGCTCTGTTGAACCTTCACATGCACATGCAAAAATATGTTACATAACAGTTGAGCAAGTTTTATCAATTTTTAATCTTTCTTTCTCTTTGCTCAATTTTTTAATCCGTGACCAAGCCCGCATCACTACACCTATATATACACTCACCTAATTGGTTATAAACGAATAAAAACTCCGTTTGTTGTTGTCCTTTGACACCATAGTGACAATTGTTTTGCGATGCCATGGCAACCGTTGCTATTTTGAATTCTTGCGTTGTTGTCAATGTAGCACATTTGAAGCCGATTTAGTGTTACTTCCAATCACTTCACCTCCAACTTTTTCTTTACAAAATGTTTATATATTCTCGAGCATGTCTGAAACATTTTCTCTCGTAAAAAAATGTTCCTGTTCCTTCAAAGGAAAAAAAAGCAAACAAAAAAAACAAACAAGAATTTGAGAAAAATCCTGGAATTTTCCGTATAGCGTGATGCGCCGCAGCGTAGTTTATTGCTTTACTTCCAGGCGTCGCGTGTCTTTTTCTCTACTAGCATTTCTTATCATTTGGAATGAAGGTTTCAAAAAATATTTTTGTTTTCAGCATTAAATTCTGTCATTTCGAGCAAATGGATATCTGCTTTTTTTTTTATGGAGTTGTGGCGGTAATTATCTCAGTTAAGAGGAAAGGAATCTCCGTTTGTATTAGGAGGAATTTTAAACGATATGTTATGGACTGAACATTGAAATTATTTCTCCCGTTTCTTTGGCTGTGATTCGTAAGCCAAGAAAGTAAGCTGTGATTCAACGATGGAAAACTAGTATTTTGACATGGAAAGAAATTGGGGGGGGGGGGGGGGGTTAAGGTGAGATTTTAGGTTTATGTTTTTTTAAGTTTTCTCTGAGATTTAAGGTTTTTTGCGTTGATGTATGATTTCAGATCGTGAAAAATGTTATCAGCGGTGAAGTGAAGTTCATGACATGAAAGTATCCGTATGTTTTCCCAGACAAATAATGGCCACTTTTCTCCTTCAATCAGCAAACAATATGACCATCATTTGTGGTATAGTTATCTCAGCACCGAAGTTAATTTGTTGCCATGCGCCCCTGTGTTCGTAGCTTACCTCAGCCATAACTGGCCTCTGGGTAACATGAAATTGGTATTTCGCTGCGTCTGCGAACCATCCGAGCTCCACTTCTTCCCTGATTGTTTTAATGCCTCGTAAAATTCCACCACCGGCAGCTCTCTCGGCTGATCCGCTAGACATCCACTTCATCTCGACGCTCTCAACCCAAACCGCAACGCTAATGGTCGAGATGCGTAGTTATGGCAACCGCGTTCCTTGGTGCCGTTCCGCCGTGATGCCCTCGTGGGGAAGGCAGGGAAGATGGGTGGGTGTAGGGGAGGCACCCATTTGTTGATGGGCTCCTCTTCCCGCTTTCTTCCCTCTGAATGAGGGGACCGTGCGTGGTGAATAAGAAGGAACGACCCTCCCGTGCAACGAGATTACATTGCTTCGGAGCTGTTATGTTTTGGCTCTTACCCTCGTGGCATGTTTTGCTGTTTCACTGAAGGTAGGAAGGATGCGGGGGATTCCGAGAGGTTGGGATCTTTTCTCCCTCTTCACTGAGGAGCGATTTGCTTCTTACGCACCATTTCCCTACATTGATTTTTTTATGTTATTATTTAACCGCTCTGCAGTTTCTTGCATAAAACATGTTCGGCTGGTACGGAGATTTTGTTTTCTCCTTAGAAGTTCTAGGCTCACGGTGTGATAACTCGAATGTGAGTTTGTTTTTACGACCTCTCACAACTTCGAAACACAGCATATTTGCACCGATATCGTATAAATGATGATGTTCCGAGACGCAAAGATTATACCGTCGCACAGTAAAGTGGACCAAAACTGAAAATGATAATTCGACAAAGTATTTCACTGCGGCGAGTTGTGCCTCGCATGAAATGCATTCAAAAATCTACGTACTTCCGTGGATATCTGCTAGTGCCTCTTTAAACTCGCAATCTCTGTTGCCTTGCTGCAACAAAGTGATGTCGTATTTCGCTTTGAATCACCAATCTGTGGTTTTTGCTCGAGTCTGAAACCTTTGTTTAATTCTGTTCGTTCGTCTAATTTTCTTTCCGCGTAATAAGATTTTAAATCAAATTTATACTAAAAATAGATCAATTTTGATAACATACTTCCTGTTTAATTCTATATTGCGTGTGAACGAATGTTAATAGTGAACATGATCTCAGTCCATGGCTCCTGCCATTGGTTGGTTAGTGTTGGCTCACCCCACCAAGTGTTGATGCAACTGTAGTTCACCAATTTTAGTAGTTGAAAAAATAATTTTTATTCATAAGTCGCTGGGACTTAAGTAACAAATTACATTGACGTCATGTATCGATCACGTTCGCAAAGGCATTATTTCTTAGAATGCAAATGTTAAACACAACATTTAAAATTTTAGAAGAAAGGGAAAAATGTTTTTGATGGAAAAAGTAGTTCCGTTGACAAATATTCAGTCGATTCCTGATAAGTTGAAACTAATCACAGAAGGAAATCATTAAAACCCAAAATTCGAGGCAACGAAATAAATAAAAAAAATTGAGAGCTTTTATAAGATTGTCAGTTAATGCATATATATTTTACCATAATATCGCGAAATTCAAGTCAGCAAAGTTGGGATAATTGATAGCGGACAGACAGTCTGTGTAATACTCATTTTTTCTAAGTTGAAACTAATCACAGAAGGAAATCATTAAAACCCAAAATTCGAGGCAACGAAATAAATAAAAAAAATTGAGAGCTTTTATAAGATTGTCAGTTAATGCATATATATTTTACCATAATATCGCGAAATTCAAGTCAGCAAAGTTGGGATAATTGATAGCGGACAGACAGTCTGTGTAATACTCATTTTTTCTAATGAAACAATTTTTCACGTAGCTTCAGAAACCAACTAAATGCATAGAAGTGTATGTAATTTGTGCTTTTGTTGATAGCATAATCGCAATTTTGGGAGGAGCTGCTGGCAAAATGTTCTGGTCTCAAAATCTTAGAGCAGAAATGTTTGAAGACAGCAAAATTCGCCCTCAAAGAAGTGGATAATGATCAAAACGTATACCTGCACAGGGATAACTGGTTTTCCAGTTATTTGGAGAGTAGCGCACCCACAACCCGAGCTGACTTTGTGACGGAAAAATCCTGTCTTCTAGTTTCTGAACACGTACATCACCGCATGGACAGTTGTTCATCCAGCTGATGGAGAGTGGCGACCCCACGGCCCGAGCCAACTTTTCTCATTTTTTGGCTTTTGTTGTTATCGTAAAATGCACTCGCCTCAGTTGTAGGTTGCTGAGGTTGTGATTATGCGCCAGCGCCGGAGTTTAGTTTCTCGTTCTATTTCCTTTATTCTCCATTTTATGATTCTCCTTTGCTTTTCCGGGCTGGCTAGCTAGACCTACCTGCACGTTGGCCGTGTGTGGTGACCCGTATGGTGGAAAAGGGGATGCTGAAGGCTGAAGTTTCTGGTGGTCAGGTGTAGTTGTCCACAGCTACCAACACTCCACTTTGACCCCCCCCGCTTCCCCTTAAACGGACGGCTGGGAACTAACCCACTCCTAGTCAATGAAGTCTCTGGCCGAGTGGAGTCCAGACTTCTAACGGCCTGTCGTTGCGTACGACAGGGTGACTCTCGGGGTAGTGTAAACATGCCAAAGGTGTGTTACCAAGACACGGGAATGTCGAGGTGCTCACCGAGCACATGTCTGCCCTATCGACTTGCTAGATTCGCTGCTCAATTCTAGATCCGTGTCCTGCGTCCATTTGGGCTTGCAGACCATCGGCTCTTCCCTGTTGGGCCCAGTGATGGGCAAGGAAGTCGGCGGACGATTTCTTTATTATTAGTTATGGATTCCAATTAAGTTTCCCAAGGAGTGAAGTCAAAGCATCGTAATGAAGAAGTGCCTATTCAACAAAGAAGCGTGTTGCAGATACATCCACGGCACGAATCTTTTTCATTCATTCTTTAGAAACCTCTCAACCTTTTAAGTGCAAAGAGTCCTTTCTTGGATTAACAAGGCTCTTCAGTGTATAGCAAGCTCTCCGAAGAGCGTTAAAAAACTCCAGTCTGGAGATCTTTCTTGAGATGCCGAGTCTCAGGCATTGCACTGACTTGTGAATAGGACTTCTCTTCTGGTTACTCCTGTTAAACTTACTCCTTACGGTTACCTCAGTTCTTCCCGAGGTCTTGTCTCTTCTCAAGACCTGCTGGAATACAGCGACCATGAACTTCTAGAGGAACTAAAGTATCAATATGCTATTGTTGTCCGGCGCATTTTCTTTTGACGAAATGGGCAGTTTGTCCCATCTTGTAGCATCATTAACCTTTGACTTCTCATCCCTGCCAACATCCATCAAGGCAGGGTATCTCCGCCGCCCCGGTGGCGAAGTGGTTTAAGGCGCTGGCCTCTGATCATTCGTCCGTAAGGGGTCCAGGTTCGAATCCCGGTCGGGCATGGATGTTGTGTTTGTCTTACGGCACTGGATCTCTCCCTTCACTGGAACCAGTGACCCTAAATTAGGGACGGGCGACTGCTTATAGCCCATTGAGTTGCTCACGGTGGTCGTTAAACCTCCAATCAAAAATCAAATCAGGGTATCTCCATCTTGAGGTGCACGCGTATATCCCTAGTCATCTAAGACTTTTCAGACGCCAAGCCTATGGTCAGTCTCAGCAGTTCTGCAGGAGCACTGCTTGGTGTGGGCGATGTGTAGCAACAGACCATCCGTTACCAGATTGCCACGCTGATGCCGAGCATTGTTTTAACTGCAAGGGAGCACATGCTGCATCATCCAAAGACTGCCAGAAGTGGGAAGAATCGAAAGAAATCCTGCGCACCAAGACCATTGAGTGTATCTCTTATCCAGAGACTAGAAGGAAGGTCTTTCCTGTAAGTCAGATCGGCAATCATACGCATCGGTGGTGGTTGCCAAGAGTACAATCGCTGTTTAAACGGATGTCAGATCACAGTGAAATGTCCCTACCCCCTAGATTATATTATTGCTGCTGGGCTAGTAGTCTGAAAGCGACACTCACCAAATCACCCTCATTGTTAAAGCTTTTGCGCATCCACACTTTTAAGGAATTCCTGGAATTGGCAATGATTCAATCTCTGGGCCCTTATGAAATTCACAGCCTTGATGACAGTTTGCATGACGTTATCCATTTTTAAAGCTTTTGCGCATAAATTTTCTTGATGTATTATGCAGTGATACTTCATCAAACGTGAGCTTTTGGCGGCAATTACATCGTCATCTTTTAATTTTACAAGTCCCTCTCTTTTACGTACCATCGCTGTAACGTATTTTTTACGGCTTCTTTAAATCTCTTGATTTAGTTGTCTTTTAATGGCACTGAATAAGCCATTTCTTCAGTGACATTTATATTTGTCATCAATACCTCTAATAAAAATGGCAAGTTGAGCCTGAGCCGTATCTGTGGCATCAGTGCTTTCATCCATCGTCAAAGCATAAAATTTTAAATTAGCAGCTTTACTCTCCAAACCGGTTTCCATAGATTTCCCAATTTCTTCAATTCGCCTGGCTATAGTCTGCTAAGACAAACTGATTTTAGAGATATCCCCATTTTTTTTAAGGGCAAATTATATCTCACGCTTTCCGTACATTACTTTTTTGCTATTAAATTTGCTACCACATAACTAGCTTTTACAATAGACCATAGAGTCCATTTGAGTTGTAACTTAAAAAAAAAAAAAATGTTGAGAAAGCAGACTTTTTTTCAGTTCCGCTATTTTGTCTTTACGAGACATTCCTTGATACGCACCGAATTTGGCAGCATGTTTTTGCATATAATGCCTTTTCAAATTATAGTCTTTGAAAACTGGCACACATTCCCTGCAAATTAAGCAGAGTGCCTTACTATTTACCTCGACAAAGAAGTAGACATCTGTCCACTTTTCGTTGAACAATCTTCCGTCATCTGTAATTTTTCTTTTTTTGGGGTTATGTTTTCTTTTGAGACGCTGTGGAAGCCATACCGGAATTTAAAAAAATACCAATTTACTTATCTAATCCTTGCGATTTACTCGCCAAGTCGTCACAAGCACACGTAATGTCTGATGGGATCAATTCGACTGTCTGCGCTTGGAATATAACACTGGAAGCCACACACCGCCGTGAGGCCACGCATGCGTGCAAATAGCGAGAGCGTACGGCGCGCGGCGGCGCTATGACTACTTCAATTCTTTGTCACAATTCATTTTACGCGACATTGCAGCAGATTACTCTCGCTCTTTATTTTATTAGTTAATTTTAAGTTTTTCGTTTCTTCTGGCCGAACTGTTTGCAGTTGTAATGCGAATTACGGATAGTACTCCGATATTTGTGGACGTAACATACTTTGATTATTCAATTCCGTTCCGTTCCGTTGTCGTCTACAAAGTTCGCGCTCAAGAACGCTCAGTCGAGTTACAAAAAATCGCAAAAAAAAATCTCAAAATGTTTTAAGTAGGTTTATGATTTTGTGTTGGGCCGCGGGTCGGACAAGTTTGTTTTATACGATGCAGTTTTCCATACCCATCATGCTCGTTTATTTGAGAACCGGCCCTCGTAAATTCCAACATTCGGTCTTCGTATGGCGTCCGTAGTTTGGGATACAGGGTTTGACTTGTGACTTGTCGGTGAGACCAGGGACTTTGAGGGATTATTTATGGTTGATACCAGTTTTACATCATACGATAAATCCTCAGCCCTTGTGTTAGTGTACCAGCAGCTCTTCGCTGAGCACAGTTTCTTCAATGCAGACTATATTCCTATTTTCACCGATGGATCTAAGACGGGTGGTGTGGGATCCGCCGCTGTCTGCATTGATGAAGTTTCTGTTGCTCGCATTCCTGCTGAGGCCACGGTGTTTTCGGCGGAGATGCATGCTGTCTATCTTGCACTTCTTCACGTCTAGTCGAGCTCTCATCAGCGTGCAATGGTGTATACGGATTCGTCGAGTGCTTTTCAGTCTCTGTCAGCTGCGGATTGCAATAACGATCCATTTCTTTTTAATCTTTGACGTTTACTACGTTCTTTGCACGAGGCCGGTTTCCAGATCCACTTCTACTGGATTCCCGGCCATGTTTGAATCTCAGGTAACGAGTCTGTTGATGCGGCTTGCTAGACCTGCTTCCTCTTTGGTCGTCACACTCTTGCCGCTGTTTCACCGTGATTTGCGTTTTGTTATTGGTGATTATATCTGGAGAACTTGACAGGGGTCAGTGGGACCGACAGGTGGAAAATAAATTGCATCGTATCAAACCAATTCTTGGTGTCTGAAATTCATCATGTCGCCGTAACCGTAGGGAGGAAGTTGTACTAGCGCGTCTCCGCATTGGGCATTATCGTTTCACTTACAGCTATTTGCTGTGTGGCGACACTGCCCCTGTGTGTGGGACTTGTTATGTACCTTTAACCGTTGTTCATATTGTATGTTCGTGTCGTTATAATTTGCATTATGAACCCACGCCATTAATTACTTTGTCAAGTTAGGCAACCAGAACGTTTAAATTTCAGCTGAGAAATTAAAAAGGAACTTCCTTATTCAGTGAAAGATGTCTCTCACATACCCAAGCACTCCGAAGCACCCCAACAGACGAAAGGGACCCATTTCCGTCGAATAAGTGCGGATAACAACTACCAGCATTCTTGACAGTAAGTATCAATCAGAACCGACCGGTTGCGACTTCTGAATCACGAAGTATGAGCAAAATTCAGCATGAGAGAACACTTTCTTTTGCAGATGCAAGAAAGACCCTTCCCACTCGAAACCAGTGAATTGAAAGACATCTCACACCTAAGACCAATACAAAATACTCATCCCGAGAGAGAGCAGAAGAAAGAAAGGAAGAGGTCGTTTTTAGGGAGATGTAAGACGACATAGTCTATTTCCTGGTATGCAAGTGCCAGAAATAGGACCTTAAGAATTGTTAACTTTCTGCTTTCCTGAAGTAGAACCTTCAATTCTCGTCTGATCACGAAATGAGCACGTGCCAAACTCTTGCCAACACAAAAATGCTCCGTGCTAACAGAAGGACGTTGACGATGTTCCCTTAGCTTATTACAGAACGATAAAATGAACCCAATAAATTACCGAATTCTATGTCGACTACCCGATGAAGTGTACGACTGACAGACGGCATTGACTGTCTGTTCCCATGATGCTGCGTCATTAGGAGGTTGCTTAGCTGTCGTGAATATTACCGATCTATTGCGACCAAATGTACAGATCGGAGTTAAAAAGTTGTCACTCACTATTTTTGAATTTTGGTTAAATTGATTGTCCTTGTAGCCCAGCTGATCGTTTGGGAAACAGACATTGCGGTGCGTCATCGTTGCATTCTTATCGGCAGTAGTCAAAAGCTTTATTGTCTGCATTTCTCAGTTTGATCTAAATAGAACTCACTCACCCGAGTTACCGTTCGACCTCCACGTAACGGAATTTCCTGTCTCTGGCTTTTGCTATGACGATCTGTTCCATCATTTCGGTCACTATGTCGAGTAAAAAGAGCTGTTCTTCGTTCATGGTCAGCCATAGCTTGATCTGTTGTGATGGGGACAGATGTGAGGTGTCAAAAGCAGCTTAGTCGGAGTTCGGGATGAAAAGAAAAAGGGAATGGTCAATAACATGTTGTGCAGTCATACTTCACGACGTTTCCGTTATATGCGTCATAATGTGTGACCCGTCGTTTCGTTATGAATAAATATAAGTAAATGAATAAATGAAGTTTCCCTAGTTTATATTGTATGTATTTCTGTTTGTAATTGCTTGATTTGCATAAAAGTGGACGCTGGAGATTATGCTCTTGTTTCTGTATCAACTAACAGTCTGAATCTGTCTGTTTTTTTTTCTTTTCTTTTTCGTATTACCGCCGTCATTGTAACAACTAGTTCAGTGCATCAGAATTATTTGCTTACTAACGCCATCCACCAGCGTAACAATATTCAACAACTTTAAATATAGATCATACAAGCAGCTTTTGAATAATTTCATCTTTTAATAAGGAAGAACACTTATTACAGTGTTATACTGTATACGTTCTACCTTTAATGACTCACTAAGCAAAATAAAAAATAAGTGGGAATTTTAAAAATCAGTGTCAGAACGACACAAATTTGTAGTTTCGGATTTTGCCTGATAGGTATTCAAAATTGCCCTTTATCAATGCAATAGGCGTAGTGAAGACAGCCTGCGGGTTTGGAAAGAAAACTGTATGGATAGAGTTTTCATTTTTATTCTAGTGGTCACATGCCTTGAGAGAGAGCCTAATTTCCCAATTACTTATTTTGTGAACATCCCTACACACGGAGCAATTGAAAGTCATTCTTGTTGGCGCATAGCTAGGAATTTTAAAGGTGTTTCCGAGTTAACGCTGACGAGTGTGGTTGTTGTCCAGTATAGATAGGGTCATGAGTCGGAATGGCCGCCTAGAGACCGTGATAAATTGGCGTTCTCGGGGCGTAGCGTCAATCCCCGTCAACGGCCTTAGGGTACCTCAGCATTACTCCGTCGGAAATCTAATTTCCTCATTAATTTTCTACCCTGCGTTTCAGCAACCACCAACCTCTTCAGCGGGTGCAGATTATGTGGCAGCTAATTTACATAAGGCTGGGGTGAGGGTGAAGGGAGTCCATACGTTTAAATCCCGTGGCTTGGCGTTAGGTGGGGGAAGTGCCATCGAAGAGCGAAAATGCAACCACTTGTCGATCAAATTAAGATTTGCTGTGTAAACACTTCGGTGTGGGTGGGTTGGGTTTCCCCAGAACAGATGCAGCAGCTGCCGACGAGAGATATGTCAGCGGATCGGGGGTGATGAAAGTTCCCTGTCAGGGGGAGTACTGCCTGTTGCTGGTGCCTCTTGACAGGAGAGATGAAAGATATTGGTTTTGTCAGATGGTCGCGTGGCAGACCTTTTCTTTACTTTTCTCTCGAAAATGGAAGAAGATATGATGCATTAATCTATAAGTATTTACTAGGGGTTCTGCCTGTCTGTTCTTGCTACAGCTCGGCATTCCCTCCACCGTTCCGCTTCTGTACAGATCCCAAAATGAAGAATTACGACAAAGTAAAGACAACGTATCCAGTTTTCGTGAAATGCCATGGTTAGATTATGGGGCTTAAATATAAGATGTCGTGGATAAATGCATCGTGAGGTTTATGTATTAGACTCCATGAAAATGTCACGATGATTTATTGTAACGAAGTTAACAGTGCCTTTTCCTTGCCATCTCGTACCCCGACTGTATGAATATCAATACTTTGCATCTGTCGGCATCGCGATAAATCATATACAGTTGACTGTAGACAAAAAGTCTTTTAACTTTGGTAAACATACACTGCTGGCCACCCAAAATGCAACACCAAGAAGGAAGCATCCGATTGGCCTGAAATTCGCAGCATGCGTTGTCCGCGAGAGGACATGCAAACGATTAGCATTGCAGGGCATATGCAAAACATGTGCGCCCGGCACGCCACCGAGAAGCACTATAAGAAGGGTGCACAGACAGCGGGGTGTAAGTAGTGGAATTGTGTTGTGCTGCCGGACCTGTGCGTCGAAAGCTTCCTGATGTCTCGTCGCAGAATACGGCAGTCATTCCAGCACGTTTCGGAGTTCGACAGAGGACGAATAGTGGCTTATCGCGACAGCGGTTTATCGTACCGAGACATCGGCGCCCGTGTGGGACGACATCCAGCCACAGTGAGGCGAGTATGGATTCGGTGGGTGCAGGAGGGACGGACGGACCGACGTGAGCGATTGCCGCAGCCGCGGTACACCACCGAACGAGAGGACCGGCATGTTGTGCGGCGGGCATTGACATCTCGCACCGCCACATCCCGAACGTTAGCGCAGGAATTAGGGTGTGTTGCGCAACAACCTGTGTCAGCACGTACCGTTCGACGTCGTCTGCAGGAACGGGGATTTGTCGCACGGCGCCCATTGCTCCGATTACCAATGACGTTACACCACCGGCGAGTGCGGCGGCAGTGGGCCGTTGAACGCCGCACCTGGACTACGAAATGGTACGACATTGTCTTCTCCGACGAATCCCGCGTCTGCCTGCAACACCACGATGGTCGGATCCGCGTGTGGCGGCACCGCGGCGAGAGACTGTATGACGCCTGCATTATGCATCGCCACACCGGTCCGTCGTCTGGCGTTATGGTTTGGGGCGCAATTGGATATGACACCCGCACCCCTCTGGTACGCATCGCCGCTACACTCAGCAGCCACCGCACCATCTCCGACGTTTTGGAGCCTGTAGTCCTCTTTTACCTGCAGGACTCGCCAGCGGCCACGTTTCAACAGGACAATGCGCGCCCGCACGTGGCACGCATGGTGCAACAATTTTTTATGGCCCACCAGGTGTCACTGCTGCCGTGGCCCGGCTGTTCTCCCGATATGTCGCCCATCGAACTCGTCTGGTCGCTGATCGGCAACCGAGTGGCCCTGCAAGCACCACCCGCGGCTACGCCTGATGAACTGTAGCAACGTGTGGAAGCAGCCTGGAGCGACATACCCAAGCCCACATCCAAAGCCTCTTTCGTTCGATGCCGCGGCGTGTAGCGGCCGTTATTGCCAGCCATGGGGGCCACACGAACTATTGATGTCTGCGTGTTCCGCAAGGCGCACGGGCCTGTACGCTCAATCGTTTCATCTTTGTATCTGTTGTTATGTGTCCAGTAAATCTGACTTTGCTATCTCGTGTCCTTCTTGGTGTTGCATTTTGGGTGGCCAGCAGTGTAGAAATTAATGCGATCATATACCGAAGTGCCACCACCTGCCTCCACGTCCCGCCAAAACAACTCTTACCTGTCGAGGATGGACGCTACAAGATTTCTAAAGGTGTCCTTTGGTATCTGGTACCAACACGTTACCAGCAGATACTTTTACTCTTGTAAGTTACTTGGTTCAGTTACTTCAGATCGGAATTGCTGTTCCAACATAAAGCAGAAATGTTCGATTGGATTGAAGTCTGGAGAATTTGGAGGCCAGGGCAATTCCTGGAAGTCTTTCTCATGCTCCGCGAACATTTCTCGAGCAATCCGGGCAGTGTGTGGCATGGCGCATTATTCTTCTGAAGGACGGCATTACTAGAGGAGAATATCGTTGCCATGAAAGGATGTATCGGGTGTGCAATGATGCTAAGGTAGGTGGTAGACGTCATAGTTTTTTGAACATGAATGACTGGACCCAGGGTTTTCCAGCAAAATACTGCCCAAAGCATTACATTTCCTCCAACGACTTGTTTTTGTTTTCCACAGTGCATTCCGCGGTCAACAGGTGAACGATAGGAGATAGAGCTTTGCTCCCTCACTCCTTTCGCATGTTGCACCACGTAAACAGGGGACCCACATGGTGCAACAGGAAACAAGATTTATTTGGTCAGACAATCTTCCAGCAGTTTTGATGCTCGCTTGGCCCATTGTAAGCCATTTCGACTGTGAACCGTGTTACTCGGAGCAGCCTGTGGTTACGCTGCCCCATTTTCAGCAGGGTTCAATATACTGTGTATTGTGACACATTACTCCCGTCACCAGCATTTAAATTACCGGCGAGTTACGTCACAGTATCCCTTCTATTGGTCCGTACCATACGGGATAGCCTACGCTCACCTCTAACATCAGTGAGCCGTGGTAGGCCCGCACCTTCCCGACAGTTCGTGGTTTTCCCCTCCTCGGATCATTTTTTGAATATATTAACCACGGTTGACCGAGAGCACCGCCTTGCCGTCTCGGAAATGCTCTAACCCAGTCGTCTGCCCATTACAATTTGGCCTTTCTCAAACTCACTTACGTTCGGTGCCTTTCCCATCTGAAGGACAAGAATAACACTGATTCACAAAACACAGTATGCAGTGTTATTTATACCATTTCGTGACCTCCAGACGTGCTGTGGTTTACTTGAAGTTGCTTCGATTTGCGTAGCGACGCGCTGTCATAATGTTTTGGCCCTTCGGTGTATGTTTGGTCCTGAGACAACTGATCTAGGTACGGGCAGGAAGTTGAGTTCCTTAAAGAACAATTTTTTTGTCCGATTCCTAGCAATGCTTTTGAAGTAAAATGTCACTTTAACGCCGACGAGAATGGAACCATACCGTCTGTCTTACCTACGATCAACCGGTACCTGTCACAAAGACAGTCACTTTATGAAAATGTTGCGAATAATCACAACAGTAGCGCCCATTTTTTTGTTTTTACGGCAGCAGGTCCTTGATATTCTGGAGCTTACAGTAAAGAGCAATTGAATTAGAAATACCTGTCTAGTAACGTGTAGCACCACCTTTCGCCCTGATGACGGCGGCGATTCGTCTCGGCATGGACTCGACAAGACACCGGAAGCCATGCGGATCCACGACCCCTGAACAAGCTCCCACAGTTCACGAAGATTTGATAGAGGGGATCAGAGCCTCGAACATCTCTCTCGATGGTGTCCCAGATGTGCTCGATGGGATTGATGTCAGGTCACCTAGCTGGCCAAGGAAGCGAGGTCACGTCGGTGGAGTGTTCATCCAACCATTCGGATACAATTCGGGAGCGATGGCACGGTGCATTGTCTTGTTGCAGGGTGAGTTCCCCAGTGGGATGTTGAAGACGCACAAACGGGAGCAGATGGTCGTCCAGGATATCCCGGTAACGTTGACCTGTGAGGGACGATGCCACACGTACCAGGGGTCCCATTTCAGTCCACATAAACAGTCCCCAGACGAGAATGCCACCCCCATCAGCTTGAAGAGTACCCTGCTGGTAAGAAGTATCCATCGCTTCATGTGGTTTGCGCCGTACTCGTATCCTTCCATCCGCTTGTACCAACGTGAATCTCGACTCATCAGTCCAGGCAACATTTTTCCACATGTCTAGGGTCCAGTGGCGATGTTCCCGCGCCCATGCTAATCTTTGCACCTTGTGATGTGCGGTCAGCAGCGGTACCCTCGTGGGGCGATGGCTTCTGCACCCCATAGCGAGGAGATGGTTCTGGATGGTGTGGCTGCTTACACGTTTTTGTGCACTAGCGTTAAATTGACGAGTTATTTCTTTCACTGTGGCCCGTCTATCTGCTGTTACAATGTGAGCTAGCCGACGATGACCCCGCTCATCCACACGCTGTTATCCACTGCAGTTGGCCCTTGCAGGGATGGTTTTACCGGATTCGATGTTCTCACGGTGCACCCGTGACACAGTGGCTCGTGAAAATTCCAGTGCCTGCACGACTTCCGAGATGGAGTGACCCATTCGTCGGGCCCCGACAATTTGCCCACGATCAAATGCGCTTTAGAGTCTTACCCATACTGCGTCCGACTCTTACTGATTCCCGTCGTATCACTCCTTATATTGTCGGATCGCTGCATACGTCATGTCGTTTCCGTTTACAGGGCCGTTTACATAACGCCAGCTGTCTCTAATTCAATTGCTCTTCAGTGTATATCATAAAGCTAATAACGGAGCATCGTGAGATTATTGTCCAGTCAACGTGAATGACCGCTTTCCTGAGCATGCACAAAGAATTCTACGATTTAATGGATTTTTTTCATCGTTTCTGCGCATTAAGAATACGCATCGTTAGTGTGAATCTTTGGTCATCACCATGTACTGCCGTGGTTAAGATACATCTGTGCATAGTATGCCCATTTTCAGAATAATACAGCAGGTGCACGCATGTTACGAGTGAGACTGAACGTTTGCGTAATATTCCCACACGCCGCACAAACCCCTGTTGATTGTGCTACTCGTTATCATCCCGCGTTCTTCACTACCCGTAGCACTTGACTTAAATCATCACTAAATCTATAATAATAAAGTATGAGTAGAATGTGTGTGTGTGGAGGCCAAACTCATCAGAAAATTGCGACAGACATTTCAGAATTTGGCAGATTGTTTTTTTTATTTTTTGTAAGTGGATTGAGAACAGTTGTTGATGAGGATGTGATGTAGAGACGTCGCTAGACTTCGAAATCAGGGTGGACGAGTATTATTTTTGGTGGGGCAAGTTTGAGAGCAGCTTTACTTGCAAAAACCTTGAAAAAAATAATTTTTAATTATTTTAACTACCGGCTACAAAAAAATTCTTGCAAACCCCTACTCCTTCCTCTGAAGATATACACACACGTATCTGACTAGTACCCCCTTAGTACAAGTGTTGGTAGAATGTCTCCTTCAACTTTTCTCTTGCTGTGGATGCATTGTACTTGAACAATTCTTTAAACTATGTATTGAGTAATGTTCAAGTACAGTACATTGTACTTATGTTCTGTATTTGAACAATTTTTTTTTTAAGGAAGATGACCTTTTTGCTTATCTTAACATTGTGACATGCAAACATAACACCTAACCCGTCCTTAACTCCCATCCTTCAAGCCAGCGACCTTACCTTGCACTTTTCTCCTCCAAAGCAGTAGTCAGCCACGTCGTGCTGCCTCACTGCCCTGAGAAAGGTTTAAGAGCGCTAGTATAGCTTTTTTCTTTTCTTTGCGGGTTTAACGACCACCGCGAGCAACTTCTGAAATGGGCTATAAGTAGTCTCCCGTCCCTAATTTACGGCCACTGGTTCCAGGAAAAAGAAAAAGCCTGTTCTTTATGGCAAACACAACATCCATGCCTCATCGGGATTTGAACCCGGAACCATTTCGGACGAATAGTCAAAAACCAGCCGTTAGACCACTGCTCCACCGGGTCGGCATGATATAGTAGACTGCACTTTTCGTGTTGGAATCTCCAAATTAGTAGCACAAACGAACAGCAGATCGATCAGTAACCTCCCTCAGTGAATTCCTATCCACCATGCCCATTCGCCGCCCTGGCCATACTAACATGAAAATGGCTTAAACTAAGGATTTGGAAGAGTGAAGAATAGTTGCATTTTCATGGCACTGGGAATGCTATTTTGATAACCTTCTACGGAGACGTAAATAAAGTATTTCCTACGGGACATACACAGGGATACACGACAAAAATCACGAGTCTTATTATTATTCGGCAAAGTCCAAATAATATTTTATAGTTAAAAAAATGGAAAAATGGCACATCGTGACTTGGGTGGACGGCATTGTGGGTAAGACAAACTTCAGGGTGGACTAGAGCCCACCATCGTATCCACTTGGCGACGTCCCTGATGTGATGATCATCATAGGTTCAACAAAGTACGAACATAATCTTAATAAAAAGCATTTTTATTAATAATCCAGATTTTGATGATCTTTGTATTTTTGAGAAGAATTGAGATAAATTTCACTGTGATTCACATCCTGTAAATGTTAGAATAAGTTAAGGAACACGTAGTTTATCGATTAATGTGAAATTGTTGGTACTTCGTCACTGACTTGGATTCTGAAAGTTTCTCTTGGTGGGTTGCTTTTCGGGAAACGAGGAAAAAGATTTATGACTTTGTGGAAGCTGGTCGCCTGTCAGAGGAGGCAGTGAAAACGGATTTCCTTAGTGAATCGTGCTTCATCCACTGAAGGTGAGGCAATCACACGAAACATGAACACAGCTGTGTGCTAAGAGACAACTCTCTTCCAGTCCAAATCATCTAATGCAGTACGTTCGTGTAAAATATGCACTGCAGTTTTCAACTGAAAAAAGAAAAACTTAAGAAGTTTTCCTTAGTCTGGGAGTTGTGAAATGAAAGCCGAGAGAAAGAGGTTTTGGGGGCCGGCAAATTATTGTAATAATACTTCTTTCTGCTCGTACTTTTGTTATCCATTTTTTTTCTCGTGAAATTTGTCCCGCTCTCGTTTGGGTGTGCTGTGCTTATGTAATCAAATAGGTTATTTCTGTTTACAAAAGTATATTTGTTTTAAGTGAGAAAGTGCAAACGAAGCGCATCGATACAGAAACAATTACACTCATGCGCAAAAGGTTATGTTACAAAATGTTTTTTCATCGTAGTAAGAAAACGAATTAAACATATGATCGGAGACTTTTGCAGGGAGTATAACAAACTACGACGGGTATGTAAAGTAACGTATGACCGCATCATGACACGAATGTGACGTACCAGTGGGCGTTGCACATAGACACGAGGGGCCAATAGTGGTGAAGGGCGGACAGGAATAAGGGTATAAAATATTTTCTCTGTTGTCAAATTGCAAATAAGGGCCGCGGATGGCCTGGTAGTCAACGTTCGTGACTGTAATCAGATGGGACTGCCACGAAGGAACCTCAGGTTCGATCCCAGCCATGTGCAAACGCTGGAACCACTAAATATCCGCCGTGCCTCGGATGGGCACGTTAAGCCGTCGGATCCCGGGTACTGGTCCCTCGGTAATAAATAAGAGCACCTCCTCTCTAACTCAAATTTCCTAGCTTCCTATTCCTAAGGGTTGTTTATGACCTGGGGTCAGACACTCCCTAAAATCCTCTGCATATGATCTGATCTGATCAAATTGCAAATCAAGGACATGTCTTGAAAATGTCACACAGGCACCGTTAAGCCATGATATGCGATGGCGGGCGATTGGAGGCCCGGCAAGCCGAAACAGAGGTGGCAAGTTGGCTCGGTTTGTCTGTAATGGTTGTCAACAGGCTTTGAAGACAGTTTTAAAATACAGGAAGTGTTCATAGACGGCCTGTACCAGGTCGTCCAAGGTCAACTTCCGTCCCAAATGACCGCTTTCTTGATTTAACTGCAAGAGCAACATAAGCATGATATTTGGTCCACTGGCTACAGATCTGACGGCAGCAACCGGATGATCAGTATCCCGCTGATCATCCGGTTGCCGGTTGCTTCAGCTGCTTCAGCTGCTTTTATGCCAGAAGACCTACCATCCGTCTCGAGTCCGAACATGGCGGTTGTGTGTGTGTGTGTGTGTGTGAGAGAGAGAGAGAGAGAGAGAGAGAGAGAGAGAGAGAGTGAGTGAGTGAGTGATTGATTGATTGATTGGAGGTTTAACGACCACCGTGAGCAACTCAATGGGCTATAAGCAGTCGCCCATCCCCAATTTAGGGTCACTTGTTCCAGGGAAAGGAGAGAGCCAGCACCGTGAGACAAACACAACATCGATGCCTCACCGGGATTCGAACCCGGATCGACCCATCTAGGACGAATGATCAGAAGCCATCGCTTGGACCACTGCGCCACCGGGGCGGCATTATATAGTGTGGGCGAAAATAATACGTAACCGACGAACCGACCTGAACTTGTTTCTCCAGAGGTTCATCAAAGCTATCCGCTATCGAGATGAGATCGTAGCACCTTATATTCGCCGCTGCTGTGGGTACAGAGTTTGTTTGAATGCAGGAAAATGCCCGAATCCATACTGCTCGACCGATGCTGGAATACGTTGAAATTAAATAAAGGTCTTGCAGTCAAAGAGTTACCACCAAGGTCTTCGGTCCTTAATCCTATAGCACACCTGTGGGATTCTTTAGGGAGATCTGGTGGCTCCTCTGAGAGCCCTTCCAAGAAATGGACATGAGGTGCAAAGGGCGCTTCTACAGCAACAGCAGTAAGATAGACCGCCCACAGAACTTATTGACTGCTTTTGACAGCATGCCGCGACGCTGTTAAGTCACGTGTCACCATGAGAGGCGATTGCAAAGTATATCCTTCTAGTATGCTTATTGATTTGTACATACACTGAAGTGCCAGGAAAACTGGTACAGACGAGCTTATGCAAAATACATAGCAACGTCACCTATGCGCGTACTCGGTTGCGTCCGCCAGTGCGTATGTAACGCGATAGACATCCTTGCCAGCTATCAGAGTTGTTTTCGGCATGAGAATGACAAGTAAAAACGATTTAAGCTATTTCCAACGCTGTGTCATAGTTAGTTGGCGCTCGTGGGTTGGGCCATAGCATTTCGGAGGTAGAAACGAAGTTCGGATTTTCACGGACTGCCATTGCAAGGGTGTACCGTGACTACATGAATTCCGGCAAAACCTCCAACCTACGATACCAGTGTGGCCATAAAAAGACATTGGATGAACGTGACCATCGTCGGCTGTCAAGAATCGTTTCACGTGATAGGCGTGCAACACTCGCAGGTATCACCGGAATTCAGTGCTGGAGCCTCAACAAGCATCAGCGTCTGGACTGTGCAACGTACCCTGCACGATATGGGCTTTGGGAGCCGACGCCCAACTGGAGTTCCCTTGATGGGTGCACGACACAGATTTATGTGCCTCGCTTGGGCACGGAAACACCGCCACTGGACACTTGATGACTGGAAACAAGTTGCCTGGTCTGACGAGTCGCGTTTCCAACTGTATCGGGCAGATGGAAGGATTCGTGTGTGGCGCAAACCCCATGAAGCCATAGATTCCGCCTGTCAACAGGGAACTGTGCCGACTGGTGGGGGATCCGTAATGGTATGGGATGTGTTTAGCTGGACATCACTGGGGCCCCTGGTATCTCTACAAACGTCTGTGACCGGCCAACGCTATGTGCGCATCCTTTCTGACGAGGTACACCTGTTCATGTCCTGCATTCATGCTGATGGATTGGGCCTGTTCCAACAAGACAATGCACCTCCACACAAGTGTCGGGTCGCCACATTATGGTTAGAGGAGCATTCATCTGAGTTTGGGGTGTTGCCATCCCATCCAGGTTTCCAGATCTGAACGTGATAGAACACATTTGGGATGCCATGCAACGCGCTATAGAACACAGGAATCCGAGACCTTGGAATATACCCGAATTGTGGAACGCTCTGCAGGATGTATGGTGTGCATTCCCTACAGCATATTTCCAGAAGCTAGTGGAGTCCATGCCCCGTCGTATTTCTGCAGTCCTGCGGTCCCGTGGGGGACCTACGAAGTATTATACTGGTGTACCAGTTTTTCTGGCACTTCAGTGTATATATATGTATTTTTTCGAATAACAAGGTTTATTTGAAACGCATTCAGTGCTTTTTCTTCATTTTGGAGTACATTACATGTTATTGTCCTGCCGCGTTTCGGTGTAATATCTCTAACCGTTTTCTCACAATGTTGGTATTTGTGTTTGTAATTTAATTTTTGCACCTGAGTGTATTTCCAATGGTATATTCCACAGCACAAAGCTTGTAGAATCCTGTGAGATCTGTGAAAGGTATTCAAACGTAATATCGATTCTCTAAATGTTGTTCAGTAAATGCCAAAACTTATTTACACAATTATTCTTTCGGTTAAAACAAAAGGCAGAAAATAAATCCTTCCTCTTTGGAAATTTTTTCCAAAAGCGCTTCTGTTAAAAGTCATACTGTACACATTACTACTAAACATACTGTACAACATTACTATCGGATCATTCAATACTTCGCATCTATTCAGTTTGCTTAACATTTTTAGAACGAAAATAAATGTGCGAGAAACGTAATTCTTTTTGGTAACTTGTGTAGTTTCAAAAATGAACCATGAATGTCAGTCAGGCACCATTTTCGTTGCTATTGTACATGACTTATGGCTATTCGTTTAAATGCTACACAATCCACTGTTCGCTACAAAACAACCAATGATTGCGACACAACTGTGCGACCAGTAGAAAACTGAGTGATATTGATTATGTTCCATTGAGGAAAAAATCAAAGTCCGTTGGTAGTCATTTGTGCGTAAACTGTGATCAGATATGTAAATAAATGCTGGTAAATGTAGTTTTTAATGCTTCCGTTATTGTTAAGAGCTGTGTGGCCATTTTTCTAAGACGGTTGTCACTCAGTGTGCTGAAACCCATCATTCTTGAAATCAGGAATATTTGAAATTTGATTCAAGTGATGATGTGCAACATTTTATTAAGTTCAAATGTGAGAACGCATGATCTTGCATTTTTCTAATTGTGAAGTTTTGGAAAAAAGTTGTATAATGGTGTTTCGTTGATTTCTCCCTTTCTGCCCCCCCCCCTTCGTTTGAACTAGATAATTTGGTCGCCGTCCTTGTAATTGTCACTGCCGCTAACCATTTAAAAGTTCTAGAAAGTGCTGATCTGTACAGGTATGACTTCAGAATAATTTCAATTCTTGCTACAAAGCCTGGTTTACACAATATCATGAAAAGTATTCGGACACTACCAAATATTTGCATAAGTTCAAATAACGGTTGCGCAGAAATTGCAATGTGTGTGGGCAGGTACGTATATGAAGATGAGATGTTCTGTCGTGTTATCAGCAACTTTGAAGCGAATATGCCGCGGGGACTTGAACTTTTAGTGGGTTTTTGTGGTAGAGCAACGGCACACAAGCCACACATCACTGCCGTAAATGCGAAGCTCCGTTTGGAGTGATGTGTCTCTTGTCGTTCCGGAACTGTGGGTGACTGGAATGCTGTTCTGTAGAGTGATCTTCCAATCCAATGGGCATGTTTGGATTTGGCGACAGTCCGGCGAACGATTTTCGACGGAGTGTTCTTCCAACTGTTAAGTTTGGCGGTGGCTCCATTATGGTATGGAGTTGTTTCTCGTGGATGGGACTCGGCCCGTTGATTATTATACCATAAACCATAAACTCTGAAGTGTACCTTGACGTTCTGCATAATTCTGCCCTACCAACAATGTGGCAGTATTATGGAAGTGACCGTTGCATCTTCCAACACGATCGAGCTCCCTGCCACTCGACTGGTTTCTTGAAAATGAGGTGGAATTGTTAGACTGGCCTGCCCAGAGTCCTGATTTTAATCCCATAGAACACCTCTGGGATGAAATTGAGCGACGGATACGAAATCGACCACAACGACCGTCTTTGCTCTCCACTCTGACAGTAGCTTTTAAGGATGAATGGCGAGTCATTCCTGTCGAGACCTACCAGAAGTTAGTTGATAGTATGCCTCGACGTGTTGCCGCTGTCATGCAAGCAAAAGGTGAACCGACTAACTATAATACTAATTGTGATAGTAAAGCCATTTGCCCCAAAGCATTGTAGTGTCCGAATACTTTTGATAATATAGTGCATATCCACATCATTTAAAGCGGTTGAAATGAGTTTTTTGGTCTGCTTAAAATACTGACTACCTCAGTATTCTGAGCCGGCTTCGCCAATTTAACACATATGGAACAGGGTAAGACTCTTTGACGTGATGCATGTCATCCGGTCCTGGTTCCATTTTTGTGTCGTTGAGACGTGACGTGAGACGGCAAGAGACTATAATCTCGCCCTGGGCCATTTCAACGACGCGACGTGAGACTGCAAGCCCCTATAATCTTGCCCTGGGTCATTTCACCGCAATGCTTTGACTTAAATCTTGCTAATTATTGTACCACTCCGCCGATTAGTCACAAAGTGCAAAATCAAAGCATTGCGCATGCAACGAAGGTCAAGGAGTGTCAAGTAACCCCTCCTGGAAATTAAAATCGCCCCCAAACAAAATTAAAATTAAAAAAATAAAGTAAAAATGAAGGCAGAATAGAATGAATTTCGATTTCTTTTTAAGACTAGAAGCTGCGTCTCCAGTATTGCTTGCTACGTTCACTACGGCAAACCGACCTCGCTGAGTCCCGTTTTCTTCTCTCCCCACACCCAAAGTGTTCAAACAAGTGCATAGATTTAATGTACCATAAAGTTTGGCGGAAGAATATTACCATCTATCTATCTGCACTTCGTATTTAGATTCTTTGATAACTTCTTTGGAAAGGAGATTCTCGAAAGAAATGGAACCTCAATTTTCTCTTTTTAATGTACTTTCCAAAAATATTAGTAACTTGAGGCCAAATTTAATTTGTAAGCCGAAGCAATTGCAGCAACGTACGCCGTGTATCTTGATAATTTAGACGGAGAAATCAAAATCGTGGTACCACCTTTGGAAAGACAAGTTGGTAAGGAAAAAATATATATATATATTCAACAACATGTGCCACTGGTGTCGTGGGCAATGCAACGCTGTTATATTTCACTATGGGCGAAGCAACCCTGTTATATTTCATTGTGGGCGAAGCGACCCTGTTATATTTCATTGTGGGTGAAGCGACCCTGTTATATTTCATTGTGGGCGAAGCGACCCTGTTATATTTCATTGTGGGTGAAGCGACCCTGTTATATTTCATTGCGGGCGAAGCGACCCTGTTATATTTCATTGCGGGCGAAGCGACCCTGTTATATTTCATTGCGGGCGAAGCGACCCTTGTAAATTCCGGTCATTCTATTTAGCTTTTGTCCGTAGTCCAACTTTGTAACATAGCTTAATGCTTTCAGACTTTTTTAAGGTCTTTAGAATTTGCAAATTCCCCCATCATGTTGCAAATGCGTTCGTCTACTTGTACATACATTTTCTATCATTTTGGACTAAGTTCTCCTAATACTTTTAATTGTTTGTGCATCACACGGTATTGATTCTTCCTTTGAGGTATTTAATAAGTTTGTATATATTTGGCTGCTTTTTTTCCTAGCATACTATTTAATTTTGAGTACCATCCTTCGACGGCGTTGTTGATTCTATGGCGCTAGCCATGTTCATTCCACATTTGAATAGGAACATTAGGATTATCCATCCATTGGTTAACAAAATAGTCAAGAAACAAATTTAACCTTTCATTCTGTGGAGCGTCCTCCATAATAAGCAGAAATGCGTTTTAAACATTTTCCAGATGTAGGTGGGCCAAAGCAGCACACACTTTGCGTATTCTTCTTACTTCTTTGTTGGTTTTATATAGGTATGTAAATCCTAGATCTTGAATATTCCGCCGTAGATCTTGACTGAAGTAAAAACTGCAACCGGAGACAGTTGCATCAGGGAATACTTCTTTAGTTGCTTTTATAAGCGCTGCTTCGAAGTCCGTCTTTATCAACTTTGGAACCCAATGTGGACACAAATCTTTAGTTTCTTAAACTATGAGGGGTTCAATTCAATGCCTTCTCGTTTATCTGGTAGTAAACAGAACACTGCTGATTATACTTGATTTTCAAGTGCAGTGCTCCGTAAATCCGCATGAACACTTAAAAGTTGATAGAACTGTCTCGGGCAACTTTTGAAAGTCCCATCTAAAAAGAAATCGTCATTCTTTAATAAATCATGGTAGCCCTTGCCAGCAAACACTAGAATTATTTTGCCAGCATCATTAACAAAATCGAAGCGAATAAATTTTTCTTGATTCGATAAGAAGAGAAGGTCCTTTGAAAACTCTATTTCTGAACTGTCTTTAGGATTCTGCGGTGTCCAAACGTTATTCTTCTTTCTTTTCATAATGTAGGTTTTGGGTTTTCGTATGAGGTGATTGCAGCTACTAAATCATACCCTTTATCATAAACTCTGGAAATTTCCTTAAAAATGTTATTTATAGTGGCAGAAACCTCTTCACTGACTCTCTTTCTACAGACTTCCATCACTTTTTTCACTCTTACTTCTGCTTCATTCGGAACACAAACATGGTCTGTTTTACTTACTATATTATACTGAAAATCTGTTTTAACACTTCCTTTATAATTTTCTTTTTCTTTCTCAAGCACAACCATCTGATAGTTAATGTACTTTTCTTCTGAAGGCGATATTGGTAGCCATCCAATACTAAACAACACTTGCCATTTCTTGTAGAAAGTAACTCCATAATGAAAAACAAGCTTTTCAAAACGTATCTCACAATTTCGAATGTTATACTGGGGATATACTAGTAAAATTGCAATATATAAGGCTCGCACAGAAGCATTCCTATTGGCTGCAACGTTGGCTTATTTGCGGAGTGACATTGAGGACTGTTTTTGGTCTACTGCAAGGGGGTGCCTTTGAGGGGTTCATTGGTTGGAGCGAGAGAAGGGGGCAGTAATACAGTGGGATTAGATTAGCAGGGTCGCTTCGCCTGCGATGAAATAGAACAGGGTCGTTTAGCGCACGATTTTGTAGTAGGTTGCTTGGCCCACGATCGCTTCGCCCGCGTAATCGTACCATTGAAAGATCTTTCAGTACCCTGAATAGGGGGTACATCCAGGAACAGAAACCTCTTCCCTGACTTAAGACGTAAGACTGATCTTTAGACGGGTACATCCACTGAAAGATCAGTCTTACGTGAGATCAACCGTGATATAGGAGAGACTAGATGGTCTGTGTTATAATGTGTGTTCATCAAAATCGGGTGCACGGAAATGAAGGTTTTGTAAAGGAGGTTATCGGCCATTAGGGAAAAGCAATGGTAGCCTGCAGTTTTTATTTACTTCACTTCCAACCAGAAGTGACATAATCATAATCCGGCTTAATTATCGTAAGAAGTTGTTCTTTGCTTGCTAAACAGGTTTCGCAATATTTATTCAACCATATTTTACTTAAACTGTAAGTAAATACTTTGTAACATTATTTTTCTTATTGTCGTAAGAAATAAATGTATTTTCTTTTTACGCAGTGAGACTGAAACAGTATTTGTGTCATTTACCTTGAATGACACAGAGCTTTGAGAATTTTTATGTGCTGGAACTTTGCTTTGACCCCCACCCCTCGGAAAATTTTTTGCTGACGTCCGTGATTGTAGCATTGCCTTCATTTCTGCTATCAAGTCAACTAAGTATAGATTGGAAGCCTGAAAATCGTTCGGCTGCAATCTGACAGTCAAAATAAAGGTGTTCATTTTTTGTCAGTTCAGATATTTCAAGGTCGTTCCTGTTTTGCTCCTACGTTACCGTACTGTCAGCGCATCGAACTAGTGCAGTTTCGAATGTTATTTTTTTTATTTGGCTGATTTTTTTATTTGGGTGTTTAAGGACCACCATGAGCAACTCAATGGGTTATAAGTTGTCGCCCATCCAAAATTTAGGGCCACGGGTTCCAGAGAAGGAATAGAGTGCCGCCCCGGTGGCGCAGTGATCTAAGCGATGGCTTCTGATCATTCGTTCGAATCCCGGTGAGGCATGGATGTTGTGATTGTCTTACGGCACTAGCTCTCTCCCTTCCCTGGAACCAGTTACCCTAAATTAGGGACGGGCGACTGCTTATAGCCCATTGAGTTGCTCACGGTGGTCATTAAACCTCCAATCAAAAAAAAAGGAAAAGAGCCAGTTCTGTAAAACAAGCACACCACACATGCCTCAAGCAAGATTTGAACCCCGATTCGAATGGTCGGAAGCGAGCGCTTAAATCACTGCTCCACTCGTGTAGCAAAGTAAGCTAAAATCTCTCAAAGTTTGTAATATCTTTGATTGGAATGCGCAGTGAATACTAAGCTTTGGGAGATTAATAATAAAGCTTCTCGATAAAGTGCGTGCACGCTGCCGCATTTGTCTCTGTGTAGGGTAGGTGTTGCAGAGGATGTGTGATTATGAGTTTAATGACTCTCATTCGTATCTCAGGCTAGGATGAGTCGTATCGAGATAAGTGAGCAGTGGGACATTAATATTTGAAAATTATTGGGAACGGAAGTCAGTAAAAATAACAAGTTTCGTTGCATGTACTTAATTTCTTCTCTTCCCACCAGAATGCGATTTTATTTCTCCTTCCGTATGCGGGTCAGATGTGAAGCAGCCATTAGTGCCGATTGATTATTCAGCATATTATGAACTGATTTTGTTTGTAATTACTTTGCTTATGTTTCAATGTTCTGCAACCTTCTAAATTCTTTGAATGACGAGGAAATTTTCTCATGGTAAATGTTCTCCTGTCATTATTGCCGCTTTTTACCTGAGTCGGATTTCAAATAAATAACTGAATAGAGGAACGTGATTTTCCTATTAGTAGCATCAGACGGATATGTTAGTAATTCAGTTAATAGATTCAGGTGTGGGCTCTTTATTATGAACACTTCTGCTGATTGAAATAATCTTTATTGTAATGGAAGTCCATGCATTATTATGTGGATTAATACTTGGTAGACACACACCCATGATTATGTCAGTCTCACGTTGGTCTCAAAGCATATATATATATATATATATATATATAATTATAAAAAAAATCATTTTACACAACAGGTAGTGTTTATAATCTTAACAACGAGTTCCATCTGCAAAGTTATGGAACTTGTTGTTAAGATTGTAAACACAATAATGGCAGGAAGCTTTGTATCATCGATAATTTCAAAAACTATTATGTCAAGTAGATAATGAGTATTGCGACCTGCTAATACACAATAAAGTCAGATGGCTATCGCGAAGCAAAGTTTTGAAACGATTCTCACTATGTCTGAATGAAATAAAGACGTTCTTAGCCGATAGAACATTGATTATCCTGAACTATCTGATGCCAATTGGCAGTCCAAGTTCTACTTCGTAGTAGACATAACATTGAACGTAAATAGATTGAATTTGAAACTTCAAGGAAAAGGAAACATTGCTGTTTTCATGCTGGAAGAAATCGGTAGTTTCGAACAAAAACTACTTTTGTTTGCTTCTGACTTGCAACGGTGCATCTGCTTGCATTTCAATTTCTTGAAGAAACATCGCGAATCTGGAGTTTCGATAGGTATCAAATACTTCAAAGATTGTATCGATAGAATGCAGAACTCCTTCCTCACAAGGTTCCATGAGTTCAGGAATTACAAGGACGTATTGTCGTTTTTGACAAAATCGCTGATATACGATTTAAAATCCTTAGATTTTTCAACATTTCCTAATTTAGATCGTGCCGATTTTGAATTGTAATTTATTGATCTAAAATCTAAGGAAATATGGGCATCAAAATTATCTGATTTGGGACGTAAATTGGAAGAACATGATCAAGAACACAGTAAATTAATATCAGATAATAGGTGAACTGAACTTAAAAACATTACTCCTATCGACAAAATTGTTTTCGAGACATGGAACAGTCTTCCTGAATCATATTCTTTCTTGTACGCACATGGCGTAGACTATATTTGGTTCAACTTATTGCTGTGAGCAAACGTTTTCCAGCATAAATCTGATAAAAAGCAAACTGAGAAGTTCATTCACAGGTGAGAGTCTCCAGTCTTGTCTGATGATGAAAATAACGGAGTGCCAACCGGACACTGAAAATCTAGCAAGCTCGATGCATGGACAGATAGCAGTAGTCACTAAAACTAAAGTTTGCTAAAATTGTAACATTTTTTTTTTTATTTTTCACGTCGAAAATGTTTGTGACGAACGAGCTGAAAAACCGACGTCAGCAAAAAACCGAACTCTGAATATTTCTTCTCCCTTCGTTTTTTTGCTTGCTCTGTGGTTTTTTTTTTTTTTTTTTTTGAAAGACAGTTGCTTATAGGTACTCTGTTAGCTACGCAGGTCTATTTTATCCTGCTTTAAAGTGGAGATTTTGTGAAATTTCGATTCTGCTATTTATTTTAACTAGCGGAGATACCCAGCGTTGCCCGGGATAGGCATAAAGTTTGTTTCCAAGTAACAATGTAAATCGCACTATAAAAAAAAATCCTACCATGATGAACAACGCTCAGTTTTTATGAGATACGAGATTGTTAGCATTTTTACCCCTCTTTCTCTGTGGGCATTGGCTTTTTTCATTGTCTCGCAAGAGTATTATTGTAATGAATGATTTTTTAAATACAGAGGAGAAGGAAAATATGACCAATTTTGTAATTATATTTATTATTTTTAAAACGTTTTTTTACGCTTTACAGCCTGTAAATTTTCATTGTTCTTGAAAGCCTGTGGAACATTGAACATAGAACTATCCGTGGGAACAGCATGGAGACCGCAAGCACTTGTTTCACTGGGCCACTGTGCTTTATTGATGGTGATACAGAATGCCTGACTGGCAAAATAGCGTGTTCATTGTAAAACTAGTTTATAAACGACATTTATGCTTTTCCCACCTGGAGCAGAGATAAACAAATGATTTGGGGAACCTACTCGTGAGCACGCTACGTATAACTAACTGCCCGTGGGAAAAACACGGTGTCTCCAAGTTAATACCAGTGCATTTAATTGACTGGCCCTGTGACTTGCTGATGGTGATTCCATACTGGGAACTGTAATCTGGAAGTTTAACTTTTCCATTTCTGCAGAACATTCCAGGAGGCTCCGTTTTAAACTTCTTGGCGTGGCAGTAACTACATATTCGGTCCATTCTTCCAATAATAACATTCGATGTTGATCATAGTTCTAGTGAATATCATAGTGAAAACCTTCCAGCAAGAAATTGGAATGTCTTGCCACCCATGATGTAACGTTTCCTTTCCACAGCTTTTGTATTCGAGCCTCGTGCTATTCCAAAGTCTCTGTAACCCTTGATGTACTACTGGCTTTTTCCCGCATTTCTTTAAGTCGGGTCTCACGCTGTTCCACGGCCTCTGCCGCCCTAGATACACTGGCTCTTTCCCGCTGATCCATAAGTCTTCAATCACGTTGTTCGGTTGTCTCACTCTCTCGAAGTAATTTTACTTTCTTTGCTTTCGGCTGAACTTGTCCGCTGGGTTTGCGTTTTTTTTTTTTTTTTTTTTTGGATGCATTTCACCACATTTAATGAAAATTTAATTATAAAATTCCCAATTTATAATTGCCGTTCTGAGCCCTAAAAACTCAAAATAGCAAACTTGCACAATGATGCACTCCGCATTCAACTTTCTAGAGTGTAGATATACAACCTGATCACACCCAACGTGAAAAAAGTAGTTCACGATAATATGCGGAAATATGTTTACTAATCTCGAGAACTAAACCGATCCGGATAATTCTTTCACCGTTGGGGAGCTTTCCGGAAAACATAAACTATTTCGTTTATTTATTATTATTTTTTATTATATTTTATTATTTTTGGCTGTACTACCGAATAACATCGCTTTCAAGTAGTTTCCAATTTCCCATGTATCGTTCTGCATTGTTTACACACAACCTGTCCAACGTGAAAAAAAGTGGTTCACAATAATATACGAACTTTTTTTTTGCTAATCTCGAAAACTAAACACATTCGGATAATTATTTCACCGTTGGGTAGCTTATTTCTTTCCGGTGGACATAGGCTATTTCTTTTATCTATACTAATACCAATACTAATCTTGTATTTAAATTTTATGTATCAAGAAGACCGTCTGTTTTAACTTCAACTTAACCTTGATGCTATTTGAGAGGGCCACGCCTATTGGTGGGAATCTGTAGCTTCAACCATATCTGAGACTCCTGCGCCAATTGTTGGGAGTCTAATGAAACCTAATCCTTACAAAGAAAATGCCATGGTAACATAAACAAAGAAATACTTATGACAATATGTTCCGACGCTGCATTGTGTTTTCAAAAATCGGACTCTTCCCCGTATGCCTGAACCGCGGAAGCTTGCGAGGAGTGAGGCGTCACCTGACGACCGTTGCTCTGACACGCGGAGTAATACCGCAGCAGCCGACTTGCACCCAGTCTATAGAGGGCCCCGTAAAAACACATTTGACTCCCTTAGGGATGGAATTTCTAAAAATCGTCCTGCCTGTATTTTAATCTGGGTGATGAAGAGTATGTATGCCAATTTTGTTACAAATTCATCAAACCGTTTAGGAATGTATGCGGAACAAACATACAAACTTTCATTTTTATTTATATAGAGATTCGAAGCGGAATAATATTAACTATGTGTAATGAAAATATGTATTAAATATTGTGCATACATTTTCGCAAATTTTGCCTGTGTCAGCCTTAGGCTGCAGTGGACCCCTCAGTTCACATTGCCGTCATTCATGGCTCTAAGTAAAGAATGTGTATTTTACGACTTTTTTGGCCATTGCTGTCCCTTGACTTAGGCGATTATTTAAATTATAATTTTTCTAAAACCCGTTCGCAGTAGATAGTAGTATATATATGTATTGCAGTGGGGGCTTAGAACCAGTCACTGCTTGAAGCACAAGAAGAGCTCTTCTTGTAGTGATTTCAGATGCAGTATTAGTTTTGCATCCGAAGCTTGCCACGCTTTAACTGTTATGTTTTTAAAGCCTTCTGCGAATGTTTGAGAGGGAAAAAAATCGTGCACGTTTTCTGTAACGAAAAAGTATTTTTCGCGCTGAAAAATGCATTAAAACAGATGCAAAGCTCATACATTAAAAACATTCCAAATTATGCGTTTAAATAATACATAAACCTGCGCATCTCTTATTTCTCAACGTTTTGGAGAAAAAAGTAAGAAGGAAAAATGTCAGCTCAAGCCCACGTGGATTCAGTGTGGCAAAGGGCAGAGGTGTTTGAATTTTAAATTAGTTTCACCCGTCGCCATCGATCTCTCCTACATATGATCCACTACAAGGATGCCTTAATGGGTTCTGCTAGCCATGAGTTTACGTCTTTTCCATCCGCGGCTCCTTTGGCCAGTCAGATTATTATCCTTTTCGTTTCGAAAGTGTTTTTTTCCACCTTATTTATTTCGTTCAGAGGAATGACTTGGTCAGCTATTAAAAGTTTCTCATTTTGGTTGAGATTTCTCATTGCGAATAAAATGAATTACTGTGTTTTTTGTCACCATTACGAGTTAATTGAGACACAATATTTTCCTGGTCAATCAACTAATCTTTCTTCTTTTCTCAGTGCCATAATCTGCTTTCTTCCCTTACTGAGATGTCCCTTTGCTATCTTTAGGCTTTGGTTGTTTTCAATTGCTTTCCTCACTAGTTCACAGTTGAATTTCCTTACGTTTTCAGTGATACTTTTTCGTACTGTCTTGCATAGCTCTCTCTATATATTCCATTTTGGAAGTCACATCTTCTTTAGTTGTCCTCATCTTTCTTCTTTTTTGCATCAACATTTTGGTTTTTCCTGATAATTTGTTCACATGCAACTTTTTCTTAGACCCAGCTAATTTTGTTGCTGTTTCCATAAGATCTTTGGTTACTTTTCTGTTAACTTCAGAAATATCTACTTCTTGCGATGTTCGGCCTTCTAAAGCAGAGAATCTGTTCTTCAGTTCCAACTTGAAGGTATTATGGTGTTTTTTAAGGTTGGTTATCATTATGTCAATATATTTTGTTTGTCTTATGAGCTTGCCACGCTCGAGTTTATTGTTGAGGTGCATCTTACATCTCACCAATCTATGGTCACTACCTGTGTTGAACTTGTTTAGCACACTGCAGTCTTCTATGACGAATTTTTTGTTACACATAATAAAATCAATTTCACTTGTCGTCCCATTTGGATGTCTCCATGTCCATTTCCTGTGTGGCTTTTTCTTGAAGAAGGAGTTCAAGATGAAAAACCCTTCTGCCTCTGCAAACTCAACGAGAGTATTTCCACGCTGGTTTCTGTTGCCGTGACCGAATTTACCTACTGAAGTTTCATTCTGTTGCCGTTGCCCTATTTTTGCATTGAAATCTCCCATAATTATCTTCAAGTGCTGCTTACCTTTATTATTTTGATGACGAATTTCCTCATAAAATTCTTCAATTTCCTCTTCAGGATGACTTGTGGTGGGTGCATAAGTTTGAATAATCTGAGCCTGGTATCTTTTCGAGAGTTGGATAACGAGTCGTGCAGCTCTGTCAGAGGAACTTTCAACTTCTACAACTTTATCCTTCAGTTTCTTGTTTATTATAAATCCAACACCACTAGTTCTTCCAGTATCTGTCCCACGATAGTAGAACAGATGTCCACTTTTCAGTTCGATGAGATCTTCTCCTTTTCTCCTTACCTCACTTAGCCCGACGACGTCCCACTTGATCCATTGTAGTTCCTCTTCCAATTCAAGAAGCCTTGAATCAGAAGATAGGGAGCGTCCATTATATGTAGCCAAGGTCAGCATCAGATGGCAGCCTAGACCGGTTCTCCGGGGATTCTTAGCACCCTCTGCCTTCATGTCGCACTGGCCGCTGCCTTGGCCAGGTACATTCCAGCTGCCGGAGACTGAGGGCCAAGATTTAAGTTGTGGAGTCATTTTGGAGCGGTTTAGCCATAACTCATCACGCTGGCCAAGCGGGTTGGTGAGTGTGGGATAGCATTTCCTCTAATCCCGATGGTATAGTTATACCGCTATTGGCGGTCGTCAGAGCCTCTTTAGTGGGAACAGGATGCACCACGAGAAGGCGGGGTTGACATTTGTCAAGGAGAGGCTGTGATGTTACGCATCACCTGACCTTACATCCCACATATATATATATATGTGTGTGTGTGTGTGTGTGTGTGTGTGTGTGTGTGTGTGTGAGTGGCGGCTTTTTAGGTGAAGTAGGTGAAGTGCCCCTTCACCTATTTTACTCAAAATAAAGTTTTATTCAGTATTTTTTTATAATATATTCTTTTTTTGCTTTTATTCAGTTCCAAAATACTCAAAATTTTGAATAGATATTAATTCACATGGCGCGCTCAATACGGAAAACAAATCCTTATACGCAAAACACTGCAACTGAAGAGCCGAAATGAGAATGTTTGGAAGTCTGCAGTTTTCCGCCGAGTTGCCATGATAACCGTGACGTCAATCTCCCCAATCTGCTCGCTCAGGTGAAGTGTTTCAGCTTCACGCTCCTTATCTCTGCATCTTTCAGTTTTTGAGCGTAAATTCGTGAGAGATCACGGTGGAGTGGGCGTACTACCATTCAATGTGCTAGGGCTTTTTTTCCTTGTAATGCTGTGGTACATTATTTTCCGAAAGGAATTTGTTCTTTCGTGCTTTGTGATTATTTGTTGAAAGCTTTAACTGATATTTTAGGTTTGTGTACAATTTAACTATTAGTGATAGTTTTTAGTATGCATCCTGTGGACGACATTGTTTGTAATTTATTGCACAATACATTTACTCTGTGGAAAGATGAAGATGAAAGAGACATTTTGCTTCAAGGACGACCAAGGGATTCACTGACAATTGTTGCCAAGAACGAAATCAAGAAGAGCGGTAAATCTAACAATATTAATTTTAAGAATTGTTGGTTTACTGAATATAAATGGATTTGCAGCACTTCTGTGTTATTTTTTTTTTGGGGGGGGCCCTGCTTACTTTTTAGTAATAAACATTCGGCGTGGAATAAAGACGGATTCTCAGATTTATTAAGCGTAGCACGGTCACTTCATAAACATCGTGATTCTAGCGAACACCTGAAATGCGGATTAATGTTAAGGAATTTCGAAAAAATTCAAAAGACCATTGCCGATGCCCTGAGGAAGAATGCTAGGCTCTCAAAAACGCATTTTAACGAAAACGTTCGTTTAAATAGACTTTTCCTGCAGACAGTGATTGATGCAGTATTAGTCTATACTGTATTTGAGCAAACAAGAACTAGCATTCCATGGCAATGACGAAAGCATGGGCTCAATAAATCGTGGAAATTTCATTGAATTACTTTCACTGTTGATATGAAAAAGTTCTTTAGAAATTCAAAATCAGTACGAAAGGATAAAAAACTATTCAAAATGAATTAACTGAATGTATTTCTGAATATATAAACGATCACGTCAAAAATTAAATAATTTTTGATTGTAGATTCGGAAGGTGTATTGGTTGAGGGATTTTTGGGTTTCCATTATGTGAATGAAGATAGAACATCAGGAGCTTTATGCAAAATGTTAGACAAAATTTTGGAACAGTTTGATTACCAACACAAATAAATAGGACAATGTTACTATGGGGCAAGTATAATGTCTGGACACTTAAATGGGCTACAGAAAAAAAGTCAAGGATAAAGCTTCTCAAGCTGTTTTTGTTCAATGCTTAGTTCGTCGTTTGAATCTTGTATTACACCAGAGTTTTCCTAAAATTTCTAAGTGTCGAATACTTTTTGCAAGCCTCAGTGGAATTGCTTCGTTTGTTCACCATTCTGCGAAGCGGTCTTATACACTTATATCAACAACCGCAAGATGCAGACCAACCATAACAGAAACTCGATGGTCCTCCACTTCGAAATTAGTAAGTGTAGTTGTTGAAGATTGGGATAAATTGAAGGAAGTGCTCGGATTTCTGACGAATAGCGAATAATCAGACAAAAAATCAATTCATCTTGCCAAGGGGTTTTTGAATGATATGAACACTTTTGAATTTACATTTTTGGCTCCACTGATCTATTATTCGAACTTTTGAAGAAAAAATAACTAAACATAAACTACTATGTAACTCAAATTAAAAACAAAAACAAAAAAACAACCTCGTGAAATTTTGAGCCATAAAAGGAACGATGAGTTATTTGAAACGACAGTTTGGAAAATCTAGCAAAATCACAGAAATAAGCACGGGAATATGCTGCTCTTACACAGGAAACAATTTTTCAAAATTATAAACAATTGTATATTAAAATTTTGGACCACATTCTTATGGAAATGGATATAAGATTTCACGACTGTAAGAAACTTCAATTTGTCTGACTTGCTGACACAACCAAATTCGAATAATTTAATGCATGCTTTCCCACTCGCGCTCTTGAAAATCTACATTTTTACGGAAACATATTTACTAAACACCAGCGCCTTAAAAATGAACTGAGTCTTGTATATGCCGATGAAAAATTAAGGAATATATTGACTCAAGAACTCCTTCGAGTGTTTCACGGAGACAAAAACATTTTTACAGAAGATTATAAATTGGTTTTCCTCAGTTTAATGATTACATCTACTAGTGTGCCAGTGGAAAGAAATTTTCTTAAAAGAATACAAACTTGCTCAAGAAACACTAGTTCCCAAGATAGACTTGCTTCTCTGGCAAATATTTCTATTCAGGAAGGCATTTTATTGATGCTCACGAAGAAACAATCATCTAACCATCTTATGACGACATAATCGACAAATTTGCAGCTTTAAGAGGAAGAAAAATTTATTTAATATACAAAAAATAAGTAAGTCCTCAATAAGGGATTTTTATTGTAGACAGTATATATCTTTTCATACTGCTCTTGTACCTCTTCACCTATTTTTCCAACCACGAGCCGCCACTGGTGTGTGTGTGTGAAGCCACTTAACCCAACCTGCATTCCCCTGATGAATAGGGTTGGGTATTTTCTTTATGTTCGTTAGGTTTTGTGCCGTGTTTTTAGGTTTCGCATTTACGACTTCGTAAAGTTTGGTGTGTTACACAACTCTGCTACGTCATTGAGAGTTTGGTTTTTATGTTACTGAACCTTGGTATGTTTGTTTGTCGCATCTAGTATCTTGTCATTCAGTGTATTGTTAGGGTTTAAAGTGATATATTTGTATATATACAATGTATCATCATCATCATCATTGTCAACCATTATCAATCCACTGCTGGACGAAGGTCTCCCCAAGTTTCCTCCACAACGGTCTGTCTTGTGCCAGTCTCCTCCATGTCACCCCTGCATACTTTCGAATTTCATCCACCCATCTCCCATGTGGTCTTCTTCTGGGTCTTTTCCTGTCCCTTGGAATCCAATCTAAAATTTCGGCTGTCCATCGATGGTCTGTCCTTCTGGCAGTATGTCCAGCCCATTGCCATTTCAGGGATTTAACTCTGATCATGATGTCTTCCACTCTTGTCATTTTTCGGATCCACGAGTTCCTCTTCTTATCTCTCCTGGTTACACCAAGCATGCACCTCTCCATGCTTCTTTGAGTTGTCTGCAGCCTTTGTATGTCTCTTTTAGTTAAGGTCCACGTCTCTGCACCATACGTAAGCACTGGAAGGATGCATTGATCAAACACTTTTCTTTTAAGACATAATGGCATATTGCTCTTGAAAATTATGCTGTTTCTTCCAAAAGCTCTCCAGGCAAGTTTTGTACGCCGATTAATTTCTTCATCAATGTGACCCTCACTTGATATCTGCTGTCCAAGATAAACGTACGTGTCTGTTATCTCCAGCTTTTCTCCATCAATCGATAAATCTTCATTTCTTGTAAAAGCATTGAACATCACCTTTGTCTTCTGAAAGTTCATTTTTAATCCCACTTCTTTACTCTTGTCAGCAAGTTCCTGGATCATACTCTGCAGCTCTGATGGGGTAGTTGCAAAAATGACTACGTCATCAGCAAAACGAAGGTGGGTTAGATAATCTCCATTAATCTTTATCCCCTTGTTTTCCCAGCTCAGCGACTGAAAAACACCCTCCAATGTGGCATTAAAGAGCTTCGGAGATATGTTGTCACCTTGTCTCACTCCCTTTCCAATTTTTACGTGTGTTGTATTTTCAAACAGCCTAATCTTTGCACTTGCATTTTCATAGATGTTATTAATAATATTAATGTATGCATCTTCAATACCGCAGGTTTTCAGAGCCATTGTAACTGCTGATGGTTTCACCGAATCAAAGGCTTTTTCATAATCGATAAAAGCCATGCACAATGGAAGTTCATATTCCCTCGCTCTTTCAATTAGTTCTCTCAGCACGTGGATATGATCTATTGTGCTGTAGCCACTCCTGAATCCAGCTTGTTCTCTCGGTTGAGCCATGTCCAGTGTTACCTTCAAGCGGTGTGAAAGAACTTTAGTGAAGATTTTATAAACTACTGATAGGAGGCTGATAGGTCTGTAGTTTCCGAGATCCTCAATGTCACCTTTCTTATGTAGCAGGATCATTGTAGCGGTGTTCCAATCCTCAGGAATCTTTCCTTCATTAAGGCATCGAGTGAAAATTTGGGCGAGTACTGTTTCGATTTCTCCACTTGCTTCTTGTATGATGTCTACAGTAATTCCATCTTCTCCTGGAGCTTTTCCTCGCTTCATGTTCTTGATTGCATGTGCAACTTCTGCTGGAAGGACTGGAGGAACTCTGGTACTGGTATCTTTCATGATGTCTGGAGTGCATATATCATCCCTTTCATATAATTTGGAGTAGAAATCTTTCACTCTTGTCAAAATTTCGCCTCTATTTCTTGTTACAGAACCATCTTCTTTTCTCAGTGCCATAATCTGTTTTCTTCCCTTACTGAGATGTCCCTTTGCTATCTTTAGGCTTTGGTTGTTTTCAATTGCTTTCCTCACTAGTTCACAGTTGAATTTCCTTACGTCTTCAGTGATACTTTTTCTTACTGTCTTGCATAGCTCTATATATTCCACTTTGGAAGTCACATCTTCTTTAGTTGTCCTCATCTCTCTTCTTTTTTGCATCAACATTTTGGTTTTTCCTGATAATTTGTTCACATGCAACTTGTTCTTAGACCCAGCTAATTTTGTTGCTGTTTCCATAAGAGCTTTGGTTACTTTTCTGTTAACTTCAGAGATGTCCACTTCTTCCGATGTTAGGCCTTCTAAAGCAGAGAACCTGTTCTTCAGTTCTAACTTGAAGGTATTATGGTGTTTTTTGAGGTTGGTTATGTCAATAGACTTTGTTTGTCTTATGAGCTTGCCACGTTCAAGTTTAGCGTTGAGGTGCATCTTACATCTCACCAATCTATGGTCACTACCTGTGTTGAACTTGTTTAGCACACTGCAGTCTTCTATGACGAATTTTTTGTTACACATAATAAAATCAATTTCATTTGTCGTCCCATTTGGATGTCTCCATGTCCATTTCCTGTGTGGCTTTTTCTTGAAGAAGGAGTTCAAGATGAAAAACCCTTCTGCCTCTGCAAACTCAACGAGAGTATTTCCACGCTGGTTTCTGTTGCCGTGACCGAATTTACCTACTGAAGTTTCATTCTGTTGCCGTTGCCCTATTTTTGCATTGAAATCTCCCATAATTATTTTCAAGTGCTGCTTACCTTTATTATTTAGATGACAAATTTCCTCATAAAATTCTTCAATTTCTTCTTCAGGATGACTTGTGGTGGGTGCATAAGTTTGAATAATCTGAGCCTGGTATCTTTTCGAGAGTTGGATAACAAGTCGTGCAGCTCTGTCAGAGGAACTTTCAACTTCTACAACTTTATCCTTCAGTTTCTTGTTTATTATAAATCCAACACCACTAGTTCTGCCAGTATCTGTCCCACGATAGTAGAAGAGATGTCCACTTTTCAGTTCGATGAGATCTTCTCCTTTTCTCCTTACCTCACTTAGCCCCACGATGTCCCACTTGATCCTTTGTAATTCCTCTTCCAATTCAAGAAGCCTTGAATCAGAAGATAGGGAGCGTCCATTGTACGTTGCCAAGGTCAGCATCAGATGGCAGCCTAGTCCGGTCCTCCGGGGATTCTTAGCACCCTCTGCCTTCATGTCGCACTGGCCGCTGCCTTGGCCAGGTACATTCCAGCTGCCGGAGACTGAGGGCCAAGATTTAAGTTGTGGAATCATTTTGGAGGGGTTTGGCCATAACTCACCACGCTGGCCAAGCGGGTTGGTGAGTGTGGGATAGAATTTCCTCTAATCCCGATGGTATAGTTATACCGCTATGGGCGGTCGTCAGAGCCCCTTTAGTGGGAACAGGATGCACCACGAGAAGGCGGGGTTGACATTTGTCAAGGAGAGGCTGTGATGTTACGCATCACTTGACCTTACATCCCATACAATGTATATATATATATATATAATACAATGCAGGTATATATAGTGAATCGTCCTTAGAAATGGCACTCTTAAACAGGTCTGTGTATAGTTTATTATTATCCCACGAATTACGTTTATTCTGTGTAGTTCGACATGAATTGAAATCTGAAGTGTGTTCCTCCGCGGTTTTTAAAGGTTTCCTAACACATTTTTTAGATGAATAATTTAAATAGCTGTTCAATGGAGGAATGGGGACTGGTCAGTACGAAGTTCATCCATTTGGCTGAATGCGCCCCGAATGGTTCTAATCAAGTGTCGAACACAATTTTAAGAAACAGATTGTGCTTGCAGAAAACCAGCACGAAGTCTCCAAGACTCGCAACAACACGTGTTGGTGGTTGTCATGTCATCTGGGATTAACTGCTAGCCATTGTCAGACCTGCCAACTGTTACGATTTTATCGTATTTAGTATGATAGATCATGTTGCAGTACGCTAATACGATTTTGCAGCAAAAAATACGTTTTTTTATTAAATAGTCATGCTTTCCCCCCATTTTTTCCCTTTTCAGACAAAAGCCTCGTAGCAGAATCGTGACGACGGGCGACGTACGTCGCAGATTTATTTTGGTCTTGCGGACAAAAACGACTTCCTCAGAACCCTATTAAAACCATCTTGCAGACTCCCTATCATAGACGCAAGTTTTCCGCCTTTCAAAATTTCCGAAAACGGAAGTTAGGCGTAGTGAGAATTTTTTCCGTAATCATAATTTTTTTTTTCTCGCGAAGGACGATATACGTCGCAGAATTATTTTGTACTCATCCCTGTAGCAGAATCGCGGCGACGGCCGACGTAAATCGCAGGTTTATTTTGTACTCATCCCCGTGGAAGAATCGCTGCAACGTACATCGCAGATTTATTTTGAACTTATCCCCGTAGAAGAATCGCGGTGACGTAAATCCAGGTTTATTTTGTACTCATCCCCGTAGCAGAAACGCGGCTACGGGCGACGTACACCGCAGGTTTATTTTGTACTCATCCCCGTAGCAGAATAGCCGCGACAGCCGACGTACATCGCAGATTTATTTTATACTCATTTTCGTAGAAGAATTGCGGCGACGTACATCGCAGATTTATTTTACACTCATTTTCGTAGAAGAATTGCGGCGACGTACAACGCAGGTTTCTTTTGTACTCATCCCCGTAGCAGTATCGCGACGATGGCCGACGTGCATCGCATATTTATTTTGTATCCACCCCCGTAGAAGAATCGCGGCGACGGCCAATGCACATCGCAGATTGATTTTGGTCCTGCAGACAGAAATGACATCCCCAAAACCCGATTAAACCATCTTGCAGACTCCCTAAGATGCAAGTTTTCCGCCTCCCAAAATTTCCGAAACGGAAGTTAGGCGAAGTGAGGATTTGTCCCGTAATCGTAATTTTTTTTTCTAATAATTAACAACGTAAAAGTGTTTGCTGATTAGATTTCATTAGTTTCACAATAAAATTTTGATGTAGGGAAAAAATCCTTACATTCTCATCATCAAGAATTTATATGGCTGAAATAGGCTTCAAAAATTACAAGCTGCGTCGTGTTACGATTTTTCTATCTGAGTGTTACGCTTTTTTGTCCTGAGAGGTTGGCAGGTCTGCATTGTGCAGCACAAACAGCTTTTCTTTTTGCTGAGATAACAGGTAATCCGACAAATTTAAATTTTTTCAGAAGGATTCAGAAAGATGTGTTAAAAGCAGAGGCGTCCAGGGGTACTTGAGGTGTGAGAAAAAGTGCGTATTGTGAGCAGTAATTAAGAAGAGACTGCCTTAATTACAGTTCACACAATGCGTATGTGATACCCAGATACATAGAGCGTTATCATATTTCGGACCACATGGTTTTCACCCCAGTTAACTGATGTGTGTGATAGATGACTTCGACACCTCCTCTTCTTTTTTTTTTTTTTTTACGTTTTTTGGTCCTGAGAGGTTGGCAGGTCCTCCTTTACTACTACACCCTACTCATCCTGTTGAAACACCCTGTAACACAGCAGGCACCCGTGGGAGCGACCGAAATGTTTTCTTTTCTTTCCTGCAGAATCCATTTTTGATAAGGGGCGAGAAATTCTAGTATTTCAAGTAACAGCTGCACTCCAGTGTTACAGCTGGATGTGCAGGTCACACTTTCAGGTTACGAAATGCCAATGCCCGGTTCCGAACTCGACCAGAAAAATAGTTGTACTTAAGTTCTATGACCCTCCTCCCTTTGCATGTGGATTTAGATAGGGGTCATTCCATGTCAAATCACCGATTTTTTTTTGCACAATTTTAATGAAACTTTGCAGGTATATATACCCGATAAAGATATGGGAAAATCCTAAGTTTCAGTTTTTTAAACCTCATAATTTTTAAAATACAGTGCTCCAAAATTTAGCCGAACACACACTTTTGCAGCTGTGCAGTAGCATGCCACTTTTTACATAACATGCTGTAGTTTGTGTGCTACTGAATTTAGGAGAATGAAACTTTGGAACCCCATGGAAAAGGGTCCCTACGTATTGAAAACACTTTTCATTTTACCTGAAACACCAGTTAAGTGAGCACCACCTAGTGGTGAAGTGAAAAATTACAGAAAAATTTAGACATTTTATGGGAGGCTCTGTAGAATATTGCTGTGGCATGAGGGAGATAATTTTTCTTTTATATTGATGTTTAACACATCCTATAACATATTTAAAAAAAATGGTGGTTATCAGCATATTTTCTCAGATGGTTAAAATTATCTGAATTTCATAGAGGGCTCTCCTTCGACAGTTCAGCCATTTTGTCCTATAAACCTGACCCACCGTTTTGGATTTTGCTGAAAATTAGCATGTAGGTTTACCTAACAAAGCTGCAAAACACTGCAGATTTTTTATCTTCCACATTCCATAGTTTCCGAGATACAGCACTCGAAAGTTAACCCTAACCACTCGTTCAACAGCAAACTGATCCTGTTTCAACTTGTGGAGTCTATTATATGGTACCTTTTAAGTTGAAAACATGTGTACATTGTACAGTTACTGAGTGCAGTGCTGGCTCATAAATCCAAACATTTAAATACTTTTTATTTAAGCGTAAGATCCATAAGGAGCTCGGTCCTGTAACCACATTGCTCAATATGAATAAATGCTGTTATTAACAGTTAATTAAACTGAAGTGATGAGTAAGAAATAAAATCATATGTTTAAAATAAGTGCCATTTTTCAAGTAGCTGTAAAAAAACCCACCGGAAAAAATTAGTTGTTTTTAAAAATTAACTACTATTTGCATTATCTTGAATTAATGGTGGAATAAGTTATAACTGCCTGCATATTAATATTAAGCTGCTATTCATTCCTTGCTTGAATGTTATAACACTCAGTTACACGTATAACAGATGTTCTACACTTTATTCCAATGCATGCCTCAGTGGGAGTTTTTCTAACTGTAGGAAACTTTTCTGTGCTGCACACCACTTAATCTGAACAGCTTTCATGTCCTCTTTACGAAAATAATATGCTCGGGCCGTGCCTGTCGTCATTGGGGGTTGCACTGTACACAATATATGCTGCATAGGCACATAGCATATATCATCATGAAGTGGCCAGTAAAATGACTTTGCAGGACCATGTGGATGCATAAACTTAATTTTCACGCCTTCATCCTTTTCAATATCACTGATCATACCAAAAAACCAGTTATTATCTATCTTATATGCATGCTACATAGCATTGAGTGTGCAACTGTGGTCGATTTATAAGTTCAGTGCTACTTTTGAAGTTAAATATCAAACAATATTTGTCATCTCTACTTATCCTCTTCATCCCTATGGTATTTGATGAAAGTGGACAAAAATAGTGAAAACTCCTGGTTCCAAGAATAACTGATGTTTCTAAAAAATTTCCCGTAGGTAGTTTCGTACAATTTCAATTTCAGGCTTTGATATAAAGTGGAACTCATGTTTTTTTATGTTTGCAACACAAAAATTAAAGGCATCCATCGGTTTTGTGATTTGATTTTTGATAGGTCGTTGCAGACTTGCTGTGCTTACAATTCGCTTCACTGTACCACCAATACCATTGCAAGCTGATTTCACGTGGCTTGTGGCAAAAAATGACCATGATGCAGATATTGCAAAATTATTTTCATGCTTGCACAAATTCAAAAAATTCTTGCGATTTTTATATTGTGCTGCACACCCATCTGTAAAATAGTGAACCTTCACAACTTCTGGATATTTATTCTTGATGTACTGCATTGTTGTTTGTTGAATTCTGTACACCATACAAGCATCGTGGTCCAGATCGTCAGAAAAGAAGCAGTGATTGGAGATTTCAAGCAACTATGTCTCACCTCTTGTGTACATAATAACTGAGTGACCTGTGCTTGCCTCTGATGTCCAATGATAGCCTTGTGCCTCATCTTGTATGACAAATACGTAGTTCTCACTGAAGTCCATAAGAACAATTGTCATGTCTGACGTAAGCATATCTTTGAGTTCCTTTAGAAACCTGGATTGTTCCTTCGCAATGTATGCATGTGGGATACGTTTTTCCATCTTCAACAATAGCATTTTCATAACATCGTCCATTGTTAAAGTTTATTTAATTTATTCTGTTCTTTCCACTTGATACCCACTGACTGAATTCTATGGTATCATTTTCATCATAGTCTTCAAATTTTGTTTTCCAAAACTTTGCTAAGTTATCTGTAGAATGGCAGTTTTTGCAGCGTCTGAGGATGCAGTTACGATCTTTCAAGTCACAAGCCATGTAACCCATTAGTGTTTCATATGATTCCTTGAACTGGGCAGCATTCAGAAGTAATATAACATTTTGATGTATAGTGCGCACACATACAGAATGAGTACCAGCAGCACCAGCTAAAACACACCATTTTGATCTTACACTGCAAAATTTTGAAAACCCAACCTTTCTGTCAGGATATTGCTGTTTAAAAGAGCTCACAAAATTAGCCTCTTCTGCACATGCCGATTTCTTCTGATGCTTACAAAATCCTTCTTTCCTGACATCTGCCGAGAAGTGCCATCTTCATAAAATCCCTGAATTAATTGCAATGCTTCATTGCTCAGTTTTTTCCCTATTCTTGGTTCTTGTAGTAACATAATTCCTGTTCTCTTAATCAGTTTTTTAGATTGTCGCACTAGATATTCTGACCCCTGAAGTGTTTCAACAATCATCTTTTGAGATCAGGATGGAGGTGCCATTTTTAGCATTTGGATTTTGTGTGTGTGTGTGTGTGCATGTTCAATGTGGGAAGCTTTTCTTTCATCAGAGCCACAAGCTTATCGAAATCTTTGGCCTTTTGCTTTGTTGCACTGGCCTCAGGGGTATCTTCATTTTCAGAGCTTGAAAAATCATGTTGCAGTACACGGGCAACTTTATGTTTAACACTTGATTGTATTTGTTTTATTTTCCTTTTTCCACATGACAATCTTCTGTGCTGTGGTACAAAATGCAGCTTCAAAGGAGAACAGCCAATATTACTCATGCCCATATTGATTTCGTCTAGTGTTTTTTTCTTTTTCTACTGATTCTTGTAGCGGTAATTCGTTGTCACTTGTGCTTTCACTTTCATACTGTGCAGCTATGATGTCTAAACCAGATTCAGAGCTTGCTTGCTCTAGTCTCATAGCCCTATTTCTACAGTTACAACATATCTTCTGCCCAGGTTTGACATTAACATGTTTTTGCATAAATTCCTTTGCTAATCGTAGACTGACCATCCTTAGAGAGCTTCTAACAGATTTTTTATGAACTTGAAATGGATTGCCGCATGATTTTTGTTGTTCCTCAAATTTTTTTATATAGTAGTATTCATGATGGAAACATAATGTCACAATACTTCCACAGTCTGCTATTTCAGCTGTTAAACACAGTATTTCCTTTTCAACTTCACTTATCTCCTAAACTCTTTTCAGTCCCCTTTGTAACACATAGCATGATTTGTGACATGGTGTTTGGGTCAACTGCCCAACACTGCAGAGGTTTTGTTGATCCATTACTAATTAAGTAAACAGTAAGAGAATATGTACAAACTAAGAAAACTTCCCCTCTCAGCAAAAGAACAGTAACAGTCAACTTAAATCTTACTCTCTCAGTAAGCTAAAACTCTTAACTGAAAGGCAAACCAAAGAGGTTGGTCATGACCAGGGTACCAGTGAAACAAACCAAAACAAAAGAAGATTAAACTAAAACCTCATTGGCTTGTTAGCTGAAACCAAAACCAAAACTAAACTTTGATTGGCAGTTGGAAAAACCTAACCAAAACTAAATATTTATTAGCAGTTGGAAACCAAACCAAAACTAAACATTTATTAGCAGATTGGAAACCAAACCAAAACTTAAACATTGATTGGCAATTGAAAACCAAACCCAAAATAAACATTACCTGTCAGTTTAAAACCCTCCTGTCACTGACTGGAAGTTTAAAACCCAAAATAAAACTTCATTCCCTGAAACATATTTCAGAAAGTTCTTATCTTTCAACATTTTCTCTACCCACATCCAATTGTGATTAAATCAGCTGATAAAGCAAACTTGTGATATGTTGAAATGTGTTCTATGCAATGCTAAAAATGGTTACTCCTGTTGATGCTTTGTGCACTGATACTCTGAAAAATTTATTTCACATAATGTTTCAAATTAGTTAGAAATTAGTTAGTGCTTAAAAATTTCTATTTGATTTTGTTTCACTTTGTCAATTGTAAAAAATGGAGCAAAAAAACTGCAGATTGAGTCCAAATTATTAGTTATTAAGAATATAGGAATTTATTTTTTCAAGTATAAGGAACACATTTAAAAAAAAATAGCCTCTAAATTTGCTTTGGAAATTTACCAAAACAGGAAAAAATCCTTGTAATCATGGTATACAAGAAATCACTTTTTTTTTTTTTTTTGATCTTGTTGCTACCTAGCTAGCAATTTATTAACAAAATTACATGTTTGATTATTCTCAAGGTATGCTTCTGGGTAACAAATTCGAAAGTTGAAATTTTATGTAAAAAATGAACAAACTATTTCTTTTCATTTTTGCATAGGTTCTTACCCCTCAGCATGTGAGAGTAACTATATCTTGTGAACACACACACACACACATGCACGCAGGTCTCTCTCTCGCTCTCTCTCACACATGCACGCAGGTGCACACACACACAAACACACACAAAGATTTAAGTTGAAAAGCTGCCACATGATATGCTTCATAATTTGCAACAGAATCAGTTTGCTGTTGAACGAGTGGTTAGGCCTAAGTTCCGAGTTCTGTACCTCGGAAACTATGGAATGTGGGAGATAAAAAATTTCAGTATTTTGCAGCTTTGTTAGGTAAACATACATGCTAATTTTCAGCAAAATCCAAAATGGGTCAGGTTTATAGGACAAAATGGCTGAACTGTCGAAGGGGAGCTCTCTATGAAATTCAGATTATTTTAACTATCTGAGAAAATATGCTGATAACCACCATTTTTTTTTCAAATATGTTATAGGATGTGTTAAACATCAATATAAAAGAAAAATATATCTCCCTCATGCCACAGCAATATTCTACAGAGCCTCCCATAAAATGTCTAAATTTTTCTGTAATTTTTCACTTCACCACTAGGTGGCGCTCACTTAATTGGTGTTTCAGGTAATATGAAAAGTGTTTTCAATATGTAGGGACCCTTTTCCATGGGATTCCAAAGTTTCATTCTTCTAAATTCAGTAGCACACAAACTAGAGCATGTTATGCAAAAAGTGGCATGCTACTGCGGAGCTGCAAAAGTGTGTGTTCGGCTAAATTTTGGAGCACTTTATTTTAAAAATTATGAGGTTTAAAAAACTGAAACTTAGGATTTTCCCATATCTTATAAAATCCGAGTCGGTGGGTAACATGGCCTCGGTGATCTGACGTGGAATGACCCATAAACATCATCATTAACTGGGCCAGAGTTCCACAGGAAAGCTATAATTCTGTCAAGAAGATCCTGCAGGAGGCCTCTTTCAATTCATCGGAACACTGGAAAATGTTAAATCATTGGTCTAAAGTACATGGAACTTCATCATTTGGACGTCATACCTGTTAGTAGCTGAATACCGATTGGTCGGAAGTTTGGCTCATGGCCGGCTGACGGTTTCGAGCGCTGGTCAGCTTTTTTGTGTGTGCATGCGTGTGTGTGATTGGAGGTCTAACGACCACCGTGAGCAACTCACTAGGCTATAAGCAGTCGCCCGTCACTAATTTAGGGCCACTGGTTCCACTTAAGGGAGAGAACCAGGCCGTAAGACAAACACAACATTCATGCCTCGCCGGGATTCGAACCCGGACCCATCTCAAACGAATGATCAGACGCCATCGCTTAGACCACTGCGTCACCGGGGCGGCTTAGTCAGCTTTATCAAGCCTTTCTCCAAAGGTGAGGCGACCCGATTCGCTGAAAGCACGCCCATGACTCGTGGAAAATTAAAGGGGCCTATTATGTAAATCGAACTTAAAAATAGACTTAAATGAAAAGTTGGTTAAATCTGAAGTTCGCAAAGGTAGGGCAAGTAAAACTTCCAGTTTTAAAGGTAAGCTGTGCAGGGGATCAGCCGCTGACTAAACCGACAACCACAGAAGAAGCTGACGATTGACGCAAGGTACAGTTTTCTCCCATATCCTGGTCGAAATGTTGTGTTTGCTTTACATTTATGTACGCACTGTCGCTACTCATCATCGTAGAGAGACTGAGACGTAGAGTGTATTTATATGGAGTGTTCCAACCAGAGTGTGCTTCTTTATATATTAGCAGCATTAATAAGTTTTAAGTAGCTATAATTTTATGTTGGCCACTACCAACGGTGTATTATAGATCACTATTTTACTTTTCAGGTATAAGTTATTACCTGCGAAATGTAGTAATTTAATTTAATTCTGTGTAGTGCGGTTTTTTCAGTGTGCGGTGCGTTATTGCGTTTATGCGGCATACGTTGTGTGTGTGTGTGTGTGTGAGAGAGTGAGTGATTAATTGGCGAAAGGCTCATATGCAGGGACGTCGCCAAAGGAGTGCGAGCGTGGGCTCGCTCCCACCCTGAAACACTTCTTGCCCACCCAGTTCAAGATGTGCCATTTTTCAATTTTCTTAACATTAAAATATAATCTGGACTTCGCCAAGTAATAACGAGTCACGTATGTTTCGTCGGGTTTCGCCACGTATTTTCTACTAGGAAGTGCGTTGTTTACTTCTCCGTAGAAAGTTATTAACCACTTAAGATACCAAGGAAAAATAAAAAAAAACGGTAAAAAAGTAAAAAAAAAAACGGTAAAAAAGTAAAAAAAATGCAGTTGTTTTTTGCAAGGTATAAGTAGCTCGATTCCAGAAAATGAACGTACGTGAAACATGTTTTCAAAAAATTAGTAATGAGCAACAAAAAGACTAAAAAAAAATGCAATTGTATTGTGCAAGGTGCGAAAAACAAAAGGACGAAATCCAGATCCATAATATGCGAAAAACAAACACGACAAAATCCAGATCCGTAATATTACGAGCATCGTTCTGATAGTTATAAAACATAAAACGAAAGTTCCAGTACACATCGTGTGGAATGAAATGAAAAGAAAATTATTTCAAAAGTCGATATTTGTGTGATATATGCGAAAACATGGCGCCACACAGAGTCCAATGTCGCAATCCGGGCATTGGTATCGGGATTCTCGCCTGACCTTTTTCCCTTTGCCGTCTCATTTCTTCGCACAAACACGAGTAGCATTTGATTTTTTAGAGGTTGATGGTACATAATCGAGGAAATGACGTTCCACCGCACGAAGAAGATTTGGGATTGACCGTCGTCGGCCTTTCGAAGTTGGATGTTCCGTTCCACAAGATTTAATAATTTTGTCTACAACTTCCATACGATACTCCAAATGGGAGAGTTTGCCTCCACACTTGCTATACAACACATACGTATATGCGTTCCATAATGCCAAGTCCACAAGGTGAAAGAAAAGTTTTTGTAATAACGTTTGCCACGTTACCTGATAACTGGATAGTCCGAAAGATGCTGGTCATGCTGGTCTACGCGATCCACCCCTCCCATTGTAAGATTGTAATCCGTAACTACAGTGGGTTCCATTTTGGCTCCTAACCCATTTTGACTCGCATGTTCCATTGTGTCGGAGGTTTGAACAGTCGACAGGAGGCACACATCGATTTTGTCCCGCCATCTCACAGCCATTACCTACCTCCCCGATACGCTGCAATTTCACCCTTGTTCATTTTTTGTTTTTTGAGGTTTGCTGGCATTTCTTTTTTGCTTAGTTTTACAGTTCCGTATGTATCTGTTGGATGTTGTAGTAACATATATTCTAACAGCGAACTGGTATAAAAGTTGCTGTTGTGAGGCAGTAGCCTTTATTCAGCAACAGTTTTATCAATAATAGCATAACGATTTGTGTGGAAATCGGGTGGCCAGTATATTCCGGATCAAAAGCAGTTCCTTTCCCAGTGTAGACTATCATCGCCCATATGTAACCTGGTGTAGATTCACATAATAAAAAGGATTTTATGCCGAATCTTGCACGTTTCAGTGGAATATACTGCTTCCATCCAAGGCACCCTTTGAACATGAGCAAGCTTTCATCAATGGTTACATCTCGCTGTGGTGTGTATACTTCTTGGAATCTTCGCTGTAGAAAGTCGTCGATTGGCCAAATTTTATACAGTTTTGGCGCAGGATGTGTGCCACAGTCAAAATCATTGTAATTGTTAAAGTGCAAATTCCTTTTCAGTTGCATAAATTGTTTTCTTCTCATAATTTTGCTGAAAACAGGTGTTTCGATAATATGACGCTTGGTCCAGTATTGCTGCAGCTTTGCCTTCTTCACTAGTGACATCAAAATATTCACAGCTATGAAAACTAACATTTCGTCGTGATTGGTGGGTTCCCAGTTCTGAACTGCCGTTTTGCTTGTTTGCTTCCCGTACAACAATTTCGCAAAACCCGTCGTCTATAAACAGTCTCATAAATTTCAGTATACGCAGCTGTCTCAAAATTCAACGAACTTGCAGCAGTAAACTGACATCTCTGAGGCTTTGGAGGCGGATTACTTGTACTTATGGCATACCTATCTCTTGCTGCACTGAGAGGGACAGTTACTGTGTCCGACGATGTACTACAATCTTCATCATCGACATCTGTATAGCCCTCATGTTCCTCTTATCTTTTTTTTTTTTTTTATTGGAGATTTAACGACCACCGTGAGCAACTTAATGGGCCATAAGCAGTCGCCCGTCCCTAATTTAGGGTCACTGGTTCCAGGGAAGGAGAGAGCCAGTGCCGTAAGACAAACACAGCATCCATGCCTCACCGGGATTCGAACCCGGACCCCTTTCGGACGAACGAGCAGAGGCCATCGCTTAGACCACTGCGCCACCTTTTGCTGAAAACAGGTGTTTCGATAATATGACTCAGAGACTGAATAAACGGAAGAGGCTTCTGTCTCTTCCGTATAGTCAGTCTCTGAGTCGTCGGTACTCATTTGTACCGATATCACATACAAAACAATGCGAACCGCGAAGCAGCTCGGATCTTCAATTATTGCCAACTGCTGTTCACAGCAACGTTGATGTCTTTACCTTGATCAGCAACGCGTGCTTTATGGTCTGCACGCCACCACTCAACGTTGCGAGTTCCTGTTTGCCGTACGCTACGACATATGTCGGCCTAAATTAACATTGGACTACCTCACATCAGTGGGCTCGTACTATTACGGATCTCGATTTTCTTGCACTATTATTCGTTAACGTCATATTGCGTTTCTGGACGCTAAGTGGTTAAAATAGCATTGGCAAGGCCAGGAAAATATAATTGTTCTTCACTCTCAGAAATCCTAAGTTTAAGCATTTTTTTTTTTTCATGTTTGTATAGCCAAGGGTAAATACGAAGGGTGAATAGGAATTCGATGAGAAGGGTAATTACTAATTGCTCTGCTGTTTTTTTTATTAAGTAGGGGATTTCAACACAGAAAGTGGAGTCTAAAACTAAACCAGTGTACAGGGGCAGTGAGTGATCGAGCGGGACGTGGCTGACGACTGCTTTGGAGGTGAGTGTACAGCAAGGTCGCTGCCTTGACAAAAAGGGAGAAGGTACTTTGTCTGCGTGTTGCGACGTTAAAATTTGATTTAGATAAATAAACAGAACATTTTTATTTAAAATTGTTCAAGTACAGTACTATTTTCATAAGAAAAGTCCAGAATTTTGAAAAGCAATGAAGACAATGCATTTCACAGATAAAAAAAAAGTTAAAAGCGACATTCTGCGAACTCATATTTTGTTTACACCACTGTCATTGTTATGTTATCTTGTAGTTTATAATCAATGGCATAACTTGTCAGGTCCATGTGTGTGTGTGTGTGTGTGTGGGGGGGGGATTCCTTTGTAGCCGGTAGTAAAAATCATTAAATTTTCTTCCTTTCAGTGTTTCGTATATTAACGCCCACCTGTTGCCCACAAGGATTTCAAAGTCTAGCGACGTCCCTGCACAAGTTAGAAGTCTGAACTTCAAGCTTGGTTTCCCTTATTTTCGGAAATGCTACCTCAGTGTTTGTTGCTTCAAGCAATGTGCTACGTGTTCTACGATGCCACCGCAACACACCAGGGTTGTGGCCACAAAAGATTCATCATGAGACAACGTGACATCCTTCTGCACCTAGGATAAAGATATTTTGGACCGGGGGAGGGGGGGTCAATGTAGTCTGCGCAGGCATCATTCAGTGGCCACGTAGCGCTGAAGTTGTGTCACTTGTTTTTATCATATTGATGCGAAAATTGGGTCTAAATTAGTAACTATTAAAAAGGGGGAACGGTCTTAATAGGCGTGGTTAAATTATGTTGATAATTAAATTAAATATTTGGCCTATTGCAAATTAATGGGAAAATTAACTTATTTCAATTAGGGAAGTCTTGTAATTCTCTTTGTCTGGGTGGAAACAAAGGGATTAGTGGATCATCTCTGGGGGCCTGTGAGCATCATGGGACCACACCAGACGGCAATTGAGAAGCACTCAGACTCCCATAAAGACGATTTCAAGTGGGACATTAATGCCAAAAATCGGTAGGGAACGAGGGAAATTATGATTATGAGGGGCAAGAGGCAACGACGCTTCGTGGGAGAGGCACGAGAGAAATCTCTAAGTGTCGAGTGACAAGAAACAGATGAGGCCCACGAGACAGGGAATGGCAAAAAGTAGGAAAAGAAAGACAGTTGTGATCTCGGTACGCTGGCAGGAGGACAGACGGAAAAACTCGCTAGGAATCATCTCGGAACGCAGTTGTAAGCAGGGCCGAGAGATTGCCATGAAAGAAAAACCTCGCCAGGAGGTGCTTTACGCAGTGGTCAGCCGTAATGAACACACTAGGTACGAAACCTGAAGTCCGACTCACATCGATGATAGCACGGTAACTTCTAGCGCAGCGGTAAGCCGCCTAGTACGATGAAAAAGGGAGAGCTTAACAATAATTAGGCGGCTGGGTAAGACCACCAAAAATGCCAAATTGAGAAAGCATACTTAAAACGAATCATTAACTAACTACACTGCCAGCAAACCACCCTCTCGAAAACACCCTTCTCCGACGAGGAAGAGTAGAGGTCGCTGACCTCTGGGAAAGTGTCAACGGGTCCTCGCTCCCAGCAAACTACGCATCTCTATCCACGGGGTAAAAGAGAGCTACCCTTGACCATTCTACTGCCCCCGGTCTGCTGTGCGAAGAGGAGTCAGCGCTGGGTGTTACTTCCCCCCCCTACCAAGAGCGATCGGGGAAAAACACGGAGGAATTCTCTCTGCTGAATCGAAAGAAAGAGTGGAAAGGCAACAAATTAGTGAAGACCCTCTGTGACACACAGGTGAAAAACAATCCTCCACTACTACTAATACAGAGGGCGTGTGTGTGTGTGTGTGTAAGTGATACCGAAAGAGTGTACTAAATTTATTGTCCAACATCGTCCAGCTATTCGTAAGTACTGACTTTTGATTATCAGCTTGCATAGTTCATTTTAGAAATGGGGTTGTAACCTGTTCTCTAATGCCTAGACTGCCACCTGAACTTATTAGCCGTACACTGGTTATCCAGAACTTTAAATATTCCCGTTATGGTGAACTGAAATTCTCTCAAGAGTTAATTACAAATGAGTAAGGACTGAACTAGGAGGGAAATCCCTCCCATTTCTTTTTATGTATGCCTACCGAATGTACGGAATTTACATCCTAGCTGACCGGATGTTCCGTTAATTAAATAGATTGGTGTTAACTGATGATTATTTGCGCTCTGTTCTTTTAGGCTCTGGTGTATTACTTCCCTGTGTTTCAGCAAGCATCACGTTCTCGCCCATTTATACCAGCTCCCGAATTAAAAGAACCTTCACGTCTCGTTTTTGTATCAATTTGTTGGTCAACGGTGGGATATAACAACCCACGACCACGGCAAAATTTTGTATCAAATTGTGGCAGCGAATGGAATTCGTATCAATGGTGGCAGCGAGTGAAATTCGTATCAATATTATGACGTTCGCATGTTCTTTTGTTTTTTAATTTTTGCATTTCAGTGCGTTTTTATTCACATTATATGTTCTGTTTCTTGGCTTGCCTTGGCCATCCACACCGTTCATTTTTACAAAATCATCGTCAGTTCATATGCCAATGCTATCATAAAAGTTCATCCTGTTGCCCACATATTGCTCACCAGTATGTGCCACTTACGTCTAATTCTCGATATGAAACATTTTCTATTTCATTCGAACTACATAGATATGTAATTGTAGCTAAGTAGTGTGAATCTGTTTTTTTACGCTTTCCAACCGTTGGTTGAAGAAGCGTATATGCTCCAGCTTTGTCCGTCCGTCCGCACGATAACTGGCGTAAAAAAGGTTCGATTTCGATGAAATTTTAGTATGTGGTAGGGGACCACCGGGGGACGAACCCTATTGAAAATGGGACAAATGGGGTCAAAGGTCACGACGTAGGAGCGGAATCATTCCATTGCCCTTATGCGACATAACTTGCGTAGATATGGTTCGATTTCAATGAAAGTTTACTATGTGGTAGGAGACCGCCTGGGGACGAACCCTATTCAAAATGGGTGAGGTGGGGTCAAAGGTCAGGACATAAGATCGGGATGCATTCCATTGCCCTTATGTGTCATAACGTGCGTAAAAATGGTTCGATTTCGATGAAATTTCAGTATGTAGTAGGGACCACCTGGGGACGAACTCTATTGAAAATGAACGAAATGTGGTCAAAGGTCAGGACATAGGATTGCGATCCATTCCATTACTCTTATCCTATATTATTAAGGTGGACGTCAAGTAATTTTGCTTCCTATACATCCAATGGAAACACTTTTGTAAACATTTCCTTCACAATTAATGTGTTCCCAAGAATGAAAATTTGAACATCGATTAAAATAATTTCATATTATAACTTGGAAAACTTAATATTTTCTAAAACATAACCATAATTATATTAAAAATCAATCACATTTCCTTTGGTGGTGTTGAAACCAGAGAAAAGATGGCGTGACGTGTACTTTGATGACGTCAGTGGACAAAAAAATGTTGGATTGCATAATTACGATTATGGTTTAGAAAATATTAAGTATTCCAATTTATGAAATGAAGCTATTTTAATCGATGTTCAAATTTTCATCCTTGTGAACGCATTAATTGTCCAGAAAGAAGATGGCGCGACCTGTATTTTCATGACGTTAGTAGACAAACAAATGTTGAATTGCATAAATATGGTTGTGTTTTAGAAAATATTAAGTATTGCAAGTTATAAAATGAAGATATTTTAATCGATGTTCAAATTGTCATCCTTGGGAACGCATTAATTGTGAAGAAAATGTGTACAGAAGTTTTTCCATTGGAAGTATAGGAAGCAAAATTACTTGACATCCACCTTAAAGTAGCAATTCTTGTATGTATGTATGTATGTATGTATGTACATTTTATTTTGAAAACGGCTCTAAGAATTTTGATGAAAGTCGTTAACCTACCGTTTTCTGGTACTAGAAATCGATTTAGCTTGATCTCGACTTTAGAAGAATTCGTTTAGTGGGTTAAACAACCACCCCGAATTATAACGTTTTTAGTGATGGCGTTGTTCCATTAATGTTACCCATGCTTAGAAATCTTATGACGTCATAATCTCGCATTTGAGAATGTTGGCCCGCGGTCACGCCATCTGTCTCATTAGGTCACGCATTGTGTGTGGATTTTATTAAAGTTTTATGACGTCACACTTGCGGCAAGCAGATGGTCGCGATTCCCATCTGCCTCATTACGTCACGCGTTGTGTGTGTATGTCGGTCTGCAGGATAACTCGCGTAACAATTGTTCGATTTCGATGAAATTTTAGTATTTGGTAGGGGATCACCTGGGAAGGAACCCTATTTAAAGTGAACGAAATGGGTTCAAAGGTCAGTACATAGGAGCGGGATTCATTCCACTGCTCTTATGCGTCATAACTAACGTGAAAAAGGTTCGATTTCGATGAACTTTTAGTATGTGGTAGGGGACCACCTGGCGACAAACCTTATTGAAAATGGGAGAAATGGGGTCAAAGGTTAGGACATAGAAGCGGAATCACTTCCATCGCCATTATGCGTCATAACTTACGTAAAAATGCTTCGATTTGGATGAAATGTTAATATGTTGTAGGGTCTTGCCTGGGGACGAATTCTATTGGAAATGGGGTCAAAGGTTAGGACACAGGAGCGGGATCTATTCCATAGCCCTTATGCATCATAACTTACGTAAAAATGCTTTGATTGCGACAAAATGTTATCATGTTATTTCGGAGGCATACCAAACCGGTTATGTTGAATATCATCGAAATGGGATCAAAGGTCAGGGCACAGAACCGAGATTTATTCCACAGCCATTATTCTCATAACTTGAGTAATAACTTGAGTACTGGTATGTTGGAAAGCGTATTATACTCAATGCATTGCATGATTTTACTAACTTGTCTAACAAATTCTTTATCTCCAAACCCGGTATCATTGCCCTTTCCTGGTAAATTTTGCTTCCATCATAAGCCTGCCTTTCCTTTTCTAATGAAGGCTGGGCCAGAAGTGTGGCGTTAAACATACCTCATCATAAGGTTTCGTTGTTTTCATCGCAGGCAGCGAGTTCGAAGTAATGGTTCCCGTGAACCCGCACTTGAAAGATCAATCGGCGACTCTTTGACCAGAATGAGTTACTAAACAACTTGTTTTGCGGCTTCCAAAACCTTTTCAGGAAGCGGAGTACCGCCTCTGAATGGAAGCCATTCAACGTCAAGACGTTCATTTATCAGTGGAAGAGTTGCTTCCGCATTGATGTCAGCTTTGCACAATCAATCGCTACCTCTCTTACCACTGTTACGTCATCAGGGAGGTCATGGTTGTCCCTTCCCCGTAAAATTCCGTCGATCGCTGTGCGACTGTTGCGCACTTCGATGTGATCTTCTTTCCACTGAGTTTAGTCTTTCTGAATATAAATTGTTCGAGCTGTTTTTGCCTGATGCATGGGCGCTACGCGTGGAACAAAACGGGAATGAAATTCTGAATGCTTTTATCACAAGATTATGCACTGATTAGTGATTTATACATTATTCTTTTTTTTTTCCGTACCCCACTGAACTACATGTATCAGACGGCCACAATAATTTCGTACATGTACACTCAGTGGAACATCCAGGATTTTGACAAGGGGGTAGGGGGGGGTCCAGAACACCAGAAAATATTTTCTCGTAGAAAATGTGTGTGTGTGTATCCACCTCGTATAGATAAGCACTGACTAGAAATATCATGGATTGGAGACTTACCTAATACTTCGTTGAACCTCCTTGTCGGAGACTTGAAATTTACAAGATGACTTTAAGGTCAGAAAGCAACTCTTACACCTAACACCACGTTAGCAGTTTTTCGTCCGTCTGTCTGTAGGGCTGCCTGTTCTTGATGAATATCTTGCTAACCGTTGGAGATAGATTTGAAATTTCGTGGATGGTTTTTACGGACTGCACATAACTGTCTCGCCATGTTTGCACTTTGTGTCTGTTCGTGCGTCCGTCTATCCTATGTTTTGGATGAATATCTAGGGAGCAGTTTGATATGGAAACAAAAAAATTTCTGGATAGCCATTAGGAACCTGAAGTAACTCTGACCGAAGGGCGAAGGATCAGAGGTCACCGCAGCCTTCAGCAAGGTCACAGGCTCTTTTACCGAGCAGATGTATTAAAACTGCTACACATCCTCTACCGCCTACCCCCGACCGATAAAGGAACAGCATAACTAAGATACCACGAAAATCACTAGCCCACTTCCACACCTCCCTGAACACGTAGAACAAACACTCAGATCTTAGCTGAAGCTCATGTTTTTCCCAGGAGGAACTCCTCTCAAGAAGGACTGAAAGAATACTCATGCTTTAACTATTTTTTTAATTTAAATAACATATCTTGCTTGTGCATGCAATATAGCATGCATGAACTAACTGTAATTTTTGTAATAGCACAATATCTTAGGGTCATTGCTACTTTTTTTGAGGGACGTCCGGGTCCGTTGTGTAACCCCCCTCCCCCTCTCGTTGGTGCGCCACTGTGTACACTCGCGAACGTACACGATTTTTAAACGACCGAAGCTAAACAAACCATTACTTCCTAATTTCATATGTTAATTATTTATTCCTTTTGTTTTGTAAAATTAAGCGCTTTGAATTATTATTAAACAGTAAAATGTTATATTTTGCTGTGGTAATTGTGGTTCCCGATGCTGCTGCGTTTTACTGTTTAAAAATTTGCCCGTGTAAGAAAGTGAGCCCTTCATTTACAAAAACTGATGAAACTTGGCATTTTGTTCATTAAATCTTCGTAAAGTTCGGCAGTATGAGGAAAAGAACAAAACGTTTTGCTGAAAAGAAACTACAGCAGAGTTCGTATCGATCATAAATACAAAAAGGTAAATATTTTATGAAAAAAAAGGTATCTTTTTGTGATTATCGTAAGTATGAGTTATATGTGTATCAGAACGATTCGGACATCATTGTATTATTATCTTCCGGAAATACAGTATAAAATTGCCGAGATGGAATTTTTTCTGCAAAAGCTTGTGAGTAAATATACTTTTTTTTTTTTCTTGAAATGTATTCATGCCCTGCAAGGCGAATCACTGAGAGAGAGGAAAAGAAACTTTCTAATGTCTTTTTAATGAAGATTTATGAATCATAGTATGTTTGAGGACAGGCTCTTTACCTAGCGATATGCGAACCACTTTCTTTCTCTCTTTTCGTGGGAACGGAGTTGGAATGGGAAATTTTTAATGTTTCTGCAAATATTTTTCGCTTTTAAAATGAATCGTATAACTGTTGGAATTTTTAAATACCTGAAACCGCATTTTTCTTTTCAGTTTCATTTCTGGTAATCTAATTGACGCACTTTTCTACAAACCACATCTCTCCTGCAGTTGTGATTATGTAAATTACTTTTCACTCTTCTTCTACATCCAACTTACATTTGGAGACTGAAAATTCGTAAAACATAGGGGAAGTAGTACCCCAATTGTATTCTGTAGTGAGCATTGACAAGGGTTTTTATCTAATTGGCATAATCTTGGCCTTTAGTGGGAGTAATAATTGCACCCGACTCTTTTCCTGTGTGCGAGTGCTACCTCGCAGCTGCTATTTGCAATTTAAATTAATGAGGAGTTGCGGACTCGCAAATGAGTACCGCCGTGTCTCAAGAATTAGAACACGAAGAATACTTTGTAATTTTATTAATGTAGGAATAAAGGAAAACTATATGACTTTTAGTTACGGAAAGTCGCTTGGTTTGAGTTGAAGTTGTTTGTAGCATTGACTGATTCAGTCCTTCATTTACAGATGTCATGTGCAAACGTTCTGATGTAGCTTGAAGCACTTTTTTTTTTATGTATAAATTAATTCATTCGTTTTCGTTTTTTTTTTTTTTATGTGTGGATTTCATAAGATAATTTTCAATTCAAAGCATTATGTGTGATGGAGATTTGATTTTAAACTGAAGCATGTATGAGGAAACACGCATTTTTACCCAAAATTTGCACTTCTTGAGGAAGTGCAGGCTGATAGTAACGATGTTAATCTAGACCAGGTGATGCAACGAAAATCTGAGCTTTGGGGAGCCTGCGTCTCGACGAGAGTGCGCTCCGATTTTGGGTTTATTCAGTAAACTCAAAGCATTCTTGAAGAACTTCGTGTATATTTGGAATGTAAGAAATCTTAGCTGTGTATTTGTGTATACTGTCTTCTCTCAATTGTGTGTTGTGCGTGTTTAAAAGTACAGGTGTCATATGGCAAATGCACATCTACTGTTGCACCATTTAATGGGGGAAATCATTAGATTTCCTCGTTCGATAAAGTAACATTTTAATTATTTTTTGCATTTTTGAAAAAAAAAAAAAAAAAAAAGCAAAGCAGAATGTTCTAGTTCTATAGTTAACTTACAGGGTATCCGAATTAAAACTGAAGCCAGAAGATGCTGCTTGCAATAGAAAAACACAGCTAACAGTTGATACTTTTTCTGTCAGTATTCGGCAATGATGGGTGGTTATAGTATCTTATTTGAGCGGAGACTAAACTGATATCAGACAGAGCTTCGCCTTTTACCATCCAAGGCTACAGTAAATGGCTTCGCTTGTCTCATATGTCATGTAAGGAATATTTTGCATGTTCATACACTGACAGTTTATTATACTCATCCAACTAATAACGTGTAGATCCACCTTTCGACCTCACAACAGCAGCAACTCGCAGCTGCATGGACTGAATCAAGTGATGGAAACGTTCGGGTAGCACTTTGACCCAAAATTCCGGAGCAGCCGTCCGTAAAGCACCAAAAGTTGTTTGTTCTGGATTTTGGGCTCGAATGCATTGCTGCATTTCGTCCCAGCGATGCTCAGTTAGATTTAAATCCGGAGAATGAGAATGCCATTCGAAGTGTCCGAACCTGGAATGCACCATCAACAAGTCCTCCGCTAAACATGAGCGATGCGACTAGGCATTGTCTTGTTGAAAGAAGGCATCCCGCTGTGGGTTATGGGATTGTCATGAACGGGAGTAGCTTGGTGGCTGGGTAGCACGTCTTGTGCGTTGGTGGTCGTCTCAGTAGGTTCGAGTAGCCCGAAGGTGGCTTGCGTAAACACACCCTACAGTCGAAGTGTTGTGATCTCAGTAGCTACAAGGGACCCACAGGTTGCCTACGAAAACGCGCCCCATTGTCGGGCTGTAACACCCCGACTGGACAGTTTGAATATCTGGTCTTATTGGGCTATGCATCACACACATCTTTCCCTTCTGCATGTTTATTTGGAACCTCGATTTCTCGGACCCAAGATATCTTGTTCCCAGTCTTCCACGGTGCAGTGGCAGTGTTCTTTCGCCGACTGCAGCCTCACTCGGTGACATGCTGTTAATAAGGGTATTTGATGTGGACGTCAGCTGCCACATCACTTTCGTGCCATCATACATCGAATGCCATCATACATCAACGTGAGAGGCGATCCTAACTACATGAGAGACGATCCTCAATTCGAAATTCAACGGCTCGTTCGCGGTCACATTTTTTCACGAAGACTCCTTTTTTGATATAGTCTTAGTGCGCACGTACGACGCTCGCAATTGGAAATCTCATGTTCTGCAGTTGCGGTGATGGGACAAACCATCTTTCTTGCACCCATTATTTTTCTCGATCAAACTGAATAAGATCTTAGTGTATACTCATAGACACAGGCGCGGGTACGCTATATGTTGGTATGTGATCTATTAATAGCCGCCAGGTCGTTTCGGCTGACCGAATTATTGTGAAAGGATAGGGCCGTTTCTCGTACTCTTGGGGCAAGCATCGTTTTTTATTTTTGACATACCCAAATCAACAGATTCTACACACAGACGCGGCACTAGTTTCTAAACGGCTTCATGTTAATTATATAATCCAGTACTTTCAGCAACAAGTGTTATTTCGGAGCACTATTTCGCTCATTCGTTGAGATTCTAACTTGCGAATTTTCACGTCACTGATGAGTTTACAGCCTTGCTGCTGCAACAGCATCAGCATGTAGTTAAGCACTTAATTTCATCTTCACCTCTCCGTCTCAGAGCAGGAGCAACTTGTCTTTCTTTTCTTTTTAAACTTTTCGGAAGATAAAGCAAATATACACTTATTCGCATATTGGCCACAAATAGTAGCCTCTTTATTCTTAGCTGAAAATGGGAAAAAACAAGGAATTAATAAATCTGTTATTATACCGGTAAGACCTCGTGCACTTTATTCCAAACAGTCGTAAAATTGTACATTATTTGGCACGAAAGCTGAAATATTTCAACTTACGCAGTTCGCATGGGTTCTGGAATCATGGAAAAGTCTTGGAATTTTATTTCCAGTGTTCAAGGTTTGCCTGAAAAGCTCTTGAATGTTTTTTTGTTTTTTTCTCCTCCTAGAACAGTCCTGAATTTCTGGTTGGACTCGCCACCCGCAAAGGCTTCTCTAATTTCTTTTTGGTCAGTCCTGAATTTCTGTTTCACTCGCCACCCGCAAAGGCTTCTCTAATTTCCTTTGGTCAGTCGTACAGAGAGCGAAAAAGGGATTGTGACATTTTTTCTGCTATTTTAGCTCTGGACGAGTTGCTTGGATGACATCACTTTTTTATTTTGAAGGGGGGGGTCAAGGATAACTCTGAGCAACCCAGAAGGTTGTAAGCAGTCGTCCGTTCCTAATTTTGGCCGTTGATTCCAGGAAAGCGAGAGAGTGACAGCCGTAAGACTAATAGACCACCCATGCTTCATCCGGAGCTCGAACCTGGACCATCTCAAACGACTATTCAGAACTCTAATGCTGTAACCTCTGAACTACAAGGGTGCCGGATATAACTGCCTTCGATTTACATGGAGCGTAGGAACGTACACTGTGTCATATCTTTGTTGTACGTGGCTATGCAAATTGCATGAACTATGTGAAGCTAGAGGAACAGCAATGTCTGTGGACCTTCCTTCCTGAGTACACACTACAGATGGAAACGGGTCACGGGTCGACAATTACTTGTGGGTCAAACGGGTCATGTCAAGGTATTCCTGACCCGATTTCGACCCGGTTTTCTTTCCGTTTTATTTTTGAAAAAAAAAAATGTTTCAAAGAAAAATTCGTATTGTGGAATTTCGGTCTCCATGCTGGTGAAAAGTGATCGACATGGAGTGAAAAACGATTTGTCATACAAAAAATATTGTCACCGCTTTCTTATAGCAAAGACGATTTTCCACCGACCGACGATACCATATCGTAAAACGATACTGCAGTGGTCTAAGCGATGGCCTCTGATCATTCGTCCGGAAGGGGTCCGGGTTCGAATCCCGTTGAGGCATGGATGTTGTGTTCGTCTTACGGCACTGGCTCTCTCCCTTCCCTGGAACCAGTGACCCTAAATTAGGGACAGGCGACTGCTTATAGCCCATTGAGTTGCTCACGGCGGTCGTTAAACCTCCAATAAAACAAAACAAAACGATACTTCCTTTGCGTTTGTTTTCAGTGCGATTGTCCGGAGCAAGATACAGGCAAACGCCTGTCGCCTGCTTCTCTGGTGATTCACTCTCTCACATCCCACGTGTCACATTGTAAGACTGAGAGTTACTTTTCCGATCGCATCTTTTGCATTGAGCATTGAGAGGTTTTCGTTGACGTGCTAACTAGAGATGAGATGAGCTCGGGCCCAGCCCGGGCTGGGACGGGCTCAGAATTCATTAACTACCGAAAAACCCTGGCCTGAGCTCGGAATTACACGTCTTGAATTTCATTACTGTAATTAATTCAACACGTGTAATTCCGAGCCCGGTTGAATTACACGTGATGAATTTCATTGTGGATTTGTTACCATATTGGGAGGGTTTCCAATTTCCTAAGCTAGCTGCCATTGCAAGACAAATTTTGCTTAGCAAGACTTGCATTATGCATTGTCCAAAGCTATGGCCCAAGCAAGTATTAGTTTAAGGAGGTCTGGTATCGAAAAACTGGGAAAAAATCACATTCCCATTTTTGTATTTTATTAAAAATCAAGAATCTTATCTTTAAAAGGATGTATTAATTTCCAAAATTGTGCAGTTAGAAGTATTGTTATTATTTTTTTAAGCTTCCTCACTCCCGCGATTTTTGGGGTGACGTTGGTTTTTAGTGCAGCAGGTCGAGGAGTTTTAGAGAAAAGAAGATCAAGTTGAAGCGCTGAGGCATTAGATGCAATTCTCTCTCTCTCTCTCTCTCTCTCTCTCTCTCTCTCTCTCTCTCTCTCTCTCTCTCTCTCTCTCTCTCTCTCTCTCTCTCTCTCTCTCTCATGATGAACTTGATCTGGAAACTGCACACACATATGATGATATTGTGATTTTATACTATTAAGCGCAAAGCTTTGTTAATGTTACAAAATGCTGAATAATCTGGTCTGGCATGCTTTGACGTTCTTTTTATTTTTAATTTTGGAAATTTCCCTGCATGCTTTTTTTATATTCTACTACATCACTCTAAACTACCTTTACCAATTAGCATATATGTTAATTATATTGCAAAGATTAGTCTTCTAGAGTCAAAATTTCAAACACTTGCAACAATCTGTACGGCGTTGTACGTTTTATAATGCAATTTATTCAAAATAAAAGTAAATTTAGAAATTAAAAAGAAATAACGAATGGAATTTTTTGTTTCTAAACGATTTTCTTTTCTTCAGGTTTTACAAAATTACTGGTTCCCCTGATACGGTTGATTTTTTTTTTTTTCAAATCCACATTTTAAAACATTTGGCTTTATGCGTAGTATTTCTAAAAACATATTAATATTGTGAAGTGGATTAACTGAACTTAACTTTTTAAACTAATGATTTTTAAACTAATCATTGCTTGGGCCATATCTTTGGCCAGTGATAAGCAAAATTTTCCAATAATCCGGGCCCGGGCTCCTAAAATTGAGCCCGAACTCATCTCTAGTGCTAACATTCCGTTCCATTGCATGTTATGTCGATATTAATGCCTTATTTTTTAATATGGATGAATTTAATAGTAAGGAGATTGAAAAGGGTGTCGAGTTGAAAACAAAAAGGGGAAGAGAGAAATGCTAGAAATTGTTTCGTCTCATTACGAAACCAGAATATGTTTCACAGCAACACCAATTTTCACAAGCTTGTGATGAGTTGAAAGTTTCCAAAATATAAATGTTGATTTAATGAGTGTTCCTTCCTTCTGAGGAGCAATGATGAAATCAACATCCACATTTTGGAAATTTTGAACTCATCAGAAGCTGGTGGAAATTGGTGTTGCTGTGATACATATTCTGAAGCTTAATATGCTGGCAAAAAAAACAAACTGAAATTAAACATACAACAAGTTACTTAATTCAAAATTTTGACTGTAGTACCATCAACATTAAGTGGAAGAGCCTTAATCCAAATGTCCGTGCTATTCGTGCCAACTAAATACACCAAAATAACTGATTGCTGTCTAGACACGGTACCAAACAATCAGAGATAATTGCAGATTAAAAGATGAACTTTTATTTACAACTTAAAACGATATATACATGCGAGATCTTTCAGACCCACTATGGGTCCATCATCGGGCACCGCATAGGGGTGGTTCCGGGATTATAAAGTTGGGAAAAAACAACCCACAATGCATTGGCATGGAGGCGCCGCTCAAGCCCACGCATGCGCATTTGTTAAGTATACAAACATGCAAATAATACAAAGATACAATAAACACGATTACGGATTACGATGCTATGTACAATGGTGTAAAATAAAATGTCTCTATGATGAGGGTAATGTCGACGGCATGTCGTCATTACAACATTGGTTAGCAAATAGAGTTATATACATGCTTTCAGTAGATAATGAGCCAGTCTTAGTTACAGGTGTTGCTAAGATCTTGGTGGTGTTCCAGTCCGGGATGTGTTGGCCTTGTTTTACTAGTCGGGATAAAGCAGTTGTACCCGATCCAGTCCGGATATTGTGCATGTGTTCAGAAATACGGGTAGCAACAGTTTGAATCGTGGATCCTATGTAATCGGTGTCCTGTATATCAGACTCAGTAGCTTTTAATGGAATAGAATAGACACCGTGCCTTTGGAACGTATTAACCTTATCCCGATCCCTCCCAATCAAGGAGAATAATTTATGCGTGCGTATGCCAACAGCTGTGTTCTGTTTTTGACAAGCCTTTTTTAAATTTACAATTGAACTTGAAACTCAAGGATCATTACCTTTTCTGGATTTCTGTTTAACTCGTAACACCTCTAACCGTTCCTTCTCATTCTCTGTCTATCGAAAACCTTCTGCACCCCCTGCATTGATCCCATTTGCCTCAGCCAGTTCATATCAACATAAGAGTGCAGCATTGTCTTTTCTGCTTCGCAGGGCGTACTCACACTCTTCTTCCGCTAGAAATCGCAATAAAGAGATTAAATGTATTTTTGATTTGGCCTCCCGGTTCGGGTACCCACAGGATTTTGTGACAAGGCAACTTTGTAAATGCCAACGATCCACCTACACTTCTTTACGAGGAAATGAGGAAACGGTTAAATACGTCGGTTCTATCGACTATGTTCCTGAGGTTATATACATTTAAAAAAGGCTTGTCAAAAACAGAACATAGCTGTTGGCATACGCACGCACGCATAAATTATTCTCCTTGATTAGGAGAGATCGGGATACGGTTAATACGTTCCAAAGGCACGGTGTCTATTCTATTCCATTTAAAGCTACTGAGTCTAATATACAGGACACCAATTACATAGGATCCACGATTTGAACTGTTGCTACCCGTATTACTGAACACATGTACAATGTCCGGACTGGATCGGGTACCACTGCCTTATCCCGACTAGTTAAACAAGACCAACACATCCCGGACTGGAACAACACAAAGATCTTAGCAACACCTGCAACTAAGACTGGCTTATTATTCACTGAAAGCATGTACACTGAAGAGCAATTTAATTAGAGATACCTGTCTAGTAACGTGTAGCACCACCTTTCGCCCTGATGACGGCGGCGATTCGTCTCGGCATGAACTCGACAAGACACCGGAAGGGTTGGGAAGCCATACGTATCCACGACCCCTGAACAAGCTCCCATAATTCACGGAGATTTGATGGAGGGGGTCAGAGCCTTGAACATCTCGCTCGATGGCATCCCAGATGTGCTCGATGGGATTAAGGTCAGGTCACCTAGCTGGCCAAGGAAGCGAGGTCACGTCGGTGGAGTGCTCATCCAACCATTCGGATACAATTTGGGAGTGATGGCACGGTGCATTGTCTTGTTGCAGGATGAGGTTCCCAGTGGGATGTTGAAGACGCACAAACGGGAGCAAATGGTCGTCCAGGATATCCCGGTAACGTTGACCTGTGAGGGATGATGTCACACTTACCAGGGGTCCCATTTCAGTCCACCTAAACAGTCCCCAGACAAGAATGCCACCCCCACCAGCTTGAAGAGTACCCTGCTGGCAAAAAGGATCCATCGCTTCATGTGGTTTGCGCCGTACTCGTATCCTGCCGCATGTACCAACATGGATCTCGACTCATCAGTCCAGGCAACATTTTCCCACATGTCTAGGGTCCAGTGGCGATGTTCTCACGCCCATGCTAATCTGTGCATCCTGTGATGTGCGGTCAGCAGCGGTACCCTCGTGGGGCGACGGTTTCTGTACTTCATAGCGAGGAGATGGTTCTGGATGGTGTGGCTGCTTACACGTTTTTGTGCTCCTGCGTTAAATTAGCGAGTGATTTCTTGCACAGTGGCCCGTCTATCCGCTGTTACAATGCGAGCTAGCCGACGATGACCCCGCTCATCCACACGCTGTTGTCCACGGCAGTTGGCCCTTGCAAGGATGGGTTTTACCGGATTCGATGTACTCACGGTGCACTCGTGACACAGTGGCTCGTGAAAATTCCAGTGCCTGCACGACTTCCGAGATGGAGTGACCCATTCGTCGGACCACGACAATTTTCCCCCGATCAAATGCGCTTAGATCCTTCGTCTTACCCATACTGCGTCCGACTCTTACTGATTCCCGTCGCATCACTCCTTATATTGTCGGATCGCTGCATACGTCATGTCGTTTCCGTTTACAGGGCTGCCCACAACGCCTCATTTGCATAACGCCAGCTGTCTCTAATTCAATTGCTCTTCAGTGTATATAACTCTATTTGTTAACCAGTGTTGTAATGAAAACATGCCGTCGACATTACCCTCATGGAGACATTTTATTTTACACCATTGTACATAGCATCGTAATTCGTAACCGTGTTTATTGTATCTTAGTATTATTTGCATGTTTGTATATTTAACAAATGAGCATGCGTGGGTTTGAGCGGCGCTTCCATGCCAATGCATTGTGGGTTGTTTTTTCCCGACTTTATAATCCCGGAACCACCCCTCTGTGGTGCCCGATGATGGACCCATAGTGGGTCTGAAATATCTCGCATGTATGTATGGTTTTAAGTTGTAAATAAAAGTTCATCTTTTAATCTGCAGTTCAGTTATTTTGGTGGAAGAGCCTTAAAATTGCTGCGGAGGGACTTTTTGACTCTCGCAGATGTGTTTGAAAACATGTGTAAAACAGGTTATGTGAAGAACGACAGTTTCAATATTTTCTGTGAGTGAGGGATTATGTATACAGATTTGTCCGGGTCCAAAATGTTTGACGCGTTTCCAACTCTGGTGCACACCATGACGCAGTCCCCGCTCGCGCCGTGTTTAGTTTGTTTCCGTGATAAGTACACTGGTGCTCAAAATGAAAAGATATTTTATAAATTCGTACCTAACTCAAAAGATAATTTATAAATTTCGTAGCTAAATTCAAGAAATGGTACAAGGATTTATTATTATAGTTCTTCTGAAACATTAATGCAAAAGAAAATCATGATCTTATGATCTTCATGTGTAAATGCGATCTTGTAATTTACAAGGCTGTTCATGGATCAATATTTTTTTTTCTTAAGATGTGGTATTTTAGTATTTCCTTAAGATATGGTATTGTAGTATTTTTTATTCCTTGCATTAGCCTCGACAGCCATGCAACTCAAGCAACGATTCCTCATACTGTTTCTGACTGTATTGGCGAGCTCCTGAGAGAATAATGACAGCTCTTCAACAAGAGCGGTTCTGAATTATTTGAATGTTCTGGCAGGAGACTGATGAGCTCCAATGCCCCTCCTATGCACGCTTAAAAGGATGGAGCGCAGGGAATCTCAGTGGCCACTCCATTCGGCTAATATCTTTCTCTTCGTGAAAATCGTCGACTAAATCAGCTCGATTACGTTGGGCGTTATCTTTCATAAAGAGACCGACGCCTCTCCTGAATGGCCTGATTTATGTTCGTCTCTGTACCGCAGGGTAGTAACGGGGCCACACCGAAGGATGTGCAAGTCTGTGTGACCTTTCGTCATGATTCCTGCCTAGGCCATTGCACCGTCTCCATCCTACCCTTTTTTTGATGTTGAAGGAACTGCTGTGGGTTCCTGGTTCTCTTGAGATGAGAATACCTCGCTAATCTGAACATTCGCCAACTAGTCTGGACTCAGCGGTATGTTGGCTACTCCACGTTAAACGAGCTCTCCGGGCAGCAAAGTTAGAGAGACAAAAATAACTCGTTTCCTTGCATAAAAGCATTGCTGATGAAGTCTTCTAGGAACGTATGCCTTGAAAACCTCGTGCCTGTAGCTGCTGCAAGAGTTGGCTAACGGACAACTCTGTCACTTTAGTCAGACTCCTATAATCGTCTGCAGCAGTTGTTGCTCTGGGACGGCATTCTCCCGGTCGACGACGAACATATCCTGCCTGTTGAAACTCTCTCCTAAGTCCTGACAGAATATTTTGTGGAACTTTCAATGCTCTGGAAACTTCCATCTGAGACTAACCTGCTTCTGTCCTACCAATTCCTTTTCACCGCTGAAAATCATCTATACAACGACTTCGTGATATAATCAGCTCAATGTGCCACTAAAGTGAAAGCAAGAGTTGCCTATAATGGCTACAAGGTGCGAATAAACTTGCGCGTCTTTTTAATGCAAACTAAATTTAAATTGCATATTTTGGTATACCGGCGGCAAAAGTAAATACAGGGTAGTCTTTCCTGTAGCGAAATTTGAATGTTCAGCAATTTTTAGTGCATTATTTTATATTCATAGGCAACCATATACGTCTTTGTAGATTATCTTTTAATTTTGAGCACCGGTGTAGACATAGGGCTCTCGGCGCGATGCTTGTTAGGTGCTTCTACATTGCTGGCGGCGACTACATAAATTTATGGTGAAAAATGACTAATATCCACATTACCGCGTTTAAATAAAAAGAGAAGCGTATTTTAATAAATTTTTATATATTGAAATAAGTATTGCTGTGTAACACCGCTGTCTCGGTATTGCTCGCCACGTTAGCTGGAGAGTTTTTCCCAAGTGAATTATGCCCGTCCTTTTAAGTGCATGAATTTGTGTTAAGTGATGTGAGAATTGTAGTAATAAAGCGTGTTTGGGGACTTGATTAATTAGCCCTAGAATTTTTCAGCAGGTGCTACTCTGTGGTACCCGTTGCTCTGCTGCCCCGGTAGACGCTGTCCTGTCTGTCGTTCATTCTGCAAGGCAGGATCACATCTTTGCGGTGTGCGCGGCATGGTTGTATCGAAGGGAACCGAAACGGTGATGGAAGGTAAAAGTGGCGATTTTGTTTTACTTTGTTTTGGAACTAACAGCTCCAGTTGGCATCTAAGGCTATAAGGAAGAACTAACTCGACGTAGTTTAAAGACTTGCTAAGCCTAAAATTGAGGCGGAACTGACGACATCATATGGTCTTCTACCGTTCAACAGACCGGTTGGCGGCGGCGTGCTTACGGTTCCCCTTTGGAACTTACTCTGAGGAATATTTTATTGTTCTTTTTCACCAGTTTGTTGGAATTTTCATACTTGAGTATTATCCTTTAATTTTAGCCAAAAAAAAAAAAAGTATTGATTTGTTTTTACCGTGATTTCTCGCCACTACTTTGCAGTGCCATTGTAAAGAATCACCCGCGTGTATCTTCGGTAAATCAAAGAAAGCATCCGTGTTTCAAAAATGCCAAATTGATTATGATTATTGTTGGCTCCCATCGCTTTTTTCTATTGCCATTCATTGCAAGTGATTGTTTTGCTTCAGCATTCACTCTTCTGTGGAGGTTTATTAAAAGAACAGTTCTTTCTAATTCCACAACCATCAGAAAACTGTACAACAGAACCATGCTGAAATTAAGAACGTTGATCTGGAGGTTTCATCAAGTGGACTTAAAGAAGGCAGGGGAAAGAACAAGTTTGTATGACTGAACAGGAACTGAATGCATGAAGAATTGAATCATTCTTTTTAAAATTTAAATAATTGCTGCTCTGACATTCCTTACTTCATTACTATTCCACACGTATGTGAATGAGCATTTATTTCGCTTTTGATTTCTTTTTTCCTGTATTGTTGATTTATTTTAAGAAATTGGTAATTATCCATCATATGTGTAGCATTTTTTTTATCGCCATGATTTATCCCAAATTAGCAATAAAAAAGTGACCAACTTCAGTAATTTTTCAAAGAATGAGAAAAAAGTAGAAAAGAAAACAACGAAATTTAACTCACACGAGAAGACAGAATTGGAGGCGAAATGGTTGTAAATCTGCCGGTGTATGTAGTACATTAATACAAGTTATGAGTGCAAGCAGAATAAATTAATGTGTGTTATCTTTACTCGTACAGTGAAACTCGTGACTCCAAGTAGGTGACCCGCCCCGGTGGCCGAGTGGTACGTCATTCGTCCGAGATCGGTCTGTGTTCGAATCGCAGCTGAGGGATGGTTGGTATATTTGTCGTAAGGCACTGGAGGCCTCATCCTTTCCCGGAACCTAAATTAGGGATGAGTGACTGCTTATAACGCATTGAATTGTTCGCGGTGGTTGTTAAACCCCCAATCGCGCATTAAAAATTTCGAGCAAGTGTATTTGACACATTTGAACTTGTACTTTGATTGTATACTGTGAATTGTGAAGATTTATCGTTTCTTTAGTGTCGTCTATGAGATTGTAAAAATTTAACAAGAACTGAACAGAAAGCATCACGTTGAAAACTTTGGAAACGAACATTTGAACAATAGTACTTACTATCTGTGCAGTTTGTGTCTTTTCTACATGTGCCATTTTAAAGAATTTCGAATGCAGCAATCTATGAACAGTACTTTTTATTCGATTTGTTATGCGATTTCCAAAGCCTGAAATTATATGTTGGACAAATTGCCGAAAGAAGGGGAGGGGAGGGGAGGGGGTGTACTTGTAAAGCCCTTTTGTTGTGTGTGTGTGTGTGTGTGTGTGTGTGTGTGTGTGTGTGTGTGTGTGTGTGTGTGAGAGAGAGAGAGAGAGAGAGAGAGAGAGAGAGAGAGAGAGAGAGAGAGAGAGAGAGAGAGAGAGAGAGAGAGACTAAACAGTATAAACCTTTAATTTAACTTTTCACATTACGCAGCGTTTTGGCCGTTTCTCATTTTCTATTGATTTAGATGTTCTCCCGTACTTTGAATTTTGTGGGTTTTGAATACGTTACTCAACAGGATATTCTAGACTGAAATCCATTGGAAAAACTTCTATTGTGTTCTGTTTAACCCGAAACATAATATTTCTTGGGCTAAAGGAAGCAGGTCGTTAAACTTCCAACTAAAAAAAAAAAAAAAAAAGTAAAATAAATAAAAGCAAGCGAGTAGAGTGACCGAAATATTTGGTAGGGGAGGGACACACACACACACACACACACACACACACACACACACACACACACACACACACACACGAATAAGTGTAAACTGATGTTTTTCTTGGGGGAAAGGGGTAGCGCGAATAAGTGTAAACTGACGCTTTCATTTTTTCTTTTTTTTTTTGGGGGGGGGGGGGGATTGTTGGGAACAGTTTCTCCGTAAATGTCACAAAATTGGGGTCCTTTAAGCGCATAACAAACATCTTTTATTGCTACGCATTACTCTTCAATCAGTATTGATAGCGAGCGATGAGCAGTCCAGCGTGTTTTTGACAAGAGGCTATATTTTCTGAAAATAAGTCCTTTTCTCCCTATTCTAAAAAAAAGTAACTGCCCCTGGTTTAGAAATTTCGCGACACTCTTGCTTTCCTAGCTAGCAACGCAAAACGTATTGAACACAAAAATATGAAATTTACATCGTTTGTAGATAATTGTTTGGAGAACACGCTGAAGTGAACCGTTTCTGGATTCTAGCGAAACTTCAAGAGCTATTGTAGCTATGGTATTTCAAAGTAAAAGTAAGCAAAAAAGTGCTATCCGGTCGCGTTCCGGACACACTAACAGCAACAGAACCACGAAACTTTGTAGGCATGTACTGCCATGACCGAATGTTTGCACCTCGTCGCCCTTTTTTTGAATTTCGATTTAGTTTACGAAAAATTAAATTTCTAAATTTCACAAAATTCTCTATTTTGCGATGGGATCCATTTAAAAAAACGGATATATGGCAAACTATAAATTATAACGCATTGCACTTTTTACAGAATAAACTCACAACTATAGTCCCTTTTTCAAAAAAAAAAAAAATTAAGAAAAAATCATTTTTCTGATTTTTAGGCATTTTTTAAAGACGCAAAGGAAAGAAACGAACGGCTTGTCTTTCTTCACGATAACCACAGAGGAACGTTCTGATTTCGTGACCTGCTGCCATGGTGACGCAGAGAATGTGTTATGCATATTTTTGGGTGACGTCAAGTAATTTTGCTTCCTATACTTCCAATGGAAATACTTCTGTACACATTTTCTTCACAATTAATGCGTTCCCAAGGATGAAAATTTGAACATCGATTAAAATAGCTTCAGTTTATAACTTGGAATACCTAATATTTTCTAAAACATAACCATAATTATGCAATCCAACATTTGTTCGTCTACTAACGTCATCAAAGTACAGGTCGCGCCATATTTTTTCTGGACAATTAATGCGTTACCAAGGATGAAAATTTTAACATAGATTAAAATAGCTTCATTTTATGACTTGGAATACTTAATATTTTCTAAAACATAACCATATTTATGTAATCCAACATTTTGTTTGTTTACTTACGTCATCAAAGTACAGGTTGCGCCGTCTTTTTCCTAGTTCCAACACCACCAAAGGAAAAGTTGTTGATTTTTTATATAATTATGGTTGGGTTTTAGAATATATCAAGTATTCCAAGTTAATATGAAGTTATTTTAATCGATGTTCAAATTTTCATCCTTGGGAACAACACACTAATTGCGAAGGAAATGTGTACAAAATTTTTACCATTAGAAGTATAGAAAGCGAAATTACTTGACGTCCACCTTAACGGTTTAGCATAACGGTTTACGGTTTACGGAAATACTTTTTGGACCGCTTTTGTTTTTTTACGACAAATTTAGTAAGCTATAAGTTCAAACGACAAAAGTCTGACCTTCGAAAAATTAACGACAGTTAAAAAAACTCTGAAATTTCGGAATAACAAGCCTTATTTGCTTAGTTAGACATGCAATAAAAATTGAAATTTATATGAATTTTCCAGTTTTTATTTCATGTGATATACTTGGAGATCGGGCTGCAGGGCCCGAGCGCTACTCTGGAAACCAGCGTAGTGAGCCTAGAGGCGCAGCCCCTAGTATTTAAAAAAAAAAAAAACTTAAAACAAATTGCAATGTTTTTTTTTGCTGATACATGAAATAGTGTTGTATAATGAGTTCTTTACAGGAACAGCATTTTGCCGTGGTTTTACGTCCCCACAAAACCGAATCATAGCAAAATCTAAAATAAGAGTATCACAAACTGTGTGTGTGTGTGTGTGTGAGTGAGTGAGTGAGTGAGTGAGTGAAGTCATCGGTTCGTCTTTGAACTTTGTAGCTACTTCAATAAACCTCCCATTCATATTGCTTGTCCTCGTATTTTAATTTTCTAAGGGAATCACGTGCCCCCCCCCCCCTCCTTTGACGCTACGTCTGTGAATAAAGGAACGCAGTGAGAAAAATCCCTTTCGGTTTATAAGGCGTTTTCTTTGTCCTTGGGTCGTGGTTGTTTTGTCACGGGTTCTGCTAAAGTATAGCATGATTGAAAAGTACTTACGTTTAGTTTGTGAAGGGCTCCGAAATCATAAGTAACAATCATTTGAAAAAATAATTATCCAGAAATGGAAGTTTTTTTTTTGTTGTTTCGCAGTTTTACGACACCTACAAAAACTCTACGTAAATAATAAGCCACCTGTTCGTACTTAGCCCTTTTTTCTATGGAAAAAAAAATTCCAACGACATAAGACAAACTTACCAGTGGTGCTTGGTCGGAGACTCGCATCTGGGACCTAACTCGGACGATTACGCCACCGGGACGGCCAAAGATTCCTACAGTCACTCTGGCTCTGAGCGTTCAAACGATGTACATTTTCTAGAGTTAAACTTAGTTGCATGAGTTTCATTCCTAAACTGTCAGAACACTGTAATTAACTTGTTACACATAATAGCTAGGTAGGAGTTGCTGCTCGTGAGGGCACTGGTTCGTGCCGTATTATGAAGAATTATAACCTATTGTTAGTGCAAGTTCTGTCAATGCATTGGTATAATCCATCTTTTCTGTTCATGTCGTACCGCTGTTTTGATTATTGTTTTACTTACTGCCCTTATGTTTTCCTGTTTCGCCGTTGAGTTCTGCCGCAGAACCGGATAGCTAGTGTGGGAAACCTGGTACTAAATACACATTCCGTACAGAATGCAGATTTCTGAATAATGTTTAGTTCGCTGACAGTTGTGCTTGAGGAGTGAGATTCGAAATCGTTAGTGATCTACCAGGGCAGTGGATGAAACGGAAAAACGGTACTGAGTTGGAAGGTAAATGCAGCGGAACCTCTGTTATACGTTTTTGTAGGGGATGCCCTTTTAAAAGGTATAAATGAGATTTCAAAATGTTACATTTATTGTAATATTTTGAATGTCTCCATAAAGGAAGAAAAAAAGTATTATGCTAATTTGAAATGTAAGACAACAGCATACATGAATACTTTGTTTGTTACTTTAAACATATTTAATTTGGCTATTGTATTAATTTTATTCTAATTTCATTATAAAAGTAGGGGAAGAAATTCTGTACGATTTCATATTTTTAATGTATGAAAAAAAAAGAATCTTACATTTTAAATCATCATCATGAACTATGGGTGCAATTCCCGCAGGTGTCTGTTGCCATTTTAACTATATTATCACATTGAAGTCTCTTCACTGCAGAGTGACTCAGTTCTTGAAGAGTTCCACCGCACCAGTCTTTAATATTGTCAGCCCACACACGGTGAGGGCGTCCTCTTGCATTTCTTCCGTTCTTTATGCCAAACACCAGTGCCTTTATTTTTCTTTCATTTTTCATTCTGCAGATGTGTCCAAAGAGTCTTAGTTTTCTATGTATGATTTTTTGGAGCAGGGTCTCTTTTAGTTGTATTCTTCTGTACACTTCTTCATTTCTTATCCTCTGGGACCATCTGATTCCTAGGATTTTACGATAGCACTTTGTTTCAAAAGCAAGTATCCTCTCTGATTCCTTTGTAAATGTCCAGGTCTCGCTTCCATATAGCATGCTGCTGAAGATGCATGTCTCAAGAATGCTTAACTTAGTTTTGAGTCTAATAGCTCTGCTCTTCCAAATTTTATCCATGGCTTTTAACAGCGTTATAGCCTTTGCAGTTCTAATTAAAATTTATTTTTTGCTGTTTAGGTCGTATGTTATACAGCTTTCCATATTTTCAAGTTCTTTGCCTATCAAAATGATCTTTTTCCTGATCTCTATTTCCGCAGATACCACTGTTTTTGCCTTTTCTATGTTCATCTTTAGTCGATATTTTTTACCCTCACAATAGCTCTTGTACCATTTGATCCAGTTTCATTTCATTTTCTTCCATCAGTACAATGTCATCTGCAAAACACAGATGATTGAATATTTGTCCTCCAATAAAAATTCCCGTGTCCTCATACCTGATTTTGTTCAACATTCTCTTGAGATGTGAGATGAAGATTCTTGGCGATATTGGATCTTCTTGTCTTGTACCTCTGCTGCCGGCGGTAAACCAAGCTCCACATCTGTCTTCTATCCTGACAGCTGCCTGTGCATTCATGTTTATTCCTTTCAGAAGCCGAATAATCCTGGCATCTACGCCATATTATTCCAGCATAGTCCAGGTGATGTTTTGTTCAATACTTTCAAAAGCTTTTTGTAAGTCAGCAAAGCATGTGAATACTTTTTTGTTCTTTCTTCGTGCCTTTCCTGCAATGAGTCTTAAAGCTAATATCTGCTGCATGGTACTCCTGTCTTTCCGAAAGCCTGCTTGTTTATCTGCCAGGTGTTCTTCAACCTGCCTTTTTAATCTTTCAGTTGATATAATCATCAAAATTTTACCCAAATGACAAATAAGCGCAATAGTTCTATAGTTTAAGTTGTTGCATTCCAACGCATTTCCTTTTTTATGGAGGACTATCAATATCGATTTCTTCCATTCTTCTCAGACTTTTAATCGTCTTTATTGTTTTGCTGCCAGTTCATCGACTCTTACATAGTAAATAGTAAATCTGAATACGATTTTGTTTAACAATTAATACCCCTGTTGCACACTCTTTGCCTATAAGCATCGCTCTTTTCAAAGCAGTTCGTCCACCAGTTGATTTAGCATTGGTGCCGAGTAAGATATTCACTGATTTTTGCTTGTTTCAAATTTCTCGAATTCAGAGAAAACAGAGAACTGTGAATGTTTTTTTTTAGTAAATATTGAGTTGCGTCATCTATTTTATGGCTGCAAAAAACGCTGTCTGAATTCTCTCAAAGTTGTAGCATACAGGGTTACGTATGTAAGAATCAAAAAGCCGGTATTTTTGATAATCTGAAATTCCAAGTTAAACATATAATTGCAAAAAGCGTATCAATCAGTAAATTACGTATAGCCGAACTAAAAAAGCGATAGAAACTACAGTAAAATATCAGGACTAGCGCAGAATGACGTATAAAAATGAAAAACGTATAACCGAGTTTCCATTGCGTATGTTCCACTTACAACTTTGTAATGTGCTTCGCTTTTGAAGGTTGCGCATAAGTAGCCTTATTAGCATGTAACTTTTTACCTCTGTTTTCTGGTCGGTATGTCTTGATATTACAGAAGTATTGTGGCGACTCTTCGTAGCGTACGATTGTAATTATGTTCATCTATTTTTTTTAACCGTGAATGCTCGGTAGTGCCCATCTGTGTAAATAACTTGCTTTGTTGTGATCCCCTATAACTTCGAGTTATGTTTAAATTGTCGCAGATTTGGTTTGATAACCGATCTACATATATGACCTTCATATATTTGGACTTCCTTAGATTCAATTAATTTAGTTGCACTCACTCACATTGTCGCCAATAAGTTTTTTAGTTTTTTTTCTTTCGACGATTATTTGCGGCGAGTTAACTTTTAGACTAAAATTCTCCTTTCGTAACTGATTTTCAAAAACTGCTCTACGAAAAAAAAGTATTGATTTTTTTTTCAGGAAGTAACACGTGGTATAAATGCACTGTATTCTCTTTTATTTTGCCCATGAAAAACATGAAAATCCCGTAACGGACCTTTGTATATTGTGTATCCGACTTCCTGATTTATTGAAGACTAGTTTTTAGCCCGTCGCTTTGCTGACGCTGTTTGTTGGTGTAGGCTTTGTTTAGCTAGAGAACGAAACTCAATGTTAAACTTCGTCGGCGACTCATCATGGTTTTCGAGCATATAAATCGGAGCAAAAAATTCAACTTGTGCTGAAACCTATTTTATTTTGTGTTTACTAACTAACTGCAAGTAGTTTTCTCTTGGATGGGCGAAATATCTGACTGTGAATTGTAAAGATACGTTAATGAATTAAACGTTAATTATTTAAATAAAAAAATCTTATTTCGTATTATTTGAAATGAATAATTATACGTGAACTGTAATTTGATGAAATGCTGTGAAAGGAACTTGTCCACGCCATCTTGTGAGAACATGTTGAACATAATTTTTTAAGCATTTCATCACCATAGCTAGACGTTAGTATCAATGTAATTCAAAACTGTAACTTCAGAAGTGAATAAATTAACGTTATTTGTTGACGTAAATGCTAATTAAATTATAAAAATACTGCTGTACTACCGAATCAGAACGCTTTCAAGTAGTTTCCGATATCCCGTGTATTGTTCCGCTTTGTTTACATACAACCTGATAACATCCAACATGAAAACACCCAACATGAAAGAAAGTAGTTCACGATGATATACGAATTTTTTTTATTATCATCGAATGAAATGGAAATAATCATAGGCATTTACTTTTTTATGGAAGATAATAATACATTTAGTTTCATATTCATATCACAATGCATCACAATTCCATCTCGTGCCAGCAAAAGTTCGAAATAGCTTCGCTTAAAGAATACGCTAGCTCCGATAAAAACTAAGAAAAAACAAAAAAAAACCCGTTGTACTGTTATTCGATATATTTCCTTCATAAAATATATTTACAAACAAAATTAGTCATTAAGGCTTCTATTAAAACGTAATTCTAAAAAAGAAACGCGTAAAATCTATCGTGAACTACTTTCCTTCACGTTGGGTGTGATTACGTTGTTTGTAAACAAAGCTGAACGATACATGGGAAATCGGGAACCATGTTTTTCACAAAAATTCGAATAACTCAAAAATTCGAAAATCTAAGCCCGAGGTGCACATCCTCGGTATGTAAGCTACCTTCGTGCAAAATTTCAGGTTTCTAGGTTGAGTAGTTTTTTTGTATCGCGAAGGACACACACACACACACACACAGCTGCGTACACTTGCGTTTTAAAACGAAGGTGGTACTGTATTCATCATAATCTTCCACTTTAGGCTGCAGTCAGTTTACAGTTGTGCGATTCTGCATGCTCCACTTCTGTGTTAGTTTTTTTTTTTTTTTTTTTTTTCTTTAAAGGAGTTCATCTAGTGCAAATTCTGTTACCCGTGATGGGGTCATAATCTTAGGGTGACTGCACGTTTTATGGAGTTCTGTCCGTGGTGACAAAAAAAGCCGTATCTTATCTTGACAATAAAGCTTAGAGCGGATCTCAGCCACACATAGGACCAGTTCTTCCTCGCATGCATAAGTCCTCATTTTTGGAAGAAAGGAATAATATGACGCGAGCAGAACCCTATCTTATCACATTGCGAGGCCGAGCAAGCGTTCCCTGTGGAATGAGTTCTATCGGCAGAGGACCATTGATGACCGTTATCCGGCAACCATCTCCTCCCTTGCAGTTCTTTTTCATCCTTAGCACCCTTTCCTTGGGATTTATCTATCTCTTTGCACAAATGCCCTGCAGGGAACGGTGCTGGCTGTAGCTGCAACATCACGTAACCCAGTGTCTCGGTGTATGTGTCTACAATAATGGTAAGAGATTCAGACTGCCGATAGGCGGTCATATAACTCCAATCCCTTTAGGCGCGTCAGCTGTTCATGCTGCGACTGCGGCGTCTCTTTACGACTGGGCCCGCAGATTCGCTGAGGATCGCTACGTAGTAATTTCACGCGTAGGTACATTTTCCTCTTATCAAGGAATCTTCCTAAGACAGACAAGTTTATGCACCCATTTTATCATTAAGCCCTCACAAGTTTATGTCCCCATTTTATCATTAAGCCCTCACTCGGGCAGTGGCGTATATCTGGTTTGTTCAAGACATTCAGATTTAGGCGAGCGGTTTTCCTGTTCAGCTGCGAGAAAAGATGCAAGCATCATAACCTGATTCCAAACAAATGATTGCTTATAGCATTACTCCTTTGCGCCTAAATTGCTGCTGGATGAGAATGTGTAGAATAATATTCCGTGAGTTTTCCCGTTGCTGAATTTCTCGTGGCTCGGTAAAGAAGCTATACTAAATTGTTTTGCGTTTTTACCTAAGAATACACTTCACACACACGCGCAGCAAAAAAAAAAAAAAAAGAAAAAAAAAGCGTATTTGGTATATAAAAAGGAAAATTCAGAGGCTAATAATAGCTTTTGAAACAATTTACAACGAAAGAGAATTGCGCAATAAGTACATAGGATTTCGTGACATAAGTCGAGAAATATTTTCTTTCACTTGTGCGTGTGCCTGTTGAGTACAATCATTTCAGTAAACCAAGGGGCACAGCTTCAGTGCTACCGAAAGTTGGAATGCGCGTTCAATTTTTTCTTTAAATGTTTTGCGTATGAAGAACTATGTTGTTGATGCCATACCATAACAGTTGTGGGTTAAGACATCCTGTGTTTATGTTAAGCAGAATTTCAGCAACCCCTAAACTCAGGCTTAGTAGATGAGAGTGTGTATGTTAGTTTTCATGTTCATTACACCCCCCCCTTTCATTGTTCTGTGGATTCATATTTAATCCCTACAATGTCTCTGTACATCTAATCAAGAAAGAAAACCAGAATGAGTTCTTGTTTATCGAAATGGCTTATGAGTTTCATCTCACTGTAATCGCGTGTTAACTGTTGACTTGCCAATATAGTGTCCGTTATATTCGATTCAAATATATGATTTAAAGTCTTATGCCAGTAAACCATTGAACGTCTGCAGAGAAGTTAGTTGTCTTTCAAGGGATATATGCCTTCTGACTTTCTCTTCATTACGTTCATTCTGCACTGGTACCAAAAGATTTTCGATTACACGGAAGGGGAGAGCTTGTCTTACATAGAACAGTGATTTAAATTTCGCAGCACATGTTTGTTGTTCCGTACGCAAAGCAACTTGACGCAAGACATCCTCGGGACTACAAACAAAGGATTTTCAAAACGGCAACCGCCAGAAGCTTATCTCTTTTTTAACCTTTTCAAAATTCGAAACAACTAAATGTGGCCTATGGTGGTCAGGCTCAGTTGTTTCTTCTTGAACATACCTGTGTGTCTGCATTATTATTTATGCTTTCAGTTTATAGAGATTTATTGAAAATCGTGTCGAATTATTCTACCAGTTAGTACGGTATAATACTAGGAAAATAAGAAAACGGAATATCTCTGTTTATTGTTCTTGTCTGCATGTCATTCATTTAAGTAGTTAGCCCCAGTCTGGTATATGGAGATTGTTGTTTTCCAACTAAAGATTGAAAACTGCGTTTCATCCGGGCCAGGGCCAGATACAAGGGCACGCATGAAAACTAAAAAAGAAAAAACAACAACTGAATGATGTTTCTTCTTTGTTTTCGTTGCTGTACAGAGAATGAAACATCTTGAAAATACCAGAGAGTTACACTGTTAGTTCTTGTAAATTTCCGCGTATTATGTTATTAATTCCAAAGCATGGTATTACTTTAAGTTTATTTGTATTTATTTATTTTAGGCAGTGAAAAGATGGCAGTCTTACTACCACAAAATGTTGGAATCTAAACCAAATTCTGTGACTTTATTTCCATTACTGCTGTGATCACATTGTGGATATAGAATACGGATGATGATCGTATAAAATCACACCCAGGCTGTATAACATCATGATGTTGTCTGAACTCTCACATATTACTTTGTTGAGCGAAAAACTTGGTTTTCATTAACTAGTTTAAACTTGCCATATGAACTAAAAATATGAGCAGTTAATCAAATAATAATAATCATCATAATAAAAGACAACCAATCAAATTAACACGCGTCAGAGCGTCAGATGGAAATCCTGAAGGTCCAGACCTGTTAGTGGGGAAAAAGGAAACCTGTTCTGCAGGCCAGCAAAAACAGCCTTGCTGGGCCACCACTGCCAGCAATGGCCCAGCAGTACGTTGCCGCTTACGAACCGTCAATAAAATGTCCGGGCGGCCAACAGAAGGGCCAGCAGCTGGCCAACAGGTGCCACCCCCATCAGTTGTCATATGCCACAACAGGGCCATCAGTTATCCATCACAGGCAGTAGCTGTTACAAGTGGCCCTTCAGCGGCCCTGCAAGCATGTGCCGTAAATGATGGCTAGCCTAATGTGGTCCGCTAGTTTCCCGGCAGTGGCAGCCGGCAATCACGTGACGTAACTGATGGCTTGTCGAATCTTGTCCGCCAATTCCCCAGTAGTAGACATAAAAAAATAATAATAATAAAATTAAAGGATAACCGCAGTTTCCCAAAGCTACAACTACTTTTTCTTTCTCCTTACGAAACTTCTGAATGATAGCGCTGCGCTGGAGAAATGTTCTGAACAGGTCCGGAAAAACGCCCGTTTGGATCTAGTTGTAAACTAACCAAGGACTGTCTGCGTGGGAAGTGAGCGCTTTACCAACTGGACTGATTTGGTATGCACGAGCATGGCTTGAAGCTGCCCCTCTTTTCTGCGGAACGTGTAACGAATGGTTCTCTATTTAATTTTACAGTATTCCGTGGTATTTTTCATAAAAGTTTCATATAATTCATAAATTTATTTTTTCAACGTGCGATTGTTTTTCTTTTTACCTTAATGGAACTTCACTTTTTCAACGAGTGTACAAACTTCTTTTTTTCTTTCTTTTTTTTTTTTTTTTAATTGGAGGTTTAACGATTACCGTGAGAAACTCAGCGGGCTATAAGCAGTCGCCCGTCCCTAATTTAGGGTCACTGGTTCCAGGGAAGGGAGAGAGCCAGTACCGTAAGACAAACACAACATCCATGCCTCACCGGGATTTGAACCTGGACCCCTTTTGGACGAATGATCAGAAGCCATCGCTTAGATCACTGCGCCACCGGGGCGGCCTGTACTAACTTAAAGGTGCTGTCCAAAGTTTCGAACTGTCCTTGTCTTGAAAGACGATTGTTGAATTAATATATTTACCCGTTCATGTCACATTCTGTTACATTTTTAACGTCGTATCTTTCCTTTCCGCTGTCCGAAGTTACATTTGTTTTAAAGAAGAAAGATATTTTATTTTACTTCTCGTTATTTTTAGAAGTGAATTCCTCCAGTCGTGTGTATTCAACCCATGGATGAGTACATTATATAAACATAACGTTGCTTTTTTATTTTTTTTTTCAAATAACTGATAAGTTTTGTACGCGTGTAATTCTTCTTCTTTTCTTTTTTTTTTTTTTTTCAACATAACACTTTTTAATGTTTTTTCAGGACTTTTGCTTCAAGCAGTTTAGTGAATGTTAAAACGAAAGATTACACAGAAATTATTTCCTGTTATTCATGGGAATGGAATGGGTGTATTTTATGGCTGTAATCTAGTATTTCATAGCTTAATCTGATATCTTCGTCGACGTGGCTTTTCATTAAGAAATTAATTCGCCTCTCTACATATGCTTTTTTTTTTTCTTAACATCCACTAAAATAACACGATGGCGATAGCGTCGTCTTCAACTAACTAGTACCACGAGAGACACAGCACGTGTTGCTTCTGCGCAGTTCCGTTGCTTCCACCTGGTGTTGGGGTTTCATCGGTTGCCAGCTAAAGGCCAATAGTGGCACTTGCTTGGTGGCCTGCAATTCAAGGCGATGCTGCAGGGCCATCAATTGCTGCCAACTGATGGCACTGCCACCAACGGACCGCTACTGGGCCGGGAGCGGCAGATTACAGCCAGCAGTGATCTATCACTGCCAGCTGGTGGCATGCAGTTTCCAAACACTTATGTTTTTGCTGGGAGTGACTGTGTTAGTGAGAAAGAAAGAAACCTGCTCCCAAGTGACGATCAGTAAGCTTTTCACGATAGTATCTTTGAAATAGAAATTGACCAGTAGCTTGGGGCGTGGGTTTCTGGTTTGTTGATCTTATCTGCTGGGCATTGGTTCGATTCCGGATAAGAAAGACGTGAATGTTTGACGGCACTTGCTCTCTCCTTTACCTGGAACCAGTGGCTGAAAATAAGGAATTGACAGGTCTTTTTAGCTTTAAATGCTCTTGGGAATCGTTGAAATAAAGAAAATAAAACTCAAGTTACCAGTATGGACTCCTTGTTTAATACAGAACAGCAAAAACGGATAATTCCATATTAGTGGGGATTTATAAAACCCTGACATTGTTCTCTAAGAAGGGTTTCGTGGTTTAGTTTTGTTCCTCCCTTGAGTAATTTCTGCGGAGCTTTGGTTGATGTCATTACTAGTTGTCATCATATTGCCATTGCGATTTTTTTCTTCCGGTGAGAACATCCAATCATAAGTTTTTCTTTAGTTCTTATTCAACTACTAGCATTCATTCATCACTTTTTTCGTGAACAGCGGTAACGTCAGTAATCATGCATTTATAATGCATGCTCTTCATTATTTATTTTTTTTTCAGGGGTTTAACGACTCCAATTGGCATTTAAAATTTATAGAGTCACCCATCCCTAATTTAGAGACACTAGTTCCAGGAACGATTGAGAACCATTGAAGGAAGAAGAAATGTAACCCCCCCCCCCGTGATTCGAACACCGATGCTGGAAGCCTGGACCCCTGAGAGGCAAACACTGTTTTACCAGACTTAATATTTTTGAATTTAGTGTTCGCTGAAAAATTGCATTAGCATATCAAACAATTTTTTTGCGGTTGGAATGTATTTCCGAAAATGAGCAGCAGCGTTCTTCGAACTGGGAATGATCAGTATAGAAGTTCGACCTGTTATTACGGACTGGAGCCGTACTCACAGTCATGTGGCAAATGTGTTCATGAATCTTTTAAACACGCTTCAGCTGTATTATAAATTGATTAAATTTTATTCAGTGTCTTTCATCATTTCATTCCCATACGTGCCGAACAAATGTGATAATTTGTTCGGAAAACGTAATTGTTTGAAACCCAATACTAAATGACGTCATCTGGGACCAGGGGATTTAAGTATACATTAATCATTATTCTTAGTTTCATAACGATTTGCTTATTCAGTGAATTTGTTTCTTACAGAAACAGAAATACTGTTATTTTTATTTATTTGGTATTCCACATTTAATTGTACTAATGTAAGCGCAATGAGTGAGTTTTTTTTTTTTGTTGTTGTTTTAATTTCGTATTTTGAAAGATTGTTTTCCGTATATTTTGCTACAAGAAATAACTGAATTTTTAATGTCTTGGCTTGGTTCTTGAAACCAGATTGCATGTTGATTGAACAACAGCATCAGAGATGTCGTCTTTTCAACGAGTTTGCTCACTGATTGATTCCCTTTTTCGTTTTCAATCACTTTGTTCTTTTTTATAACATTGGGCATGAAATAGAAAATTAATAAACAAACAAACAAAATAAAAAAAAAATTGCGTGTGTGTTTGACATCGCTTAAAATCGGTGTGTAAGATCATGTACGAGGTCCCATCAAAACGTTCTGAGATTAGGCCGACATACAACAAAGTACTTAGGTTACTTAAGTCTGGCTATGATCTCCCTCAAAGTAGTCTCCTTGTGCAGCGATACACCGCTGCCAGCGTTTTTGCCACTGTTGGAACGCTCCCTGAAAACCCTGTTCACGAATCGTGTCAAGCACCGTCTGCGATTCGTGCTGGATCTCGTCCACGGTTTCGAAACGGCGACTCTTGAGCTTCAGCTTTGTCTTCGGGAACAGAAAGAAGTCGCAGGAGGCCAAATCCTGCGGGTGAGGAATGGTAGTCATGCGGTTACAAAACTGGCGTGTTGCCAACGCTCTCTGAGCTGATGCATTGTCGTGATGGAGCAGGAAATCGCCCCTGCGCCACTGCGACGCCGCAGAACATCGCAGTAAAAAAGGGCAGTGACGGTCTAACCCTGGGGGACGAATTCACGGTGAACAAACCCACGAATATCGAAGAACACGATGAGCATGCTTTTGGTTGCGCTCCGGACCTGTCGGGTTTTCTTCGGTCGTGGAGATGCCGGGCTCTTCCACTGTGACGACTGTTGTTTGGTCTTTGGGTCGTAACCGTAGATCCAAGTCTCGTCTCCAGTGATGACCCGCGACAGGAACGTTGGTTCCCGATTTGCCTAGCTACACGCAGGATTTGATGTTCACTCGCTGCTCTAGTTTGTAGTCCATACCGAAATCGCAGCTGTGTTCTGCACGTGGTCACCAAATATCGTGTAGCACAGCTCTCGATGTTAACAGAATGACGCCACTCGGCACAATGGCTCATGAAGGTCACTGCCCTCGACCGCTGCTCGCGCATCGCGTACTGCCATTTGTTGGCGCGCTACGTAGTCTCGGAACTTTTTGATCTCGCTACGTATGTATAAGAATCAAGATTAGTTGAAAACATAATTTTCCAGAAATTTTCACGAAAGGGGAATTACACGTGCATTGCATACTTTCAAACACGTCTTTTGAAAAAAAAAAAAAAAAAAAAAAAGGACTATATAGATCGTCAACATGTCCGCCCTTCTGTCTGTGAACACACTTCTCTGCACTTATTAGTGCAATTTGCAAAATTATTTTCGCGTTGGAAAGGTTTAACTCTGAGAACGATGATCTTTGCCTTTTTGGTGTTCCTCTGGTGCATAATTTCATTTCTCGGGAGCTTTGATGCAGAATACTATCGAATTCAAAGTGTATTTTATTCCGTACTGTTGCTACTAAAAATCCGATTGAAACAATTACTTCTTTCCTTAAGTACCATTTACAGCGGAGAACATTTTGCTTACAGTTCCCCTTTAAATAACTCGCTAGGAAGAGCGAAAATATATGCCATATATTCCGCGGTATTTCTGCTTCTAAAAGGTCAAATTAAAAAAAAAAAATGGGACGGATAGCATTTTTAGCGAAAAGTACTTGCATATAATTTTGAGATTTTCGTAAAGCTCAGTTATATTACTAGAGGGCGTAAGGATATATTTCTGTGTACAACATATTTGCAGCCGTATCTGCGCGTATAAAAACACGACTGAAAAAAATTCGTTGTGTCAGATACCGCTTACCACGAAAACATTTTATGCCTATTTACTGCTTAAAATAATATGCGATTTACCCATGGACGCAAATGTACATTTTGTTTTTAATAGTATGGCTGCTGTTAAATGTCCTATTGAAAAAAATTAAATTCTTTTAACATCGGATACCATTGACTTCATTGAACATTTTATGCTTAGTCTTGCATTTTTCACGATGACCAATTCTGACGCTCCGTAGCGATAGCTAGTGTGTTGTTATGCTTCTAAACATTCTTTTGAAAAAAAAAATGTGCTAAGTACCATTCGTTACGGCAAAAATTGTAAACATTATCCCTTTTAAATTATGTACAGTTTTCCTACTAGGGCCGTACATGTAAAAACATTTTTGGTTCTATTTCTGCTTCTAGAACTCTATATGCATAAATTTCTTCTACCTCATAGTTCCCACTACGAAGAATGGTTTGAACTTTTCGTGATTCACAATCTGGCGGCAGCATAAATTTTTATTGGAAAGAATGTACACTATATTAACAACAGTCACCGGACACCCCTTCAAAAGCAAATGAACGGATCCGCTGCGTTGTTAAGATGCGCGATACAGCTGCAAACTGTATAGAAACAAAGCCTGCAGCTGACTGTGAGGTTGAGTGAAAATGACGTGGCGGGAGAGAACTGACTTTGAGAAAAGAAAGATTGTTGGGGGTTATATTACTGGGTTGTCCATAGGAGAAACCGAGAGGCGTTTCAACATACCCAAGTCAACTGTTTTGGGTGTACTGAATAAGTGGAAGACACATGGCGTGCCTGAAGTAGCAAAACGTATCGGCAGACCAAAGAAAATCAGTGATAGAGAGCGTTGAAGCTTCAGGAGAGTCGTTTCAGCTAATCGACGGAGTACTGCACAAGACCTCAGTGTACAGGTGGTGAGTAAAAATGCTGGAACCTCGGTATGTACACAGTGTACACGTACCATTCGCCGAGAACTTCGTTCCATGGGTTACCGTGGTCGTGCGGCTGCTCATAAGCCTTTCACCTCCACTCGGAATGCTACCCGTTGTTTAGCAGGTAAAGAACATTTTTCGTAGACCGTAGATCAATGGAAATGGTTCCTATGGACTGATGAATATAGATAGTGCACGATCCATCAATCTGATGGCCATGTGTGGCATCACATGGCCATCAGATTGATGGCGGCAGCCGGGGAAACTATTTACCACAGTTTGCTGTAACTGCGGTCAAGTTTGGAGTTGGCAGTATACTTGTGTGGGGGTGTTTTCCCTGGTATGGTCCTGGCCCATTGGTTATCGTAGATAAACCTGTTAACCAGCACGTCTACTTCGATATTCTGGACAATTATGCTCTACCAACTCTGTGGCTATCCTATGGAACCGAGCCTTGTTGGTACCAGCAGAATAATGCACCGAGCCATAAAGCAAAGACTGTTAGAGTGTGGTTTGATAATAACTCCGTAATGTGTGTGGACTGGCCATCACGGAGCCTTGATCCTAATCCCATAGAGCACCTATGGGATGAATTAGAGCGCCGCGTAAGAAGTTTGGAACCAACGCCTACTACTAAGCAACAGCATTATTATGTACTGAATGGAAGCGCATACCTATCGCTTTGTTCCAAATCCTTGTCGAAAGCATGTCTCGAAGGGTCAGTGCATGCCATTAAGGCCAAAGGTGGTTTCAGAATCGCTTTAATCGCAGTGGTCTAAGGTGCTGGCCTCTGATCGTTCGTCTGTAAGGGGTACGGGTTCGAATCCCGGTGAGGCATGGATGTTGTGTTTGTCTTACGGCACTGGCTTTCTCCCTTCCCTGGAACCAGTGACCCTAAATTAGGGACGGGCGACTGCTTTATAGCCCATTGAGTTGCTCACGGTGGTCGTTAAACCTCCAATCAAAAAAAAAAAAAAAAAAAAAAATCGCTTTAATGTAACAAAACAAAGGAGACTAACAACATGGAATCGTCTCAAAGAAAGAAAAAAGAACAGGAATGATACAAACTGATGAAAGCGATGGTATGTACATTGAATGAGTAATGACAAATTTACAACGTGATGCAAACAGAGCAATGCTGGAGGAAGAACAAAATGATCACAGGCGGGGCACCGCAGTGCGAAAATACAACAAAAAGTTAATGCAGAGTCTTAACTCACCATGAGATGTAACGGACTTGGTGTAACAGCGAACCACGGTGTCACTGGCGACCACGTAGCATAGAAGGAGCTTTCACGGCATGCGGAGATGGCAGACTGATCCTGCTGTACCACCGTGCACAGAGTAACGGGAAGCATGGTGAAAGGTGAAGTCCCAAGTGCGCCATATAGGAAAAAGTGTCGAGGAGTGGCAGTTCGTCTGTTGCAAGAAGGAGCAAGTCGACCCCAAGAGGCGAGAGATCTTCCAGAACGAGAGCGTTAGTGAGAGGGTTAGCAAACCCCCTACAATTCGGAGTGGCGACCTTGAATGGGTAAGTCGGATGAAGGGCAGCTTTCTGGAATGTGTCGAGGCGATTGATGATACCACGACACCACAAGACGTAATCGGGTTGCTTGGCATTATGCCGGAGGAATTTGGGGATGGAGGTTGCTTGGTCGAAGACCTCGGGAAGAACTGTTTCAAACTGCTGTAAAAAGATGAGAGAAGCCTCCCGATTTGTTTTATGAGTGAGAAACTCGTAAAGATCTTCAAAGGAGACAGGTTCTGAGGGAAGAGAGGCATTGGTAAGCAGAGTCGAGAAATCTTCAACCGTCGGCAGAGGACCCTTGGACTTTGAAGAGGAAGAGCTAGAACGTGACAGGGGAAACTTGGAGCCTGCTAGACGGGTGGTACGATGTGGGCGGCCAGTCGGAGAAGGTGACTTCTTCTATTTCCTTCGGGCCTCGGAACTGGTAGTAGAGCGATGTTTGCTGTGGATCGATGACACACGAGATGCGGAATCAGAGGAAAGGTCCACCTCATCGCCGGGAGCAAAAGTGCCGACGGTGAATGAAGCTTAAAGATCAGCCGTGATGTCCTCTGATGGAGAGAGAACACGGGAAGGCAAGGAGGAGTCAAGCGCAGGAAAATCCGACAGAGTGGAGAAAGCCACATCGGAAGACGCGTGTTGATCGAAAGCTTTAATCAGATTTTCCGCAGAACTCTGTCCAGGAGTTGCAGACGCAGGAGGAGGCATGGCAGCAGAAACGGAGGAAGAGGTAGAATTCTGCCTTGGAGCTGCAGGAGTCAGTTGCTCTGCATGGGGACAATGAACCTGCTGATGGCCGTATGCCTTGCAGCGTGAGCAATGAGCAGAGGTGAGGAGCTCAAGCTGGCGGCGCTCGTTATCGCAACGAACATCGAGGAACTGTGGAAATTTTATGAAATGCTCTTCTAACGGGAAGATGATGCGAGCAGTTCTACGGAAGCCACAGATATGTTTATAATTGGGGTCAGAGGGGAAGAGGAGAGAGACTTCACTAGGGCCGACTACTCTGCCGCATCGACTAAGTGCAGCACACAGCATATCATCTGAGATCTCCAGATGGACCGGATGTAAAGAGACCAGAACAGGACGGTGGGCGATGGATTCGGCTAAGAGGTGACGATCGCCAATTGATAGGCCCCGAGACAAGACAAGCTCGGCATATTCTTTCTTCGAAAAATAAACAATCACAAATCGTGGCTTTCGGGTGAGGTGGGTGCTGTTAGCAGAAGGAAGCATCTTCTTGAGAGCGGAGCTGTACTGCTTCAAAGGAGTGTTGTGCAGCGCATCAAAACAAACCCCCAACTCGAGGGTCGAATAAAGACGTTGACCAGCAGGAGAGTTCTCGGGAATGTCTAATAAGATGGTGTCACAGTTGAGAGTAACGTAATAATCCATAGGGGGCAGACGAGACGAGGAGGAATCTGGTGGAATACCAGAGGCAGCCGCAGAATACGTGCGTGCAGAAGCGCCTCCTCTGGAAGGCATTGACGCAGCATAAGACAATGTACTGGAAGCAGAGGCAGTAGAAACTGTAGAGAGTAGATTAGCGACGCCATCAGAGCCGTCCATGAATTCATCATCGTCAGCAGAGGCCAGGGACGTCACATCCACGTTCTCAATGGCAGAGTCTGTGACCTGAGCAGAAGAAGTGCAAATGACAGGAGGAAAATTAAGAGACTCACCACTAACAAGCGAAGATGATTGATCTGCTGCGTCTGTTGTTGAAGAGGCGACGCGAGGAGCTGCAGGGATGCTGGCGAGAACAGCGCCCTTATCGGCAGATACCGTAATCAATGGCAAGGGTTAACGAAGAAAAAGACCAGCTCGGTGTGTAAATTAAAACACTGATAATGAAAAAATCAGCCATCACCCACTCGTGAGGGATCTTAAACGAAAGCACAGACCTTTAACTTCGGCACACACACACAAGAGCAATGATGGGACACACAAAACACGTACGTGAAGTACTCAAACACGGACCTCGTGAAGACACGTGTAGGCCAAAGGTAGTTTCAGAATCGCTTTAATGTAACAAAACAGAGGAGACGAGCAACATGGAATCGTCTCAAAGAAAAAAACAAAAACAGGAATGATACCAACTGAAAAAAACGATGATATGTACATTGAATGAGTAATGACAAATTTACAACGTGATGCAAACAAAGCAATGCTTAAGGAAGGACAAACTGGTCACAGGCGGGGCACCGCAGTGCGAAAGAACATAAAAAAATAATGCAGAGTCTTAACTCACCATGAGATGTAACGGAATTGGTGTAACAGCGAACTACGGGGTCACTGGTGAGCACGTAGCATAGAAGAATCTTTCACGGCATGTGGAGATGACAGACTGATATGATACTCCTGCTGTGCCACCGTGCACAGAGTAACGGAAAGCATGGTGAAAGGTGAAGTCCCAAGTGCGCCATCTATGAAAAAGTGTCGAATAGTAGCAGTTCGTCTCTTGCAGAAGGAGTAAGTAGGCCCCAAAGGGCGAGAGATCTTCCAGAACGAGAGCGTTAGCGAGGATGTTAGCAAACCCCGTAAAATTCAGAGTGGCGACCTTGAATGGCTAAGTCCGACGTCGGATGAAGGACAGCTATGGTGACTTTCTGGAATATGTCGAGGCGATTGATGATACCAATACACCACAAGACGTAGTCTGGTTTCTTGGCATTATGCCAGAGGAATTTGAGGATGGAGGTTGCTTGGTCGAAGACCTCGGGAAGAACTGCTTCAATCTGCTGTAAAAAGATGAGAGAAGCCTCCCGATTTGTTTTATGAGTGAGAAACTCGTAAATATCTTCAAAGGAGACAGGTTCTGAAGGAAGAGAGGCATTGGTAAGCAGAGTCGAGAAATCTTCAACCGTCGGCAGAGGACCCTTGGACTTTGAAGAGGAAGAGCTAGAACGTGACAGGGGAGACTTGGAGCCTGCTAGACGGGTGGAACGATGTGGGCGGCCAGTCGGAGAAGGTGACTTCTGTTTCCTCGGTACTGGTAGTAGAGCGACGTTTGCCGTGGATCGATGACACCCGAGAATGTGGAATCAGAGGAAAGGTCCACCTCATCGCCGAAAGCAAAAGTGCCGACGGTGAATGAAGCGTGAAGATCAGCCGTGATGTCCTCTGATGGAGAGAGAGAACACGGGAAGGAAAGAAGGAGTCAAGCGGAGGAAAATCCGACAGATTGGAGGAAGCAATATCGGAAGACGCGTGTTGATCGAAAGCTTTTATCAGATTTTCCGCAGAACTTCGTCCAGGAGGTGCAGACGCAGGAGGAGGCATGGCAGCAAAAACGGAGGAAGAGGTAGAATGCTGCTTTGGAGCTGCAGGAGTTAGTGGCTCTGCATGGGGGCAATGAACCTGCTGATGGCCGCATGCCTTGCCGCGTGAGCAATGAGCAGAGCTGAAGAGCTCAATCCGGCGGCGCTCGTTATTGCAACGAACATCGCGGAACCGTGGAAATTTTATGAGATGCTCTTCTGACGGGAAGATGATGCCAGCAGTTCTACGGAAGCCACAGATATGTTTATAATTGGGGTCAGAGGGGGAAGAGGAGAGAGACTTCACTGGGCCGACTACTCTGCCGCATCGACTAAGTGCAGCACACAGCATATCATCAGAGATCTCCAGGTGGACCGGATGTAGAGAGACCAGAACAGGACGCTGAGCGATGGATTCGGCTAAGAGGTGACGATCGCCAATTGATAGGCCCCGAGACAAGATAAGCTCGGCATATTCTTTCTTCGAAAAATAAACAATCACAAATCGTGGCTTTCGGGTGAGGTGGGTGCTGTTAGCAGAAGGAAGCATCTTCTTGAGAGCGGAGCTGTACTGCTTCAAAGTAGTGTTGGGCAGCGCATCAAAACAAACCCCCAACTCGAGGGTCGAATGAAGACGTTGACCAGCAGTAGAGTTCTCGGGAATGTCTAATAAGATGGTGTCACAGTTGAGAGTAACGTAATAGTCCATAGGGGGCGGACGAGACGAGGAGGAAGCTGGTGGAATACCAGAGGCAGCCGCAGAATACGTGCGTGCAGAAGCGCCTCCTCTGGAAGGCATTGACGCAGCATGAGACAATGTACTGGAAGCAGAGGCAGTAGAAACTGTAGAGGGTAGATTAGCGACGCCATCAGAGACGTCCATGAATTCATCATCGTCAGCAGACCACCAGGGACGTCACATCCACGTTCTCAATGGCAGAGTCTCTGACCTGAACATAAGAAGTGCAAATGACAGGAGGAAAATTAAAAGTCTCTGCACTAGCAACCGAAGATGATTGATCGGCTGCGTCTGTCGTTGAAGAGGCGACTGCAGCAATGCGGGCGGGAACAGCGCCCTCATCGGCAAAAGCCATATTCAATTTCAAGGGTTAACGAATTAAAACGACCAGCTCAGTGTGTAAATTGAGACAGTGATAATGAAAAAAATGAGCACTCACCCACTCGTGAGGGATCTTAAACGAAAGCACAGACCTTTAACTTTGGCACACACACAGAAGAACAATGATCGGCCATACAAAACACGTACGTGAAGCACTCATACACGGAGCTCGTGAAGACACGTGTAGGCCAAAGGTGGACCGACACCGTACTATTGTATGTTAATAAATGCTATGTTGTGTTTCTCTTCTAGGTGCCTATTGACTTTTGTCAATATAGTGTATATTCGATTCTAAAAAGGTCCTTGAAAAATCCTTTCTTGCTACGATGCTTTTAACTGTAATGAAATTTGTTTTGCTTGTACTTTCTTCAAGTACCGCACAACTTTCCCACTAGGGGTGTAAAGTGATTTAACGTTTCTCTTGATATCTCATCATCAAATTTTTCGAGTTGAAAAGTTCCTTTTGCCTCTGATATTTTTCGCTGTGAAGAACATCTTTTATACAGTTTGTGGTTTTCCGTATAAGTCAAGTTTCTGCCGCTAATGGGCATAAATAAGTAGCTATTTTTACTTGTGGGTGTTTTGCCGATTTAGGAAACCCGGTTGATTATTATTATTATTATTATTATTATTATTATTATTATTATTATTATTATTATTATTTTGTAACTGCTTTCGTTTCATTCACTGTGAAAAAAATACTGCGCATATTGCGTATTTCAAATAATGCGCTGTTTTTTTTTTTTTTTTTTTCAGTAATAGGCGTAAATGCATTTTCTTTTCTCAGTTTTTTTTTTCCTAAAAATTTGCTTTCAGATTTTGTTTTCTGTGTCTGAAAGGATTCAAACGAGTGCTTCCTTGTATCGGAGAATTCGGTGTCATCTGTCTTGTTAAGGACCTGGGTTTCCTATCGGCTCTCAGTTTGAGTTTTAATGCAACTTTCGTTTGTTCCATACATATGAATGTATTGTTTGCTCTTGTATATTTTGACAGTTTTATAGTTTTTCCCTCTCTGCCTCTTTGGGGTCCACAGTTTTATTTGCTCCTGGTTATTCAGTTATTTTTTGATCAACAAATACATTGACTGCTCTGAACTATTTGAATTTATTACGTGGATCTTATTCTGTGTTTTCAAAGGTGAATGGGGATGTTCAGCGTGAGTCAGGGATAGTTAAATAATTTTTACGCATGCGATATCAGAAATCGGCGGGACTCGTATTTATTGCGCAGGTGTTATCTTACCACTTTGCTCCGAACAGAAATTCATGCAGAACTAAACGTTCACTTGTCCTTTTAAATGGGAAGATAACTTACGAGCGAATTGTATTTGAGTTATCAAGAAATCGTCCTGGTGTAGGTTGGAGGGAAGGGAAGAGCAAGTAGCCCATTTTGAGGCTGAAGGCTACACGAACTGATCTGCGTTTATATATCGCTGCTCCTTTCAATACGGAGAAAATTCGTATCATAGGAGATTTCACCATTCGCCAGAAAGGCCATTTTCACGGTATACTTTGCGAAGTGGAATTAGAGATACATTGTGCTAATAGCATGCAACATTCAAGGTGAATGAGAAAAAAGTAAACCACCGTACTAGAGCTTTTATTTTCCAATTATTTGAAAACCTAAGCAGAAATAATACACTGCCGGAAAGTGAAAAAAGAACACCATTAAAAATTGCAGCTGCATCTATGAGATTTGTGTCGTAGCAACAACTTGTTAAGAAAGGAAAGTGATCACAAGTGTGAAGTGATTCAATGTTTGTTTTACCTTTTAATGCGTATTACAGTGTATAGAAGGCACATTTCAATAAGGTGTTGCACCTCCACCAGCAGCAATACAAGCTGCCAATCTGGCATGCAATCGGTCGTACAAATACTGGAAATCACGCTGGGGGTTAGCATTCCATGCGCTTTCAACTTGGATGCGTAATTCAGAGATGGTCGCTGACTGCCGGGAACCGTGGAAGAGTCTGTCGGATCCAGTCCCAGACATGCTCGATTGGAGACAAGTCCGGAGAGCGTGCTGGCCAAGGAAGTTTATGCACAGCCTTAACAGCACGTTGAATTGCCCGGGCGGATTGTGGGCGGGCGTTATCCTGCTGGCATATCGCATCAGAGATCGCACTCAAAACTCGCAGGACGACCGGCTGCACGATGTCGTTGACGTACGTACTGCTCTGCTATTCGGTGTACCCCGTACAAACACCAGACTCGTACGAGAGCGAAAGTAAATCGCTGCGTGCTGCCTGCGTATCGTTGGCGGATACACGATGGCTGAAGTCGCTCACCTTGTCGCCTTCGGACGTGTACGCGACCGTCAGACGCTCCCAAGCAGAATCGGCTTTCATCACTGAAGACCACTGACCGCCATTCTTCCCTCCAATGAACTCGTTCTTGACAACACCGCAAACGTGATCCACGGTGACCAGGGGTCAGTGGTAACCGCTTCCAACAAACGCTTCCGTATCGTTCTGGTGGAGACCTTCGTTGTGACAGAGGATCGAATTATGACGCCGCGCCGTAGCCATCCGTTCTGCCAATGCCGCACTCCTTATACGCCGATTTTCTTGTGGGTCTGTAACTCTGTGTTGTCCGGAACCACGCCTGCGAGTTTGCGAATGCTCCTCTGACCACCGACGCTACCAAGATTACCACGGCCGATACGTCTCGTCCCACTCGGTCCGTAATTTGACATGACCAACCTCCTTCCCGCAGACCCATTATACGGCCTCGCTCGAACTCTGATAACTGAACAAATGTTGCGCGCCTGCGTCGTCCAAGCATGGTAGCTTCTTCAACGAGCACTGAACAACACGACACCAGACGAATGACTTCGTTCTGCACGCCCTAGTTCTTAAATACGCGCTGCGTACATTTGCTTGTTGTTGTCCGCAGGGACGTCATTATTTCATCGAATGACATTCCAACTTGGATCACAGTTGATGCTGCTTTAACAATTGACGTACTTATAATATGACGTTCCTAACGACATTCCTTGTGGGTGTTCTTTTTTCACTTTCCCACATTGTGTCTTGTTCATGCAGCAAAAACCATTGCCATCGTCTGTAAATTCAAGTACAGCGTACGTGACAAATGTTCGTTGTTGATATTTGGCAGCAGTGGTGCCGTATTTCGCCGACTTAAGCGCGGAGAAAACTTGAAGCATATTGCAGCAAGTTGTTGCTAATGATGCGGTCATTTGGTTCATAACTTCTTGTTCTTTTATGCTGGCTGCGCGTTTTCGTAGGAGTTGGCGATCCCTGATGTTACATTAAATTGTTAAGTAATTTGTACGTACCATCGCTTATACACACACCGGCCATTGAATAAGAAACTTTTATGCAGATGTACCTAAACGTCACTTAAACAGAGTGTATTCAAAATACCGGGTGTTTTACTGGATAGTGACAACTTTCCTGTGGAATAAATCGTTAAAGAATAACAAAATGGCGCTGCAAGTTCGAGACATCGATCAGCAGGCTTACAGGCATTCGTCAGGAAGTAGTAAGACGGTGGACATGCGATTTCGGAAATTCAGCGATGTACCACGGAAGAAAGAGTTTTCTTGGTGAAAAATTGGAAAAAAAACAAACAAAAAACCACAAAGCTGTTATGAAAGCGGGGTACAGCGTTTAAGAATCGTCGTAAGCCATCCCATGCGTACCTGAAAAAATTGGTAGCGAAATTCGAACAAACCGGCAGTGTCACAGATGACGTGGCAAGCATGGCGACGAAGAGAACAGCACGGACGGCGGGAAACTTCGAAGCCGCACGAGAACTCCTGCGCGAAGACTTGCGCAACAGCTAGACGTTAGCCCAGCGTCCGCATGGCTCATTGTGACGCCTGATTTGGATATGTTTCCCTACAAAATCCAGGTGCATCAGCCTCTGAGCACAACAGCCGTCAAGCAGCGTTATGACTTTGCGAATGACATGTGTTCACTGATCAATGAGCACAACTTGGATGTCAAGAGCATTGTCTTTAGCGATGAGGCGTATTTCTGGTTGAATGGCTACGTTAACCAGCAAAATTACAGCATCTGGGGAAGTGAAAAGCCGGTGGTCTGTGCTGTGAAGCCTCTCCATCCGCCGAAGCCTCTCCATCCGCCGAAGCTAACCGTTTGGTGTGCAATGAGTGGTGATGGCCTCATTGGGCCATTTTTCCTGGAGTCTACAGTTGCCGCTGCTGCCTACAGTGACCTTTTGAAGAATCGTTTTTTCCCCGCTGCTGTCCAGAAAAACTGGATTCACAACCGCACGTTTCAAAAGGACGGAGCACCGCCATACTCCACAAATGGTGTTCTTGATTTGCTTCACCAGTAGTATGGCCCACGGGTCATCGCCAGACGATCACCCCGACGTTTTTCAGCCGGTCTCTTTTGGCCTCCATACAGCCCCGATTTACCACCGCTCGACTTCCTCTTGTGGGGCTATCTGAAAGATCGGGTGTACTAGGACAACCCGCGAACACTGCCTGCCCGCCGTCGTGCCATCCAACAGGAAATTGCACGGATCCCGTCGAACATCTTTCCGTCGGTATTGGAGCATTTCGAAGCACGCATTCGCCACGACGTGACGGCGAATGGTCATCATGTGGAACATGTCATCCATTTATTATCTTTTGCCTACTCTTACTCCTGTAAACGTCTTTTTCCTCTTCCAATAAAGTAAGTTGACTTTACTGTCTCTTTCTTTTGTCACTACCCAGTGAAACACCCGGTACTTGATCACGTGCGTCACCACGTGTTCTAGGATACTGTTTAAGACTGGTGCTTGTCTGTGGTATTGAACACAATGGGAAAAACAATGCATTTTCAGAGTTCGTCAAGGGCTTATTGTGGGTGCCCGTCTGGCTGTGGAGCGACGATTTTGAAAACAGCGAAGCTGACTTGTTTCTCAAAAAGTAAAATATCTCGGATCTTTAATTAGTGGGAAAACAACCCACCTTGCTTGTCTAAAAGGAGTAACTGTGGCGCGACGTTAATCTGTCAGGAACGAGATCACCCTCGTCTGTGAAGACTTGTGTACATAAACAGGTCTTTCTGTGTGCAGCAATTGACCGAAACATTAAATGAAGGCTGTTCCCGACCCATATTTCAGCGAACTATGCGCAGGAAATTGAAGAGAATCGGTATTCGCTGTCGCTTGCCTATACGGAAACCTCTGATTTCTGCGAAGAACCGGAAAGTTCGTCTAGAGTGGTGTCAGAAACACAGTGAGTGGACACTGGAAGACTGGAAAAAAGGGATGTTATCCAACGAGTCGCGGTGCATCTTGTTCTGTTCCACGATAAGCAAAGAGTTCGGCGGGAGCCCCATAGAGAAATGGATCCAGCTTGCCTTGTAAATTCAACTCAGTGTTTGGGGGTAGTATCATGTTATGATGCACGTTCTGTTGGTACAGAGTGGATCCCCTGATATTGCTGAAAACGCGAATGCCCTGCCAGGACTATCTGAAAACTGTTGCCGGTGAAGTTCATCGTGCAGTGTTGACTCTTTATCCAGCATGTGCCGGCTGTTTCATGAGGGGCAATGCTACTGTCCGTCGCGCACGATGTATTCAGCAGTAATTCAGTGAGCGTGATAGCGACTTCCACCACCTTACCCGTCCATCACAAAACCTTGATCTGAACCCCATTGAGAATGTATGAGACATGTTAGAAAAACGTAGTGGGGAGCAAAGTCTTCTTCCGTCAAATCTGACCTAGTTTAAAGAACTGTCTGGTGAACACTTGGTATGCTGTAGATGCAGATGTACTCCAGCACCTTGTGGAATCTATACCGAACAGGCATACGTGCTGTAATTCGGGCTGAAGAAGGTCCAAACCAGTATTGAATAAAAGATTCCGATTCAGGTACCAGTATGCGTATGGAGGTCTGAATCTAGCACAACACTCTTTGCGAATTCAGACGATAGAATAACTGGTTTTTGCAAAGCCGCAAGCTTTATCTGCACCAACTTTGACTGGCTAAAAATTCGCTTCAGTACATGCCTGATCAAGGTATTTGATAATCATCCAAAAGTCATAAATCCACCCACTACCATTAGTTAACAGATATGAAACAGAGTTTCGTCCAAATGGTGTTGGTCGAGCTTCTTATCGAATTTCAGTATTGGATAAGTGTGGAATTTTTCATATTCTCGATTTTTCTGACAGCCTCAGCGAGAAATCATTTTTTAACAGAAATCTACCTGGTGAAGACATTTCAGTGCTGTCCAGTTAATCAGTTGACGGTGGAAGAAATGAAACAAAACAAAGCAAGAACAACAAAAAATAAAATAAAAAAATAAAACATTAATCGGAACTGCACATAGGTTTTATGACATCAGTCACAATCGATTAAAGCTAACATTTCGTACCCTGCCACTGTATTACAAAAAACACAAGCTACGGTTTTGGATTTTTCGGAATTGTGTCATCGAACTCTGGCACTGGTTTCTCAAGTCTGCAACCTGGGCATCATCAGAATTCCGGAAGGAAATTCTTTTATCTATTCTCTAATACTTCGCTCATGTTTGTAGAAAAACAATAGAAGTTCATCAGGAGAACTATGTGTGGTAACCCCTCGGACCAAGCAACGGTTTTGGATTTTTCGGAATTGTGTCATCGAACTGTGGCTTCTTAAGTCTGCAACCTGGGCATCATCAGAATTCCGGAAGGAAATTCTTTTATCCATTCTCTAATACTTCGCTCATGTTTGTAGAAAGACAATGGAACTTCATCAGGGGAACTACGTGTGGCCACCCCTGGGTCTTCCAAGGCACCGACCCGCAGATTAGCCATGAATATCGGTAAACCAACATCTACGGCATTTCACCCCCTGTCTCCGATAAAATAAGCCCCTTCATGCGCATGTATCTTATCGCTTGTTGTCTAGTCTGTATAGGTCGTGAAAAGAATGGAGTGGATCGTAAGCCTCTCTAGAAATCATACGATGGTCCTTAAAATGGTAATAAAATTCGTGAAGTTAAGCATCCATCGAGGAGGATGAGGGGACGATTAAAAAAACTGAATGGTAAGTGAGGAAGCCCTGATCAGCAATGGCTGTTGAACACAGAAATTACAGAAAGTGGTTTGACCAGAGTTGAAGATATGAGTTCAAATACAATATGGTTGTCTCCATCCGATTGAAGTCACGTTCAATTACCTCATCAGCAGTATCCATGCACGATTTTCCGATAATGTTCGTTCCTATTGAGACAACCATATTGTATTTTGAACTCATATCTTCAACTCTGGTCGAACCACTTTCTGTAATTTCTGTGTTCAACAGCCATTGCTGATCAGAGCTTCCTCACTTACCATTCAGTTTTAAAATCTTGCAGGAGAGTAAATTTTTGTGATCGGTTAGTTTTGAATCGTCGGCACTTCTTGGATAATAACTGTAGTAACTTCTCTAGTCTCCATGTAAACTTGAATTCAGATCACTTTTGCTGCCACGGGATAGCCCGCAGTCGTCGAATCATGGAAGCCAGTCGCGCGACATATGCAGGGACTTCATTTTCGTTTGGTCGGCTGACTGTTAGATTTTGTAATAAACTGAAACACCTGCTGAAACTGGACCTTGTGTGAAACGGAAGCTATTCAAGACAGAAAAGGTTTTCAGTCCCAGCAAAATGCATAGATAGTTTTATATTATATTAGATAGTACAACTGTACTAGTTATCCGAATTTATTGGCGTAAATAAAACCAAGGTTTCCAAGCTTTCGCACATCAACCAGATGGCTTTCTCAAGGAAGGTAGACAGCAAACTGGATAATAGAACGTTTCAGCAATTTGAACGCGGTGAGTTGACTTGACAATAAACGAAGAGATGCGAACGTAATTATTCAATAAAAACACGAGACATCATGTTCGTTTTGCACGCGGAATCCTTGGAGGAAAGCAAAAGGCATTCATTATTTGAAGAATTGGTTCCAAATTCGTGGTAATTCTAACGAGACGCTATCACTGCAGGCCTCATCGTTGGTAATGATCTCCAATGTTTCCCGAATGGCAGTGGATTTAGGAGTAGAGTAGGCAGCTAATTTCTTTATGTCATCCCACATAGGATCGGCGGACTTGAACTGGACTTTTCTGGATAGGGCCGTAGTTAATTTGCCGTTCTGTATGTCCCTCTTATGCTCGTTGACTCTAATTCTAAATGAACGTTTAGTCATCCCAATGTAGTATCGCTTGGAGCCATCCGGATATTGTAGAGGGACGGCATAAACACCTGCTTCGTTGGAAAGTGGGAGCTCGTCAGTATTTCGCTTAAGCATAGCATATAAAGGTGTCGGAGATTTTATGCCGACACCGAGGTTCATCTTTCTGAGCGCGTTCTTGAGTTTATAGGAAACATTTGGTATGTAATTAATAGATCCCAGATAGCGTAGTCGCGGCATAGAAAGATCGGCATGCCTTTTTTGTTTCTTTCGATATATCTATGTACCATGTTCGGATCGTATCCTGCCTCGGTCGCCAAATCGATAACGCTTTTTAATTCGCTTAGTCTAGAAGGAACATCGGAGGAGATGTCGAATGCTCTTCTGATTCGAGAACGGAAGAAAGCTGTCTTGTAATCAGCCGGGCAGAATGAGCTACGGAGCATCAGGTTGGGAACGGAAGTGGGTTTGTAATAGACTTGTGTACGGAAGCGATTTTCAGGCGATTTACTCAGTAAAACATCTAGATAAGGCAGTGCATTATTGTGTTCTAACTCCATAGTGAAATTGATCGTAGGGTGTATATCGTTGATTTTATCCAGGAAGAGCGGGAGAATCTCTTTTCCATGAGGCCATATACGAAATACGTCGTCAGCATATCGGAGCCAAGTGGTACGTCTTGGGGTATTGCTGGTGAATATGTGCTGCTCGATTGGGCGAAGGATGGCTTACGCGAGAATTGCTGAAAGTGAAGATCCCATCGGAGCGCCATTTGTTTGTTTATAGATTTTTCCTCGGAAACTATAGTAACTAGAATTTGAGACTAAATCCATTAATTTGAAGATGCTGTGGCAAGATTCTTGCGAATAAAGTGCTGAATTACATATAGCTTCTTTTAACGTTCTGATGGCTTCCGACACGGGGACCGAAGGATAAAGAGAAACCACGTCGAAACTACCAATAATGTCACGCTGTTGGACAGAGATTTGTTTGATTTTCGTGGTAAAATCTCAAGTGGAAGTTATAAAGTCCGATTAAGGGAGGTGATTGGCCAGAAATTTGCAAAGTGCCTTCTCTAAATGGTACGTCGGTGCGGATCTCCTTGACACGATGGGTCTCAATGGATTATCGGGCTTGTGGTGCTTAAGTCTTCCGAAGAGCTTCGAGATCTGGGGGCCTGGTGGTAATTTGGCGGCTTTCTTGAGATCCTCCGGGATAGCGGTCAACCTGGTAGCTCTTGGTACCTGGGCAATCCAACAATTTAAAGGGTCCCTTCGTAGTACTATAGATCCAGAAGCGGAGATGAAGTCCTCGAGTTTCTGATTGTAATCCGCAGCATCCATAATCGCTATCTAACCGGATTTGTCCGTTAGGGTTAATATTATATTACGGTCATTTTTAAGGTTCGAAATCGGTCTCGGAATATTAAATCCCAATATTGGACGATTGTTTTGGATTGTAAAGCGATCGAAGCCTAGAGCAACAGAGGTGGCGTAAGTTCGTCTTTGGTGTTTTCCGGAACTCGCGATATAACGCTCTCCAACTCCGAAATGATGGTTTTTGGATTCGGTCTCGTTCGGAAGCAGAACTTTGGTCCAAGTTCCAAAACCTTCTTTTCTTCCAGTGTGAGCGTCCGGTTTCAAATATTGACGAAGGGAATAGTGATATCCTTAGGATTTGGATTCTGGGATGATTTCAGGTAGTCCAGCTTCTTTTTATGTCTGGAGGATAAGGAAGTTTGGAGTCTTTCGACTAACATGTCTACTCGGAGGGTTAGGTTGTTGAAAGTGATCGGGTCAAAAAGTCTGTATAACTTCATATGTAGAGCATAACACTTGGATTCCATTGACATGACCTCCTTTCTTTTCAGGTTCACTATTCTTGATAGAGTCTGGCGAAGAAATTTGTCCTTTTTCTTCTCGAACCATGATCCTTTTACGGATGTCTTAAAATTGAGGAACTGTGGGATTAAACCTGACGTCTTGCAAGCGGTTAAAAAATCCAGGTGGGATCGTTCCTTTTTCAGTTTGAGTCGAAGCTGTCGGAATTGTTGAAAAGCGTTCCACATTGCTCGGCGATTGCAAAACCTAAATAATAACGCAAGGAACTGTACACCAACTATATATAAGATAGTACAACTATACTAGTTATCCGAATTTATTGGCGTAAATAAAATCAAGGTTTCCAAGCTTTCGCACATCAACCAGATGGCTTTCTCAAGGAAGGTAGACAGCAAACTGGATAATAGAACGTTTCAGCAAATTGAACGCGGTGAGTTGACTTGACAATAAACGAAGAGATGCGAACGTAATTATTCAATAAAAACACGAGACATCATGTTCGTTTTGCACGCGGAATCCTTGGAGGAAAACAAAAGGCATTCATTATTTGGAACCAATTCTTCCAAATAATGAATGCCTTTTGTTTTCCTCCAAGGATTCCGCGTGCAAAACGAACATGATGTCTCGTGTTTTTATTGAATAATTACGTTCGCATCTCTTCGTTTATTGTCAAGTCAACTCACCGCGTTCAAATTGCTGAAACGTTTTATTATCCAGTTTGCTGTCTACCTTCCTTGAGAAAGCCATCTGGTTGATGTGCGAAAGCTTGGAAACCTTGATTTTATTTACGCCAATAAATTCGGATAACTAGTATAGTTGTACTATCTTATATATAGTTGGTGTACAGTTCTTTGCGTTATTTAGTTTTATATTATGTTCCCTTCAGAGGAGTAACTAGACATTTCTGCGCTGGGAGCAAACCACGCCTCCCATTTGTCTCTCTACATGTTCTATATATATATATTAAATGAAAATAGAAAACAGCCCAATATTATAAAAACATTCCAGTACTGCGCATTGGTGCTGGTACTATGAACGGAATATATCAAAAACTTCATGTCTACTCCAAATCACTACGCCCACGAACACACAAAACACCAGGGAAAGAACCCTCAGAACTACCAAATATCAAAACCATAAAAACCACATAGTAAACAAAAGAAAAACTTCAAATTATCAATCATTAAAACAGTCACAATTAAATACAAATACAAAAGGTAGTGAACGGTCGGTGGCCAATCATCAGGGAAAGACATCACCGACTACTGTAAACGCCCAAAATCGGGTTTCATGTGAGTGATTAAAAATAAAAGAAATCAATACAGTTCTCGACCAAAAATATTTTACGTCACACCTCAATATTATCAGTTATCTCTATGTGAGAGGGACAATCAAACCCTAACTCTTTGTACAGCTTTTCCCAAGTGTTTCGGTGTTTAGACCTTCCTTACCACATCAAACAGACCGAATGCACCTTGAAGTCTTTGTTCACAGTCGCAGGAATGATCGAATAGCTCTCAGGGAATCTTGCATAATATGAACAACGCCCTTGGCGCACCAGTGACCGAGTGGCACGAAGCGTTTGGTTTCTAATAATTATTCCGAGATGGGTCCGGGCTCAAATACAGGGTGAGGCATGGATGGCAAGTTTACCTCTCTTACCGCACTGGCTCTCTTCCTTCCCTGGAACCAGTGGCCCATAGTAAAGTAGGGACGCGCGACTGCTTTTAGCTCACACGTTAAACCTCAAACATTCTTATCTTGTAACCTTCGTACAACCGCGCCTTCATTTCTGAATTTGAATAACTAACATCCCTGCACATTTTGAGGAGGAAATGAGAATTCTAAGTTGCCAATGCTCCCGAAACGGGGAAACATTACAAGCAAATTCTGTTAATAGAGAAATGATAATGTATGGGGCGAAAAAACTGTACCAGAAACTGGTGCCACAGTATCAATTACAGTTTTAATCAGATTGTTAGCAGTGATTTTTGCGCCCTCTCTTGAGCTATGCCCGAGGCTTGCCCCCGCCCTTATTAATTATGTCTGCGATTCCTTTTGTGAGATGGGAACTGTCTAACGCGAGAACGAACTCCGTATTTCACATCTTTTATGGAGGGACAACTTGTCATAAAAGAAAATTCTTAGCTAGTTATTTTTTTCTTTAAAGCTTATCAGCCTTTTCGAAGTAAATAATCTTCGCTTTCATCAAGCGTAGCATGAAAAAAATGCGAACTACTTCTTATTTGCGATATTCAGTAGATTTGTTACATTTCAGAGTGTATGCAAATAACAGTATCATCTGTAAGCCCACCGCTCGAAATTTACCTTCTGAGCTTTTTTCTCGTTATTCACTAAACAAATGAAGAACTGACCCGCAGTGCGCATACGTACATAATTACTGTATCATTTTAATTTGGAGTCAACAATAGAAAAAATCACATTGTCAACGTGTAGGAAAGAGACCAGAAATGATTCCAGTGCCCGTCTTCGCTTCTGCCGTGTTTTTGCGCAACATGTACATCGGGAACAGTTTGGCTTTTCCCTTTTGTCATTCGCTATTTATGACATATATGTGCCCAGAAACGAAAACTTGACTCAACTTGCATGTCATCTTGAGACTCCTCGAACTGCCAACTCAGAAAATTCAGACTATATTTTTCAGGGCAAACGATAAGCAGCAGCAACGATGATGATAATGAAAATACATCCACATAATAGAAATCTTGCGTCAGTACTTCCCTAACTATTTCGGACTTTCAAAAAATTTGCAGTTCATGAAGGTAATATGGAATTGTTAGAAATGTTGAGCGGCGTACGATTTTTTGACTGTGCATCGTATCATGAGTAAGTCGTTTGTATTTTGTATTTTAAAAGCATGCTTTATAGGTATGCGTTAATAACATTTATTACAAAAATATGCCTAATTTTGTTAAAATAAACATTTCAGTTAAAAATGACACACTTTTCAGATTTTTATTGTGAAAAATAGGTGCAGGGTGTTTTTCTTCAGTGTTCTCTGGTACTACTTATTCTATAAGGCAATTAACTAGTTATATTTAAAGGTTCATTGTTATGCTAGTGGAGTAAAGATAGCAGAACTTTAAATTTTCTAAATTTATTTTTCTTGCACCTATATATCTGTGAAGAGTAAATGGAACTTATGAAGTCAAGTATATCCGATTGTATATACATATATGCAATTAACAAATATATATCGATTACTATCAAATTACCTTTTAGTGTATTTAGGAATCATATTTATAGTTAGGCAAAGTAGTATTGCTTGTAGGTGAAATTTTAATGTTTACTTGTTGTGTAAGAATCTTCTCGAAACTGTCCAAGACGAATTTTTGTACGCCCAATTGAATTTCTGTGTTAACAGGCTTCGTTTGCTCTTTGATACCGCAGGAGTTTCCTGTACCATGCACCAAACTGTTATTTAATGCACTGCAAGCTGTTTGTTTCATTATGAGTGTGATTCTGGCACCGCCATGTTGGTGCAGTTTAGAAGCGTTTCGATAGGTTTTAGGTTTCCTTCTTAGGCGAAGGTTTCTATCACCTTAAAATAAACGTTTTACTGAAAAGTTGAGCGTGTTGCGCAAATAAAATTAAAAGCATTCCTATAGTCACATTTTCCAAACTGAGGTAAAAAAAGTTTGGAAAAGTTTAATTACAGGATTGAAAATCTTTAGCAGCGTCCATAGAAAAAAGCTCAGTAACCATGTGTGGAAAGCGGAAATATAGTTTTTTTTCTTAGAATTTTGTGGCATGTTCATAAATAAAACATTTCTTTATCCTTTTTTTAGTTATCGCCAATACTACGGAAAAATAAAAAACTTAAGATGTTCATTACTAATTATTTCAGTGTGATATTATGGCTATAACAAATGTAAACATAAGATTTTACTCTTTCAGAAAAGGTAATTATCTTGATAATCTATTTTTAGAAAATATTAAATGGATTAAATGTGAGGAATTTTTAGGAAATATTGAAAATATGAAAGTTTTCATTACCTATCTTTTACGTTATTTGTATAACACTTCAATTTGGATTCTCTGTTATCATTATTACTTTTTTCACCAACCTACGTACCTTGGTGAAAATCCTCCAAATACGTGGCGACAGTAAATAAATAAATATATCGCTCTTTCCACGTTCCAGAAACACACAGCAACCGAAAAATTGTTTTTCTGCCGCCACTGTGGATTTGAACCACAGAACTCTCGATAACTAGCCGAGCCCGTTACATTTACACCACGGTGGCCAACAATCCAATCCACGGTGCTATGTGTATTTTTAAGTCAGCTTCTGACATCATAAATCCGTAAGATGGGCTCAGCTACTGAGACGTCTCCATCTGGTGTGCATTTTTAATGGCACTGGCTATATATATATATATATATATATTATAGCAGTTATTTCAAAATATACTTTATTGACAAAAACATAGGGAATACAGGCGTACCACATATGGCAAAATAAACCACTAAACAGTGAACAATACCGATGAAATATTATAGGTGAATGTGATACAACAGTCAACTATGGATGACAAAATGGTAAAATCACTAATAAGGAACAATACATGCTTGAGGATGATGATGCACAAGCAAAAGCAATGATTATATATTACAGCATGCGATGACGTTCACAGTGAGAGCAGAGCACAAAACAACAGGTAAATATATGTAGCAGAATATGGCTGTACAACGCAGTGCACAAAAAGAAGGGAACATGTAGAACACAGCAAAGGCATATACTATGATAAAGGTACAGAACTAGACAGTTCCCACAATCGAGGAAACCACACGAAATGTGAAAAAAACATGATAAATATTACAGAGCATAGTGGAAACTTGGGCAAACTCCCCAAGTGAAACACAAAATACAAACAGCAAGCCGTGCAGTATTGCATCGGTTCAAAAAAACAATGACTTGGGTCGAGCAAGAAATACAGGAACTTGTATACAACATCATAGGTACGAACAGAAAACCCTCTGCCGTGCAAGACAAAACACAATTGAAACAACACAAAACAAAAAGAGACATAGATACCCGGGGCAGTACAAGTAGAACACCCAGAGATACCAAACACCACACGCTGCGGTGCAAAAGGCAACAAGAAAAAACACATCAAGGGTCCAAGAGTCTATTAATTAGCCTTGAACACAAACAAAATCTTAAAGTCCAGAATGCACTATGCGATGAGTGAAGTACAATAAACAAGACATCAAAGAATGTGAAGAAAAAGGCACAAGATCTCAACTGGTGCATTCAGTAGGTCGAAGATGGGAAAAAACAAACCAATGAGAAGGAAAAGTCAATGGAAAATCCAGTGATTTTGAACCATCCGGTCCCTTGCGCCCAGGTAGACCGGAAAGATGCTTGAGATTGAGGGGTGGAAGCAGCGAAGTTCTTCAGGCGTAGTCGAGACACGATGCGATTCCTATAAATTGACCGTAAGGCCGCGCCAGCAGAGAGGATACTAGGTGTGGTAGCATGAGAGTGGAGAGATTGATGATAAAGAAAAATGACATGTTTGACAAGTACGAAGAGATAGACACAGGCATCCAGCAAAGTAGCCGGGGGATGTTTGGTAAGCAATAGCCACTCGTACGCTTGAAAAGGGATGTCTCTGGAGCAAATGGTGCCTACAAGACGAAAGACAGTATTGAGAAGTGGAAGGAGAACGGGACAGTGGCAGTAGGCATGGGGAACATCACCTTCAACACCACAAAAACAGCAGAGTGAAGTAGAAGAAATAGACATGTGAAAGAGAGAAGAAGGAACAGGAAGTCGGCGGTGGAGAAACCGCCATTGGATGTTTCGCTCTAACGCGGTAGAAAGGGGAGAGAAAGAGGCAGACTAGATAGGCAGCAGAAGAGAAGGAGAATCATCAGGAAGACCGTGCGGAGAAGTGAGGGGCGCACGGAGGAGCGCATAGATAAAAGCAGTGAAAAAAGAAGAAATGGGAGCAACAGAGTCCCGAAAGGGAAAGAAGAAAGGAAGAGAGAGGCTCGGCCCAGAGACAGAAACAAGGCCAGTGTCAGAAACCAGAAGTGGGAAGATGGTAATACTCCTCTTCCAAGGTGGAAGAAGGGTCAGGGAAAAGAGAAGAGAGGGGTTTCCAGTTCAAATCGGAAGTTAATAAAGCTTCGACTGTTAGAATTCCTGAGCGGAACCAAGGGGGGGGGGAGAAAGTATGGTTGATCAGGTGGATGAATCTGCGTGGAAAAGAAGAGGTTCTGCAAGCAGGTCCAGGGTGGTAGAGGGAGGAATGCGGAGTAGCGGGAGAGAATAAAATACCGCTAGAGCGTCGATAAGAAGTGGTGGAAGGCGTTCAGGAGTAGGAGATTAATCCATCCTAAGAAAAAGGAAAAAAGTGAAGGATGGATCATGAAGAGAAATAAGAGTATTCAGGGTAGAAGAAAGTGCAGGGGAGGGCGGAAAGAGAAGACGAATGAATGAGACGATTCGGTGAGCTCGATAATATGTTCTGACATCCGGGAAATGAAGACCGCCAAATGATGTTGGCAGAGAAAGCGTGGCAGCAGAAATTCAATGTCTAGATGACCATATCACTGAAGTGAAAATACTATTCATGGCAGAGAAATGATGCGATTTAAACACACAGGAATCCCAGGGATAGAAGCATTGTGAGAGAAGATATCGGTGAACAATTTGAGCACGTTGATAGTAAGAAGAAAAAGAAAACGTAAATCGCCAAAAACCAGCCGTGCGATGAAGTCGTGGGAGGAGAGCTTGCCAAGTGACGTTGCCTGCGGTAAAGGAGTGTCCAAAATGAGCTCCAAGAAATTTTTGGGTCGAGGAGGACCACACTGCTCCCCACGGTGAGTCAGTGCGGCCTCTCCAAGAACCACACCACAGACCAACACTCTTCTGAATATTCAGGGCAGCACCAGAGAGAGCAGCATACTGTTCATAAGTGGCAAGAAGAGCAGCAAACATCATCTGCATAAGCAGAGACAAGAAAACGGTGGTGCCTAGTACTAGAAACAATCGGTCCTACCGCAGGTAAGAGAGACACCCGACTTGCATTCAAAAAGGGCTCAAAGGCGAGAGCAAAGAGTTGTCCTGATAATGGACAAACCTTGTCTGATACCAGATCAAAAAGGAATCAGGGCCGTCAAAAATGTGGCCGTCCGAACGTGCAAATGGGCGCCCCGATAAAGGCTAAGGATGAGAGAAACAAAAGTGGGGGAAAACCAAAGTGAGTTAAAACGGCAGAAAGGTAAGTGTGAGAAACGTTATCAAAAGCGGATTTCTGGTCAAGATTAAACAAAGCTAGGGGTTCGGAATGTTTTAGTGCAAGAAAGGAAAGGTTCTGAAGAAAGGAGATATTGTTAGAAATAGAACGACCAGGCACGGTATATGTCTGGTCGGGGGATACGAGGAATGGAAGAACAGAATTTAGGCGGCGAGAAAGGAGTTTAGTGAAGAATTTGTAATCCAGGTTGAGAATGGAGATGGGGCGCCAATTCGACAAGTCCAGAAGGTCACCCTTCTTCGGCATGAGGATGACATGTGCAACTGTAAATTCCGACGAAAGCGCAGGAGAAGAAAGAACACTCGAAAAAGCGGCAGAGAGAAAAGGCAAGACTGACGGAAGAAAGGCCCGATAGAACGACAGCGGGAGGTCATCAGGTCCCGAGGAAGAGTGAAGATTGAGAAAGGCAAAAGCCTCCCTCATTTCAGGCAAAGAAAAATCAGCAATGAGAGGGGCGCAGATAGAAGACGGGACCTGAGGGAGAGAAGACAGAAAAGTGGAGGAAGAAGAAGAAGAACCCTGCGCAACCGCTCGGAACTTCTCCTGAAAGAAGTGACGGACATCAGAGCAGATGAGTTTTGTTGCCAGTAACAGTGCCATCAGGCAATCGGAGATATCTGATGGAAGATGACGTGCGTCGCATGGATTCCATCTTCGAAAGAATGCGTCGATGGTGAAATACGTAGGAGCCGAAGACGACGGACTGCTTGCTGAGCAAACGGTTCGAGGCAGGCATGAAGTTCATCACGGGCGGAGGCATAGTGCGGGTCAGACATTGGCGTCGCGGAGAGGAGTCCTCGTAGGTTACTCACCTCCATCGAGCGAGTGGTGGAAATAATAAAGGAGAGTTGACGAACGAGCACGAGAAGATCCCGTTTGACATCAAGCCACAAACGCAAGGCGCTTGGGGTCGTTGTGAGCAGCAACTTCCGATTAGAGAGAAACGTCTGAACTTCCTCACAAAAGGAACGGTCTTGCCAGAGAGTGTCATCAAATGTCCAATGACGGCGCGTAGATGAAGGTGCTGGAGAGACACAAATTGATAGTGAAACGGCAGAATGGTCGGAAGATACAGTGGGTGAATGTCGAGCAGCAGTGATAGCAGATAGTAAGGAAGCAGAAACATATATTCGGTCTAACCGCGCAGCAGTAGTACCGAACGTCAGCGAATTACACCACGTAAAGGAAATGGAATCTGGATTTAGCCATCTGAAGAAATCGACAAGTTGAAAATCATCAAGGAACTGAGTCAGCTGTGAAACTAAATTCATGCGGTATTCGCCATATGACGAATTTTTGTCAATAGAAGGCTGCAGCGTGCAGTTAAAATCCCCCCCCCAAGAACAAAAAAGTCACCGGGAGAAATCGCTGCACGAATATTACGGAAAAAAGGAGCAACATATATTTCTTCAGTGGGGATATATACTTTAAAGATATGAAAAGTAACATTATGCACACAAAAGGTAAAACACTGAAAAAAATCAAGGTGCAAATTTATCACAGAAATAGAAGTCAGCTGAATCAAAAACCGCTGGTGCACATCTACAGCTATACCACCATACCGCGAGAGGCGATACGAGTGGTAAAAGGTGTACGGCCAGCGTCTCCATAGGTAATTGGGAGTGTCACTAGAGTAGTGAGTTTCCTGGAGAAGGAGAACATCTCCACCAGCGGCAGAGATGTCCTCATAAGCGAGAGCGTTCAGCACTGGTGTCGCAAACCCGCGACAATTCAAGAAAGTCACAGTGAAAGTGCCAAGTCTCTAGTGGCAGAGACAATCTTCTCCAAATGGGAACGGAAGTTGTTGTACCGCCGTTGGATGCACTTCTGAGTGGCAGCATCCTCGGCAGATGGACTCTTGATATGATTGTAAAGAGTTAACAGTTGTGCCAGTTGATTCTCAACTGCTGGGTAGCGACCTTCAAATCGGTTCACATAGGTGGGTAAATTAGGAAGAAGAGTCTTGGCAGAAGCAAAGTCGTGCAATTCGTCATAAGGGAGAGGAGTGTCTGGAAACACATTGATGTGTACGCGTGCGGAAAAATCCTCAAGAGGCAGGAGGTAGATAACTGGCTTGGAAGACTTGACAGGGCGACTCGAAGCAGTTGATCAGCCGCCCCCGTGGCGCAGTGGTTTAAGCGATGGCCTCTGATCATTCGTCCGAACGGGGTCCCGGTTCGAATCCCGGTGAGGCGTGGATGTTGTGTTTGTCTTACGGCACTGGCTCTCTCCCTTCCCTGGAACCAGTGACCCTAAATTAGGGACGGGCGACTGCTTATAGCCCATTGAGTTGCTCACGGTGGTCGTTAAACCTCCAATCAACAAAAAAGAAAAAAAGAAGCAGTTGATCCAGCAGCCTTAGTCGGAGAGGTTTGAGTAGAGTGGCCAGATTGTCGCCGTCGTTTCGTAGAGCCGCGAGGAGGTTTGGCATCCTTTTTGTCAGGAAGGGTCCAGAGGTAGCCCTCCGTCCCATCACTCATCGCTTGGTCGCTGACGCTTTGATAGGCTGTGTCATCAGCGGTCGAGGTCTCAGTATCAGACTGGTCAGTCGCAACAGACTCAGCAACTGCTGTAGGGTCCACAGGAACACGAAAAGATGGTAAAGATTGTAAAACTGGGTAGTGTTCTTCGGAAAGAGAAGGTGGGACAACATTTGGCGCAGAAGTTGCCACTGAATGTAGGTTGTTCGCAGGAACCGCCGTCGGTGACGGAGCGCTACTAGGATCTTGATGAGAAGGCGTCGGTGAGACGGGCGAAACAGACTTTGGTGGAGCAACTGGACACTGCTTATAGTAATGACCAACCTGGTGACATTGACTACAATGGAATTCCGTCAGGAAGTTTATTTGCCTGACCTGATCCTCACACCGAACAGAAGTGTGTTGGATTCGATTGCTTCTTGTGATGGAAATATGACCCTCGCAACACGGCGAGCACCTTGGATCGACGCATGTCGTGGATCACGTAATGGGTCGTTTCGTGCAGCAAGATGCGTTTGTATGCCTCCAACTATCCGACCAACCGAAGATAAAACAGCATACAGCATGAGATCTGTCACTTCCAACGGGACTGGGTAGAAAGAAACGCTAATGGGTCTTTGGCCCACCGGTTGTGCAGAAAGATGTCTATCACCAATTGTGAGGCCGGATGTTAGGAGACATTTCGCCATTTCAGCCGTAGCCAGATAAACGACCACAAGTCGTCCTCTTCGATACATTTGCGGAATAAATTCAGATGGGAACCGCTGTGCAATGGCATCTGCATATACTCGCAAAGGAGTGTCCGGAAGTGCTTCGAAATGGACGCCTTTCGCAAGATTCTCAGTAAAAGCTGTGCCAGCTGAAGAGCTGGCTGGGATATTAAGCACGATATTATTGCCAGCTTGGGAAATGAAAGATTTCAGCTTTTCAGCGCCAACATAATTATTCTTGTATGCTGGACGAGAGACTTTTGAGGCTACAACAGGAAAAAACGAAGGTAAAGACATGTTGGGCTCGGCAGTGCTAGAAGAGGCTGGATTTCCAGTGATTTCCATTGCGTCATCACCGATAGCGGAAGCTGGGAGATGTGACGTAGCTGGGGAAGGCAAATTGACACCGCCACAAGCGGACGCTTCCGTGGCAACACCCCCATCTGGGGCATCAGAAAACTTACAAACGTGGAAATGGCGGCGCCCAGTAGCGAGCTCGGCCAGCTCGGCCAAACGTAAACAAGATGAATTACAACAAAATAGGCACTCACCGCGCTCGTAACGAAGCAAAATGAAAGACGATACCTTTATACTTAAGGTGAACGTGAAATTAAGGAGCGAAGAGTCCTATAACACACCAAAATCACACGAAAATCGCAGAGCAACAACACGGTGCTATGTGTATTTTTAAGTCAGATTCTGACATCTTAAATCCGGAAGATGGTCTCAGCTACTGAGACGTCTCCATCTGGTGGGCATTAACGGCACTGGCTATATATATATTATAGCAGTTAAATCCAAAGGGCGAGATCCAAGGGGAAAATCCTCCAAATACGTGGCGACAGTAAATAAATAAATATATCGCTCTTTCCACGTTCCAGAAATACACAGCAACCGAAAAATTGTTTTTCAGCCGCCGCTGCTGTGGAATTGAACCACAGAACTCTCGATAACTAGCCGAGCGCGTTACATTTACACCACGGTGTACACGTGCTATGTGTATTTTTAAGTCAGCTTCTGACATCATAGATCCGTAAGATGTGCTCAGCTACTGAAACGTCTCCATCTGCTGGGCATTAACGGCACGGGCTATATATATATATTATAGCAGTTAAATCCAAAGGGCGAGATCCAAGGTGAAAATCCTCCAAATACGTGGCGACAGTAAATAAATAAATATATCGGCTAGTTATCGAGAGTTCTGTGGTTCAATTCCACAGCGGCGGCTAAAAAACAATTTTTCGGTTGCTGTGGTTTTCTGGAACGTGGAAAGAGCGATATATTTATTTATCTACGTACCTTGTTTTATCTTAACTTGGTGATATTTTGTTTTGAACATTTTGTGACATGTCTATTCGATGAAACATTACAAGGTTGCTCCATTGAATTTAAAACAGTCAATCTTGTTCAGTATAATTGAAAATAATTTTCTACTTGACGCCTAACTTCCACTGGAAACATGGCATTGATGTTACTTAACTTCAAAAACAATAGAACCAGGTACCTTGTAAGATGAATAGTAATTACCTGAGAAGTTATTCATCTGTGGAAGTTTTAATTCACGCCCTGCGATGTTATCATTCTTACTCCGTACCTTAAAGATGGCTTTGCTTTGCGCAGAGTATTATTTTTCATTATGTTCTTAGACGATAGTGGGCCATTTGTTATCACACAACATGGCATTTTAACGAGCTGCTATTATATCTTATTTATTAATTCTGGTTTTGTTTACAGGTAATGGAAAGCCGCAGACCTTCGCGCTCCACGGAATCTGTTGAAATCCATTGTTCACTAGTTGTTCTTTCTTTTATGTGTTCCACGCACGCTCAAAAACGAATTCACTCGGTTTTTGATTAACCTTTGGTATTTACAAGACTGTGGAAACCGTTAGATAACTTATATTAGCCTGTAAAACATCAAGTTTTGACAGTTTGTTAGTTTAGATTGAAAGCTGAGAGAGAACAACTTTCCCATTAAAACAAGTGTGACTTTTCGTATTGCGCATAAATTATATCAAGCACCTTGTAATACAAAAAGATACAATAATAATTCATTGCATCTGCACCGTATATTCACCAGTTCGTGGATATTCCAGTGAGTGGTAAATTATGGAACAGTTTAAACATAACAAAAAGCATATCTTTAAGATTAAAAGTGAATTTGTGATGTTTAAGATTACTATTATGCATTTCTTTCGCTGATGCTAGTGCAAAGAGAGAGTAAGAGCAGTTTGCCACTACCGAAATGTACTTCCGGTATCTAGTATTTTCTAATCCAGTGTTTCTCAACGTATGGGTCATGGAAAGAATTCAAATGAGTCTCCATTCGATCTCCGCGAATATTATCACAATGCAATGTTTTATTAACTATAAGTAAATAATAGGCCTACTGTTAAGTGACGGAAAGGTACAAACAAAATGAAGAAAAAAAAACCGCTCTACTGTTCATAACTACATGTAACTGTATTTTCGAACAGCAGTTGATTCAACTATAATTATATAAATATTACACACAATTGACGTGGATTAGGAACATCAAACAGAAGTAATCGCTCTTTCGACGTTTATAAGTGAGTCACGGAAAAATTATCATTGGCCGCCACCGGGAATCGAACCCAGGTCTTCCAATTACGCGCCAGACATGCTGATTTGCAGTTAGTCGTATGTGCGTCTGGAGAATTCGAGGCCGCTGTGTTGCAGTGGTAACATGCCCGGCGCGTAACTGGAAGACCCTGGGTTCGATTCCCGGTGTCGGCCAATGATAATTTTTCCGTGACTCACTTACAAACGTGGAAAGAGCAATTTCTTCTGTTTGATGATGTTGAAGTTATAGAAGTTGAATCCGCAGATTTTGTTGTTCACTGTTTTATTGAATATTTTCATGTATAAATCGACATAAAATTACCAGTTCAGCTGGCATTCTATAAGGCATTGTTTTCGTGGTTAACTGTTGAAAAGATTAGCATGAATGAAATTGAAACCGCACTATCTTAATGTCCATTTGGAGCTGAATCTTCATTAGTGATTTAATTCGGCTTTGTGTCACTGTTTTTCGTTTAACGATATATATATCATCATCATTGTCAACCATTATCAATCCACTGCTGGACGAAGGTCTCCCCAAGTTTCCTCCACAACGGTCTGTCTTGTGCCAGTCTCCTCCATGTCACCCCTGCATACTTTCGAATTTCATCCACCCATCTCCCATGTGGTCTTCTTCTGGGTCTTTTCCTGTCCCTTGGAATCCAATCTAAAATTTCGGCTATCCATCGATGATCTGTCCTTCTGGCAGTATGTCCAGCCCATTGCCATTTCAGGGATTTAACTCTGATCATGATGTCTTCCACTCTTGTCATTTTTCGGATCCACGAGTTCCTCTTCTTATCTCTCCTGGTTACACCAAGTATGCACCTCTCCATGCTGCTTTGAGTTGTCTGCAGCCTTTGTATGTGTCTTTTAGTTAAAGTCCACGTCTCTGCACCATACGTAAGCACTGGAAGGATGCATTGATCAAACACTTTTCTTTTAAGACATAATGGCATATTGCTCTTGAAAATTATGCTGTTTCTTCCAAAAGCTCTCCGGGCAAGTTTTGTACGCCGATTAATTTCTTCATCAATGTGACCCTCACTTGATATCTGCTGTCCAAGATAAACGTGCGTGTCTGTTATCTCCAGCTTTTCTCCATCAATCGATAAATCTTCATTTCTTGTAAAAGCATTGTACATCACTTTTGTCTTCTGAAAGTTCATTTTTAATCCCACTTCTTTACTCTTGTCAGCAAGTTCCTGGATCATACTCTGCAGCTCTGATGGGCTAGTTGCAAAAATGATTACGTCATCAGCAAAACGAAGGTGGGTTAGATAATCTCCATTAATCTTTATCCCCTTGTTTTCCCAGCTCAGTGACTGAAAAACACCCTCCAATGTGGCATTAAAGAGCTTCGGAGATATGGTGTCACCTTGTCTCACTCCCTTTCCAATTTTTATGTGTGTTGTATTTTCAAACAGCCTAATCTTTGCACTTGCATTTTCATAGATGTTATTAATAATATTAATGTATGCATCTTCAATACCGCAGGTTTTCAGAGCCATTGTAACTGCTGAAGGTTTCACCGAATCAAAGGCTTTTTCATAATCGATAAAAGCCATGCACAATGGAAGTTCATATTCCCTCGCTCTTCCAATTAGTTCTCTCAGCACATGGATATGATCTATTGTGCTGTAGCCACTCCTGAATCCAGCTTGTTCTCTCGGTTGAGCCATGTCCAGTGTTACCTTCAAGCGGTGTGAAAGAACTTTAGTGAAGATTTTATAAACTACTGATAGGAGGCTGATAGGTCTGTAGTTTCCGAGATCCTCAATGTCACCTTTCTTATGTAGCAGGATCATTGTAGCGGTGTTCCAATCCTCAGGAATCTTTCCTTCATTAAGGCATCGAGTGAAAATTTGGGCGAGTACTGTTTCGATTTCTCCACTTGCTTCTTGTATGATGTCTACAGTAATTCCATCTTCTCCTGGAGCTTTTCCCCGCTTCATGTTCTTGATTGCATGTGCAACTTCTGCTGGAAGGACTGGAGGAACTCTGGTACTGGTATCTTTCATGATGTCTGGAGTGCATGTATCATCCCTTTCATATAATTTGGAGTAGAAATTTTCACTCTTGTCAAAATTTCGCCTCTATTTCTTGTTACAGAACCATCTTCTTTTCTCAGTGCCATAATCTGTTTTCTTCCTTTACTGAGATGTCCCTTTGCTATCTTTAGGCTTTGGTTGTTTTCAATTGCTTTCCTCACTAGTTCACAGTTGAATTTTCTTACGTCTTCAGTGATACTTTTTCGTACTGTCTTGCATAGCTCTATATATTCCACTTTGGAAGTCACATCTTTAGTTGTCCTCATCTCTCTTCTTTTTGCATCAACATTTTCGTTTTTCCTGATAATTTATTTACATGCAACTTGTTCTTAGACCCAGCTAATTTTGTTGCTGTTTCCATAAGAGCTTTGGTTACTTTTCTGTTAACTTCAGAGATGTCCACTTCTTCCGATGTTAGGCCTTCTAAAGCAGAGAACCTGTTCTTCAGTTCCAACTTGAAGGTATTATGGTGTTTTTTAAGGTTGGTTATGTCAATAGATTTTGTTTGTCTTATGAGCTTGCCACGTTCAAGTTTAGTGTTGAGGTGCATCTTACACCTCACCAATCTATGGTCACTACCTGTGTTGAACTTGTTTAGCACACTGCAGTCTTCTATGACGAATTTTTTGTTACACATAATAAAATCAATTTCACTTGTCGTCCCATTTGGATGTCTCCATGTCCATTTCCTGTGTGGCTTTTTCTTGAAGAAGGAGTTCAAGATGAAAAACCCTTCTGCCTCTGCAAACTCAACGAGAGCATTTCCACGCTGGTTTCTGTTGCCGTGACCGAATTTACCTACTGAAGTTTCATTCTGTTGCCGTTGCCCTATTTTTGCATTGAAATCTCCCATAATTATTTTCAAGTGCTGCTTACCTTTATTATTTAGATGACAAATTTCCTCATAAAATTCTTCAATTTCTTCTTCAGGATGACTTGTGGTGGGTGCATAAGTTTGAATAATCTGAGCCTGGTATCTTCTCGATAGTTGGATAACGAGTCGTGCAGCTCTGTCAGAGGAACTTTCAACTTCTACCACTTTATCCTTCAGTTTCTTGTTTATTATAAATCCAACACCACTAGTTCTGCCAGTATCTATCCCACGATAGTAGAAGAGATGTCCACTTTTCAGTTCGATGAGATCTTCTCCTTTTCTCCTTACCTCACTTAGCCCCACGATGTCCCACTTGATCCTTTGTAGTTCCTCTTCCAATTCAAGAAGCCTTGAATCAGAAGATAGGGAGCGTCCATTGTACGTTGCCAAGGTCAGCATCAGATGGCAGTCTAGTCCGGTCCTCCGGGGATTCTTAGCACCCTCTGCCTTCATGTCGCACTGGCCGCTGCCTTGGCCAGGTACATTCCAGCTGCCGGAGACTGAGGGCCAAGATTTAAATAGTGGAGTCATTTTGGAGGGGTTTGGCCATAACTCACCACGCTGGCCAAGCGGGTTGGTGAGTGTGGGATAGAATTTCCTCTGATCCCGATGGTATAGTTATACCGCTATTGGCGGTCGTCAGAGCCCCTTTAGTGGGAACAGGATGCACCACGATACTCACCAACCCGCTTGGACAGCGTGGTGAGTTATGGCCAAACCCCTCCAAAATGACTCCACAACTTAAATCTTGGCCCTCAGTCTCCGACAGCTGGAATTTACCTGGCCAAGGCAGCGGCCAGTGCGACATGAAGGCAGAGGGTGCTAAGAATCCCCGGAGGACCGTACTAGGCTGCCATCTGATGCTGACCTTGGCTACGTATAACGGACGCTCCCTATCTTCTGATTCAAGGCTTCTTGAATTGGAAGAGGAACTACAAAGGATCAAGTGGGACATCGTCGGGCTACGTGAGGTAAGGAGAAAAGGAAAAGATCTCATTGAACTGAAAAGTGGACATCTCTTCTACTATCGTGGGACAGATGCTGGCAGAACTAGTGGTGTTGGATTTATAATAAACAAGAAACTGAAGGATAAAGGTGTAGAAGTTGAAAGTTCCTCTGACAGAGCTGCACGACTCGTTATCCAACTCTCGAAAAGATACTAGGCTCAGATTATTCAAACTTATGCACCCACCAAAAGTCATGCTGAAGAAGAAATTGAAGAATTTTATGAGGAAATTCGTGATCTAAAAAATAAAGGTAAGCAGCACTTGAAGATAATTATTGGAGATTTCAATGCAAAAATAGGGCAACGGCAACAGAGTGAAACTTCAGTAGGTAAATTCGGTCACGGCAACAGAAACCAGCGTGGAAATACTCTCGTAGAGTTTGCAGAGGCTGAAGGGTTTTTCATCTTGAACTCCTTTTTCAAGAAAAAGCCACACAGGAAATGGACATGGAGACATCCAAATGGGACGACAAGTGAAATTGATTTTATTATGTGTAACAAAAAATTCGTCATAGAAGACTGCAGTGTGCTAAACAAGTTCAACACAGGTAGTGACCATAGATTGGTGAGATGTAAGATGCACCTCAACACTAAACTCGAACGTAGCAAGCTCATAAGACAAACAAAATGTATTGACATAACCAAATTTAAAAAACACCATAATACCTTCAAATTGGAACTGAAGAACAGATTATCTGCTTTAGAAGGCCTAACATCGGAAGAAGTGGATATTTCTGAAGTTAACAGAAAAGTAACCAAAGCTCTTATGGAAACAGCAACAAAATTAGCTGGGTCTAAGAACAAATTGCATGTGAACAAATTATCAGGAAAAACCAAAATGTTGATGCAAAAAAGAAGAGTGATGAGGACAACTAAAGATGTGACTTCCAAAGTGGAATATATAGAGCTATGCAAGACAGTACGAAATAGTATCACTGAAGACGTAAGGAAATTCAACTGTGAACTAGTAAGGAAAGCAATTGAAAACAACCAAAGCCTAAAGATAGCAAAGGGACATCTCAGTAAGGGAAAAAACAGATTATGGCACTGAGAAAAGATGGTTCTGTAACGAGAAATAGAGGCGAAATTTTGACAAGAGTGAAATATTTCTACTCCAAATTATATGAAAGGGATGATACATGTACTCCAGGCATCATGAAAGGTACCAGAGTTCTTCCAGTCCTTCCAGCAGAAGTTGCACATGCAATCAAGAACATGAAGCGGGGAAAAGCTCCAGGAGAAGATGGAATTTCTGTAGACATCATACAAGAAGCAAGTGGAGAAATCGAAACAGTACTCGCCCAAATTTTCACTCGATGCCTTAATGAAGGGAAAATTCCTGAGGATTGGAACAACGCTACAATGATCTTTTTAAATAAAAAAGGTGACATTGAGGATCTCAGGAACTACAGACCTATCAGCCTCCTATCAGTGGTTTATAAAATCTTCACTAAAGTTCTTTCACACGCTTGAAGGTAACACTGGACATGGCTCAACCGAGAGAACAAGCTGGATTCAGGAGTGGCTACAGCACAATAGATCATATCCACGTACTGAGAGAACTAATTGAAAGAGCGAGGGAATATGAACTTCCATTGTGCATGGCTTTTATCGATTATGAAAAAGCCTTTGATTCGGTGAAACCATCAGCAGTTGCAATGGCTCTGAAATCCTGCGGTATTGAAGATGCATACATTAATATTATTAATAACATCTATGAAAATTCGGCTGTTTGAAAATACAACACACATAAAAATTGGAAAAGGAGTGAGACAAGGTGACACCATATCTTTGAAGCTCTTTAATGCCACATTGGAAAATGTCTTTCAATCACTGAACTGGGAAAACAAAGGGATAAAGATTAATGGAGATTATCTAACCCACCTTCGTTTTGCTGATGACATAGTCATTTTTGCAACTACCCCATCAGAGCTACAGAGTATGATCCAGGAACTTGCTGACAAGAGTAAAGAAGTGGGATTAAAAATGAACTTTCAGAAGACAAAAGTGATGTACAATGCTTTTACAAGAAATGAAGATTTATCGATTGATGGAGAAAAGCTGGAGATAAAAGACACGTACATTTATCTTGGACAGCAGATATCAAGTGAGGGTCACATTGGTGAAGAAATTAATCGGCGTACAAAACTTGCCTGGAGAGCTTTTGGAAGAAACAGCATAATTTTCAAGAGCAATATGCCATTATGTCTTAAAAGAAAAGTGTTTGATCAATGCATCCTTCCAGTGCTTACGTATGGTGCAGAGACGTGGACCTTAGCTAAAAGAGACATACAAAGGCTGCAGACAACTCAAAGAAGCATGGAGAGGTGCATGCTTGGTGTAACCAGGAGAGATAAGAAGAGGAACACGTGGATCCGAAAATGACAAGAGTGGAAGACATCATGATCAGAGTTAAATCCCTTAAATGGCAATGGGCTGGACATACTGCCAGAAGAACAGACCAATGATGGACAGCCGAAATTTTAGATTGGATTCCAAGGGACAGGAAAAGACCCAGAAGAAGACCACATGGAAGATGGGTGGATGAAATTCGAAAGTATGAGGGAGTGACATGGAGGAGACTGGCACAAGACAGACCGTTGTGGAGGAAACTTGGGGAGACCTTCATCCAGCAGTGGATTGATAATGGTTGACAATGATGATGATGATGATGATATATATATATATATATACTGAAGAGCAAAGCTGAAAACTAAGGAAAAACTTTTGAATTTAAAACGAAAGTTGCAAAATAACCTGAAGATAAAACGCGCATATATATATATTCTATTAAGAAGAGACTGAAGCAAAATTTTTGACTCATACCAAGTACAACATAGAAAAGGTTATGTATTGACCGGTGTGAGTAAAAAGAAAAAAATAGAAAAACTGAATGTAGAAAGTGTCGAGAATACTGAGCCGTATCTTTATCAAGGACCAGCAAAAACTCTGCATTTTCTCACTTCCACAAAGACCAATTTAAAATATATATATATATATATGTACAGAGACAAAATCAAAGATATTATGTATATATAGGGATGTAAGGGCAGGTGATGCGTAACATCACAACCTGTCCTTGACAAATGTCAACCCCGCCTTCTCGTACTGCATCCTGTTCCCACTAAAGGAGCTCTGACGACCGCCAATAGCGGTATAACTATGCCATCGGGATAAGAGGAAATGCTATCCCACACTCACCAACCCGCTTGGCCAGCGTGGTGAGTTATGGCCAAACCGCTCCAAAATGACTCTACAACTTAAATCTTGGCCCCCAGTCTCCGGCAGCTGGAATGTACCTGGCCAAGGCAGCGGCCAGTGCGACATGAAGGCAGAGGGTGCTGTGAATCCCCGAAGGACCGGACTAGGCTGCCATCTGATGCTGACCTTGGCTACATATAACGGACGCTGCCTATCTTCTAATTCAAGGCTTCTTGAATTGGAAGAGGAACTACAAAGGATCAAGTGGGACATCGTCGGGCTAAGTGAGGTAAGGAGAAAAGGAAAAGATCTCATTGAACTGAAAAGTGGACATCTCTTCTACTATCGTGGGACAGATACTGGCAGAACTAGTGGTGTTTGATTTATAATAAACAAGAAACTGAAGGATAAAGTTGTAGAAGTTGAAAGTTCCTCTGACAGAGCTGCACGACTCGTTATTCAACTCTCGAGAAGATACAAGGCTCAGATTATTCAAACTTATGCACCCACCACAAGTCATCCTGAAGAAGAAATTGAAGAATTTTATGAGGAAATTCGTCATCTAAATAATAAAGGTAAGCAGCACTTAAAGATAATTATGGGATATTTCAATGCAAAAATAGGACAACGGCAGCAGAATGAAACTTCAGTAGGTAAATTTGGTCACGGCAACAGAAACCAGCGTGGAAATACTCTCTTAGGGTTTGCAGAGGCAGAAGGGTTTTTCATCTTGAACTCCTTTTTCAAGAAAAAGCCACACAGGAAATGGACATGGAGACATCCAAATGGGACGACAAGTGAAATTGATTTTAATATGTGTAACAAAAAATTCGTCATAGAAGACTGCAGTGTGCTAAACAAGTTCAACACAGGTAGTGACCATAGATTGGTGAGATGTAAGATGCACCTCAACACTAAACTCGAAAGTTTCAAGCTCATAAGACAAACAAAATGTATTGACATAACCAACCTTAAAAAAAACCATAATACCTTTAAGTCGGAACTGAAGAACAGATTCTCCGCTTTAGAAAGCCTAACATCGGAAGAAGTGGATATTTCTGAAGTTAACAGAAAAGTAACCAAAGCTCTTATGGAAACAGCAACAACATTAGCTGGGTCTAAGAACAAGTTGCATGTGAACAAATTATCAGGAAAAACTAAAATGTTGATGCAAAAAAGAAGAGAGATGAGGACAACTAAAGAAGATGTGACTTCCAAAGTGGAATATATAGAGCTATGCAAGACAGTACGAAAAAGTATCACTGAAGACGTAAGGAAATTCAACTGTAAACTAGTGAGGAAAGCAATTGAAAGCAACCACAGCCTGAAGATAGCAAAGAGACATCTCAGTAAGTGAAGAAAACAGATTATAACACTCAGAAAAGAAGATGGTTCTGTAACAAGAAATAGAGGCGAAATTTTGACAAGAGTGAAAGATTTCTACTCCAAATCATATGAAAGGGATAATACATATATTCCAGACATCATGAAAGGTACCAGTGCCAGAGTTCTTCCAGTCCTCCCAGCAGAAGTTGCACTTGCAATCAAGAACATGAAGCAGGTAAAAGCTCCAGGAGAAGATGGAATTACTGTCGACATCATAAAAGAAGCAAGTGGAGAAATCGAAACAGTACTCGCCCAAATTTTCACTCGATGCCTGAATGAAGGGAAGATTCCCGAGGATTGGAAGAACGCTAGAATGATAATGCTACATAAAAAAAGGTGACATTGAGGATCTCAGGAACTATAGACCTATCAGCCTCCTATCAGTGGTTTATAAAATCTTCACTAAAGTTCTTTCACACCGTTTGAAGGTAACACTGGACATGGTCAACCGAGAGAACTAGCTGGATTCAGGAGTGGCTACAGCACAATATATCATATCCAGGTATTGAGAGAACTAATTGAAAGAGCGAGGTAATATGAACTTCCGTTGTGCATGGCTTTTATCGATTATGAAAAAGCCTTTGATTCGGTGAAACCATCAGAAGTTACAATGGCTCTGAAATCCTGCGGTATTGAAGATGCATACATTAATATTATTAATAATATCTATGAAAATGCAGGTGCAAAGATTCGTCTGTTTGAAAATACAACACACATAAAAATTGGAAATGGAGTGAGACAAGGTGACACCATATCTCAGAAGCTCTTTAATGCCACGTTGGAAAATGTCTTTCAATCACTAAACTGGGAAAACAAAGGGATAAAGATTAATGGAGATTATCTAACCCACCTTCGTTTTGCTGATGACGTAGTCATTTTTGCAACTACCCCATCAGAGCTGCAGAGTATGATCTAGGAACTTGCTGACAAGAGTAAAGAAGTGGGATTAAAAATGAACTTTCAGAAGACAAAAGTGATGTTCAATGCTTTTACAAGAAATGAAGATTTATCGATTGATGGAGAAAAGCTGGAGATAACAGACACGTACGTTTTTCTTGGACAGCAGATATCAAGTGAGGGTCACATTGATGAAGAAATTAATCGGCGTACAAAACTTGCCTGGAGAGCTTTTGGAAGAAACAGCATTATTTTCAAGAGCAATATGCCATTATGTCTTAAAAGAAAAGTGTTTGATCAATGCATTCTTCCATTGCTTACGTATGGTGCAGAGACTTGGACCTTAGCTAAAAGAGACATTCAAAGGCTGCAGACAACTCAAAAGAGCATGGAGAGGTACATGCTTGGTGTAACCAGGAGAGATACGAAGAGGAACTCGTGGATCCGAAAAATGACAGGAGTGGAAGACATCATGATCAGAGTTAAATCCCTGAAATGGCAATGGGCTGGACATATTGCCAGGAGGACAGACCATCGATGGATAGCCGAAATTTTAGATTGGATTCCAAGGGACAGGAAAATATCCAGAAAAAGACCTCATGGGAGATGGGTGAATGAAATTGGAATGTATGCGAGAGTGACATGAAGGAGACTGGCACAAGACAGACCGTTGTGGAGGAAACTTGGGGAGACCTTAGTTCAGCAGTGGATTGATGATGGTTGACAGTGATGATGATGATGATATATATATATATATATATATATGTGTGTGTGTGTTTGTATATTGGTGTGCGGCGTACACCCCGACAGAGTCGCAATTTAACCTATATGATCAAATCATTTTTTCAGATTTATTTCTAATAAAACACTTTTAGTCCTAAGGCTTCGAGTGGTTGTTAAATATAATTTCTCCACCTAATGTTTCAATTCAGAAGAAAAGGTTCCTCCAGTATACATATGGCATTCGTGCAAGAATCCTGGGGTGTGCTGTTTCGAATGCGCACATCCGACGACCTTAAAGCAGCTGGGGTACAAGCGCTCCTAAGATAGCGAGCTCTGCAGGTCTCGTTCCTGTTTCCCTGTGGTTTCAAACAAAACAGCTGAACTCTCGGGGACATCTATTTAGGTTGACAATGTACTAAGTGTCCCATTTTCTGCCAGAGATTTTGCAGATTGCGTAAAGCAGGTAAAAGAATGTAAGCCTCGTGCTGTATTTAAAATTTATATAAAAAAAAAAAATACCGAAAAGTCGTTCATCACTCTAGACGTATTTAAACAGGAAATTAAGATTTTTCGTACAATGAAGTGTATGTAAAGATCTTTACCGTAAGTTATTAGACGACAGCTAAATAAAAGAAATGCTTTAGTATGTTCAAAATAAATGCCCGCATTTTGCTGCTCGAGATACATAATACAAATTTTGCATGTTTCTTCCCATAACAGCGCACGCCCAAACTAAATGGGCACGTGATACCACTTAAATATATATGTATGTGTGTGTGTGTATATATATGTATATAAACTGCGTATAAAACATGCCTGGAAAGCTTTTGGAAGAAACTGCATTATTTTCAAGAGCAATATGCCATTATGTCTTAAAATAAAAGTGTTTGATCAATGCATCCTTCCAGTGCTTTCGTATGGTGCGGAGACGTGGACCTTATCTAAAAGAGACATACAAAGACTGCAGACAACTCAAAGAAGCATGGAGAGGTGCATGCTTGGTGTAACCAGGAGAGATAAGAAGAGGAACACGTAGATCAGAAAAATGACAAGAGTGGAAGACATCATGATCAGAGTAAAATCCTTGAAATAGCAATGGGCTGGACATACTGCCAGAAGGACAGACCGTCGATGGACAGCCGAAATTTTCGATTGGATTCCAAAGGACAAGAAAAGACCCAGAAAAAACCGCATGGGAGATGGGTGGATGAAATTCGAAAGTATGCGGGAGTAACATGGAGGAGACTGGCACAAGACAGACCGTTGTGGAAGAGGCTTGGAGAGACCTTCGTCCAGCAGTATATTGATAATGGTTGATGATGATGATATATAATCAGCACAACTTCACAGAAAGACAATAATAAAGAAAGTATTAAACAAACGGAGCTCCACTAGATTGCGCAACAGCAGCATTTCAAGACGGGACAACCTAATGCACATATATAAATAAATAAGACAACGAAACCTTGTGAAGGACAACAACACTAAAAAACATTAAGAGAAACAGCAAAGTCGCCTAAAAGGGCGACCCAGGCCACACGCAAAGACAAGAGATACACAAAAAATATACAGCCCTAATAAACCTGACAAGCGATATAATAACATATCCCAAAAGCTCCACAATTACACAATAATGACTACAAAAGCGAACAAAACCAAGTAACTAATCAAAGTGTCAGAATACCAAACTCGGGAAATAAAAGAGCAAATACCATAGGGTTGTTCTCTTCAGGGAAACGCCAACCCTAGTTGACCTTTCAAAACAGGCAAAAGCTAGAAGTGTTCAATAGCTGCCTGTGTGTTTCTTAGGTCACCAAATTATGAAACAGACATTACAAAATATAAATTAAGAACCCAGAATCAACAACCCGAAAGCTAACTTGAACACTATAAGATAGTTCATACCACCTACACCAATCCACATGCCCAGGACGACTCCAACTCAACGAGCCCCAAGGAACCAATGGCCGAAGCACAAGATCACGAGGCCCAAAGCGGTTACAGCTAGGTGTACAGTATTGAAAAGCAAAAGAAGAAATACAGGCCTACAAGTTACTGTTCAATTATAAAGATGTTAAAAACTTGTTTATCAGAAGTAAACTGTATGTTGCTGTTTTTTTTTATTTCAACCGGAGATATATATATGAACATTTGCTGAGCTCAGGAATTCATAACAAGTATTCGTAGAGAAGTTATGATCGTGTTCCCTTTGATAGTGTCTGTACACATGGGTCTGGGACAAGTTCACTTTTTCAGCAGCTTTAGATGTCTTGGGACGATCATCTTCGAACAATGTGTTGATGATCGGCTGCAACGCGTCATCTGTTACATTCAGCGGTTCCTCACTGGCATTGCTGCATACATTAGATTGCGAGTGTGTGTTATCTGGCGTTCTGATATTGCATTGCAATGCACTATGCCGTCATCAGTTTATTTTCGTCAAGTCCATTCTAGATGGTTGTGGGTTTCTTCAATCGCAAATTATCACTGCGAGATAAAGATCTTTGCCAAGTCATTGTAAACATTCTTTTTTTGAGAGGTACTCAAGTAACCCAGTACCAACACAACAACAGTCTGTACATTCTCAGCAAAATCCTGAATTTTAATTGTTGAGCGTTAACTATAATAGCGTGCCATCCTTTTTCTCACGGCGTCGGACAACGGCATTTCCATACGTTGCATGTCATTTGAAGTTTGGATTTTCAAATAATAATTCTCAAATAATGGTAGAATTCAATTTCCGCAAGTAAACCCACAAAGGAAAAGTTATTTCTTTGTGTGTGTTTTACTAAAAGAAAAAGTTATTCCTTATTTTCTGCTCTTTTCTACGTGTAAAAATTATATTCTGATATGTTTAAGGTTAATTTCTACAACATGCGGTTTATTAAGCTGGGTAGCGAACCCTTTGATGTAGGTGGATTATACTGTGTATTTAATATACCAATAGGACAGCATTACAACACAGAGTCCAGAGACGTCAGTGTAATCTTTGTTAAATATTTTAATATTTCAGTGCATTAAGCATTTTTGGAGAATATGTTATTTCAATACATATAATAAAAGACTTAAAATTTCAAAAACAAATTTTGAGCGCAATGCTAGATGTCATATTATCAGTCAGTGCAACAAGGTCAGAATTAGCCATGTGGAGAATTCAGGTATGCAAATATTAATAACTAAATGTTGATTAGAACTGCGTAATTTTCATGATTGAAAATGTTTGTTCCTAAATGTAATGGAATCGAACCCTGTATGCTTATGTTCACAGAAATATCTTCCTCTTATCATATCAAGTATACCTGAAGGAACCGTATAGAAACTGCTTTCATTTTAAATTTATTTTGAAGGCTTTAAATAATAAACCTATAAATGAGGTAATCTTCTGGATACACTTCGAAGAAGTCATAAAATTTTTCCTTTTTAGTAGACCATGTAAATCAGAGGATCTGCACTGGAATTTAGCCTGTGCGTGAACGTGTCTTCATGAGGTATATGGCAGATATTATCTTGTATCATATTTGAGTTCTTTAAAACAAAGAAAGTCGCTGTTAGTGATCAGTTTCCGAAACGTAAAGAATTTTTACTCAGAAATTTGTTTATTTAGTTTTTACTTAAAGTTATGTTAGTTTTCTTTCAAAATACTTTATCATGAACCCATTCACTGTCCGTGAATTCCTTTCTAATTAGAAAGCACCCTTTCTTCTCCTATGCACTCTTTACTCAAGAAGCAACTTTTTCAAAGCCACGGTTGAAAAACTCACTAAAATCTGGTTTGCAAAAAGGTTGAGGCTGTGCAAAGTAATTTTTAAGCATGCCTAAGATTTCATGCGGTCCTAGAAAGACACGTTGCTGTCATTTGCTTAAGCCAGTGGCCTTAGTGTTATGAATGTGATTTTCTGGCTGTATTGCATTTAGACGTTTCAAACGGTGTTTTTGCAATGTTCGATTGCTCGCTCTTGTGGCGCGGTATTCTAAGAGCTGGCTTCTGACCATTCTTCTGAGATGGGTCCGGATTCAAATCCCGGCGGGGCACGGATGGTCTATTTGTATTACGGCACTGGCTCTCTCCCTTCCCGGAACTAATGGCTCCAAATTAGGGACGGTCAGCTGTCTGTTGAGTTGCTCACGGTGGTCGTTAAACTCTAAGAAATAAATAAATAAATAAATAAATAAAGTTCGATTGACTAAATTGATTCCTTTTTTGACCCCATATGTTTCAGACTATGCTTTCCAGCATTTCATTTTGATTTGTTGGCGGATAGTTATTTTTTTTTAAGATTTCGTGATTTATTTGAACCTTTTATGCATTATTCTACATACTTTTCAGACTTGAGTTTCCGAGCTGTTATGTTTAAAATTTATTACACATTTCGTATACATGGGGACAGATAAAATTGCCTTCCACTGTTGCTGAATCCGTTCACTTGAGATAACAAAGAAAAATGGCTGACACAACTAATCTTTTAAGAAGCGTTTTTTGTTAGGACTAGATGCACCCATGCCAAACACATCAAACAAAAGTATTTGTCGTTTGCTGTGTTCTTTTCCCTCTTCTTTCGATGCTTCCGAGAAAATGTTGTTCTGCTTTGAAAGTCCTTGTTAACACTCATGAATAATTCACGAAGATAAGACTACCCCAGTTTGTAAAGTATGATTAATATACAGTTGTGAGGAGAGGGATGGTTGTTCTTTACTTTATAGCACTGCTCCAATCCTTTATTTACATTATGTCCCTGTACTGGGATAAATCGTTGATGTTCTGGCTCTGTCTACCACGATTGAAAAAAAATAAATAAATAAAGAAGACACGCAGGCGTAAAAGTGTCATAGTGGTTGAACGAAGATTCTAAAAGGGACTTGACACTCCAAACTTACTGATGTTATGTTTCGGCAAGGCAATCTAAAAGGAAGAAAGTGGGAGAAAAACGACGTTAATCGTGAAAAAACTTTATTTGATTCTTCGTTTTCACAGCATCTAAAGAAACTTTATATTAAAACCGGCGGTGAAAATTTCTAACGAGGAATGAACTGCGAAAAAATCAGTTAGGAACATACCTGGTTGAACATGCAACACAGAATAACGTGCGACACAGAAGTACAGGTGGGCGTGAGGAGGGAATGGATTTCTCCACAAAAGCGTTGGTAAGTGTTGTAGTAATATGCTTGTGTGCACTCATGCCATAGGAGGGAGAGTCCTGCTTCTTTGTGGCGGAGTATATGCATCACGGAAGTCGGGGTGGGGGTGATTACCCCCCAAACAATGGTAAGTCTAATTGTTCTAATGCTTATGTTGTGCATTCTCACAACACAAGGAAGATGTGCAATTTGACGGTGCTTTCCGTGAGACAATTTTTATGTTCGCGTCACTGACTTTTTTGCTGGGAAACAGTACGGAACTAAAACCTGCACTCATAATGTCATGCCTAACCCCCCCCCCCCTTCCCTTAATTTTTTAACGTTTTATGGTTTTATGGAAGTTCGCCTAAAATCAAAGTGATTAAGCAATTTAACCACTAAATAAACTCAAATAATGACATTTCCACAAGTGATAAAAAAAAAAAAAAAAAAAAAAGGGTTTCGCGATCCGTCATGATGAGGAGGAGTTCATAATTAGTCAGGTAGTGTAAAATTGCCATTTAATGCTCAGTACATGTTCCTCAAACTCTCTTCGCTATAACTGCTTCCGCTTTTCTGTCAGGGTTTACCCATCCGCTCTTTCCCCTTCGTTACTAGTTCTCTACGTCATCATAGTCATTTCCCTGCTATCACGGCCACACCCCTGTAGACATTCTTACAGTCGACTGAACCTTTTAGGATCTTCAATTAACGATTACCGACTCGAACCTTAAGTGGTAGATGTTTGTGTCAGCGCAAAAACGCCCATATACTACTGTTGCGGCGGTTTTGCCGACTCTTCGATCTTTCTTTTGACAGCGTTAGCGGTTATGGTTGAAGTCAGGGAGAAAACTGATTTATCGGAATAATATGTGGAACTGGTTAACTTCCACGGTAACATTATGTTAAACAATAGCCGCGGTCTTCCCGACTGTTATTGCATTTTAATTTTACTTGTCCGTGCCGTGGATTTTTTAACGAGCAGTATGTATCACCGAAGTAACGTGTGCACTTGTTCATAAAAAGTAGATCGTGTATTGATATAAAGTTAAATAGTGATTGCTCAAGTATGACATCGAGATCCAAAAGATAATTAAATTATTTGTATCGCTGAAATGTTCATTTTGTGGAACACAGTTATATATGGGCGCCCATATGTATATACACTGCTGGCCACCCAAAAAGCAACACCAAGAAGGACACGCGAATGCAAAGCCAGATTTACTGGACACATGACAACAGATACAAAGCTGAAACGATTAAGAGCTTACAGGCCCGTGCGACTTGCGGAATACGCCGCGGCATCGAAGGAAAGAAGCTCTAGATGTGAGCTTGGGGTATGTCGGTCCAGGCTGCTTCCACACGTTGCCACAGTTCATCAGGCGTAGCCGCGGGTGGTAATTGCCGGGCCACTCGGTTGCCGATCAGCGACCAGACGTGTTCGATGACCAACATATTATGAGAACAGGCGGGCCACGGCAGCAGTGACACCTGGTGGGCCGTGAATAATTGTACACGATGCGTTCCACGTGCGGGCGCGCATTGTCCTGTTGAAACGTGGCCGCTGGTACATCCTGCAGGTAAGGGAAGACTACAGGCTCTAAAACGTCGGAGATGTAGCGGTGGCTGTTAAGTGCCCCAAACCATAACGCCAGGCGACGGACCGGTATGGCGATGCATAATGCAGGCGTCATACAGTCAATCGCCGCGGTGCCGCCACACGCGGATCCGACCATCGTGGTGTTTCAGGCAGAAGCGGGATTCGTCGGAGAAGACAATGTCGTTCCGTTCCGTAGTCCAGGTGCGGCGTTCAACGGCCCACTGCCGCCGCACTGGCCGGTGGTGTAACGTCAATGGCAATCGGAGCAATGGGCGCCGTGCGACCAGTCCCCGCTCCTGCAGACGACGTCGAACGGTACGTGCTGATACAGGTTGTTGCGCAACACACCCCAATTCGTGCGCTAACGTCCGTGATGTAGCGGTGCGAGCCGTCAATGCCCGCCGCACAACATGCCGGTCCTTTAGTTCGGTGGTGTGCCGCGGCTACGGCAGTCGCTCACGTCGGTCCGTCCGTCCCTCCTGCACCTACCGAATCCATACTCGCCTCACTGTGGCTGGATGTCGTCCCACACGGGTGCCGATGTCTCGGTACGATAAACCGCTGTCGCGATAAGCCACTATTCGTCCTCTGTCAAACTCCGAAACGTGCTGGAATGACTGCCGTATTCTGCGACGAGGCATCCGGAAGGATCCCACGCACAGGTCCGGCAGCACAACACACTTCCACTACTTACACCCCGCCTTCTGTGCACCCTTCTATAGTGCTTCTCGGTGGCGTCCCGGGCGCACATGATTTGCATATGACCTGCAATGGTAATCGTTTGCATGTCCTCTCGCGGGCGACGCATGCTGCGAATTTCAGGCCAATCGGATGATTCGTTCTTGGTGTTGCATTTTGGGTGGCCAGCAGTGTATATCATTGTCAACCATTATCACTCCACTGCTGGATAAAGGTCTCTCCAAGTTTCTTCCACAGTTGTTTGTCTTGCGCCTGTCTCCTTCATGTCACTCCGGCATTCTTTCGAATTTCATCCATCGATCTCCCATGGGGTCTCTTTCTGGGCCTTTTCCTGGGTCTTTTCCTGTCCCTCAGAATCCAGTCTAAAATTTTCAGTTGCCCATCGGTGGTTCGTTCTTCTGGCAACAAGTACAGCCCATTGCCATTTCAGTGATTTCACTCTCGTCATGATGTCGTCCACTCCTGTGAGTTTCCTTATCCTCAAGTTCCTCTTCTTATCTTTCCTGTTTACACCAAGCATGCATCTCTCCATGCTTGTTTAAGTTGTCTGCAGTCTTTGTATATCTTTTTTAGTTAAGGTCCATGTCTCTGCTCCAAACTTAAGTACTGCAGGAGGATTAAACACTTTCCTTTTAAGACACAGTGACATACTGCTCTTAAAAGTTGTACTGTTTGTTCCAAAAGCTCTCCATACGTTTTATACGCCGATTAATTTCTTCATCAATGTGACCCTCGCTTGATATCTGCTGCCCAAGATAAATGTGGGTATCGGTTGTTTCAAACTTTTCTCCATCAATCAATAAATCTTCTTTTCTTGTAAACGCATTGTACATCACTTCTGTCTTCTGAAAGATCATTTTTAATCCCACCTCTTTTCTCTTGTCAGCAAGTTTTTGGATCATTGTCTGTACCTCTGAAGGGGTGGTTGCAAAAATTTCTACGTCATCATCAAAACGAAGGTGAGTTAGATAATCTCCATTAATCTTTATCCCTTTGTTTTCCCAGTTCAGTGATTGAAAGACATTTTCCAATGTGGCATTAAATAGTTTGGGAGATATGGTGTCACCTTGTCCCTTTCCCTTTTCAATTTTTCTTAGTTCTGTATCCTCAAATATCCGAACCTTTTCACATGCATCTTCATAGATGTTATTATTAATGTTAATGTACGCATCTTCAATACCACAGAATTTCAAAGCCATTGTAACTGCTGATGGTTTCACGGAATCGAAGGCCTTTTCATAATCAATAAAAGCCATGCATAATGGGAGTTCATATTCTCTTGTTCTTTCAATTAGTTCTCTCAGTACATGGATATGATCCACAGTGCTGTAGCCACTCTTGAATCCAGCTTGTTCTCTTGGTTGAGCCATGTCTGGTGTTACCTTCAAGCGATGTGAAAGAATTTTAGTGAAGACTTTGGAAACCACTGATTGGAGGCTGACGGGCCTGTAGTTCCTGAGATCCTCAACGTCACCATTTCTGTGTAGCAGGATCATTGTAGCATTGTTCCAATCATCAGGAATTTTCCCTTCGTTGAGACATCTGGTGAAAACTTGGGGGCGGGTGTAGTTTCAATTTTCCCACTTACTTCTTGTATGATGTCTACAGGAATTCCATCTTCTCCTGGAACTTTTCCACGTTTCATGTTTTTAATTGCGTGTGTAACTTCTGCTGGAAGGACTTAAAGGACTTTGGTACTGATACCTGTCATAATGTCTGGAACAGATGTATCATCCCTCTCGTACTGTTTTGAGTAGACATCTTTCACCCTCGTCAAAATGTTCTTACACTCCCATCTTCTTTTCTCAGTGCCATAATGTTTTTTCCCTTGCCGAGATGTCCTTTTGCTCTTTTCAGGTTTTGATTGTTTTCAATTGCTTTCCTCACTAGTTCACAATTGAATTTGCTTATGTTCTTCAGTGACACCTCTCCGCACTGTCTTGCATAGCTCTATATATTCCACTTTGGAAGTTACGTCTTCTCTTTTTGTCCTCATCTCCCTTCTCTTTCGCATCAACATTTTTTTTTCTTGAAATTTTCTTCATATGTAACTTGTTCTTAGTACCACCTATTTTTGTTGCTGTTTCCATAAGAGCCTTGGTGAGTTGTCTATTAATTTCGGAAATATCCACTTCTTTCGATGTTAGGCCTTCTACAGCAGAGAATCTGTTTCTCAGTTCCAACTTGAAGGTATTATGATGTTTTTTAAGGTTGGTTATGTCAATATATTTTCTTTTTCTTATCAGCTTGCCACGTTCGAGTTTAGTGTTTAGGTGCATCTTACATCTCACCATTCTAAGGTCACTACTTGTGTTGAACTTGTTCAGGGCACTGCAGTCTTCGATGACGAATTTTTTGTTACACATAATAAAATGAATTTCACTTGTCGTCCGATTTGGACGTCTCCATGTCTATTTCCTGTATGGCTTTTTCTTGAAAAAGTAGTTCATGAGGAAAAACCTCTCTGCTTCTGCAAACTGTACGACAGTATTTCCACATTGATTTCTCTTCCCATAGCCGCATTTTCCAACCTAAGTTTCATTCTGTTGCTGTTGACCTATATTTGCATTGGAATCACCCATAAAGATCGTCAAGTGCTGTTTGCCTTTGTTATTTAGATTCCGAATTTCCTCATAAAATTCTTCAGTTTCTTCTTCAGGATGACTTGTGGTGGGTGCATAACCTTGATTAATCTGAGCCTGGTATCTTTTTGAGAGTTGGATAACGAGTCGCGCAGCCCTCTCCGAGGAACTTTCAACTTCTAGAACATTGTCCTTCAGTCTTTTGTTTATTGTAAATCGAACACCACTAGTTTTGCCAGTATCTGTCCCACGATAGTAGATGAGATATCCACTTTCAGTTCAGTGAGATCTTCTCCTCCTCTTCTTACCTCGCTTAGCCCCACAATGTCCCAGTTGATCTTTTCGAGTTCCTCCTTCAACTCAAGGAGCCTTGAATCAGAAGATAAGGAATGTCCATTTTACCTACGCAAGGTGAGCATCAGATCGCAGCCTAGTCCGATCCTCCGGTGATTCTTAGCACTCTCTGCCTTAATGTTGCACTGGCCGCTGCCTTGGCCAGTTACATTCCAGCTGCCAGGGACTGAGGGCCAAGTTTGAAATTGCGTAGGCATCTTTGGGAATGTTTGGCCATAACTCACCACGCTGGCCAAGCTGGTTGGGGAGTGTGGGGATAGCATTTCCTCAAATCTCGGTGGTATAGTTATACCGCTACATTCGTCGGTCGTCAGAGCCCCTTCAGTGGGAACAGGATGCAGCACGAGAAGGCGGGGTTGACATTTGTCAAGGAGAGGCTGGGATATGTTGCGCATCACCTGACCTTGCAACTACAGTTAATAATTAAAAATAATGAAAACTCATGGATCATTACTGATAACAGACTGGTCCTACAGATAATTAAGATCATGGACACTTCTCGGCATGTGACGGTGGATACTTTTGATTTTCAAAATTTATGCAACAGCATAAATCTACAGGACCTACGCAAGATATATGAATGTCGTTTTATAAGTCATGAAGATATACTAGACATCCAGGAAAATTTTGAAGATGACAATCCGTTTTTTGGCGTAAATGTGACAAGGATGGTGAGTCAGATAATATCCGAAAACTTGAAAATTTTCATCGTCCTGGAGCGGGACTCGAACCCACGTCTCCCAGAAAACGCCCGGGTATGCTAAACACTTTCTTTCATGATCCAGGAAAATGACTGCAAATTCCTTGTAAGTACCTGTCTAGACAATAACTATGTCTGCATGGGAGCTAGAATTTTCAAACAAACAACTGAAATCCCAGTGGGTTCCACTTATTCTAGTACTCTATCTAACATCACTTAAATTATTATGAGAATCGGATCACGATAAATACAGATGTCGCAGATAGATTGGTACACCGATACATTGACGACCTGGTGGTCTTTAATTAGACAGAGTTTCATATTTAAACAACAAAAATATATCTTTTCAATTTAATTCTAAAAAAAACTAATGTATCTGAAAAATATGTTGATTTCTTGGATATAGAAATTCACATTTCACAACAAGGTTTAGTAACTTGACTATATGATAAAAGAAGAGATTGCCCGTTCGAAATAAATATGTACACAAATTGGAAGTCTGGTGTCTTTTGAGGTCTGTACATAGAAGCCTATTCATATCGCAGTTTATTAGATTCTTGGGTGTATGCAGCACGAACGCTGTTTTAAAATCTGAACTGCACAGATTTTATAGAAATCTCAAGAACAATGACTTCCCACTTCGATTTGTTAATAAATTTTTGACCTCGTTATTGAAGAATCAGAAGGCATTAGAATTTTTCAATGTACATCCTCCTCATTTAGAAATTATAGGCATGTATTAACTATAGGCCTTACAAAATGGAAGTACACCCTCTAAAGTGCCACTAGGTGGGACGATAGTGGCTGAAGATTGAGGTAACATTCTATCAGATTTTTCTCACTACACTTTAACTGTAACCGGATAGGTTAGCGTTGCTAATGAAATCTTGACTTGTATGACAATTGGTTTTGCTTTGCCTTCTATGATTTGCAGTCGTTGTGTGTGGGATTGTAACGGACCTCGTATTTGCTTGTTAATTGAACTCATGGTTTTTAGGCCTAGATCACACCACAGCATGATATTTTGTTAACACTAATCTTATGCTTTTACATATATACACTGAAGAGCAATTGAATTAGAGACAGCTGGCGTTATGCAAATGTGGCGCTGTGGGTGGCCCTGTAAACGGAAACGACATGACGTATGCAGCGATCCGACAATATAAGGAGTGATGCGGCGGGAATCAGTAAGAGTCGGACGCAGTTTGGGTAAGACGAAGGATCTAAGCGCATTTGATCGTGGGCAAATTGTCGGCGCCCGACAAATGGGTCACTCCGTCTAGGAAGTCGTGCAGGCACTGGGATTTTCACGAGCCACTGTGTCACGGGTGCACCGTGAGTACATCGAATCCGGTAAAACCATCCCTGCAAGGGCCAACTGCTGTGGATGAGCGGGGTCATCGTCGGCTAGCTCGCATTGTAACAGCAGATAGACGGGCCACAGTGCAAGAAATCAAACGGCAATTTAACACTGGTGCACAAAAACGTGTAAGCAGCCACACCATCCAGAACCTTCTCCTCGCTATGGGGTACAAAAGCCATCGTCCCACGAGGATACTGCTGCTGACCGTACATCACAGGGTGCAAAGATTAGCATGGGCGCGGGAACATCGCCACTGGACCCTAGACATGTGGGAAAATGTTGCCTGGACTGATGAGTCGAGATTCACGTCGGTACATGCGGATGGCAGGATACGAGTACGGCGCAAACCACATGAAGCGATGGATCCTTCTTGCTAGCATGGTACTCTTCAAACTGGTGGGGGTGGCATTCTCGTCTGGGGGCTGTTTACGTGGACTGAAATGGGGTTCCTGGTACGTGTGACATCGTCCCTCACAGGTCAACGTTACCGGGATATCCTGGACGACCATTTGCTCCCGTGTGTGCGTCTTCAACATCCCACTGGGGACCTCATCCTGCAACAAGACAATGCACTGTGCCATCGCTCACGAATTGTATCCGAATGGTTGGATGAACACTCCACCGACGTGACCTCGCTTTCTTGGCTAGCTAGGTCCCCTGACCTCAATCCCATCGAGCACAACTGGGATGCCATCGAGACGGATGTTCGAGGCTCTGACCCCCTCCATCAAATCTTCGTGAACTGTGGGAGCTTGTTCAGGGGTCGTGGATCCGTATAGCTTCCCAACGCGTCCGGTGTCTTGTCGAGTCCATGCCGACACGAATCGCCGCCGTCATCAAGGCGAAAGGTGGTGCTACACTCTACTAGACAGGTATCTCTAATTCAATTGCTCTTCAGTGTATTTATATTCCAATAGGTCTCAAAAACGACGTGTCTGCCTCAATTGATGGTTTTCTATCTGACGACCTTGCTCGATTTTGAAATCTGTAACTGCTAACTGTGTGGATTAAATATGTAAAGCGAAGTGGAAGGCGATGTGTTTTTATTCGTTTGTGTGGGTTTGACACTCAAGGTTCAGAAGAATAAATACTTGGAAAGGAACTTGACTTTTGTATATTAGTTTCTGCGTGTATGTTCGGGGGAGGGGGGGGGGGTTATTGCGTAATAGTCAAATGTGATTACTATTGTTTTATGTCTCAAATGTGAAACATACAAATATGTTTTATGGCCAACTTCTGCACACCCCAACGTACTCACGTATCTGCTTTGGCAAATCGAAGAGAAGTATTGACTTAGATTGTGTATATGTCCTAAAGATACACTATCTGATCAAAAGTATTAGGTCACTTGCTTATTCACAAACTTCCTGTGATGGGAAAGGAATTAATAACTTGTTGGTCCACGCTTTGCTGCTACCACAGCCTGCATTCTTCTGGAGAAGCTGTCCACTAGATTTTGGTACGTTACTGCGGACAATGCGATTCATTCTACCACAAGAGCATTACTTAGGTCGGTCACCGATGCCGGACGGTTCGACCTGGGTCGCAGATCGAGGCTTTGAGCAGGACGGTCAAGTTCTTCCACACCTATCTCATCAAACCATTCCTACACGGATCTCGCTTCGTGGACATGAGCATTGTACTGTTGATAAAAGAAAGTGTCTCCACTGAACTGCTGCCATAATGTTAGGAGCACAAATTTTCGAGATTGTCATTGTAGGCCGCAGTGCTAAGATTACCTGTCATTTGAACTAGGGGCCCAGCCCAAACCATGAAAAACAGCTCCAGAACTTGATGCCTCCTCCATCAAACTTCACAGTTGGCACACAACAGTATTGCAGGTAGCGTTCACCTGGCATTATCCACATCCAGACTCGTCCATCGGACTGCCAAATGGTGAAAAAACTATGATTCCACTGCTGCAGAGCCCACTGGCACCGACCTTTACACCACTCTAACCAACACTTGGCGTTGATCTTGTATGTTAGTCTTGTGTGCGACTGCTCGACCATTCAAACCCATTCCATTTAGCTCTCGACGAACTGTTATTTTGCTGGAGTTGCTTCCAGAGACTTTTTGGAAGTAGGTGGTGAGTGTTGCAACCGAAGACAGGCGATTTTGTCGCACCGTCCGCTCTAGCACTCTGTGGTCATTCTCAGGCATTTTACATGGCTTACCAGGTCGCGATTGCACTGTTGTTGCTCTTAGGCGTTTCCACTTCACAATATCATTACTTATAGTTGATCGGGTTGGCTGCAACAGGGTCAGAAATTTTCTTATCTGACTTTGTTATATCGGGATAAAGATATATATTTAAGCCGTCTAGCGGGAAAGCTATGAATTATTCGAAGTAGAAACTCTACGAAAAATGGGCTTCGTGGTAAAACGTATCAAAGAAAAAATTGTTTCAAACACATTTGTAGAGGGAACGATGTTGTGTAATATATATGTTGAATTCCATAGCATCTGTGTTACGTTTCGTAGCGGTGTAGTAGGCATCATAAAATGGCGAAAATACAAGAATCATCGTTGCTACTGTTCAGGCTTTCCAATGAAAAATAATCATCGTTGCTACTGTTCAGGCTTTCCAATGAAAAATAACTCTTTTTTTTTTTTTTAAATCGAACTATAGTAATAGGTAAAGAGATATGGTGTACACATATAGAATGACAGTGATAACAAATGTTTACTTTATTTTTTTAAAAAGGTGTGCTAGAAATGTAAACTTATTGCAATGCAAGAACTTGTTGCAAGATGTGTGAACTTGTTGCAAGATGTGTGAACTTGTTGCAAGATGTGTAAACTTATTGCAATGCTAGAAAGATGATCACACATGATTCTCGGGTGTAATGAGCACGTCTATTTGAATACTTTCTGACACAAACCGAGTGCTTCAAAGCGGAATTTTAGAAAGTAAATAATCAACGAATGAAAAAGGCGTTTATACGCCCCCCCCTCCTTCCCATTGATACAACTGCAAATTGAATAAAATATACAATGCTTCCATAGCTCTTTGCTGTGAACGGTACCAGTAACAAAAGTCCTTCCAGTAATGTCACATCATTTGGTTCTTGGTCTTTCCCTTAGTCGTGATGCAAAACCCAGTCTTTCCTGTATTTGTTTAGGTATGACATCCGCTCTCTCCAAGTGACCGGACTATCTCCGCTGACTTCTTTGCATTGTCAGGATGATATCTCTTTCTCCACCAGTTTGTTTAATCTTTCTGTTAACTTCGACGTTCGTTATGTGGTCTCTCCATATGAAATTATCGGAAGTGGTCGATAGCATTTCATCTCGAATACTGGTAGTCCTTTTTCATCTGTCTTGAATATTGTCCAGGTCTCACTACCATGAAGTTGGACGGAATTGACCAAAATGTCTTTTGACCTTAGACAAGTCTTGATTGACATTCAATTACCACTCCATAGAGTTTTTAGTCTTTGTACATCAAATGTCGCTTTTGCTGTTCTAGATTTCATACGTTTTGTAGACCTTCCATCACTGAGTGTTGTGCTTCCTGGATAGGTTAAACTGTTAACATTCCCAATGTGACATCATCGATCGTAATTGTTATGCTATTTTTTCTTGTAGGAACGATCATTGTCCCTGTCTTCTTTGTCTTTTGTACGTTAAATGGTTAAAACATATTTTGTAAATATCGTATTTCCTCTGCTTGTAATCCCTTGCAAATTAGCTTCGCTCCCAGCAAGGAGACCTAGATTGTCGGCAAATCGAATGTTTTAATGTTTCTTCCCCCGACTGTGACTCCACGATCTTACTCTTCTATAGTGACTATCTTAAAACAAACTGCATGGAACAAACAGTCGAAAAATTCTGGAGACAAGGAACAAACATAAATGTCTTACTTCGCGCTCAACTTGATTAGTTTAGTGTGTTTTTCTTTTATTTCTATTTCTATCGCTTCAGATTGAGTATATTTTTGTTTTTTTTTAAGGTTAACTATTTTGCCATCAACTCCATTTTGCTTCCAGGATGCTCTAAATTGAATCGAATGCTTTTTGTAGGTCTAAAATACTGTCACAAATTATTTTGTTGTGCTCGATATATTTTTCACTTATTAAATGGATTGAAAAGATATGATCAGTTGTGCTACTGTGTTTCCTAAAATCCGCTTGCTTATCAGTTAAATTTGATCCTATTTTATGTTCCATTCTTGAAAGCGATATGTTTAGTAGGATTTTTCTTGGGTGGTAAATGAGACTAATCATTCTAAAATTGTTGCGTTTCATAGAATTAACCTTTTTCTTAATAGGTAAGGATACTGAAGTTATTCGATCTTTAGACCTAATCCCTTTTGCCCGTACTCCGCGGAATAATTTAAGTAGGTCATCAATAATGGTGTCTCCTGTCTCCTCACATAGGAGTTAATTCCAAGGTTACGCTGTCAATTGACTGCAGCTGCCCTTCCAGTTTTCGAGGTCTCCAATCCTTTTATTATCTCTTCTCTAAGAACAGGCTATCACTCTGATTTGATCTAAATAATGTTATTTTAGTTATTTTCGATTAATTCATTCGTAATTTTTTTTTTTTTTGGTAGAAATTGCTAATGTGCAATTTGTACCTGTCCATAACTTTGTCTTAGTTCCCGATAAGTGCTTCATTTTCTTCTTGTGTTGTCCAGTTTTTGCTGTAAATGGGTTTAACTTATTTATGCTTCGAAATAAATTTCTTGTGTATTTATTTGCAAGCTGTCTTCTGTGTTTTTGCGTTAATCCAGTAACCAAGCATTTGTTTTGTTGATATTTATTTTTATATTTTTTGAGTTATTTCTTATATTTAAATAGGCTTTTATAAGCGATACTGTTTGATAACTTGCAATTGTAACACTTGCAAAAACTTCTGTTTAGGCCAGGTCTTACTTATTCAAACATTAATGCCTCTCAGATCATATCGCCATAGTTAGTGAAAAGACACTTTTAGTACGTGAGATAAATAATGGTTCACTTGTGAACTATCTAAAAAAATATATATTTTAAATTTCAGGATAATTTTTGTTTGTTTGGTTTTGTTTTTATTAGTTAGAAAACACCAAATGAAAAACGTTTTTCAAATTTTGTCATTAGTATTTAGTGTGCACCTTTTTATTGATACCTTCTTGGGAGTGTAATAAAACAGAAAGAAGTCTCGGCGTTACCTTTGTACATTTAGTAAGAATTCGATTTCCCTTAGGGAAAGTATTTTTCCAGCATGTAGGAGAAACGGGAAAATCCATTCCTCCAAAAAGTCAGGGCTGTGTGATGTTATTCATCCGAACGTGTTGAGGAATGAAGTAGGATTAGGAAAAGGATCGTCTTGGTATTAGGAGGCAGAAGATGATTGATTAGACCCAGGTTTCCATCTCCTGGGTCGACCACATCGGATGATGCATATTTCTTTACGACGACGACGACATCGCCATCTGGGATTAATGGCTTCCGAACTCACGAATGTAGAGCACTTCTGCTGAATTAGGACACCGATAGCAAGATATATCAAGAAAGTCTGCTGCATTGATTAATATCATGCGAGCTGGCCAGCTGTACAGGAAATGAAAGCCCACGAAGGAGGTTTATAACTACTATTTGTTTACCCCTTTTGGGGGAGGAAATTACTTTGGTGGAATTTTTATTTACGGTACGGTGTCGCAAGTGTGGAACTAATGAATTCCTAACTTATGTTCCCATGCCGTTACAGTAGCAAGTTCTATGCGTGAAATACAACTTGGGAATATTGGAGCCGAGGACAAAGTGAACGTTAGTCTTGCGGACCCATTTTCCTAAGAAAGCTTTGAATACTGGGTCTCACAGTAAAGAAATGATGTACAAAACCTAGTGCGCAATAACACCTGGAAACGTTTTTTTTCGATTAATTCAAGCAAAAAGCGTTTTCCTATATTTGTTGATTTAACTCTTATAACGTTTTATGATATTTCTTGATAATTTCGAGACTGTTAGATGCGCATTGCCACATCATTGCTAAGACTCATGTTATATTACCTTGCTCTCCGAAGGTATATATTCACCCACGATAACGTATTCTCCCAAGGTAAAATTGCAATTTCCGTCGTTTTGCTAATTTTTTATATGTTGAGATTATAGGCTTGCCAGAAGCAGTTACAGCATGATTTTAGTTTGAATCACAGTTTACAAACGGCACTGTCTTGTAAAATTACATGCTTTCTTAACTTTTAAGAATGAAAAAAAAATGCATCCTGTTTTCATAATGCTTCATTCTTATACTTTGAGTTCAGCATGCAGGAACATATTAAAGCGTGTATTTCTTCAAATTCATTCAGAAACATATTAAACCATCGTCTTTTGAAATGACTTCTATCTTTTAGCAGGTTCGTTCTCTCTAAACTGTGTTTACTCTAAATGAACTTTTCTTCAACGACGTTCTGTCACCTGTAATTCTATTTTAGGCAGAAAGGAATTAAATCATGTTTTTACAAAATTTCCGTTGTTTAATTTTTGTTGACATTTTAAAAAATTTTTGGAAACAAAAAGGAATCGGAATTAACGAAAGATTTGAAGCACGATAATGATGAGAAATATGCTTGAGAAGGTAGAACGAAAGTTCAAAACATTCTTTATATGAATAATAAAATTCTGTACAAATAGACACTGCTTTTTTCTTCCCTGGTGAATAGGCCATCTGCATTTTCTTTACAATACGACATTAATCATCTCGACCGTATAGTGAGACTGAGACGTCATTTAATTCTGATTTCACCAAACTAAAGAGGACTTACGTATAGGTACAGAAAAACCAACCACAGTTTTTAAATATATATCGCAGTAGGCACTGTCTATTTTCTGCTTCGCAAAAGTTATTCTGCACTTGCTGACACAGTAACAATAGATAGGATGGAAATGATTTTTCTGAATACCTGCAGATCGAAAATTCTGTTGATGAACCGCCACCTTACTGTCCGCGAACATACACTAAAGAACACCAAATGCTTTCAAAGCGTGTAAAAAACCTTTTTAAATCGCCATCTGCACACAAAGTAACTAAAGAAATTTAACGCTTGTATCTTTCGTTTGCCATTTAAAGAACTTAATTCTCTTACTTTTTCTAATTCACGAAATTTTCTATGAAACGCGGCCACTGGTATTTTGTCGTCCCTACCTGTGCCACACTCCTGTTGGTTCGTTTGTCATTTCGCTTGTAAGAGAGAATTACTGTATTTGAAGAACACGGATTAGTTGAAGCTGCATGGCTATTAAGGTGTGTTTCAGGGTTCATCAGCACTCATTAGTGCCTTAAGGGTGGTAAGATAGAGGAGTGTTATCATACAAATTGACCTTACGCATAAAAGGAACAAAGCCACCCCACACTCCCCCGTTTTTCAAGTGGACAACAGCATTTTACAGTTCAGTGCATTTACTGCATTCCGACGTAGTTTCACATATGGGTAGGGAAAAAAGGGAAAACGTTTTAAAGCTAATGTCTGAAAAGACTTTAAGTCAGAGGAAAAACAGTAAGCTTTTTTTTATCCATTTCGATATAAAGGGAATGTTAATTAAGAAGCATAGATATCATATCCAATATTTGTAAAAAATCGCTGCCATTGTCACTCGTTCTGTTTATACAGTCACCCTCGCTTACTGCCAGAAAAACAAATGTTGGCGATTTAAAAAGGTTCGCCTACATGTATAAAAAAAAAAAAAAAGTGAAGTAATGCTACTGCGTTCATTTGAGAGAATGAAACAGAATTGCAATAATAGTTTTTTTTTTTCTTGTGTGAGGTTTAGCTAGTAAAAAATTTCTTCATTTTGTTACAATATCAAATTGCAGTTTTTCGAAAATGTTACTTAGTTCACTTTATTTCGAGCTGTACGTATGGGTAGCTTGCTTTTACAGCCAATGTGCGCTAATAATAATAATAAGCTCATCGTGCTCGAACGGCGTCCTTCTGCTGTAAAAGACTAAGACAGGCACACAAAAGAGCAAATCATTTGTAGGCTTTAATTTGTTATTTACTTGCTGCTTGCAGTCGCACTTTTACTTGATCATCATACTGGGCATTTTTATTAGTGAGCAGGAATCATCAGTGCCTGCCATCCGTATTCATTCTCACTTGCTGCTTGGGAATCTTTTAATGATTGCCATAGTTACAAAGATAATTGAACGTGACGGTTAAAAGGCAAACAGCCTATGACAGTACTTTTTGATCCTTCATGATTCTGAGTAAATTAAAGGGCAGTGTCCCTGAAGCTGCTTTAAAATTCGTCCGACGCTTCTTCAGTGAAATTCATGTTTGTTTTTTTTAATCTTGAAATAGCGTTTTACAGAAGAGCCGTCAAAATGCTTTGGGGGAGTAGGAAAGAATTCCGTTTCTTTACTTCATTCCGAAAGTTTTCAGATGGTTAATAATGAACACACACCGTTAGGAAAAATCAGTGTTTTTACTGTCTACGCTTATTACACCAGCCTCATTTTCCCGTAAGGATTCCCCAAGGTTAGGTTACAGGTGAAGCGCAGTAGACTGTGGAAGAGGGGATAAAGAGGTGATGATGAATTTTATATTTAAAGGGGTCCTCACCCGTGGCTCGTAGGCTCAGCGCGCTGTCTCGTTGTACATTAACACCGAAAATGAGTCCCTTTATGATATACTGTACTGCGTTGCACGTATTTACTTTTAACTGTTTCGCGAGCATATCCGTTCCTACACAATCCCTTCTCGCAGGAGTGAATGTGTAGGAAAACACTCACTTGTAACTTTTCCAGGTTCGGTGTTCTTTTTTCAAAGAGGTCATGGCGGGACGTTCTCACCGTGAGAAAATGTTTTGAGCTCGTGATATAATTCGTTCGAGAGAAGACTTGAAACCCAAAACAGCTTGATATTACGAGTGCAGCCGCATATCTTTAGCAAAACCGAAGCTTCCTATGAGTGTTTTGTGGTGAATGATAAAAAGCTGACATTGATTTGGAAATTACAAAAAATCCGTACTTAATTTTTTTTTATTCATAATCATGTCTTGAAAAAGAAAAAGAAAGTTGTTTCTACGGAACAAAAAGTTGGTGAATTGCAAAGCTTAGATAAAGGTGTAACGATGCAAAAAATTGCACACACTTTTAGTGTGAGCTGTGTTACTATTGGCAACAGGAAAAGAAAAAGAAGTGAAAGAGGAAAATAGTGTACATTCCAAATTCTTCTGACGATTGTTTAATACTGCGAAAAACAAACAAAAATGTTATTGCGAAAGAGTGAGCGAGGTTTAATTTTTGCTGTTCACTCAACAAAGAGATAAAGGCTGAATAACTGGACCTCTTGTACAAGACAAGACGCTAATGTTTTAAACGACGTTTGATGAAGATGATTCAGATTTACAACTAGGGTTGGCTGCTTTGATCGATGGAAGAAATCCTACTTTGTGAGACACCTGCGGAGAATATAAGTATCTGCAGATTCCAGATTACTGCAAAAACACAAAACAGAACTTTAACGTTTAATAACGAGTGAAGCTCCGTGTACGGACTGCAAATATATATTAGGTGTGTGTAAAAGTTCCACCCGTTTTTCATGATGTACAATATATTCCATGTAAAAAGTTGAAGTAACAAGTGCAATGACAGATGATGCTTATGATGGCCAAAGCGCTTCGAGGAGTAAGCTATAAAATGACACCAACTGTTCTGGTGCATCTCATTCGTAAACAAGTCACACAAGGGTCAACATGTCAAGCAATAAGGATCACATTAGGCAGTTTGCTTTATGAGTTCGTCAAAGGCAGCAATGCAGCTGAAACTTCCTGCAACACTTGTGAGGTGTACCGTGAGAATGCTGTAGACCAGGGGTCTTCAACGTCTTAGGACCGAGGGCTACATCAATAAATTCGAAAGCTACCACGGGCCACACGTTTGTCGACACTGATAGATAAGCATACATGACACATTTTAGTTCATCCTTGGACCGCGGGTGGCCTAGTGGTCAACGGTCGTGACTGGCACAGAGAAGACCTCGGGTTCGATACCAATAGGTACGAACGCTCGAACTACTAAATATCCGCCATGCGTCGGATGGGCACGTTAAGCCGTCGGACCCCGGGTACTGGCCCCCGGTAATAAATAAGGCCGTCTTCCTCCACCTTTCTACCTCACTTCCGCGTCACTTTCCTATCTGGCACCCTGGCCCAAATCACCTAGCTTCCTATTTCTAAGGGTTGTTTAAGACCTGGGGTCAGACACTCTCTTCCTAAAATCCTCTACATATGATCTTTAGATCATCTTAGCCTACACATATTGTTGAGAGCACGTTCAGTAGCAATATAACACAAAGTAAAATGAATATAGTATTACTGTATAACTATAATGCAAGTAAAATACATTGAAAATAAGGTACTCACATTAAAGCAGGGACGGATTTCATTGCAGAGAGTCTTAATGAGATTGCAAGTACATTCATCCGGATTACACCTGATATTGAAGCTTTTGTTTGACAAAAACGTCAATATCGAGTGTAATTTGCTTTGTCGCGATTGGCAACGTGTCCTCTAAATGATGATCTGGCAGACGTGTTCTTGATTTTGTGGTCTTCATTTGGCTGAATAACTGCTCACATATGTAGGTACTGCCAAAGGTAGAAGACATGAACGATGCATGTTTACGCATTTCTGTATACTTTTCTTCTGAGACATATTTGGAATAAAAGTCATTTACTGTAGAAACTTGTAAGAGCATTTCACTGCAGAGGTACACTGCAAATCTGCGATTTCTAACTGTAGATAAGGTGGGACATTTTCGATGTCTACCACGAAGGGCGAAGAGAACATTGCCATGAAATTTCGTTTTCTCTGAAGTCAGAAAATCTGCTTTTGAACTCCGCTCTCAGATTTGAAATGCATTGCACGTAATCATCCGAGCTCCATGTTCTATTTTCACTCACCAACGCCGGTAATGATGGAAAATGAGTGCAGTTTTTATTTTGCAATCGAAGTTCCCACAAGATTAGTTTGGTCTCAAAAGCTTTCACGTAGTCATTAAGATTATGTACAAGTTGACCTTTCTCAAGTAAACGGTAGGTCAGTTCATTTGGGTAACCAGTAATGTCGACAAGGAGTGCAAAGTCACTTAATCAGTTCTCATCATGCATCTCACGAATGGGTTTTCCTTTGCATATCGTGAATTCTTGAACTCCGTCCTTCAAAGAAGAAAGGCGCAGAAGCATCTTCACACGGCTCAACCATCGTACTTCTGCGTAATATGCAACATGCTCAGCTTGCAAATCGCTCAAGAACTTTTGAAATTGGCTGTGGTTGAGACCTTTCGACCGGATAAAATTCACCACTTTCACAACAGTCATCGCATGTTCAAAGTTTGAGGACTTCACACACAAATTTTCTTGGTGGACGATGCAGTGGAAAGCCATCGTCTTACTATTGCCGCACTCCTTCGCGTCAGATTTCATTAAAGTTGTCACTCCTTCCATCTTTGCTGACATAACAGGTGTACCATTTGTTGTATGGCAGATATGTTGCTCAAGTCTAACTCACACTTAGCTAAGAGGTATCTTAGACTTGAATATAAGTCTTAGTTTCTAACTGAAGATAAGGTGGGACATTTTCGATGTCTACCACGAAGGGCGAAGAGAACCTTTAACAGCAACCACAGTGGCTAATTCCTCTACATTCGTGAAGTTTCTATCAACGTCACGAATGAAAATTACTACTTGTGCACTATCGGTTGGTTGCACCTGTAGATTCATCCATCGCTACAGAACAAAACACACTCCTCGCACTTGAATTTGAAATTGCCAAATACATTTGCTGCCAGATCCTCCGCGTGCCTAGCTAATGTTCGAAACAACTTGAGCCTTTGACGGGCAAAGCACATCAACTGAACATTGAAGACATTCTTTGGCAACCTCTCCGTCAATAAAGGGCTTTCCACATTTTGGCAATTTTTCTGCTATCGTGTAGCTAACGTGAACACTGTTTACAGGCTGTTTATTTACCTAGGAGAATAACGACTGCTGACAATTTAGCGTGTCTTTTAATTCACTTACTTTTTCTCTCCGAAAATGTCCCTCCAATCCAGCATATTTCGCACTGTGCTTCGTATCATAATGTCTCTTGATGTTGTATTGTTTCATTACTGCAACGCTCTCATTGCAAATAAGGCAAATTGCCCTACTCTTAAGCTCAAAAAAAAAAAAAAAAAAAAATGTAATGGGACGATCACTTTTTTTGAAAAAATCGCACTTAATCGCTAACTTTCCTTCTCTTGCTATCACAAACCCGCCGTTATGCACATATTCAAAGACAAGACGCTTCTGCTGACTGAGCGTTCCACTCGGCTGAGGTCAACTACTCGGCTCCATTCTTATCGTCAACCAATCACCAGCTTTATATCCACCTGCTCCCTTCTTAATCTCAGGGTCACGCAAACGTTCTCCTCCTAGCATCCATTCCTCTTAATTTGATAGTGGCAATTTTGGGGAATAGAATGCATAAGTGGCAAAAAGGGGACGGACACTAGCTGACACTTTTCACTTCTTTCAGACACTAGCAGACACTCTTTCACTTCTTCCGGACACTAGCAGACACTTTTTCACTTCTTCCAGACACTAGCAGCCGGCGTTTACGACTCCAATAGATGGTAATTATATTTTTTTAAATTACGTAATGCAAAATTTTATGGTGAATTATGTTTTGCAAATCACAAAATTACTAACATTATGTTAGGAATCATTGTTATTTTTTTTGAAACTTAAATCCTGCCCCCTTCTTACGAATACATTGTATTTATTCCCCATTGTGGTATTCGGCACATACGAATCTCGCTTCCCCAAACGAAATTCCGCCCCTGTTAGAACGTTCGGCTGGCCACCCATAGCCCACGAGCCGCGTGTTGAAGACCCCTACTGTAGACGAAAGCGCATGTCGCCGTTGGTTCCAAAATTTCCGTCAAGGACCTAGAAGCTGCACAAGTCATCCACATTCTGGACGTCCATCAGATGTTTCTGAAGAGGATCTTAACCAAGCCATGTAAAATGACCAAGATCTTAGGGTACGTTTATGCTGCAGCCTCGCTGCTGGCACATCGCCAAGCTGTGCACGTGGATGCCTGGCGATGATGAAACAAAACCATAAATCTTTACAGGCTCATTTATCGTGGAGCAGCGGTGTTATATGCGATCATCGCCACAGCGATGATATCAAACTGGTTTGTTTTTCGAGCCTCGACCATCGCCAGGCATCCTCAAACTTACGCTGTAATTGGTTCCTTCAAGGCCACTCTTCCCGTCCATTGACCCACTTTCCCAACCGAGTGTGAAACTCCGCAGTCATCTCTCTCGTATCTTTATAAAAACCGTGTTGTGTTTTTATAAAAGCAAGTTTTATTTGTGCAGTTTTCCTGTGATTTGAATTGGTTTTTTTTTTGTTTTTTTTTTTCTTCTTGGATTGATTAAGAGTTTTCCTAGCATAAGGCTTCATCATATGTCTCTCTTATGGGACAACAGGCTTCATCACCTATGAACACATAGGAGGCTTGGATGTCAGTACTTGGTAGGAAGTTATCTTCAGGAATGTTAAGCACACCCCTTTTCATTCTGTCATACAAGGCAGACTTTCTAAAAGTGCCCCCATCACTTTGTTTTCCATAGGCTCCGACCTCAATGAAAATAAATTTACAGTGTGCATCACTGACGGCCTGCAGAACTGCTTAAAAGTAGCTTTTATAATTAAAGAACATGGAGCTTGACCATTGAAGGCAAATTATTCGGATGTGCCGGATGTGCTTTCCAACGATAGATCCTAGACAGTTAGGGAATCTCCATTTCTTGTTAAACATCTCAGCGATTTCTTTGAATTCTTCTGCAGTTGGTTGCTTCATACGCAGTGGTTGTAAAACTTTCCATAACACTGGTAAAGTCTGTTTGACAATAAGAGATACAGTCGTGATTCCTATAATAATAAAAGCGATGTGAACAGCTGCAGGGTAAATGCTCCTTGGCGAGCATCGCAGCTACATGCAAGCAGCGAGGTGCCTGAGCGAGCATCTATGTGCCAGCAGCGAGGCTGCAGCATAAACGTATACTTACCGTTGAAGAATTATCACAAACGTTTTCTGTACACAGAACAACAATAGTGCATGCGTTTGTGTTTATCACAAAATCGAACCAGTAAGTACCACATGACCTATCCGCAGGATATCGATCGGACAGAATGACCACCTGTTTTTCTTGCTTGTGCATCACAGAAATGAACCTTTCTTGTAACGATTAGCTACAGGTGATGAAAACTGGATCCTTTACAGAAATGTAAAGCGTCAAAGGACTGTATACCGAGTTAGAGAACCTGTTCCATCGACACCAAGTAAAGGACTGCATCCTAGAAAAGTCCTGTTAAGTGTATGGTGGGATGTCAAGGAGCGATTCCCTGGGAGCTACTTGCACATAATCAAACGATAAATGCTGACCTATACTGCTAATAGTGGGAAAGGCTAAAATAAAATTGAAATCTAAGCGTCCAGCACAGGTTAGTCACAAAGGCGTCACCATGTAACATGACAACGCATGATCCCATACAGCTTTAGCCACTCAGAGAAAAATACTGGACTCTGGTTGGGAAGTTTTACCCTTCCCCACTTATTCCCCAGAGCTTTCACCTACGGACTGCCACGTTTTTCGTTCTCTTCAGAACAACTTCGCGGGAAAAACTTTCAGGGAAGTTGAAGATGTCGAAACTGCATTACAAGAGTTGTTTTTTTTATTCCAAAACGGAGTTCTAGGGAAGGTAAATTCAATTACTACCTGAAAGATAGCAAGAGGTCATAGATAATAATGACAATTATGTAAAAGAATAAAGATGTTATTTATTCGAAAACATTTCTTTTTCTTCTTTACTAAAAAAGCTGGTAGTACTTTCGCACACATCTAAAAGCTATGACAAAATTGGGCTGAGTTATAAAATGCCTCAAGACAGAAAACACTGGCTGCTAGTAAAGAAGGATTTCCTCCTGAATACCAAAAGAGAAAGGAACGAATAAAAGTTCCAGCGATGGTTGGAAAATCTATAAAAAAAATTTAATAGTGTGCATTTAAAACATTGTTCAAAGAGTTGTGTATTTGTAGGGTTGCCAAAAAATGCTTGGATGGATTCCGAATTTTTCGAGGACTTGTTTTCACAAAATTTGTCCCTTAGATTTTTTAAATCAGAAAATCCTGTAAGAAAGGCAATTCCTATTGTTGATAACATGCCTGCTCGTTCTAAGGAGCTAAACACTGGAGATGTAAGGGTAATGTTTTAATCACCAAATAGCACTTCATTGTGCCAACCCATTAAACAAAGTGTTTTGGGGACATTCAGGAAGAAATATTGCTGTACATTTCTTACTTCACTAGTGCAGGTGCTCCTTGAAGGAAAACAAATTGCAGAATGTAAAGTATATCCCTAGAAAGTTTGCTGGGTGTCTCAAGTTCAACCAAAAGCACTAATCCCTCCATAGAGAAAATTACTGGATGAAAAAAAGCAAAGAGAAGGCACAAGTGCATCAGTGGAGGAAAAGCAGAAGAAATGCGCGATAACGTTGCTCCTTTGTTATAGACAATCCCAGTCTGTGAAGAGGCGAATAAGGATGAACGACATGAGAGAATGGTTGCATCAAAGTGGAGAAACAGCTGACATATAACGACATAGTAGATCTTATGAATTGCTTTGGCGAAAATCATTGAGATGGTGATACTGAAGAAGCAGAAAATATCCCTAAATAATTCATAATGACAGATTGAAAGCTATCGAAATTAAACTAACAAAAAAAAAAAAAAAACACACACACACACACAAGGGAAAAAGGCGACCACTAGGAACTTTATACGATGATGAGAAACACAAGAAAAAAAAGGGGGATGTTACTAATTATTTTTCTAGTTTCATAAAATCAACATGCATGTATTTTTGTGCAGAACACTGTTTTGTTTGTTATTTATGTTTAAATTTTTTATATCGTATTTATAATGAAACGAATATGAAGAACACAATATTTCGTTAATATGTAATTGTTTTCAATATTTTTTATTAGATTTCCGTATTATTCGACATTTTTGATTATTCTATTCCCGCTCGTTTTCCATTAGGTCGTATAATCAGATATCTACTGTTTGTTCCTGGATGCAAGTAGTGACGGAGGACAGTTTTTTTTTTGTTTTTTTATTTCCGCAGTGGGAGATCTTTTTCTACAGTTTCACTGTGTTTATAATTCTGTATAGTCAATCGGTCGGTCATATCTGTTTATATCAAATGTACAATTTTTTTCAATGCTAAAAGCAAAGGAAAAGCACAAGCGCATCAGTGGAGGAAATTATTGAAATGATTAAATTAAGTATCCTATGAGAATGTATGTAGTATTTTCCTCATTTTGTCGCGGATTATGTTTCTCAGAGGACTTTTCTCTCAGTCAGTGATTTATTAGATGTGAGTCAGAACTTTTTTTACCGTGCGTTTTAATTTTTTCTTTGCCTAAATGTTGTCTTCTTTTTTTTTTTTTTTTTTTTTTGTTATGGGGCACAGTATGAAGAATTAAATAAGTATCCTCCTAAAAATCCATGCGATGGATTTTCCATTTACTAATAATAGCAAACGTGGAGCTCGTTTCGTGAATTGCAATGATGAGTTACCTCATTTCGAAGCGGTGTACGTTAAACTGTTTGATGGCGATGAAATGTTCCGTTGTGATGTCACAGAGATAAACTGAGAAAAGATAAAACTAATCCTGTGGAGATGTTGATGTGTTAACTAAGCTGTGATAAGTTATCACTGCAAATACTGGAACGTTTTATCTTTTCCTTTTTTTCTTTTTTTTTAATCTTTTGCTATATATACACGCATAGTTCTTAGTTTTTTCCATCGTTGTTTCTATTTTGCTGTGCGACCAAGAAATAAGGGCTCAATGATGCCTATGAGTAATAGCAGTTTTAGCGCCAGGTTTGAAAGTCGTCGTGATCATGCGAAATAAAATCGGCAGTTCAAGTATTCGAGATTGGCATGCAGTAACCAGTTAATAACACAAATTCTCTGAAGTTTCGTTGGAGGCAGAGAGCAGAGATCAACTTTTTGAACAGAAAGTTTTGTTTCACTGCTGTATTCAATAGGCTGCCCAGCGAAACGTCGAAAGCTTTATAAATACTACCTTTTTTTGAAATTCTATCATTGAAGCAAGCTCATTTCAACGTATTGATTTGAAGTCATGTAGATGTTGGAATAAACCAAATCGCAGACCCAGAAAGTTGAGGTTTGTTCTTAGTCTCTGTCAGAACTTCGAAGCAGTTCGTAATTGACTGCCAGAACTTCAAAGCTGCCCTTAATTGACTAGCGCATACGCACCTCGATTTTGTGGGAAAACATTTACAGGCTGTTACTTTTCAGCATAGCTGTTACTTCAGCCCCTAATGTGCTTGATTAGCTCTCGTTTGTTTGGGAAGAAAATATTTCTACGAACCGCTCGCTATCTGTTTGTCGTATGCTAACAAATGTTCAGATTAACCAAGTGCACTGTCCAAATAATGTAGACTCTGCTAATCATGTTCTAAGATGCTGTGCGTAGGATTTCCTCTTCAACTGCTGTCATTTCACGGAAGGTATATTCGTTTATTTCGGAGTCTTAAGGCGTATTCATATAAACTCTGTCGTTTAGAAATTCCTTCGGGGATACATCTATGTTGGCGATCAAACGATGATATGAACGTCGTTTGAAACAACTTTTTCTTCACAAAACGGTCTGTTTGTCTCAGCCAGACTACAATCCTCTTCTGAAACTTGCTGAATGTGACACAGACATAGTTTGTTATTCATCTGACAGACGAATTCATTCAACAGCTGTACGTGTCGTTCGGAATTTAGCGTATCAGGAGAAAATATGCAGCTGATAGTTCGCGTTGCATGAGATTCGACGTCATAAAGAAAGCTCCTGTAGATGTAAGAACGGTTCCTGAGAATTATTGATTTCCCATGTACGAACCATCTGTGAGTCTGCAGTAGCGTTCGGATATAGCCATGTTTCATTTTATACTCATTTACATTTCAGGTCCTAGAAACGCACGTGATCCTCTGCTGAGTAGAGTATATCGTTAAGACATTTATATATTGAACAAAACCTATATAGTGCTACGCTAAACAGCACTACCGTGAATAGGTTATAACTTAGAGGCGACGTCAGCAGCATGACTTACACTCTGGATGAAAAGACGTTAACTAAAAATTTAATTTGCTTCCATCCATATTTTGTAACAGATACAGGCGTGGGGCCAAAGAAAAGAAACTCTTTTGGTAGTTCCGGGAGATCTTGACTTAGTGTATTATGCTAATTGGTGGCACGGCATTTAGGGAGATGAGATGATTATGGCGTTGCACATGTGCCACTGATGGTGGGAATTCACTGTACAGTAGAGACTTTTTCTATTACGGTACTCGTCATTTCTCCACCCCTTTTCCTCAAAAAATCACAAATATGATTTTCTACACCAGTGACGTTGCTTTTCGAAAGGCCATGCCGCCTCACGAATGGTCCACTAAACACAAAATTTTGGAACCTTTTGATACATTTGTTTTTAATACTGCCATCAAAATATTCATTTAGATTTTCTCCAGATTTTCACACTTACAATTTACTTGTTTCCTTAGGCGGTATTCTCATGCAAATTTATCCACAGCATCTCTCTTTCTCTTCCTTCATGAATCCACTTTAAGATTACGCTGATCAACAATGGAAATGTATCTGACTTTAAAATATTTATTTCGTATTGTTTCAGTATGTTAAAAACAAATATGACGTTTAAAACGCTTAGTCAGCTCTCATTTCCGAGATACAGCCCATTTATGATGTTTTAGTATATGTATATGAAATGAAGCGTGTGGCGCTCCGAGCGGCTAATTAAGGTAGTACGTAAGGCAAATATAGGGGTTGGCAAACCTGAGAGCGGGAATGAAGGGTCACTGTAGATCTTCATTTGTTCATCAATAACTTGTTTTAGTTCATTGTCTGTTTACAGCTTGCTTGGAGTGAAAGTTATAGTGTCGTTCCTTTCTTCGTTGCTGGTTGATTTTGTGGTCATACTTAACTTGAAAAGCCAGGATGCCACGTCAATGCTTAAACAAATCTGGCATTTTTTGTTATGTTTGTGGTGATGCGACATTTGCCATCCAGAAACTCCCAATTACTTCACTCGAGACATCCTACCACCATAATTTTGGTATGAAAGTAGGGGATCAAGACAACGTGGGCACCTCATGTTTGCCGCAATTCTTGTTCTGTGAATCGACGTGGATGGATCCGTAAAAATGGACGTTCAATGCCCTTTGGCATCCCTATGATTTGGAGAGAGCCGACAAATCATGTAGATAACTGCTATTTCTGCATGGTGCCTCCTATTAAGAAAGGTATATCAAGAAAGAGGAAGTTGAGCATGAAATACCCAACATCCTGTCAGCTATTCGACCAGTGCCACATGGGGACGATCTGCCTGTACCGAACCCACCATAGGAGTACAGTCTGGACTCAGATGACGAACAAGACAGTACGGAGGCGACACCATACCCATGCACTGAGGCTTCGACATTACAGGATCCTGATTTCGCACCTGAGTCACTGGGTGAGCCACACAGATTTACCCAAGGTGTGCTAAGTAATTTAATTCGAGACCTGGACCTACCAAAAGACAAAGCTGAGCTTCTAGGTTCTAGGCTTCAACAGTGGAATGTTCTAGAACGTAATGTTAAAGTGTCAGTGTGCAGGAGTCGGCAGAAAGATTTGTTTCCATATTTTAAAAAAGATAATAACCTAGTTGCCTGCTATGATGTGAATGGTTTGATGACAGCTTTGAATGTGGAGCACACGCCACAGAACTGGAGGGTATTCATAGACTCATCAAAGCTTAGTTTGAAAGCTGTGTTGCTAAGCAATGGCAATTCTCTTCATTCTATTCCTGTAGGCCATGCTGTCCATATGAAGGAAACATATGCAAATATAAAATTACTTCTGGATGCAAGTACACAGACCACCAATGGCAGATCTGTGGAGACCTGAAGGTGATTGCAATATTGCTGGGCATGCAGTTGGGATACACCAAGTACTGCTGTTTCCTGTTTGAGTGGGACAGTCGGGCTAGATCCTCACACTACAACAGAAAAGACTGGTCTCCAAGGGAAACTCTGCGACCCGGGGAAAAGAATGTCCAGCACAGTCCTCTGGTTGATCGAAGCAAAATTCTTCCGCCCCCTTTATACATCAAGCTGGGCCTTATGAAAAACTTAAAGGGGATGAACAAGGATGGAGAAGCTTTCAAGTACCTGAGAGACACATTTCCACGGCTGAGTGAGGCTAAAGTGAAGGAAGGAATCTTCATTGTTCCTTAAATTCGTGAACTTCTTGTGGACGAAAACTTTCAAACAAGTAGTCCAGGGCAATGAGCAACCAGCTTGGGAAACCTTTATAATTGTTGTGCATGGCTTTTTGGGTAACTAAAGAGCTGCAAATTATGTTGAGCTTGTAAACAGCCTTCTAGACAAGTATCATCGCTTAGGCTGCAACATGTCCCTCAAAATGCACTTTCTGCACTGCCATCTAGATTTCTTCCCAGAAAACTGCGATGGAGTGAGTGATGAGACTGGTGAGCGGTTCCACCAAGACATTTTAACAATGGAACGAAGATATCAGGTTCGGTGGAACTGTTCCATGCTTGCAGACTACTGTTGGACAATGACAAGAGATGCCCCAGAACAGGATTACAGGCGACAAGCAAAGAGAAGGTGCACTCATTTGTAGGCCCTTTTTTCTGTATTTCATGTAGTAATTTCAATTCCTCTCTCTATGTTTTTATCGTTTGGTTTATTGTATTTTGTGTAATTTACGATTGATTGAATAAAAATAACGTCCATTGACATTGTAGTGTTACTGTATAATATAATACTGTTGAAATTTGCTTTTCGCTATAAAGATATATACATGAATATGTTGTGTATCTCCGAAACTACAGCTAATAAAAAAAAAACTATTCGTTTTCTTCGACCCGAAATTAGTAAAGTTTAACTACTTTCATTAAGGAAAAATATATATATATATATATTGTGTTGAGCAGTGTTATAAGACACCTTTGTTGTGCAGGCAACAGCGACGTTTGAATTGACCGTGCACATTCTTCCACCGGAAGGTTTCGCCCTCTTTCTAATGACATATGGATTCTCTGAGTCTTTCGCCAAAGCACACCACTTTAATTTATCATTTTAGTTGTACGCACCACGACCTAACTGCGTTCTTTTCTACCTCTCCTGTTGTTGCGTGACAGCGGTGACTTAAAAACGATGAGGGTAGGGGTGGCAGAGACCTTATATGCTATACGAACCCAACCAATTGTAACTCGTGAACTGCTGAACTTTTCAAATGGTATTTGATACACTGCTGTAAGTTTCCCCTCCCTATCCATCATTCTCTGCTTGTTTCTACTCTATAGCTATTTGGCTCACCACATACATAAAAGCGACCCCTTAGGGTAGTCAAGACGGGTCTCTCCGCACTGCATCGCATCTTATATTCTGAACTCGAAAAATCAGCATCAATAAAGATCTGTTGAAAAAACATTTTTTTTTTTTTTCGTGGTTAAGTATTTATTCTGCACAATCGACGCTTGTAAAGCCATCATCTAATTTTGATGTGATAAATTTGGTGGAAGTCATTGTACTCTCGGTGAAAACACAACGAATAACTCTCGGAAACGCCAGTGCAGGTGGAACATCATTTTAATGAATTTCGAAATAACGAGATTTTCAGTACAGCGATTTTTTCCGCATAATTGAATGGACTTCCATAACTAATTGTAAAAAAGGAGATTGTTGTATCGAAAAATTATAGTGAAATGCTCACTATAACAACATAATGTGACATACACTTTTTTTCAAATCATTTTCTTAAAATCGCGGAAATCTTTTAGGAGTCTTTATATAAATCAAATTAGATATGTGCTTTCTTCCAGAATATTGGTGACTTGAAAAATATGTCTGTATACGTCCATATGCCCAATTGTGAACGGTGTTCAAAACTTATCCTTTAAGGAAATTGATTCCAGGAACCATTACGGCATCATCAATAAACTCTCCAGCTAGCTTGGCAGGGACGGATCCAGAGGGAGGCACTGTGGACCAGGGCTTGGGAGATAAGGGCTGGTCCTTAGCTCTCCACCCCCTGAAACACGCAGGCAAAGTTGATGACGTAGCTGCGCTGGCTCTTCGGAAGCCAAGAGCCACGAGGAGCTATGCTCTAACGGACCACCAGAGGAAAGGCACCTTCAGTTAATGTTATTACCGTATTTAACAGAATACAAAGTGTCATCTATTGCAATGCTAACTAAAATATTAAACTCTGCCTTTTTCGAAAATAAAAGTTAAAGATTTTGATTCTTAAAATCAGAAAACATTGATGTAATAGTATAAATGCGATAATTTTAAACGAACAATTTCTGTCATGCATGCGTTTTCTTTAAAAAGTATTTTGCTTAATATACTAACCCTATTTTTCTGATGTCGAAAACTCAGTGTATCTTTCCTTTTTTTTTTTTTTTTTTTGTAATTCCCTAGAATTAGTGGTTTAAAAACTTCCTCTCTCACAAACATTAGTTGTTTAAAACCTGTAAGACACGGAAAGCTACTGAGTTCTTCAAACTCTGCAAAAGTAGTTCAAACACTCTGTTAATGTATAAAATCAAAATTATTTACTTACATTTTATATCCATCATGATTTCTGAAGTTCACTGCGTTTAAAAAGGGGTGAATAAAATTTACTTCATGAAGTGAAGATATGTTCCTTATTGCACGAACTGGAAACTGTTTTCTTCATTGCACCAAATGTGAAACTTTTTTTCTTCATTGCACAAACAGGAAAAAAAAAAAAAAAAATTACGTTTTTTAATCAATTTTTTCATTTTCTGCAGAGCTTTCCTGCGCGGCACTAATAGTGAATTTCTGTTCAGAAAACGAATTCGAATAAATGTTCGGATTCTGCAAAACAGACGAATAGCATCTTTGTTGACAGATGGGAAACGTTTTTCTAGCTCATTTATGAGTTCCCGAATAACACCTTTTCCTTTTCTAAATGTCCTGCCATGAACTGCGCAGAAAATCGGTTTTAAACTGTTTCACAGTATTATTCCAAGAACATGATGGTACTGTCAAACCGCCAACAGATATTAGTTTTACCCAATTATCTTGAACAGAATTAGTATCGGGGCAGTTTTTAGAAATAGTTCCTAAAGAAGGATCTTTATCGCGAACGCGATATGCTATGTATCCAGCTATGTAGGCCATGGCTTCCTGGTCAGAAATGGAGAGTTCTCTTGACTGCTCGTTCAAGTCAATCTCCCAAGCAATTGGAGATGCGTCTTCAAAAAATTCAAAGTTCATATCCTCACAGCTGTTTTCGGTCGAAGTCATTGTCACCAGATCCTTTACTTCTGCATTTCTGAAAGCATTTTCCAACAGTTCAGATGTTAAATAAACACCCAGGCTCTTAAGAGTTTCTGCTTGGGATTCAGTCGTATAAACGTTTTCGTTAAAAAAACGGAAATAAAATTCAACACTCAGTATACAACTTAAATAAAACACAACGTCAAACAAATACTATAAACCAAGAAAAGAAAAGACGTGGGCGTACAAAACCAATAACAGAGGAAAATTGGATCCTGTTGGCAGGTTGACAAACGAACTCAGGGAGCAGGCCAGCGCGATGACGTAGAAACAAGTGACCTACCCATTTTCCACCCTACCTTCCAGACACGGGTCGGCATTCAGTCTCTCAAAGGGACGGACTAGCCCTGACTGTGGACGGCGCCCCTCCTCAGGAGCCAAGGAAAAGTTTTGAGTTGTTAGGTTCTTAATAACAAATTGAATATTTTTTCGTGAAAGAAAGTATCATTTAAAAAAGAATATTATTTTCGTTGATTAATTGGAAGATTTCAGCGATCGATTTTATCATTCGGAACTAATGGGGATTTGTATTTTCCGTTGGTAATTTCACGCTGCGTACTCGTTATTTTGGCAACACTACTACTGACTAGAGGAAGGCGCCGGCCCCTCACGAAAATCCTGGATCCGCCCCTGTCTGTAGCTCGATAAACGACATTAACCATGGATCTAGCTAGATGTTTGCTCTCTGCTATGTCTAGGGAGGTCATTCCTAAAGAGAGCAGAAAGCAAACAACTAGCTTAGATCCATGGTTAATGTCGTCTACCGAGCTAGATGGAGAGTTTATTGGTAATTCCGTATTTGTTCCTGGAATCAATTTCCTTTAAAGGATAGTAGAAATTATTCAATTTTTTCACTTGGAAGAATTGTAGCAATTTATGTGTAAGCCGTTTACACCTTTTTATTTATTTTTTCTCAATTTTAAGACGCCCTACCTTTAACATATTGAGTTACTGCAAATTGTGAAAATAATTTACTAAGCACTTCAGCGTGCATTTAGTTTATCTGACTTTTTATCTTTTGTGATGCTTTTTGATAACATTCTATTATTTCATGTATGTATATTACTAATGATTTTCTTTTTCTTCTGTTTCTAGGTAAGTGTCTATTGTTTTTCAAGGCAGATGGTTGTTGCTTCATCGAAATGGTTTTATTCCATGATGAAATGAAACTAAGGTAACAAAATATTATTGCATATTCTGTCGTATTCTACAAAATGATAGTTTTCGCATAATGAACATTTCACCAAACTTCTCTTGTTTAATATAACTTTAAATTTCATAGATTTTAGTTTTCATAAATGGATATAAAACGTTACCACGTGTCATCTGCATTCGCATCCTCATCACTCGCGAAACGTTCTTAAAACTTTCGTGAACAAAATTGTTAGTTTTTGGTCGTAATCGCGATATTGGATATAAATGCAGCCCCGAATAATAGGATTTTAGTTGTGTAGCACTGGTTGTGAAATCTTTTTACTTAATTGGACATAATAAATCGTAAGATCTTTTCAGGAACTATTTTTAGTTGTGACGAAAAATCTACTTGCTTCCCGCAATCTAGAAATTCTGGATCTCTTCTTTTTTAGCTTTCTAAACGCTTTCTCTCGGAAACGTTTTCTACATTTGATGTGTCGTTTTAATGATCCCATACACCACTACAAGCAAACTAGTTCCTGGTCGTTAAGATAACAATCAACTCATGGCAGCGAACGTATTGGATCTCATGTAAAACATTGGTGTTTTGTTGGGTACAAAATTGGTTTTCAAATTACTTCAGTTTTCTTGTCCATAGTAGTCATCATCATCATCATCATTGTCAACCATTATCAATCCACTGCTGGACGAAGGTCTCCCCAAGTTTCCTCCACAACGGTCTGTCTTGTGCCAGTCTCCTCCATGTCACCCCTGCATACTTTCGAATTTCATCCACCCATCTCCTATGTGGTCTTCTTCTGGGTCTTTTCCTGTCCCTTGGAATCCAATCTAAAATTTCGGCTGTCCATCGATGATCTGTCCTTCTGGCAGTATGTCCAGCCCATTGCCATTTCAGTAAATAGTGATAAATAACTATCCGATCCTTCGCATGAGACATTGATGTTGTGCTTGTCGGTCAGTTTTGGTGATATCTCTTCATCAGAGTTAGTAACCCCACAGGAGGGTTAAGCGGCTCCTCCAAGCAGTCCAATAAGACGAACTTCTATTTTGTTTTTCGATTTTGATTCCCTCCCAGCCTTCCTCGGACCAGCAATTAGTATTTCAAAATTAGTAATTGCCAATTATTTGTGTCTTATCATATTTATTGGGACGGTATTAAGAAGAAGGAAATACATAAAAATGCCACTGTAAATTTTATTAAAGGCGATATGGCATTAATATTATTAATATTCTTGCAAAGATATGCTTATTTAATCACGATCTGTTGCAGTGTGTGTGTGTGTGTGTGTGTGTGTGTGTGTGTGTGTGTGTGTGTGTGAGAGAGAGAGAGAGAGAGAGACTTAAATTTGAAGTCGTACTGGAATAATTATGCTTTTTTTCATTGTTTTTTCATTAAAGTTAAATAAAACTGCAGCTTCATTTACTGTATGTTCTTAAAAAAATACACTACGAAATTATTACAAACCTGAAATTTCAACCCACCTTTGTTCAGTTGATAACTGTGTGCTATTATAAGTTTCAATACCAAAACAAATATAAAACAATCCATATTAATTGGTGTAGAAAAAATATATATATAATCTTCCCGCAAGCTTTCCCCGTCAGCTTGCGGGAAGATTATATTTTTTCCTACACCAATAAATACGGATTGTTTTATATATATATATTTTTTGGTATTTTGGTATTGCTAACCAACAATTTACTCATAAGTTTCACTGTTTTATCTCTATAGTTTAATTGTACATGTCCTTATTTGCTTCATTAATTTCGAAAGGAATCTTGAAAGACTGCAAAGTGAGATTTGGCGTCTATTAAAGCATTTAAGAAGCTTTTACATTCTCTAGATTATGCATGTCAAGTTGCATTGGCAAAGGCATCACCAAAATGAAGGCTATATCTGAAACTTGCATGGAATCTCCTCGCGAAAGAATTGTTGTGATCACTTGGAAAACTTCTGAGGAATTTCAGTTAGGAAGAAGGCCTGATCTTTCGCTGGATTTGACAGACATATTATGTGGGACCCATGTAGACGCTCTGCTGCTTTCAGCGGTGTCTTGTCGTAACTGCGGAAGTCCAGATTCTATGGCCGTACATACTGTATGTTCAGTGGCTGCGCGCTCCCTGGAATTTCTCAATAACCTCCTCTGACTGAAATGCGTTCCAGTAACTTACGGAAGGTGAATGGTGCGCAGTTTCATTTAAAGCATAACTTTTTTTAAGGGATTGGGATATGGATCAACGGTGAAAATTTGAATATATGACATGACAAATTTTTATTTATTCATTCGAGCTAGAGTTCGCTTTAGATTTTAAGTTTCGTACCAGTAATTGACGGTAATAAATAAAGCGTTTAAAAGTCAGAAAGAACAACAGATTACGGAGGGGGGTAAAATAAAACAGACACGGTGTCTTTTGATAAGTAAACGCCACACTAGTAAGATGAATGGATTTCTATCTTCAGTGACGGATAATTAAAAAAATCTTTTAATGCCATTTTCGGGCATCTTTTTGTGCTCAACGATATTCAGCGCAACTATTCTGTGACTGTAAAATTTTTTCCGTGGTATTCAGTAGAAACTGTAATGTTTTCTCAGTTAACACGTACACGGCTGTACGAATGGTGATTTTCGCACTGCATTCCAGCATGATGAAATGTCCTCCGTCTGCGATTTAATGGTCTCCATGGCGGAAACGGGAATGATTGGAAATTGTAGCTTCACCTCAAAAATCTTGTTTTCATTTGTTGCTGATGTAATCGTGGGTCAAAAGACTGCTTTTTCCCAGATAATTGTAGTCCGTAGCTTCCCAATTACGGAAGCAAGCATTGTATTGGGTTGGAAAGAAGTAATGTCCGATGACGATGTATTCCAAGTCGAAGCCTGTCCACGGCGCGCATTGGCCACTGAGATTGCGCTGCACACCGGCATGGCATCAGCAGGTAGTGGCTTAAATCAGTGACGGTTTGCCGTTAGAAGGCGAAGAGTGTAAGTAAGCGCCAGCCAACATGGAAGAGGACAAGGCACACGTCCGCAATTGCGTGCAGTGCTGTATGAGTTTCGTCGCGGTAGCATCCCGCAAGTACTGTAAGGAACATTACCAGTATGTACCCTAATGCAATATCACATCGTTAGTGTTGACGTTGGTTCGAACGGTTTCGAGAGGGAAATTTTGACTTGTCAGACCGTCCCAATGCCGGAAGATCCGCGAAGTGGATATGGACATACTGAAGACCTTAGTGGAGACCGACCCACGTGTGACCATGCAGGAGTTGGCCTAGCAGCCGGGGACTACCCAAACGAGCATTATCATGCACCTGCGTCAACTTTGGAAGGTGCACAACAGAGAAGTTTGGGTACCTCATCAACTCACAGTTACGCAAATCGCATGAATGCATGCTTTTCCCTTGTTGCACGTAACCAAATTGAACCGTTCTTGGACCGCATTATGACAAGTGACGAGAAATGGGTTGTACATGACAATGCCTGCGCCCGGAAACGGTCGTTTGACCCAAAACAGAAGCCCATGCCGACTCCCACGTAAAGTCCTGCTGCCTGTTTGGTTAGGGTACGCGGAGTGTCGTGTTTTTGAGCTGCTGCCGGACACCACCACTATCACCGCCGATGTGTACTCCGTCAGCTCGACGATCTGCAAGCATCGCTGACGTCGAAACAACTGGCACTGCTGAACCGCAAGGTCATCCTGCTACAGCAGGATGGAACGAGACCTCGCACAGCACTCGTGACCTGACACAAAATCAGAGACCTAAGCTGGGAGCTGCCGCTGCCCCCAGCCTATACCTCGGATATTGTCCCATGCGACCATTACCTTTTCCAGTCGTTACACTACCTTTAAAGAGCTGTATGCAGAATTTAAACTTAACCAATTTGTTAATGTAGGAGCCTGGAACTCTTATCTCAATTGCTGCATAAAAAATAACCATATCTTATATAATAATACTCTCTATACGCAAGTGAACGGTATACCCATGGGAACATCAACCTCCACGAATATTGCTAATCTATTCCTGTTCTTTAAAGAATACAAATTCATTAAAAATCACCCCTCCTGCTCAGATAACTACCTTTACACATTTAGATATATTGATGATCTGCTGTGTATCAATAATTCAGAAGTTATAGAGAGTGATTTTGATAATATCTATCCTAGCTCTCTTAACTTATGTGAAACCAACCACAGTAATCAGGAACTTGAGTTCCTAGACTTAAGCATTAAGCTCAACAGAGGTAACCCATCTATTAGCCTCTTTGATAAAAGAGTTAATTTTCCTTACAAAGTAATTAAATATCTACACTGGAATAATAACATATCAACCAAAGTAATTGAGAATGTACTAATTTCTCAGGTCCTAAGAATTTCAAGAATTTGCAGCAACAATTTGGACTTCAATTACCACATTAATATACTATTAGATAGTTTTCTAGAGAACGAAATTCCTTCTTCTTTCATCAAAAGAACTTTAAGAAAAATTATTCTGAATAATAGAGTAAGGTTGGCAGATCTGCTTTAATTTTCTACACAGTTAATAATATGATTCTGACCAATCAAAGCCGTAAGGATGTTGGCTAGAGGATGCCTATTAACTACTAAAAGAAACCTTAGTGCTATGGATATGAAGGTCCTATTAAAACAAAAAATTAAATAATATAGACAAAATCACAAAAAAAAAAAAAGCTTAAAAATCTGTTTATAAAAGAAAATAAAAACAAATAAAAAAGAAAACTAGTTATTCACTCACTAGAATAGCTATACTAAAAATAGTAAAACTAACATTAAAATTAATAAGATTCTGAATAATCTATAGAAGCTCACTAAGGTGATTTAATACATGCAAAAAGATTATTAAATACACCACTTGTGTATTTTATAATATTTTTCATGTATTCTGGAGAGTTACTTCTGCTCTTTCTGATCATACAGGTCCACAGTCTTAAGTATATATATTTTTTTCTCTGGTTAAAATCTCCGCGAGTTGGTTTCTTTCAGTGTGAGGAGGCCATCAGCCCCACCCACACTGCCCCCCAGCGACTAGGGAGTGGCAGAGGTGTTTGGACGTTTGGGGAAAAGGTCAGCCATGTTTCCTCTTGTGTGGAGAAAGTTTAGTTGCATAAGAGGTAAGCTCTCTTCATTGTCTTTGGGTTTTAGGTTTTATAAGTTCAATGTTTGTACTTCTTGTACTTTTTTCTCTGTTGTTTTTTGCTTTTTAGCATTTAGGCACTGGCTAGTCTGTTAACATTTTTTGCGGGTTTTAACTCTTTCTTTTCTTAGTAACTTTTGCGCGTCTTTTAGGAAACTTAGGCCCAGCAGCTGGCTAAGCGTAGTTCCTTTACTTTGCGCTGTATTTTCAAAGTAGTTAAGTTCTTAATAACTACTTAATTATGCACTTAAAGCACTGCTGAAATACTTTGTACATATTGCAACTAATTGTTTATGTCATATAACTTTCACAAAGCTTTTCTCTAGTTAATTATTGTCTTTAATTTATTCTCGTTTTTGTGTTGTCAGAAGTTGTGGAGTAGGGGGTTTTAGAATCAAGTTTTCTTTCAAAAATCTGAGTTTTAAAAAATTAATATTTCCTTTTTTAATTGCAATGTAAAAATTTGGAATTCTTTTGCATTGCTATTCAGGTTTAAATTCTCTCTCAGGCGAACTTGGCATTTCGTTATAGCTGAAAATTATTTCTAATTATTATGTCACTCTCACAACTTGAGTTCTCTTTAATCTTCTTCTCTCTGTTTAATAGTAACAGATGAAGAGCATGGGTCGGGCCATGAAAGTTATGGATGCAAGCAAAATTGTTAACTAGAGCTAGGTCATACAACTTTGCGGAGGTCATGACATATATATATTTTTTAAAAGAATTTTTGGTGGGCTTATTACTTGCATCTATGGCTTTGCAGAAACCCATTTCCAACTAGGTCTTTGTGGAAGTGAGAAAATTCAGAGTTTTTGCTGGTCAAGGCTATAAAGCCAAGGCTCAGTATTCTCGACACTTTATACATTCAGTTGTTTTATTTTATTTTTTATCTTTTCTCCTTTTACTCACACCGGTAGATACATAACCTTTTCTATGTTGTACTTGGTATGAGTCAAATATATATATATATTTTTTTTTTGCTTAGGTCTCTTCTTAATAGAATGTGAATTCTGAATTTTCATAACTGCTGCGTTGCGCGTTTTGATCTTCAGGTTATTTTGCAACTTTCGTTTTAAATTCTAAAGTTTTTCCTTAGTTTTCAGCTTTGCTCTTCAGTATATATATATATATATATGTTGTACTAGGTGTGAGTCAAAATTATATATGTATTTTTTTTGCTTAGGTATCTTCTTTATAGAATATATATATATATATATATATATATATATATAATCATCATTGTCAACCAATATCAATCCACTTCTAAGCGAAGGTCTCCCCAAGTTTCCTCCACAACGGTCTGTCTTGTGCCAGTCTCCTCCATGTCACTCCCGCATACTTTGGAATTTCATCCACCCATCTTCCATGTGGTATTCTTCTGGGTCTTTTCCTGTCCCTTGGAATCCAATCTAAAATTTCAGCGTCCATCGACGGTCTGTCCTTCTGGCAGTATGTCCAGCCCATTGCCATTTCAGGGATTTAACTCTGATCATGATGTCATCTACTCTTGTCATTTTTCGGATCCACGAGTTCTCTTCTTATCTTTCCTGGTTACACCAAGCATGCACCTCTCCATGCTGCTTTGAGTTGTCTCCAGCCGTAGTATGTCTCTTTTAGTTAAGGTCCACGTCTCTGCACCATACGTAAGCACTGGAAGGATGCATTGATCAAACACTTTTCTTTTAAGACATAATGGCATATTGCTCTTGAAAATTATGTTGTTTCTTCCAAAAGCTCTCCAGGCAAGTTTTGTACGCAGATTAATTTCCTCATCAATGTGACCCTCACTTGATATCTGCTGTCCAAGATAAACGTACGTGTCATATCATCATCATCATCGTTGTCAACCATTATCAATCCACTGCTGGACGAAGGTCTCCCCAAGTTTTCTCCACAACGGTCTGTCTTGTGCCAGTCTCCTCCATGTCACCCCTGCATACTTTTGAATTTCATCCACCCATCTTCCATGTGGTCTTCTTCTGGGTCTTTTCCTGTCCCTTGGAATCCAATCTAAAATTTCGGCTGTCCATCGATGGTCTGTCCTTCTGGCAGTATGCCCAGCCCATTGCCATTTCAGGGATTTAACTCTGATCATGATGTCTTCCACTCTTGTCATTTTTCTGATCCACGAGTTCCTCTTCTTATCTCTCCTGGTTACACCAAGCATGCACCTCTCCATGCTGCTTTGAGTTGTCTGCAGCCTTTGTATGTCTCTTTTAGTTAAGGTCCACGTCTCTGCACCATACGTAAGCACTGGAAGGATGCATTGATCAAACACTTTTCTTTTAAGACATAATGGCATATTGCTCTTGAAAATTATGCTGTTTCTTCCAAAAGCTCTCCAGGCAAGTTTTGTACGCCGATTAATTTCCTCATCAATGTGACCCTCACTTGATATCTGCTGTCCAAGATAAACGTACGTGTCTGTTATCTCCAGCTTTTCTCCATCAATCGATAAATCTTCATTTCTTGTAAAAGCATTGAACATCACTTTTGTCTTCTGAAAGTTCATTTTTAATCCCACTTCTTTACTTTTGTCAGCAAGTTCCTGGATCATACTCTGCAGCTCTGATGGGGTAGTTGCAAAAATGACTACGGCATCAGCAAAACGAAGGTGGGTTAGATAATCTCCATTAATCTTTATCCCCTTGTTTTCCCAGCTCAGCGACTGAAAAACACCCTCCAATGTGACATTAAAGAGCTTCGGAGATATGGTGTCACCTTGTCTCACTCCCTTTCCAATTTTTACGTGTGTTGTATTTTCAAACAGCCTAATCTTTGCACTTGCATTTTCATAGATGTTATTAATAATATTAATGTATGCATCTTCAATACCGCAGGTTTTCAGAGCCATTGTAACTGCCGATGGTTTCACCGAATCAAAGGCTTTTTCATAATCGATAAAAGCCATGCACAATGGAAGTTCATATTCCCTCGCTCTTTCAATTAGTTCTCTCAGTACGTGGATATGATCTATTGTGCTGTAGCCACTCCTGAATCCAGCTTGTTCTCTCGGTTGAGCCATGTCCAGTGTTACCTTCAAGCGGTGTGAAAGAACTTTAGTGAAGATTTTATAAACTACTGATAGGAGGCTGATAGGTCTGTAGTTTCCGAGATCCTCAATGTCACCTTTCTTATATAGCAGGATCATTGTAGCGGTGTTCCAATCCTCAGGAATCTTTCCTTCATTAAGGCATCGAGTGAAAATTTGGGCAGTACTGTTTCGATTTCTCCACTTGCTTCCTGTATGATGTCTACAGTAATTCCATCTTCTCCTGGAGCATTTCCTCGCTTCATGTTCTTGATTGCAGCAACTTCTGCTGGAAGGACTGGAGGAACTCTGGTACTGGTATCTTTCATGATGTCTGGATTGCATATATCATCCCTTTCATATAATTTGGAGTAGAAATCTTTCACTCTTGTCAAAATTTCGCCTCTATTTCTTGTTAGAGAACCATCTTCTTTTCTCAGTGCCATAATCTGTTTTCTTCCCTTACTGAGATGTCCCTTTGCAATCTTTAGGCTTTTGGTTGTTTTCAATTGCTTTCCTCACTAGTTCACAGTTGAATTTCCTTACGTCTTCAGTGATACTTTTTCTTACTGTCTTGCATAGCTCTATATATTCCACTTTGGAAGTCACATCTTCTTTAGTTGTCCTCATCTCTCTTCTTTTTTGCATCAACATTTTGGTTTTTCCTGATAATTTGTTCACGTGCAACTTGTTCTTAGACCCAGCTAATTTTGTTGCTGTTTCCATAAGAGCTTTGGTTACTTTTCTGTTAACTTCAGAGATGTCCACTTCTTCCGATGTTAGGTCTTCTAAAGCAGAGAGAACCTGTTCTTCAGTTCTAACTTGAAGGTATTATGGTGTTTTTTAAGGTTGGTTATGTCAATAGATTTTGTTTGTCTTATGAGCTTGCCACGTTCAAGTTTAGTGTTGAGGTGCATCTTACATCTCACCAATCTATGGTCACTACCTGTGTTGAACTTGTTTAGCACTGCAGTCTTCTATGACGAATTTTTTGTTACACATAATAAAATCAATTTCACTAGTCGTCCCATTTGGATGTCTCCATGTCCATTTCCTGTGTGGCTTTTTCTTGAAGAAGGAGTTCAAGATGAAAAACCCTTCTGCCTCTGCAAACTCAACGAGAGTATTTCCACGCTGGTTTCTGTTGCCATGACCGAATTTACCTACTGAAGTTTCATTCTGTTGCCGTTGCCCTATTTTTGCATTGAAATCTCCCATAATTATTTTCAAGTGCTGCTTACCTTTATTATTTAGACGACAAATTTCCTCATAAAATTCTTCAATTTCTTCTTCAGGATGACTTGTGGTGGGTGCATAAGTTTGAATAATCTGAGCCTGGTATCTTTTCGAGAGTTGGATAACAAGTCGTGCAGCTCTGTCAGAGGAACTTTCAACTTCTACAACTTTATCCTTCAGTTTCTTGTTTATTATAAATCCAACACCACTAGTTCTGCCAGTATCTGTCCCACGATAGTAGAAGAGATGTCCACTTTTCAGTTCGATGAGATCTTCTCCTTTTCTCCTTACCTCACTTAGCCCCACGATGTCCCACTTGATCCTTTGTAGTTCCTCTTCCAATTCAAGAAGCCTTGAATCAGAAGATAGGGAGCGTCCATTGTAAGTAGCCAAGGTCAGCATCAGATGGCAGCCTAGTCCGGTCCTCCGGGGATTCTTAGCACCCTCTGCCTTCATGTCGCACTGGCCGCTGCCTTGGCCAGGTACATTCCAGCTGCCGGAGACTGAGGGCCAAGATTTAAGTTGTGGAATCATTTTGGAGGGGTTTGGCCATAATTCACTACGCTGGCCAAGCGGGTTGGTGAGTGTGGGATAGAATTTCCTCTAATCCCGATGGTATAGTTATACCGCTATGGGCGGTCGTCAGAGCCCCTTTAGTGGGAACAGGATGCACCACGAGAAGGTGGGGTTGACATTTGTCAAGGAGAGGCTGTGATGTTACGCATCACCTGACCTTACATCCCTATATATATATATATATATATATATATATACCACACTTCCCCAAAGGCACAACTCCTCTTTCTTTCCCAACGAAACTTATCTGCATGACCTCGCGGAGCTGGGGAAATTTCCTCAATAAGTCCGGAAAAACGCCCGGTGGATTAGGCTGGCATCGAAGCAACGACATCTTGTTTGCGAAGCTGGCGTTTTAGCCGCTACACTAGTTTTCCACTTGCGTACGTTTGCTTAGCGGTGAGCCTCTTTCTTGCGCGATATGAAACGAAGGGTTCTCTTTTTAATTTTACAGTATCGCGAGTTAGTTTTTATAAATGTCCTTTTCATATAATTCATAAATTTATTTTTCGACGTATCGATTTTTTTTATTTACCTTAAGGGAACGTCACTCCCTTTCAGCGAGTGTACCAACTTAAAGACGTTTTCCAAAGTTTTGTGCTGTCGTTGTGGTCTTGAAAGGTGATTGTTTAATTAATATATTTACCCGTTCATGCCACATGCTGTTACATTTTTTAACGTTGTATCCCCCCTCCCTCACTGTCCGAAGCTAAATTTGTCCTAAATAGGAAATATATTTTATTTTACTTACCGTTATTTTTAGCAGCGAATTCCTCCTATCTCTTGTGTATTCAACTCATGGATGAGTACATTACATTAACGTGGCGTTGCTTTTTTTTTTTCTCTCAAGTACTTGATCATTTTGTAATGAAAATACCCATTTTCGTACGGGTATCATTTATATTTTTTTCCAACATAATGATTTTTCAATGTCTTTCCGCGATTCCTGTTTAAAGTCCGGAATTTCGTGTTATGAATGGGAATGGAGTGGGCGTGTTTCACGGCTGTTTTTATTCTCGATTTTTCGTGTGTTAGGGCAGGAATTTTGCTACGAAATGAGTTTCTATAAATACATGAGAGTAATTAATTATTTCTTACAGTTCATTAATTATTTTTATAATTTTCTTCTGACGGTAACCTTCGCCGACGCGGCCTTTCATTAGGAAATTAATCCGTCTCTCTACATATGCCTTTTTTTTTTCTTAACATCCACTAAAATAACACGATGACGTCGTCTTCAACTAACTGGTACCGCGAGAGAATTTGCACGTGTTGCTTCTGCGCAGGCAGTGTCCCGCTGCTTCCATCTCGTGTTGGGGTTGCTTCGGTTGCCAGCTACGGGCCACTAGTGGCACTTGTTTGGAGGCCCGTAGTTCACGGCGATGCTGCAGGGCCATAAATGGCTGCCAACTGATGGCGCTGTCAGCAGTGGGTCGCTACCGTACCGTGAGCGGCAGATTTTAGCCAGCAGCGACTCATCACTGCCAGCTGGTGGCTAGCAGTTTTCCAACAGTTGTATTTTTGCTGGGGCCAATCACGACGATGTCGAACGCGCACTTACTCGCTTCTTTGCGCCCAAGCCGCCACAGTTCTACAGGGACTGTATCCAACAGCTGCGTAGACGATGGAAGCAGGTCGTGGCAAACGATGTCGACTACGTTTTGGACTGATTTTTACTTGTGTTATATTTACGGTAATTAGCACTTTTCTGTTGCCTTGCATTTGCAGACATTATTTTTCTTCCAATCCAATGATTTTCAACTACACAAGCGTTCCGTTGAATAATTTCGGTTCTAATGTTCTAGTTCCTGAGTAATATTAGCGTTGCTCGTAGTTGTTTCCTTATTGTTTCGAGGCGGTGCCCAACAAAAACACAATTGTTGGGAAACTGCTGGCCACCAGCTGGCAGTGATGGCTCACTGCTGGCTGAAATCTGCCTCTCACTGCCCGGTAGCGGTCCGTTGGTGGCAGCGCTATCAGTTGGCGAGCCATTGATGGCCCTGCAGCATCGCCGTGAATTCTGGGCCTCCAAGCAAGTACCACTATTGGCCCGTTGCTGGCAACCAATGCAACCCCAACAGCAGGTGAAACCACCGGGACTGCGCATGCGCAAAAGCATCACTTTCTGTGTCTCTCATGGTACCAGTTAGCTGAAGACGACGCTACCGCCATCGTGTTATTTTAGTGAATGTAAAGAAAAAAATCTATATGTAGAGAGGCGAATTAATTTCGTAATGAAATTCCACGTCTACGAAGATATCAGATTAAGCCATGAAATACTAGATTACAGCCATGAAATGTACTCACTCCATTCCCATGAATAACAATTCATGTAATGGAATGGGTGATTATTCATGGGAATGGAGTGGGTGAATAACAAGAAATAATTTGAAACCGCTTGAAACAAATGTCCTGGAAATACATTAAAAAAAGGTTTGTTGGAAAAAAAAAAAAGAATTATACGCTTACAAAATTTATTAATTATTTGAATTAAAAAAAAAAAGCAACGCTATGTGAACATAATATACTCATCCATGGGTTGAATACACAAAACTGGGAGGAATTTGCTTCTAAAAATAACGAGAAGTTAAATAAAATATCTTTCTTCTTTAAAACAAATGTAGTTTCGGACAACGGAAAGGAAAGATACAACGTTAAAAATGTAACAGAATGGGACATGAACCCGGGTAAATATATATTAATTCAACAATCGCCTTGACAAGGACAGTACGAAACTTTGGAAAGCGACTTTAAGTTGGTACACTCCTTGAAAATGAGTAAAGTTCCCTTAAGGTAAAAAAAAAAAAACTGTCGTTACGTTGAAAAAATAAATTTATGAATTATGTGAAACTGACATTTATGAAAAATACCTTGCAATATTGTAAAATGAAAGAGGGAACCATTCGATTACAGATTGCATACAGCTTCAAGCATCCCTCGTGCGTGGCAAATTAGTACGGTCGGTAGAGAGCTCAGCTACCACGACGACGGCCCTGGTTCAAATGCACCCAGATGCAAGCGGGCGTTTTTCCGGTCTGTTGAGAAGATTTCCCCAGCGGAGTGCGATAATTCACAAGTTTCGTAAGGGTAAAAAAAAAAAAAAAAATAATAATAATAATGTAGCTTTGTGAACCTGCGGATATCTTTTTTTTTTTTTTTTTTTTTTTTTTTTATAATATGGCTACTTCTGGGAAATTGGCGGACAAGATTCGGCAAGCCACCAGTTGCGTCACGTGGTTGCCTGCTGCCACTACCGGCAAACTAGCGGACCACATTAGCCTAGCCATCATTTCTGGCACGTGCTTGCAGGGCCACTGATGAGCCACTTGTGGCAGCTGCTGCCTGTGATGAACAACTGATGGCCCTGTTGTGGCATATGACAACTGATAGGGTGCCAACTGTTGGCCTGAACTGCTGGCCCTTCTGTTGGCCGCCCCGACATTTTATTGACGGTTCGGCAGCGGCAACATAGTGCTGCTTACTGGCAGTGCTTTGCTTGTGGGGATGGATTTTCGGCGATCGAAAATCCTGCTGAAATAGTTGTTTCGTAATGAAAAATTAAAGCAGTGAAAACTTGCTGCTGTCCTTATAAAAGGGTACTGATATCCATATTTATTTATTTATTTATTTATTTAGTGGGTAATTAAGCAGTTGCTTCCATTTTAGAATGATCAAAAACGATTGAGGAGCACAAGTGTTCGTCTGATAAAATCATCAGTATTCTACGAAAAACGGAAATAGGATTTGAATTCAAAATACTGTATTAACACAGTTGTGCAAGCTGTCACCGTTTTAGCTAACACGTTGTTTTCGTAAATCCATGGGGTTAGCAAGCTGCTTAATCGAAAAATTAGCTGCAGGATGCAACAGCAACAGTATTGTCACTGCGTTCCAAATTTGCAGATACACGCGGCTTTTTATTACGTGCATCAGCAGTTTTCTATTACCCGATTATTACAATATTCGGTAAATGATGTGATGTGTCTGAAATTCTTCCTGTTTTATGACCTTGTATTGTGCCTCTGTTGTATAAAATTCTTAGAACGAGCAGCACAGAGATCAGTTGTTGTGTGATATTACTACTTCCAACATATATTACGAAACCGTAGGGAGCTACTTGAGATCGCATACTGTATTTTATTACTTCATATACACTGTGCCTTGTGTCCTTGCATGTGTTGGAAAAATAACCCGTTGCCACACGTGTTCCAAGACTTCGAGGTACCTGAACTTCGTATTTCCTTACATGAAAGTGAAAAATCCTTCCCATTGAAGATTATGAGAAGGAAGACTTATACCCCGCTTACGGCAGTCATTGTTACTTTAATAATGCATGTGAAAAGTATAGCGTAACATTATTCTAGAAAAACTGCAGAGACTTTATCGGGCAAAAGTGTACCAGGCAATACAAGATTAAAACGCTTATACCTTCACTGTTAATCTGTTTTTTTACTGGCGTTAATAGAAGTTTTATAATGAAGTTTACGTAGAATCTGTTTCACTATTTCTTAGGGGAATCAGTGTATTGATTTAAGACGATCTGGTTTCACCGAATACTCTGCAGGAAAAAATTGACAATGTGAACTGAGTAGTTAGTGTGTGATTTTCTGGTTTCTCTCGTGAAATCGAAAATGCATTGCTGAAATATTCCGTTATGGGAAATGAAAAGCTGAGGACTGGACAAAATTTTAATAAAATCGCACATTTCGAAGCTGGTATATTCAGTATCATGAAAGCAGCATGGAAATTGTATCGGTTGCATAGATCACTTTTTCCCGTAAATTGGCTCAAATGGGAAGTTTGTTCAGTGCGCAAACGTGCATGCAGGCAGGGAATTTAAATAATATCCGTAGGAAATATTTTTAATTTAGTGAAAGAAATGTATATAATCTGCTTACGTCAAATAAATTAAATAAGGTCCAGAAGAAGTATTTTTGTTTTAGTGAAGGAAATATATATAATCTAAATTTGAAGATGACAATCCGATTTTTGTCCCGCTCCAGGACGATGAAAATTTTCAAGTTTTCAGATATTATCTGACTTACCATCCTTATCATATTTACGCCGAAAATCGGATTGTCATCTTCAAAATTTGTATTATGGCGTAATCCCGTATTTCTTTCATGATATATAATCTACTTACGTCTCTGTTCCATACGGAAGCACTGACTGGAAAGATGCATTGATTAAACACTTTTCTTTTAAGTTCTTTTAAGACATAATGGCATATTGCTGTTGAAAATTGTACTGTTTCTTCCAAAATCACTCAAATCAAGTTTTATACACCGAATAATTTCTTCCTCAATGTGACCCTCGCTTTATATCTGCTGTTCAAGGTAAATGCAAGTATTGGTTATCTCCAGCTTTTCCCCATCAATCAATAAATCTTCATTTCCTTTAAAAGCATTCATTGTACATCAGTTTTGTCTTCTGAAAGTCCATTTTAATCCCACTTCGTAGAAGCTGTTCAGCAAATTCCTAAATCATACTCTGTAGCTCTGAAGTGGTAATTTCAAAAATGACTACGTCATCAGCAAAACGAAGGTGAGTTAAATAATCTAAATGTTTTCCCAGTTCAGTGATTGAAAGGCATTTTTCAATGTGGCATTAAAGAGTTTGGGAGATATGGTATCGCCTTGTCTCATTTTCTTTCCAATTTTTATTGGTGCTGCATCCTCAAATAGCCGAAACTTTGCACTTGCATTTTCATAAATGTTATTAAGAATGCTAATGTATGCATCTTCAATACCGCAGGATTTCAAAGCCATTGTAACTGCTGATGGTTTCACGGAACAAAATGCATTTTAATAATCCATAAAAGCCATACGATGATGGGAGTTCATATTCCCTCGTTCTTTTAATTAGTTCTCTCAGCACATGGATACGATTTATAGCCACTCCTGAATCCAGCTTGTTTTCTCTGTTGAGCCGTATCCAGTGTTAACTTCAAGCGATGTGAAAAAACCTTAGTGAAGTTTTTATAAACCACTGATAGGAGGCTGATGGGCCTGTAGTTTCTAAGATCATCAATGTCACCTTTTTTTATATGTAGCAGGATCATTGTATCGCTGTTCGAGAAAAGATAACAAGAGGAACTCCTGAATAAGGAAAATGACGAGTGGAAGATATCATGATATAAGTAAAATCATTGAATGGCAATCGGATGGACAGATTGCCAGAATGACTGACCACCAATGGGCAACCGAAATTTTAAACTGGATTCCAAGGAACAGGAAAATTCCTAAAAGAAGACCACGTGGAAGATTGCGGAGGGGGGATGAAATTCGAAAGCATGCGAGAGTGACAAAGAGGAGACTGTACATGTGTGTGTGTGTGTGTGTGTGTGTGTGTGTGTGTGTGTGTGTGTGTGTGTGTGTGTGTGTTTATATATATGATGTGCAGAGTCAAGCAAAAACTGACGGCATGGAAGTCCATCATCATCTCAGCACCAACCGCTTCTTTCTGTTAGTTAGCGCTGATCTTTTTTGTTCTTTATTTCTCTTGACTGCTGCACTGTGAGCTTTTATTTTAAGTTACTTCCTTTGTATTCCCCATTCTTTTCCTATCCCTGTTTTTATTTTGGACAGTTTCATTAAAAATTCCATCAGAATTCCAAACCAAAATTTTATATGCATTGGCTTTAGAAAAAGCAAGAAAAAATAAACATTTTTTTTGTATTATGAGGAAAATGTTGTAAGATTATATTTTGAGAAGAACGTAAATGTTTTCTTTCGTAACGATGCCTCGGGTAATAAAGTCCTGTGGATTTTTCTTTATTCTCCTTGCATTTTTTATGGACACCGCAGAGTGTGGCAATCGCATCACCACAGAATTACAGAATAAGTCTCGTAAATTCACGCATATGGATGGAGAACGGTAAGGCATTTTGGCTGATACAATATATGATCAAAACTATCCGGACACCCCTATTGAATAGTGGGTGTGTACATATACAACACAGCCAAGGCCCGTACAGATATAAAGTGACACTCGTTACCTGAAAAACATCATTGAGAAGTATGAAGAGTAGATTGGGCCGTACGGCAAAGCTACGTCCCTTTCTTTCAACGTGACACGGTCATAGAATGCAGTCTTAGCAACAAGTCAGTTCGGAAAATTTCTGCCCGCCGTAGTTGTCCCGAACAACTTATATGGTGACACTGTGAAGTGGAAACACCTAGGAGCAACAACAGCGTATTTACGCCTTCGTAGAACACAAAGTTACAGAGCGGGATCGCCGAGTGCATAAGCGGGTGGTGCGACAAAACCGCCTATCTTCGGTAGCAACACTCACCACGGCGTTTCAAAATGCCTCTGGTAGGAATGCCAGCACCATAACGGTTCTTCGACAGCTAAGAGGAATGGATTTTTGATGCACACAAGTCTTTCATCAGCTAGATCGACTCCGTGCGTCAGTCGAAGTTGTGTAATGCTTGCCACCTGTGGACTCTGGTGCAGTCGAAACGTGTTCTGTGGAGTGATGAATCCCGCTTCATCATCTGTCAGTCCGACGGACGAGTCTGGGTGTTAAGGATATCAGGGAAACGCTACCTGGCCGATTGTGTTGTGTCAACTGTAAGGTTGGTGGAGGAGACATGATGTGGTTACTGTCTTTCATGGACTGGGCTGGGTCCCCTGGTTCGAGTGCTCAGCAATCTTAACGCTACGACCTATGATAACATTCTCGGAATTCTGTGCTCCCAACGTTATAGCAGCAGTTCTGTGAGGATTATTTTATCAACCGTACAGTGTCCCTGTCCACAAAGCGAGATGGTTGCAAGAATGGTTTGATGAGGTGGACGTGAAAAAACTTGACTGGCTTGCACAGAGCCCCGATCTTAACCTAAGGGAACACATTTGGGATGAATTCGAACGCCGACTGCGAGCGCAGCCTAACCCCCTGACATCGGTGACCAACCTGACTAATTCCATTGTGTTAGAATGGATGGCAGTTCCCGCGGTAACGTGCCAAAATCTGGTGAATAGCTTTTCCAGCAGAGTGGAGGCTGTGGTAGCAGGAAAGAGATATTAATTCCCGGCCTCTTACAAGGAGTTTGCGGGTAGGCAAATGTCAGGTTACTTTTGATCAGATCTGTGTGGTCTCTGCTCCTTCATCTAGGTGCGAATATAAAAGTCTGCCCGGTGTTGCAGTCCAATAATTCAGAGTCGTGAGGAAACATAGGCCAACGAATGCGTTGTCTTTGCAGGCTGTTAATGGGACGTATGTTGCAGATGTGGAGCTCGTTTTATAAGGGATGCACGAGGTGCTGCAATTTCCTTGCAGAAAAAATTATTAAGGGTACAGAGAACAATAAGGCTGGCGTACTGAATATTGCTCGCAGTGCCTGAAGTGCGGTCTAGGATTACGTCTTTCATATACATCATGATTTCCCATGTCGGGATGTGGCCTGATATGTCGTCGTGTGTGCTCGATCGTTTCTGGGGATTTATGATGTCTCCTGTTTACGCGATTGTAGCCGTGGCATATGATGTAATACTGTCTTGTCCGTAAGTTATCCAAACTCTGCCGCTGAATTACACTGTTATTCTTTCAATGGAACTTAGATGAAATCTGCATAATTTCATCTAAGTTCCATTGTTGTATTTCCGCCTGCGTATACCTTACATGTAAAAACTGTCGGTTCTTTCGCACTAATGTAGATGTTGCATTTATTCGTTCGTTCGCATTGCTATTCGTTGGCGATTTCCTCTCGAGTTATGTGCTTTTGTTGCAGTGCAGATTTCCCGTCATTTTTCGTGTGATATGGAGTATTATAACCTTGTGTTCCTGCGATGGAGTTTTTTAATGATCACAAAACAAGCAGTCTATAAACTTTTTGAAAATGCTGCAAAACATTGTTATTATTTGCAGTTTGCTGATTATAAATTGTTAAAATATGATCGGTATAACAACGTAATAGTGCATCCAATTTGATCTTGTAAATAATGTTTTATACTTTTACATAATGTGCCAGGCTTCTAATGTATACGTGTCTGATGTGACTGCATCCTAAAGTTTTCATGATGCCCTCCATTTTTCCCACTGCTTTCACAAAATAAGTAACATTGAATATGCAGTCAGTAAGTTCAGTAATATTTGAAATGATGAATTTACGTGGACTGATGGGATCTGTGACAGGGTGGACCATTTTGTTTTGATTTCTCTTTTCGGTGGTCCGAATGGCTGTTATTTTACTTTTCGACAACAATTCTCCAGCTCCAGGATAGCGTCACGTGACCATGGAGGTAGGAATAAGGGGAGAAAGCACTCCGTTGGCTAGATGCAATCCAAGTGAAGCCAGCGAAACGTCACGACGGTGACGTCACGGTAGCTATCTTAGTCTGACATGAGCAGACTATGCAATCAATAGCTGTTAATGCTGTGCGAGACATGAAGTTGGCAATTTGCTTTTAATGTTAATAAATTGGCCCTTCTTTATTATATTAATCGTTGATATACTGTTCTTAAGGATATTATTAGTTGATTTATCAATGTTTAGGGCGTTACGGCTACGTCCAGGTATTTAGAGTTTAGGAAGCATTTCGGCTTTTTTTCTGGGGGATCAGCGTAGGTACAAGAGTTTTTCTCATTCTGTAGATAAAACTGCCGTGTGATTTCATAGTTTTTAAAGTTGTGTGTATGATAATCTAAGTTTAGTGACGGGTTTTCATCTGCTCTGTTAAAATGAAGATAATATGATAATGCACGCAAATTAATGTTAAGTTGTAATACCCCAGTATTAATTTATATTAGATATATTATGATGAAAATATGTCTTTCACCAAGGATAGGCACGATTTCAAATGCAATACAAAATCCTTACATTTCTACCGTATTTGGAAAAGCAATACAAAATCCTTACATTTCTACAGTATTTGGAAAAGCAATACAAAATCCTTACATTTCAACACCACTAAATAAAACTTAAAAAGTGCATGCAGGGTTCAGTTATATTATCCCCCAGCTTTATAATACACCTTGACTATACAATTTAAATGAGAAAATGCCTTTTCACCTGTGAACAAGCATATGCCTTGAAATATGACTTTTCTGAGGAAATTGCTTATCGTGCACACATCACATTGATGATGAGGCTTTTCACCTGTGTGAAGGAAGATGGGCTGTGAAAGAAGATTTTTCCAAGCAAATTGCTTGGAGCTTACATCACATTGGTGAGGCTTTTCCCCCGTGTGAATGAGTAAATGCTTCGAAAGATCACTTTTTCGAGCAAATCGTTTGGAGCATACATCACATTGGTGAGGCTTTTTTCCCGTGTGAATGAGTAAAACGCTTCGAAAGATCACTTTTCCTAGTAAATTGCTTGAAACATACATCACATTGGTAAGGCATGTGTGTGCATACGCATATGCTCTGAAAGATGACTTTTCCGAGTTTCTATTAGAATATTTTCCTGTGTTGGCACAGCAAATTGTAATACTGTTCAGTGCCATTCTGTTAATCAAAATGGGAAATTAAGCTGGTTATATCTAAACTGACTTCATATATGCGCTTGACTACTATCTGCTCTTCGGAAATTAAAATATTGTATATTAAATGTTTCCCCGTTACTTACCTGTGAAAAGTAACTCCAGGAGGTGGTCGCGCGGAATTCTTGTGACATCCGTAAGCGCAACAACACATCATTTCTGAAAAAAAAAATAAGCTTCAAATTTCGAAAATCAAGCTTGTTACGTAACCCAGTAGCTCAAAACGACTATCAGAGTCCTAAGATGGCTGTCACACCGTCAGTGTCGTCTGCTAAGAAAGGTTCAAGTTTGCGACGTCATACTTTCTCCCCTTATTTCTACCTCCATGCACGTGACTTACACACAACCTTTTGTGCTTCCTACTCGTTATCTTTTTCTCTTTTAGCTTGTCTTTAATCTGATCCTCTCATGAGATCCTTGGCTTTCCTAGTGTTTTGTTTCCAGTCACTTGGACTGAATAAATTCTCTCAGTTTGCACATCATTATGTCTGTACCATATTAAATTGTTTGTCTGTTCATTGCTAATGCTGTATGTTGTGTTTGATATGAGACATCAACATTACACCTGTATTCCACACTGAGGATCATAATGTGTTTTGCCACAAAACCTTTTTGAGTGGTACATGTGTCCAGCACACAGAATGGCTCCCATGACTTTTCTGTAATATCCCGTTTCACTGTTACAAATCACAGTAACAATCAGCCTTTCTCGAGCTATCATTCTGAAACTTAAATTTTTCACAACTGTCACTCCTCTGAAGTCATTCCAAAGCGGCTGTGACTTCCAAAACTGATTTTACTTGTCTAGTAAGTTCACCATCTATCTGTTTTCCTTGTCAAACATGTTTTCTGAGTGCACAAACTCATTCAACTTGCCAAACTTTGCATCGTTCCGACTGATTTGCATTCAGCCGTATCTTGAAAACCATGACTTTGCTTTTCTCTTATGTATGCTTAATTTAAATTGCATATGTACCTTATTCATCCTGGACAACATACTCACCAACTGACTTTTACTCTCAGACAACAGGACTGCTGAATACAACTACCTGCACAGACACCAAGAAATAAATCACTATGCCGAGTTTTAACATCATGTATCCATCCATGAATGTGTTGAACAGTGACGGAGACCTAACGCAACCTCTTCCAGTTCCTGCACAAATGGAGAAGAAGAGTCCTTTCGGTTTCTGGATAAAGCTCGCCATTTTTAAACGATTGTAGTGAGGTGTTTTTGTCAGTGTGTTCCAGTTCTTAAGAATCTGGATATTATCCGTGCAGAATTTCGTTTTTCTACTCTTCAATGAATCTGAATTGCTTTCTAACTAAGGAAAGAGCTGAGTGGTATTCAGATTCAATGGGGTAAAACCTTCGTCATCTGCAGCCACTACTACAGTAATGTCATGTTTTACCCTAAGAAGTATTGTTCGGTTTGTTTCTCTTTTTTCCGGCAAAGATTGGCTATCCCCCTTTCATCATCTTTTCTTTTCTTTTCAGGTATAGTCTTTCAATTGATGATTGTAGATTGTGGTATCATTATTCGGTTCAATGTCTTCTAGTGAATCGATCAAGTTCTTTTAGATCAGTATAAGTCTATTTAAGGACTCAAAAAGAGTACGTCAATATAGGTGTAGCCCAGAAATTGATAGCAACAATTTTATTTTAAGAGAATAGTTTTGTTTCCACAGAATTTGTTTTAGGCGACTAGTGTATTTTGTAAATTGCTGTTTTAAGAGCGCAGTGATTTATCATTCTGTTGTGCTGTATTCCTGGATTCTTGTAAGTTTGATCATCTTCAAGGTTGTCATTCAGTTGTTTTTCAGAGAGTGGAATTTTAAGCAATTTTCCTGTTTTGATTTTCAGTATCTCGCATTTGTTGAGGCTAAATTCCGTACCTAAATCATCAGTGAAAATTTTAGTTTTGTTTACTTTGGCTGTCAAGTTGCTTTTGCCTCTTAGCGTATAATTTAAGGTCGTCCATGTGAACAAATGGGTAACTTTGATTCATTTTAATATTAATGTAGTTCCCACCTGGATTTTGATTCAGCAAACTGTAATGAGAATTTAAAGAAAAACAAAATCAGATTAGGCGTAATGAATCTCCCTACGGATAGCAATATCTTTAAATTTACATTACATTTAGTACTGGATTTGTCTTCCAGATTTTTCTTAGGAATTGAAGGAGATTAATAATTTTAAGGTGAATTTTGTACATATTCAAAACTTTTAAATATCAAGTTGTGCGAATACAGAGTTGAATGTTTTACGATAGATAGTAAATGTAGCAGATGCTAAGATTTCTTGACTTCATTTGTACGTGCTTTTATTATAATAATAATAATAATTATTATTATTATTATTATTATTATTATTATTATTATTATTATTATTATTATTATTATTATCTGAAATAAAGTAGTCACAGCTTTTAGGTAACTTCAAATATGATTTTGTGGAATCAAATATCTGCATGCCAGTGCGTTTGTCGTAATTAATGTAATATAACATTTGTGTGAGTAAATTAATTTTGAAAATGTAAAGTACATTTAGTTAACTTCGATATACTTCAGGAAATTTCAAACAGATCCGGAGCTCCTCGTTTCCTACACGCAAAGGGCAAAACCACCTTAACCATCTGGGTAATGTTCCGCGTGAACGTTCCCGCGCTTGGTGATTAATATCAGTATTTTGCATCACGCTGAATGAAGCATTCGCCGCACTTTGTTAATTGATAATCGTGTCACTAAATTCGAAAAGAGTAAATAGTATGGCGACATTTTCAAAGTGTTTAAGGAAGTTGCATCATTATTAAATGCACTGTTATCTGCAAAAATACAAATCACATTTAATTTCTTGTATGTATTTTATTTGTTTTGTTTTTTGTAAAGTGTCACGTGTTTAATAACATTTTTATCAAAAAATGTTTGACATGGATTATATGATTACTTGCCTATGATAAGTATCTGAATTTTTTTTCTGTAACATAGAAATGGTATTTATGATTGAAAACGCCGTTTTTTTTCCAGAGATTCCTGAATGAAAAAGTCTGGGAAATGTTAAGTGTTAATTAGTGTGCGCGCAGTCTCCAGCTCTCGTGAGCGATAGAAAAAGAACCTGAACCATTATGACACCAGAACTTCAGAAAATAGGAAGGGAAAACATGGGGGCGAGGAGAGTAATTCCTTCGAGATGATGGCTGGGTGTGGTGTATCTTAACGTTTTGTGCCATATTCGGTTGGCCAAAATAGAACAAAAGCCTGAATTTTTCAAAAGTCTTCCACTTTCATTGTACACGAGAGTCGAAAATAACAGTTTCTGAAAAAAATGCTTCGTGGAATGTTCTTCTCGTTGCTGTAGGTGGCGTGTGAAAAACTGGGCTGGGAATTTTGCCCGAGAATGTATCATTAAACTCGATCCACATGGAACGGATTCTCCAATAAAACTTGAATCCCCTGTTCAGTACGTCCAAGTCTCGTGTTCTTTGTATCATATATGGGTGTGGCCCCGAGAAGAGAAGTCATTTAGTTTTACTGACAAAAGGAATGTACCCAGTGGACCAATATTAAAGGCTGATGATTTCCAAACCACCTGCATCCCAAGTGACTTATACTTGTATAACCTTATTTAATTCACGGCGAGTCCTTCGCCGCCCAGACAACGTAGCCTCGTGCTGTGATGTCCTTTCGTAATGCGCATACAATGGGAAATGGGTAAACAAAACAATGCTGTCGTGACAAGAATATTATCCTGCAAAAGAATCGACCTTAAGTTTGTATTTAATGAATGTGTGTGATCAGTTTTGATCGTATACATACAACACATCTTCATCTTACTCCGAAAATTTCAAAAACTCCTTTCATGATTCAAAGCAGTCCGGTCGATGCCCTTGTCGATAAAGCACGGTACTGGTATGGGTCAGTATGTCCCCAGTTCATTTTGTGCTGTGGTCTTTCCGTCTTGTTACCTGTTGAAGTAGGGTTTCCCAGCGTCTTGTTGGGTGTCTAAAAAAATTGCCAAATTACATCAACACAAAATGACGTGCACATTCATGATGAGAAAACATGAAATACGAAATGTAGAGCATAGTAAAGGAAGTCTGCTGTTCTGCTGATGATGCGCGATGTTATTCAGAATTTGTTTGTAGGGGTTTTAGTGTGTGTAAATTCCTTCGCTCCATGTACGTAACATTTCCCCGAGGTGTGTGTTTTGGAACTGAAAGATTGGATGATTTCCTAAGATGCGAGAAAGAATCGACCACTGAATCCGAAGCCCCGAAGTGTAATTGCTCGGGCGGAATCACTTCTTTTCCGTACGGCAAAACCTAGTGTTGTTGATGCCGCAGTTAAGTTTTCCTGGGTGTGGGACTTCGAGTGATCATTGAATGCGATGCTTAGGGGTCAGGTCTAGAAATGCCATCGGTGCACTTTCAGCCGTGTGATTTGTGCTGCCGTTCTGTGATAAACATTTGTGCCTCTCCATTCTCTGTCCCCCTCTCTTTCTCGATTTCCGTTAATACGCCTCATTGCGCGCATCCCTTTTATGGGGGGAAAAAGGAGCAAAGGGGATGGATTCAACAACGCATTAGAATCCTTTCCACGTTTCTTTTTTTTTTTTTTTAATTTTTGTGTTGAAGTCTGATGTCAGTAGAAACCTTAAGAAGAAAATAAAGCAATTTAAGAAGCGCATGTCGTTCCACTGTATCAGGCTAAATTGAAGCCCTTCACCAGTGCCTGCTTCTTTTTCAACTAAAACTGTTCTACGAGCAAATTTTTTTTATTTGGATATCAAATAACAGAAGGGGTGATATTGTATTATTTTAAATGGAATCATATTTTCAGTTCCAATTCTTTACATAGATACATTCACTCACACACGTACACATACAGGTTGTTCAGTAAGTAGCGATACTTTCTGCCTGAAAGAGTTTAAACATGACATACCTAAAAATTATCGCCGCCGGCATTTAGACAGCCGTCCCATGGTTGCAAAATTTCTTGTATTCCTGCAGCATAGAACGAGTCAAGCTGTTGCTGCAGCCAGTTATCTACAGCTTCATGCGTCTGATTATCCGAAGTGAACCATTTGCCTTTGAGAAATTTCTTCTTAGATCCAAAGATGTGAAATTTGCAGAGCGACAGGTCAGGATTTATATGCCGGATGTTGAAAGACTTCCCAGTGAAAGCGTTGCAATGTTCTTTGCCTGGTAACTACCGTATACGACGGGCGTTATCATGCAGAAGCATAATACTCTGAGTGAGGTTGCCAGGTTTCTTGTTTTTGATTACTTGTCGAAGCTTCATTAAAGTTTGACAATATCGTTCGGAATTGATGATTGATCCTTTTGGTAGCCACTTAAGAAGCAATTGTCCTCGATGGTTAAACAGGGTTAACATCACCTTGCCTGCGGAAATGTTGGACCGATGATGCATGTTTCCACTGCATGCTCTGAGTTTCGACTCTGGCTCGAAATGATAACACCAGCTTTCGTCCCCAGCAGTAACGGTGTAACAGGAAATCTTCACCTGCTGATGCTGTAACGATAGCCCCATTCATTGACGACTCATCTATTCATCACACACACACATCGTTCCGTTTCTCCAACTCAAACCACAAATGCTGGATAGGACTCTTGTCCGATGAAGGGGCATGGCAATAAATGGAATTCCTCTTGATGTTCTTGGAACCATTCCTGAACCGTCTTCTCAGTGTGGCTTATAGTGTGGCAGGTCTTGTTGAAAGATACCATCTCCGCCAGGGAATACAGTCGCCATAAAGGGGTGTACTTAGTCAGCCACGATGTTCAGGTAGGTGACAGCTGTCAGAGTTCGCTCTACGGGGATATATGGGTCCAAGTTTGGGAGCCATGGCAATAAATGGAATTGCTGTTCTTGGAACCATTCCTGAACCTTCTTCTCAGTGTGGCTTATAGTGTGGCAGGTCTTGTTGAAAAACACCATCTCTGCCCAGGAATACAGTCGCCATAAAGGGGTGTACTTGGTCAGCCACGATGTTCAGGTACGTGACAGCTGTCAGAGTTCGCTCACCGGGGATAATGGGTCCAAGTGATCCCCAAGAAAACATTACCTACACCGTCACACTCCCTCCAGCCGCCTGGATCCGTTCCACAGTATATCCAGGTGAAAATGCTTCCTTTGGTAAACGTCGCACACGAGCTCGTCCGTCGACAAGTGCAACAGAAAACGGGATTCGTCTGAACATGACCATTGCAAGCGTTGACAATGGTGAACGTCTGTCAGCATCGGCACACAAATGGGCTTGCGACTGCAGGGACCCACATCGGAGGACGTACAATAAACTGTGTGTTCGGACTCATTTAGCCCTTCACCACAATTGAAATTATGGGTAATGTCAGCCGCAGTAGCGCTTCTGTTGCTGCGGGCAAGACGAAGTAGCCTGCGCTGACCTCTAGCATCAATGACGTCATGGCCTGCCCACGCCTTGACGACTGCTCGAAGTGTCACCTGTTTCGGACCATCTTTAATAGGTACTAACTACTGCATAGCGTGAGCAGCCTACCAGCGTCGCTGTTTCGGAGATGCTCCTATCAAGGCGTCTTGCCATAACGATCTGGCCTTTGTCAAAATCAGATAAATCTTTTGCTTTTCCCATGTTGAGACGAAACGAAATAGTGACTGAGATATCTCCGACCCAGGTATTTATTATATGTATCATTAGCGACCTTGGTACGTGATGCGATTGGCTAATCGGTGTACTCAACAAAGTAGGAAAAAAAGCATAAACTCCAACAAAAAAACTGACCAAAATTTGAAAATCTAGGTGAGCTAGTATCCACAGAGTAGAACTTTCAAAAGGAATACGAGCAAAAAGCAAACACACCACCTCTTGAAAAACAAACCTGTTTACAAAAATATTGGCAGCTGTTGCCTGTGGTTTTTTCTGTGGATACACAATTATTTGTAAATTTTTTACTTACCGTTATGAAACTAAATTTGCCAAACTGAGGGGGAAATGTGCGTGTGGCCAACTAGAATTTCGTAAAAAAGACCCGTACCCTTGGTACGAATGTGTCTCTGTGGATTAAAGACTTTCCGAAAATTGTTTTCAAGACAGCCCATTAGGAAATTTACTAAAATTCGCGAACCAATATCAACCTTTCATCTGTACGAAGCCACAAAATGCTGAAAAAACGTTTGCTTAAAACGTATAGAATAAAAAATGTTCATTATATACAAGCTTATTGTTGACTTTTGAGTAGAAAAATCGTAAGGCATAAACTTTAAATTTGAGAGAGTCAATTAATCTATCTTGTCACTAAAGATTCCAGCTTTATAAGCATAGGATCTCGTTTTACTAACAAAGAGTACTCCTAAAACATTGCGAGCGAAACTAAACTAACGAAACAAACAGAAAAAAAGGGGAATTTGCAAACCCGACCACCAAAACGAGCAGTTTAACACACCGAAAAACATTTCCCGAAAACATTTATCAAAATAGAACCAGAAAAGCACAAGAACTGGCTTGCCACATGGCTTCTAACTTTCCAGACATTGGCTGTAATGAAACATGGCTGTCTAGTAGCACTCCAACAAAGCAGCGCCCTCGAACTGCAGTTGGAAGAAGTACAGGGAAAACTATCTTCGTACAAGAATTACCAGACCAAAAAATTTGTTTATAAAACTGATTTATACTTTGTGTAACCGCTCAGTTCGGAATACTGGAAGACCGTGATACCCAGAATCTCTATGTCGAACACGTCTCACCAGTATTTAATTACCTAAAATATAGTTAAAATAGCCTACCTACTATTTTATATACTTAATGGGCCGCGGATGGCATAGTGGGTAACGTTCGTGACTGCCACGGAAAGGATCTCAGGTTCGATCCCAGCAGGTACGAACGCTCGATCCACTAAATATCCGCCGTGCGGCGGATGGGCACGTTAAGCCGTCGGACCCCGGGTACTGGCCCCCGGTAATAAATAAGGACGTCTTCCTCTCTCTCTCTCTCTACCTCGCTTTCCTGTCACTTTCCTACCGGGCACTCCAGCCCACATCTCCTAGCTTCCTATTTCTAAGGGTAGTTTAAGACCTGGGGTCGGACACTCCGTTCCTAAAATCCTCTACATATGATCATATATACCTAATATAGTTTGACACAAAATGTCCCTACGGTTATATATGGGTCACTCCGTGTCAAATCAACCAATGAAATGGCCATTTTCAACGTGATCCCTTTTGATTTCCTTAAAATTTTGTTATATTGTTAGGCATGTAGACATACATACGCATAAATCCCAAATTTTAGCTCTATCCACTCAGTTTCAAAAATTACATGATCTTGAAAATTGGAAAATCTTGACATCCAGACAATCTTGAGTACTTGTATCTCGTTACCTAATTGACCTAGAAGGTTGCAATTTGTGTTTTGTTATAGCATTTTATATGAGCTTTTTTGTACTGTATGATGAAAAATAAAATAAAATAAAATCATGTTGACCTTTTAATAAACGTCGCAGAAATAATCTTTAACCTTGAATGCCGTAAAAAACTAAAATATTTTGAAAAATATACTGTATATATCGCATCGTTAGGGTTTCCTTTGCTATTACGCCAACTTTCAAGTTGGAACCGCAATGCGATCATTATTTAAAAAACATTTGACTGAAGTGCATCTCAATCGCAAATTCTCCAAAAGTGACGAACTGGCATTTTGCTAGTGTTTGAGAATTAACAAGTTCAACCTGGTATGTTTATAAAACGCAAAGTCTGTCCACCCTATGATACAATAAATGCATCTTTCAATTGCAGGTGTTGTGTGTGGGTGAAGATTGCTGGAAGTAAAAATGAAATAACCATGCTAAGACTAGAACATTAAATTTTGTGAAAATGAGTTTTTGTGGCATTTTTTTCCCTTAATAGCACAGAATTACAAGTTCCCTGATTATTTTTCCAGGTTTTTCGCAAAAGCAGGTTTTTCGCAAAACATTTACGGGAGTAGTAGTGAAGGTGAATTAAGTAAGGGAATTTCTGAAAGTGCAATAGAAATTTCGAATGTATCTTTACAGTCAGCTGGTTAAACTCCTGTGAAAAAAAGGAAAGACTGCATGAACAAACACATTGCAACACATCCTCATGCAAATTTGAAAAAAAAAAAAGAATATATGCTTTTACAGAAAAAAATTACATTAATCTTTTCGGGATACTGAACTCCCAACATCTGACCTGAAAACAGATATTTTTGTGCAGCGTAAAGAAATGTTGAATGATACAACGCAAAGAGTTTAAAAGCTGCAAGTTCTTACTGTACTATCAAAAAGTTGGAGTTTTAAAATCTTGTAGGATGAATTTAGTATTTCAAATTACATGACAGAAAAGGTAAAAACCACTTGCAAAGAGTGAGAGTTGAGAGGAAAGAGAAATTTTATCAACTCCAAACCTAAAGCCAGGAAATATATTAAAACAGGAGACAGTTGATCTGGTGGTGCAAGATTTTTGTTGCCATGATTATGTTAGTAGGCTGATGTCTAAGATAAAAGTTTGTTGCAGTAACAGTACTAGCTGGAGGATAAAAAAAAAAAACACCCGACAGCAACAACAAAGGCTTCCTTGTTAAACAATCTGAAAGATATTTGCGAACAGTTTAAGACTACATGCCCGAAGGTAAAAATTGGCTTCTCAAAATTTCCTGAGCTGCATCCAAAAATATCACTGTAATATTGGCTTCTCATAGTTTGCATACACAATTCATCCACATTTTAACGCCATGTTTTTAGGGTCGCAGATGGCAAAATTAACTGCTAAAGATAAACTCCCCATTAACAGTCATAAAGACCGCATTGCAAGAGTTATATGCAAACCTTTGCTTCCTGCATGGTACTTCAGCAAATGCCAATATTGTCCCACGATCAGATTTACTGAAAAGTTTAGTTATTGTTGTTGTGGAAACAGGTGACATTGATTCTGTGACATTTAAGCATGGGTATCTATTAACCAAACATCTCTTAAAACTGTGACAAAATCAGCAGAGGTGTTTGTTTATTTCTTTTTAAGCCTAAAGGCACTGCTATATTATTATTTCTTTTTTTAATATCATTTTTAGTTCCAGAAAATTATAGTTCTTAAAGGTTTACTATTTAGCATATGATGGAGATACATTCTGACTGATAAGTACACCTAATTTAAATTGGCCGTTTCAGACAATCCCAATCAGTGCGTCGCGACGCCCCAGGCGATCGCCAGTCTTGGGGAGAGAGAGATTTCCTATCTGAGGTTGAGAGACCCGAACCCTCAGCGCTCTGCGCCTTTTGTCAGGTGAAAAAGAGGAATATTAGATTTTTGGGAACAGATTTCCCTGATAGAATAGTACGAAAGAAAAGTATGGAAATATTAGAGGAGAGGGAGTAGACGGTTACCCGTTAAGAAGTGAAGTTGTAAGCTGTCCTACATACTTACCTGTAACAACAAGCCATTTCAAGTGATATTTCTCTCCGCAGAAAAATGCCCGGTACACCTGTGCCACAGAAGAGTACAGGGGGAAAGGAAAGAAAGGACACGGGAGAGGGGAACCTGAAAAAAAAAAAAAACATCACACACAGAACATCTTTCCCAGAGAAAAATCGTCTTTGAACACCGGGTAAGACAAAACTGGCTATTTGCTCAGTGTTTCTCGCCAGCCAATGAGAGAAAAGATTTTTCCCCATTGGTTTACAGAATTTTTTCACAGGTTTACTTTTGTTGATTCTTGACAGGCATGTCAGAGTAGTAACCATAGCTGAGGTGGTGTGATCACAAAATTACACCGATCGAGGTTTAAGATACTCATTTTGAGTAAACAACCGAGAAATAAAAAAAAAAAAAAGCCACAACCAGGATTTTTTTTTATTCCTTATTTAAGAAGCCGGTAGTTTATGGGCCAATCATTCATAATTTTTTTTTTTATTTTTTTTTTACCTTCGCTACTTGCCTGCTTGACAATTATGTGCAACAGCGGAAAAAATTTAGTCCTGTTTTGTTTAAATAATAATATTATTTAATTTTTTTTTCAGAACTAATGCGTAAAAAGATGTCTTTTATGCAACACTTTGCTCGGCCCCTAAACGAGCCGTTTTTTTTTTTCTTTCGTTTATTGTTGTTGTTGTTTTGTTTTTTCTTTAATCTGTAAACAACAACAACAAATTTTAATATAAAGGACAAGACCAACAACACCTTGTTTGGTTAGGAGCAGAATATTCAGTACAAAAAAGATGTCTTTTATGCAACATTTTGCTCGGCTCTTAAAAGAGCCTTTTTTTTTATTTTTGTTTTGTTTTTTTTAATCAGGAAAAAACAACAACACATTTTAATATAAAAGACAAGACCAACAATACCTTGTTTTTTAGGGGCAGAGATATTTAGTACAAAAAAGATAAATCTTTTATGCAACATTTTGCTCGGCCCCTAAAATGGCCCCTTTTTTTTTTTTTTTTACCCAAAACTGCTATTCAATTTTTTGCTTTCGTCCTACGTGTGAGGAATAACTTCAATTTAGTCCCAGTTATTTTTTATTTTTTTGGAAGTATAACTGTGAACTGGATTCTTTTCAGGAATTTTATTTAAAATAGCCTTCGGTCTTTTAAATTTGTCAGTATCATTGACAACATAATTAAGGGCCTCCCTGACAAGAGGATTGGGATGTTTCTTGGCTTTCTCGTAATACCTTTGCGCTAGATCATACATAGTATAATGTATAGAGCTGATATTTAGTATACTAGGGATAGCATTATTGGATGTTTTTCCATCTAGTCCTACCATCATACGAAGAGTTTTATTTTGAAACGAGGTAATATTATTTTTTTGCTGCTTTCTGCAGTTACCCCAGATAGGACAGCCATAGGTAATCACCGGGCTGAAGCATGCTTTCCATAACAAGGTTTTATTTTTTTTTGCTAAGCCTTTTATTTTTAATTATGGGTTGGAGACATCCTCTTAATTTAAGAGCTTTAGCCAGGGTTTCCTTAATATGCTTGTTCCAATTCAAATTATGATCCATAATGAGGCTTAAATATTTGACATCCTTTACCCAAGGTATTTTTTTACCATACAATTCAATTTCAAAGTCAGGATTGTAATTGTATGTTTTACTGGAGAACAGAATCGCTTGTGTCTTGTCAGTATTAATTTTAATTTTCCAGTCTAGGAAGTAATTCTCCAGTTTTTCCACATAGTATTGCAACATAAATGTTGCTTGATTTTTATTCATGGAAGTATAGGCCAGTGCAGTGTCGTCAGCATAAAGTGCTGTAGTCAGATTCCTGTTGTTAAAATTCGGAAAATCTGAAGTAAAAATAGAGTATAGGTAGGAGCAAGTACACTGCCTTGTGGAACACCGGCTTCAATTATTTTTTTTGAAGATATCTTCCCATTAACTTTTGCACAAAATGTTCTGTTTTTAAGATAGGATTTGATTATATGAATAATCCACGGTGGGAAGTCATGTGCTATTAGTTTGTAGATAATTGCCTCGTGTGGACATTTATCAAAAGCCTTAGCTACATCCAGGAAAATAGCCGCTGTGTGCTTTTTATTCATTATTCCTTCTGCACATTTTTCGGTAACTCTCGAGAGCTGGTGCACCGTGGAGTGTTTGTCACGAAAACCTCCTTGAATAAATGGAATAACTGGGTATTCTTCACAGAACTGTTGCATTCTAACAAGTATAATTTTTTCAAAGATTTTTCCCATGGTTGGGAGCAACGAAATCGGTCTGTGATTTTCAGGAATTGCCGGGGTTTTACCTGGCTTGGGTAATAGTATTACCTCTGCTGTCTTCCAAACATCAGGGAAATAATTTAATTTAATGGCACAATTGTATATTTTAGTAAGGGTTTGCACATACTCTTCCGGTAATGTTTTCATAATTTTATTATTTATGCCATCATTTCCTGGTGCCTTTCTATTTTTAAGGTTATTAATATGTAACATAACTTCCCTTTCACTGATGGGTAGTGGTTTTGGTCCAGGGCATCGCGACTATAAGGAAAAACTGAAACTTATAATTTATAGCGAAACGCAACATGCTAATTTTGAAGACGTGTACATATTTTAAAGAACGAAATTTAAGAAAGAATGCTAAAGAAAAAAGAAAACACATTATTTTTCTTGTTGTCAAAGCGCTCCTTTCATCTGAGTTACGGACTGTAATGCTCTTTGAAAGCTTGGGGTGGTGATGTATGGAACTCGTTCCCCCTGCAGTCTGAAAATGGACTGATCCAGGCAAGGTCAAGCGACAACGTTCTGCCGACGCATTGTTGGGCGTTTATTTTACTATACAGTCTTCATTCGATACATATGTAGCGTGTATAAACATTCGATAGAACTGAGCTGCTGTGTTTTAATAACTGTGAACGTAGTTATTTTTATGTGAGTATGTGTTGGTTTATGATAATAGAGAAGTTTTTGAATAAAAAACTTGATGAAGTTGCATGTAATTCTAAACAGGCGAGAAGGAACAAGTCCAGAAATTATAATAACACGTACTTGGATTTCGGTTTCACGTGCACTATTGTTAAGAACGAAGAACGTTCTTAGTGTGCAATCTGCCTGAATGCAAGCTAGTAATGTAAATGATTATTTTCTTTAAAAAAAAAAATACCACGAATTCGAATTTGGGCAATTTTTTTAAAATTTTGGGCACAGGGGCGTCGCACGGAAAATGTGACATGTGAAGGACGGCCCGGTATCATAATGTTTGGGAACCCCTGAGCTATTTAGCACTAAATCACTTAAACCTTTCATTACATTATTTTGAGGCCGTTTTTGGTGAGAGTGTATTTCATTTTATTATTTTATAAATAATGATCCCATTTTGGTCCCAACTTGAAAGTTGGCATACTAATAAAGGAAACTCTAATGATACGTATTTTTTTTTTTCAAAATTTTAAAGTTACAGTTTTTGAAGATATTTAAAGTCAAAGGTTATTTTGTGACATTCAAAAAGTTGACATAATTTTATTTTATTTTTAAAGATATGATACAAAAGCTCATATAAAATGTTGTAAAAAGATTCAAACTGCAACCGTCTAGGTCAGTTAAGTTATGAGATACAGGTACCTGTATCTCGTAACTTAATTGACAGGTGCTTGAGATCCGGTGGTCACGATTTTCTAATTTTCAAGATCATGTAATTTAAAACCCTGCGGGTGAATAGAACTGAAATTTGGGATTTAGGCATAGGTCATCATGCCTAACAATCACACCAAATTTCATGGAAATAAAGAGGGCTCCATTCCGTGTGAATCAACAAGTTGCGAGCCTTGTTGATTTGACTCCGAATGACAGAATGACAGAATGACCCATATATACTGAGTGGCCACTTTATTATGACCACCCACTCAGTACTTCGTTGGGCCACCTTTTGTCTTTAATACTGCGTCGATTCTTCGTGGCATGGACTCCACGAGATGTTGATAGGTGGTTTGTGGAATCTGAGACCATGCTTGATGAATAGCACTTTCCAGGAGTGTGAGATTGCAGGGTTGTGGATCCAGCTGTCTGATGGCTCGTTCAACTTCATCCCACAAATTCTCAATGGGGTTGAGATCTGTAGATTGTGGGGGCCACCTAAGCAAAGTAAACTCACCGGCATGTTCGTGAAACCAATCCTGTACAATACGAGCACGCATTATCTTGTTGAATCTTGTTGCAGAACGCATTATCTTGTTGAAAGTAGCCATCGCCATTGGGATAAACCATCCACATGACAGGATGCGCTTGGTCCGCAACGATGTTTAGATATGATGTGCCAGTCAGACGTTGATCAATTCGAATTAAAGGGCCCGAAACATGCCAGGAAAACATTCCCCAAACCATAATGTTGCCTCCACCAGCTTGAAGGGTTGTAGCAGTGCATTTGGGGTCCATGCTTTCGTGCTGTTTCCGCCAAATTCTCACTCGGCCATCGGCATGGTGCAACTGAGAATGTGATTCATTGGACCACATAATTTGTTTCCAATTATCGACTGTCCAATCCTTGCGCTCCTGTGCGAACTGGCGACGTTTTCTCTTGTTAACTGCAGACAGCAAAGGTGTTCGAACAGGCCTTCGGCTGCCATATCCCATCCGATGCAGTGTACGGCGAACAGTGCGTGCAGAGATTATTTGAGATTTGAGGGGATCCTTGATTAAGATGGTCTGTTATATGCTTCAATGTTGCCCTTCTGTTGTCTGTTACCAGTCTGGACACTCCGTTCCGCCCGAGCAGTCACTAGTCGATGACGACCACACGTTGCACGTAGGGGCCACAGTTTTTTGGCTGACAGTCCAGTCGTTAAACACTTTAACAACAGCTGCTCTGGAACATTTCACGAATGCGACGGTTTTGGTGATAATCGCACCATGGCTCCGAACTCCTACAATCACTCCACGTTGAAAGTCCGTCAAATCGCATTTTTTACCAATCTCGTCACCCCAAAATCACTTCTACTACTGTCGCAAGCACTAAGCTTTCCCTTTTTATACTAGCCTCGCCCTCTGGAGGCAACAGCGTGCAGCCATAGCTCATTTGCTTAAAACTGTCAGGTGGTCATAATAAAGTGGCCACTCAGTGTATATATAAATCTTTAGATTTATGGTTCTGGGATGATTTCAAGAAATGCGGCTTCAAATGGATGCTGTATGTTTGCAACCGGAAACTCCAAGATTTCATCTCCGCTTCTGAATCTACTGTGCTGCGTAGGGACTCTCTAAATTGTTGGATTGCTCAAGTAGAAAGAGCTGCCAGACTGAGCGCTATCCCGGACGATCTCAAGAAAGCCACCAAGTTACTGTGCTCTCAGATCCCGAAGCTCTTCGGAAGACTTAGACCTCACAAGCCCGGCAATCCACTGAGACCCCATGGTGTCAAGGAGGTCCGCACCGACGTACTGTTTAGAGAAAGCATTATCCAAATTTCTGGCTAATCATCTCCCTGAATCGAACTTTATAATAACTTCCACTCTAGATTTTATTATGAAAGTCAGGCAATTTTCTGTTCAACAACGTGACATTAACCACAATTTCGACGTCGTTTCTCTTTACCTTTCGCTCCTGTGCCGGAAGCCATCAGTACGTTAAAAGAAGCCATAGCTAATTCGTCTCTTTATTCACAGAAGTCTTGTCTCAGCGTCTCCAAGTTAATGGACTTGGTCTCAAATTCCAGCTACTTCAGTTTCCAAGAACTAATTTACAAACAGATAAATAGCGCTCCGATGGGATCATCGCTTTCAGCCGTCCTGGCAGAAGCAATACTTCGCCCAAATATATATTCACCGACATCACCCCAAGGCCTACCACATGGCTAAGATATGCGGACAACGTATTCTTCATATGGCCTCACGGAAAGGAGACCATCTCGCTTTCTCTAGATAAAATCAATGATATTCACCCTACGATCAATTTCACTATGGAGCTCAAACACAATGGTGCCTTGCCTTATCTGGATGTTTTACTAAGTAAATTACCTGAAAATCGGCTTCGCACACAAGTCTATTATAAACCAACATCCGTCCTAAAGCTCATTCTACCCCGCTGATTACAAGACAGCTTCCTTCCGTTCTCGAATCCAAAGAGTCTTTGCAGTCTCCTCAGGTGTTCCTTCTAGGCAATGCAAATTGAAAAACGTTGTCGAGTTGGTCACTGAGGCAGGATTCGCTTCGAACCTGGTACATCGCTATATCGAAAACCCCAGAACCAGTCATATTAATCTTTCTATACTGCAGCTACGCTACCTGGGCTCAATTCCTTATATACCAAATGTTTCCTATCAGCTCAAGAACACGCTCAAGAAGATGAACCTCGGTGTCGGCATCGGGTCTTCGACGTCTTTATATATTATGCTTAAGGAAAACACTGACAAGACCCCACCTTCCAATGAAGCAGGTGTTTATGCCATTCCTCTACAATATCCGGATGGCTCCAAACGATACTACATCGAAATGACTGAACGTTCATTTAGAATTAGAGTCAACGAACATAAAAGGGACATAAAGAACAGCAAAGTGTAACCACGGCCCTATCCAGAAAAGTCAAGTTCAAGTCCGCTGCTCGGAAGTGGGATGACTCGAAGAAATTAGCTTCCTACTCCACTCCAAAATATACTGCCATTCGCGAAGGCAGTAGATCGTGGAGATCGTAACCAAAAACCGAGTCATGCAATGATAGCATCTCGTTAGAGTTGCCACGAATTTGGAACTAGTTCTTCAAATAGTGAATGCCTCTTGTTTTCCTTCCATGATTCCGCATGCTAAAACGAGCATAACGCATCGTGTCTTTCAATACTTAATTACGTCCGCATCTCTTCGTTTATTATCAAGTCAAGTCACCGCGTTCAAATTGTTGAAGCGTTCTATTATTGAGTTTGCAGCTTGCTGTCTACCTTCATTGAAAAGGCTATCTGGTTGATGTGCGAAAGCTTGGAAACTTTGATTTCTATTCTACACCAAGAAATTTTTATTGTTATTTGTTTTTCGAGAAATTGCGAAAGACGTCTTATCTGAAAATTCTAGAAGTTACGGGGTAGAATTTATTTGTTTTCTAACTCCTGAAAGTTAGTTTTGTACAATATTCGCCTTTTCACTAACTTACTGAATAAGTTTGTTGCTGAACTTTCGTATTTGTGCCGTTCTTGTATGTTCTATCTGGTACTTTGTTTATATGTGTCATCATCAACAATTCTCAATCCACTGCCCCAAATCTCTTCCACAAATCTCTGTCTTGAGCAATACACTTCTATGCCACTCCAGTATGAGTGTGATTTTCACCCTCCCATCTTCCACGTGGTCTTCTTCCGGATCTTTCCCCGTTTCTTTGAATCCAGTCTAGTATTTCAGTTGTCCAACGGTAGTCAGTTCTAACAGATATGTCCAACGCATTGGTAAAAATTTGCGGATCTAAACTTTGACCACGATCTCATAAACTCTTGTCATTATCGAGATCTATGAGTTCCTTTCCCTATCTTTTTGGTTACACCAAGCATATAGATCTTCTCATACTTTTTTGGAGTTGCCCTGCAGCTTCTGTAATGTCTTTTTTGTGTGAAGGTCAATGTCTTTGATCCATAAGTAAGGACTGGAAGGATGCTTTGGTTAAGCCACTTTTCTTTAAAGATATAATGATAAATTGCACTTGAAAATTGCACTGTTTCTTTTAACTGAACTTTAGGCAAATTTTATATGCCGATTAATTTCTCCTTTCGATGTAGGCATCAAATAATTCTAAATGTGCCCCATCAAATCAGGCAATCTTCAGTTTTTGTAAAAGCATTTGTTCATCAATTTTGTTTTCCTTGACATTTTTCCGCTGTAAAACTTCACCACTGGGGTCGTAGACAGGGACGTCGCTAGACTCCGAAATCAGGATGGGCGATTATAGTTTTTTTTCTGAGGCGAGTTTGATAGCAATTTAATTTACAAAACACTGAAAGAAATAATTTTTAATGCTTTTTACTACTAGCTACAAACAATTCGGCGCCACCTCCTCCCCAGACGCACACATACCTGGATTTGACAAGTTATACCACTGGCAAACCAAAAAGATAGCATGACAATAATTAGTGGGTTAGTGATGTAAGATATTTATTTATTTTAATATTTATTTATTTATTTTAATATTTATTTTTATTTATGTTAATTTTTCTTTGCCACACTACACCATTCACCACACAATCAAATCACAGATACAACTTCTGTGCCAAAAAAACATGCAAATACAAATATTATACAATAATATTATACATATTGAAAAGTATAAATGAAGTAATAGGAAATACAAAAACACGTATGATAACATGAATAAATTTGTTTTTAGTTTTAGTTAAAGTAAATTGAAGCACTACTACAGGTTCTTAAACAAATCAGTGCGGTGCACTGTGATTGTGGCAAGGGAACCAGGGAAAAAGGCTAACAGTAGCCTGACTGGCCCCTAGTCCCCCTCCTTCCCCCCAAAACAATCTAAATAGTCAAGCCAAAGAACAATTTAACCATTATGCAGGTAAATTAAAGTCATAATACGTAATATATAACCAAACGTTAATCAACCATTAATTTTGAAGGCCTTCAGTTGTTTTTTGAATACCGAAAAGTGTGTAATCGTCTTGATTCGAAGCGGCAACCCATTCCAGGACCTAGGGCAGGTCAAGTTAATATTATTAAATAATAAATTAGTACGCGCTCTAGGTATTAAAAAACTATTATTTCTACGAGTGTCATGATAATGGAAACGGAAATGCAAGGTGATTAGATCTGAATATTTCTTAGCATATATACGTTCATGCATAAACAGTAATAATCGAAACCTGTATAATTTATCAAATGACATTATCTGATAAGTGTTAGTAGAATGTTAACAACTTTTTCTTGCTTCGAATGCATTATCTTAATTGATTTTTAAAATTTTTCATTTTTCTTATGGAAACAGTACTGTACTTTGGATTTTTTTTTTAAACAAAAATGTTCTATTTATTTACCTAAATCAAATTTTAACGTCGTGACCAAGGAGGTTAGAACAGATGGAGTAAGGGCCATCCGTTCCCCTCGTGTAATCAAAGTGAAGCCAACGAAACGTCACGATAATGACGTCACAGACAATCACAGCCTCTGCCGCCATGCTGGTGAGGCGCGTGAGACGAGTCGCAGCCAATCACAGTCTCTGCCGCCATGTTGGTAAGACGTTTGAGCACTAAAATCGTCTGCTCAAAATGCTTCAAGTTTGTGGGACGCAGATAGTCTAGTGGTCAGCGTTCGTGACTGCCACGGAGGAACCTCAGGTTCGATCCCGGCAAGTACGAACGCTCTAACCATTAAATATCCGCCATGCGATGGATGGGCACGTTAAGCCATCGGTCCCCGGGTACTGGCCCCTCGGTAATAAATAAGGGCGTCTTCCTACCTATTCCTACCTCGCTTCCGTGTCACTTTCCTTTTGGGCACTCTAGCCAATATCTCCTAGCTTCCTATTTCTAAATGTTATTTAGGACCTAAGGTCAGACACTTCCTTCCTAAAATTCTCTGCATATGATCACATCTGATCTTCAAGTTTGTGACGTCATCCTTACTCCATCTATTCTAACCTCCTTGGTCGTGACACACCTCACGCACCCGCATAACTCCCTTCCTTCAAGCCAGCGATCTTGCTTTGCACTCCTCACCTGAGAAGCATATCTCAGCCACGACCCGCTCCCTCAGTGCCCCGGTACATGCTTAAGAGCGCTAGTTTAGCTTTAGACTCCCATGTCTGTGTTGAAATCTCCTAATCTCCTACTTAGCAGAACAAAAACAGCAGAGCAATTAGTAATGGCCACTTCAGTGAATTCCTATTCACCCTTCTCATTCGACTTAAACTAAGGATTTCTTTGAGTGGAGAACAATTACATTTTCCTGGCCCTACCGATGAAATTTTGGTAACCTTCCTACGAAGAAGTAAACAACGCTCTTCCTAGGAGGAAATACATATTTGCCCCGACGAAAAACACGAGACTCGTTATTACTTGGCAACGTCCAGATTATATTTTAAAGTCAAATATTAAAAAATGGCACATCTTAAATTGGGTGGGCGGTAGGGTGTGCAAGAAGAATTTCAGTGTGGCCTCTCGCCCAACCTCGCACCCCTTGGCGACGTACCTAGTCCTAGATACAGGTGCTGTAAAGTTCAAAGTATATTTTATTCGATATCATTGCTTCTAAAGATCCAATTGAAACAATTCTTTCCTTTTGTTCGGTATTTTTCAAGTGAAGCAATTTTGAGCACAGTTTCTTCTTCAAAAAATGCATAGTTTCTCTGCTACTGATCGTAAATATAGCAATATATGCAATTTTTTTTTTTTATATTTCTGCTTCTAATAATCCGATTTGAGAAAATTGACTTTGCGCCCGATACGTTTTGTGGTGGAAAATACTTTCGAATAATTTGTGGAATTTTTGTAGGACAGTTTTGCCACACGGGGGCGTGAGAGCATATTTGTTTATAGAATGCATTTGCAAATGTGTGTACACTCCTGAAAGCCCAATAAAAAAACATAGTTTTGAACAAACATCACTCCCAGCGGAAAACTTTTTTTTTTTTTTTTACATTTCCTCTTCATTTTCCACCTGCGCGCCATGTTTTGTCGACCACGTTTTTGTGGATAATTTATAATTTTCCTTAACGTATAATGTTGTCAATAGAGGCGTAAGTTTGTATGTATCTTCACAATATTTAAAGCCGCATCTGCGCGACGAAGAACCTGATAAAAAATTTTCCTTTGTGTCAGATACAGTTTAATATATGCTGTATTTCTCAAATAATGCCCAGTTAAAGCGCTAGGGCGACTAAGGTATATTGTATTTTTCTCGATATCTTTTCTTCTAGGAGTCCGTTTTGAAAAATTGTTTTAACATTGGATACCATTCGCTTTGTGGAACAGTTTTCTTATACTGATGGATTTTTCATAATGCTTAGTTCAGATGCGGCTTCGCGTTAGTATGTGTTTCTGCTTGCTAGTGTATCTCCGGTTCTAAAAATTATATATTGAAAAACATTCAGCATTTGCAGGGCTTGAAAAATGCCACGCCCGAGATGTTCTGGGCATGTAAATTATTCATCCGGGCAGGTAAAAAAAAAAATCTAGTTGCCCGGAACGGGCAACGAAATTTTAAAATAATAAAGTTTGGAATAGAATTTCCTACTACAAAGAAAAAAAAAAAAGAACAGCGTCGCATGTTGTGTTTCATTTCACTGCTAAATACCGGAAGTTGTATTTGTATTATTGTTACGGAGTGCCCAGGACAAAAGAATATCACTTATATTATGATCTAGGTCCAGAAAATGGAATCATGTGTAGTTTTGCTCCAAATGTTGTTTATACTCGACGGCGGGATGCATGCCTCTGATGGAACTAGCCTTCGGTGTTCAGTGACAAAGGGTGAAAATTTCGATGAAAGGAATATAGCTGAATCACTAAATTTCTCAAATACCAATTTCATATCGTTTCGTACCAATTTCAACATCATCGTCTTGAAACTTGAGACACACGCTTTCGTTCGTTAAACATCTTGAATACAGACCGTTTAACGAAAATGCAGAATATGTAAAAATGGGTCATTCTATTTTTTTAACTTATCATAAAAAAATGAGAGTTCGGAATTTTTATCTTAAAAGATACATTTTCCTGGATATCCAGCTTTTACTACCTGGGTAGGTAAATATTTTTTGCATATGCTCAGCTGGGCATGTAACTTTTCAGATATTTTTTAAGCCCTCTAACCTTTCGAAATAGTGTTTGTCCTTTGGTATACAACCGAAATATACTTACTTTAAACGTGTATGAAATGGTTTGATTTTTCATAATATCATAATACGATTTCAGGTTATCAAGTTTCTTTTCTTGCTTTCTGCTCCTCTTGATTCAACAGCGAATATTAATCCCCCCCCCCCTTTTTTTTTTTTTTTTTTTTTTTGAAAAGTGGAAAGGGATTTTTCTTTTTCCGTTTTCATTTAAAGGCGCTCTTTAATAGCGAAAATACAGTACCAAAGATTTCATATTACCAGTGGAATATTTCGTTTAAAAGGTCAAAAAATGGAAAACCGGAACCCGCAATGCATCCATGTTTCTCACTGCTTTTAATATCATTAAGTTTTACTGTTAAAAATAGAGGAATTTCAGATACTTTTACTACGAAAATATGTTAAATTCCCTTTCTTACGCTGAAAGAAATCCACTGGAAGAACAGACAAATATCATTTATCAAGACTTCATGTTGCTTCAACAGCGTTGGCTTCATTTCTCAGAACTAGGCTCATTTTATTTCATAGCAGTCCAGCCAATGAAACATTTATAGTTTCAAATGTTCTTAGAAAAAAAAAAAAACAGAGAAAGATGAGACCGAATTCTCAGGTGTAATGAGCACACAACTTTGAATTCTTTTTCAAAATAAAAAGAAATCTTCCTAGCACATTTTTAGCAAAAGAAAAGAAAATCCGCGGATAAACGGATTCATTTACGCTCCGTAGTGGGAAGATTGTACGTTATTTAAAACTCACCGATTGCGCAGTGTCCTTTTCTGAGTAAACTAAACCACTTTCATTTTGTTTCCAACCGGACTTCTGAAATAGATAAGATATCCATTAGTAGGAAAAGAGTTTGGTACGCCCACTAGTTGCCAAAATGTGAGTTAGGAAAAGTGAACAAAATATTTCTCATGAAGGAAGATATCCGAAACAACAGGAATATTTCAGATCGAGCCTTTAGAAGCAGATGTATGGAAGAAAACGTGAAATTGTATTCGCCCATATTATTTGAAAATGGAAAAATAATTTTTCAAACTCCATTTTGAAATAACAATATATTACTGCATAAAAAATGAGCGCTAAAGATTCTTCATAGTAAAGGGTATCCTGCCAAGAAAGGATTTTTTAAGAGTTGTTTAATATCGGAGATAGTGTTTACACACAAAGAAATTAATACCTAGCACTCCCTGCTGACAGAACTGTAAATTATGAAAAAGTATATTAAGATATGTGAGCAAATATCATGGCAGGAGTTATGCAAACAAGAATATTTTATGAAACATGAAAGAAATACGGGATTACGCCATATAATACAAATTTCGGATTGTCATCTTCAAGAATATTTTAAGTACGAATTGTACAAGGATCAATAGCATTAAAGTGTATATATATATATATATATATATACAAAAACATAGTAAACATAAAATTGCAAAAATATAATGCCATGACCTCGCGCTCTGCTGCAGGGGTCAATGTCACCTGAAATAAAATACATAAATAACGCAGACACTACAATCACAATAGAACTTTATTAAATATGTGACTACCATAAATAATATAAATAATATAAGGTCAGCCACCGGGTGCCAATCTTCAGGGGAGGATGCACCCGACGGCTGAGCTTCTGACAGGTTTCATGCGGTCGTCCTGATTTAGCAACCCCGACCGAATAAAAATAAACTGGACATCCCATCCTCCCTACCTGTCAGGAAATATACTTTAAAATCAACTTAAGTAACAAATTTAAACATTCAAAATAGACCTACCTTAAGCCTGACTGGTGCCCACGACCGGTAAACACAATTTACCGTGGCCATCCACCTTTAGAGTTCATCATTAGGTTAATGCGTAGGCAAAGGGTACGTTCAGAATTATATAGAAGAGTGTAGTTGTCCTTCCCCACTATAAAATATACCATGTATGCTAGGAAAGAATGTTTAAATGCTCCGGGGCAACTCGGAAGAAAACACTGTTTTTTTATGTAGCCCTTAAAGTTACTAAGGATGGGCTTCTGGTTTATTGATCTTACAAAATCTTAATCGTAATGAAGTAAGTAGTTCATGTGATTCTAATAGTTTACTGAAATGGTAGTTACAGAAAGCCTCTGGATATTCATTATTTAAACATCTCCAATATAATCTTCTTAGTTGTTTAATAATATTATGCTTTTTATTACATATTCGCGTAATTCGCAAGATTTGTGAAATAATCAAATTACGGAAAATACTTCTTGAAAGGTTGGAGGTCCAATGACTGTATATTTTTGCTTTAAAATTAAACAGCTTTTTTTATCATAAATATCTAGTTCTGGTTTACCTCCCTTTAACTCTATCCGCAAAGCAAGAAAATTAATCATGTTTATATCTGTATTTGTCTTAACTAAACTTAGACTCCTGGGGTAGATATCTTCAGGTCTAAAGTCTGCAAAATTGGTTTTAAAATAAATCAAATCATCAACATATCGAAAACAAATGACTTCGAAGTGGTGGTATTTTTCTTCACAATCATGTAGGTGCAAGTTGGCCAATAAACTTGATAAATTAGTGCCCATAGGGACACCCATAATTTGTACTAGAATATTCTTCTGATCATATATATAGTTGTTAAATATACACAGGCTACAAAGAACATCCCAGTAATTTTTATCATAAAAAATAGATTCGTCAAAACGCATATAATAATGGTCGAGAACAGTACGGAGGTCTTCCAAACCAATTGTAGTTAATAAATTAGTAAAATCAAAAGTTTCAACATTTTTCAAAGTGTCATTGACTTTAATGAAGTTGAGAATTTTTCTATTGTCATTTATTATCCATGTTGAATCTTTTATATTGTTGAAAATGATTTGTAGCTTACCTTGAAATATTTTTCCAGCTTTTTTATTAAAACTACTGCTTCCACAAGTGATAAATCGGAATTTCATAAGTATTTTGTGAAATTTGGGAACAGCAAAAATATAAGGAAAATCAAGCTTGTAATCCCGAATTTTTAATAATTTATGAAAGGCAATTATTTTTTTCTTAATAGCTAGTATATCCTGATTAGTAATCCTATTGTAAACAGTTTCGTTAAAGATTTCTTTTAACATAATGGAATAATAAAATTTCTTACAAATAAATGCAAAGTTTATTAGCACATTTACCAACAGAGGTCACCACAAAATTGTCTTGTAATTCCTTAATTAAAATTTTGAATTTTTTTCCAGTTCTTTATATATTCATAACAGGGAAAATGTTTATCAACAAAGTAGTACATATTTTTTAGTAGTGCATTTATCCATTGAAAGAAATCCTCAACAGGATGACTATATTTCTCTGAAATTTCATAGGCAAAGCAGTGTAGATCTTTAGACAGACACCTCTTAATAATTTTCACAGGGACAAACACATTTGGGCGAAAATTAGAGCCTTTATTTAAAAAAGGCCTCGCAATTCTAAGCTTTCAATAATACCTGTGTTCCCTGTAATAATGTGTCCCTGTTCATTGTCAACATAAGGCTGGTATTGCTCTTCATGACAGTAACATGGTAAGTCTTGAGGGTCCAAATTTCCCAATTCTCTGCAGAACCTATTATAATTATAAATTCTTCTGCCCAGAGTGTTAACATATTTGTATGCAGGAATAACTTAAAGAGTATTCTCAAGTGGGAATTGCTGCTTTTTCGCCTTTAAGATAGCTCCAAATGGAATTTTATCAAAAAACCTGGCCTGGAAAGAAAGAATACAATATTTTTTTGTTAAAGGGTCATTTTCAATTTTTTCCACATAAGTCTGAAGTTGCTGTAATCAAGAACCAGATCTTTCAAGGACATGTCCCTGAAAACGTATCCTGGAGTCCTCTTTAGCATCCCAAGATTGCAGAGATGCTAAAGAGGATTCCAGGATACGTTTTCAGGGACATGTCCTTGAAAGATCTGGTTCTTGATTACAGCAACTTCAGACTTATGTGGAAAAAAATTGAAAATGACCCTTTAACAAAAAAGTATTGTATTGTTTCTTTCCAGGCCAGGTTTATATATATATATATATATATATATAGTACGGTGTCGGTCTACCTTTGGCCTTCATGCTTGCACTGACCCTTGGAGACATGCTTTCGACAAGGTTTTGGAACACAGCGATAGGTATGCGCTTCCATTCAGTACATAATGCTGCCACTAACTTTTGCTTAGTAGTAGGCCTTGTGTTCAAACTTTTAATGCGGCACTCTAATTCATCCCATAGGTGCTCTATGGGATTAAGATCAGGGCTGTGTGCTGACCAGTCCACACACGATACGGAATAATCGTCAAACCCTGCCGTAACAGTCCTTGCTTTATTGCTGGGTGCATTATCCTGCTGGTACCAACAAGGCTCGGTTGCATAGTATTGCTACAGAGTTGGTAGTGCATAATTGTCCAGAATATCATGGTATACGTGCTGGCTAACAGGTTTGTCCACGATAACCAATGGGCCGGGACCATACCACGAAAAACACCCCACACGAGTACACTGCCAGCTCCAAACTTGACTGTAGGAACAGTGCACTGTGGTAAATAGCGTTCTTCCGGCTGCCGCCATACCCACACACGGCTATGAGACTGATGGATCGTGTATCTGGATTCATTAGTCCATAGGACCCGTTTTCATTGATCTACGGTGCACGATAAATGTTCTTTACACCATGTTAAATAACGAGCAGCATTACGAGTGGAGATAAAAGGCTGATGAGCAACCGCACGACCACGGCAATCCATGGAATGAAGTTCTCTGCGAATGGTACGTGTACATACCGAGGTTCCAGCATTCTTACTCACCTGTACACTGAAGTCTTGTGCAGTACTCCGTCGATTAGCTGCAACGACTCTCCTGAGGCTTCGACGTCCTCTATCACTGATTTTCTTTGGTCTGCCGGTACGTTTTGTTGCTTCAGGCGCGCCATGTGTCATCCACTCATTCAATACATCCAAAACATTTGACTTCGGTATGTTTAAACGCCTCTCAGTTTGTCTTTTGGACAACCCACTAATATAACACCCAACAATCTTTCCTTTCTCAAAGTCAGTTCTCTCCCACCACGACATTTTCACTCAACCTCACAGCTGCAGGCTTGTTTTTAATCGTTTGCAGCTGTACCGCGCATCTTAACAACGCTGCGGATCCGTTCATTTTATTTTCAAGGGGTGTCCGGTGACTTTTGTCAATATAGTGTATGTCCCCTAAAAGGAAAAATGTGAATTAACTTATTTAAACTGGAAAATGTTCGGAATCGTTACCACAGAGAATCGCACATAGCACAAAATAAATCCACAATATCCGATCTTGTTGCAGAACTTGAAAATTAGATTTTTCGACAGATGACTGAATTTTAGCAGTTAATCAAACCTCAAGTATTGCCATGAATCTCTCCTATTACTAAAAATTTCTCGTAATAAGGATTTAGAAAAAGTGAGAACGGAGTTTTTCCGTTAATGTACGAAAATACACTGGCGAAAAGTGAAAAAAGAACACCAAGAAGGAATTGGCGTACGATCATGAAATTTACATATGTTAATGGGGTCGAGCTTACGTAGGTGTGATGTTAATTTCGGGACCAACCGGTGAGCGCTTACGCCACAGCACGGCATAATATGCAAATTATCGTCGGTGGTATTTAGGAAGTACGGCGAAGTGAATGTAATCAGTCGTCGGCGTACGGACACGTGCGAAGACCCTGAAGTAGCTGCAATGCCTGGACATGGAAGACGTGTACAATTTCAGCAGTTATCGGACTTTGAGCGAGGTCGTCTAGTCGGACTCCGCGAGGCTGAGTGGTCGTATCGTCGTATTGCGGAGCGAATTAGACGGGAAGTATCGGTGGTGGTACGACGGTGGCGTAGATGGTCCGATGAACATTCCCACACGAGAAGACGTGGAACCGGAAGTCACAGACGGACTGATGAGCGGACCAATCGACGCATAAGAAGAGCGGCGTTGTCAAGCAGAATATCCACTGCGACGCAAATCCGAGCTGCCGTTGCACCTGAGGGAACTGTGCGAACTATCCGCAACCGTCTACTGGATGCAGGACTACGTGCACGTGTGCCTCTGGCATGTGTACCTCTGACTGCAGCCCACCGTCAGGAACGGCTGCAGTGGTGTCGCCAACGTCTGTACTGAAGAACGCAATGGCGATCTGTCGTGTTCAGCGATGAAAGCAGATTCTGCTTGGGAGCCTCCGATGACCGTATGCGTGTTCGCCGACGCACAGGGGAGCGTTTCCACCCTTCTTGCATCCGCTAGCGACACACAGGGCCTACACCTGTTCTCCTGGTGTGGGGAGCGATCAGCTATCACTCCCGTAAACAACTAGTGTTTGTACCGGGTACGTTAAACAGCACCTCCTATATCAACAACATCATTCAGCCCGTTGTTGTGCCATTTGTAAGGTCGGTCCATCGTGGTGTTTTTCAGCAAGATAACGCACGCCCACACACGGCACGTGCAACGCAACATGTACTTTAGGGTGTCAGACAACTTCCATGGCCTGCGCGTTCACCGGATTTGTCCCCCATTGAGCACGTGTGGGATTTTATGGGACAACGACTTATCCGGTCTCCACGACCATCCCCGATTTACGCATCCAGGTTGAGGATGCTTGGAACTTAATACCCCAAACGTACATCCAATATCTGTACGACAAACTCAATGCCAGAATTGCACAGTGTGACGCAGTTCATGGCGGTTCAACCTCGTACTAACCATGTTACATGGAAATTTTATTTTTCAGTTTACCAGCAAATACGGCTGTATTTTGCTATAATGTTTTGTTCACGTTATCCGTTGTATTCCGTTATTATGCTGTATAAATTTCGTTGGTATCAGACGTCTCCTTCTTGGTGTTCTTTTTTCACTTTCCGCCAGTGTAGCAGGAAAGTTCTCAAAATTCAGAAATTTCCGTTAACACATCTTTAAAAAGGCAATTTACCGTTAATTTAAGGAAGACATTGCGGAAAGGTTTCTGAAAATTCAGAATTTTCCTGCCGTACGAAAAATTCGTGAAGTTCAGGTTCCGCCCGCCATTTCACCAAAGATGTCGTATCAGAAATATGCATCGTTACTTGACGAAAGGAATCGACGAAAGTCGCTCGTGAATTTAAGAAATATTTTTTACAGTTTATTCGCATCTGCGCCTGAACGTTTAATATTTGCGCAGTATTTTGTTTGTTGCTTTTCCGTGTTGGGCTGTTATTTTAGCGATGGGAAGGCGTAAGATTATTAAAAGCAAAATACATTTATGTTTATTATTGAATACCTTCAGTGTTTAAAAGCATAATCTCTTGAAATTTTCCTTTTTTATCATTTTTAACCCTGCATGAAAAATCTTTATCTGTATATCGACGATTTCAGATCCTTGTCCAAGCATAGTCTCATATTGTCATATGCTATTCAGTTTATCGGTTTTAATGCTCGCAAAATAACTGCAATACTGAATTTCGAAGAATTCATGTCATGTTGCAAAGTTGACGACAGCAAATCCATAAGAATATTTTACGATCACGCCTCTCGAAAGAGAACATCTGCGGTACTCGTTTATTTGAAAGTTTCAAATGTTAAAGCACTTGACGGGCTTGCTCGGAATTTCCATGACATCGCTAAAATTCTGGCGGCTTCCACGCGTCTGTTATTCGCTTATGACCCTAAATTTTTGTTTGAAAAACTGTTTCCTGGCTCCCCTGGTCTTTCAATGCATAAAAAATGTGCAACACGCTATGAATAGAAAGAAGCGAGATTTCCTTTTTAAACATTAAACCTTGGAGGTGAAATAACATGAGTTTCACAGTTGCTTTCATGTACATGACAAATATAGGGTACCATGTGAGAAAATTCACCATTCCTGTTTCTAGCATTTTCCCTTCGAAAGAAAAAAAAAGTAATGACTTGCATCTAATGATGCTGTGTCAGAAAGAAGTAAATAAACATAAAAAGAAAACGCTTAAAGTTTTCTCCGAGAGCAAAAGTAATTCTGAAAACGTGAATGACATTTCGGTAAATGCAAGTTTCGGCAGACGAAGTTTCTAGTGAAATCAATTGTAACGCCGCAAATGCCAACCAACTCGTGTATACAGTTATTTCATAGCAAACACATATTTGCAGACTTCAGCACATCAGAGAAAGTAAAAAAGAACGGAGCAGGAGATCGTGGGTTTATGAAGAAAAAATGAAAAAGTAAAAGAGTAAGAGAAGTTTCCGCTTGTAGGTTTACTTGTGCTGAGTAAACGGCAGCAGAGGACAAAAATGATGATGTTGCGACTATGGGAAAAAATTCTTTCTCACCAGGTGTCTCATTTGATGTTGAATCCCCCTCATCAAGTATCTTCACGGAAAGAACTTTCGTGTTTATTTCTGCTGGACCGGAAGGAAGACATTTCCGGAGCTGCAAGACGCCGTTGAGAGAAGGAAATTAATTAACTCTTCTGTTTGTGATCTCCAATATCAGTCAGTGGTGCGCTAATCATTGAAAAGGGTGCGGGCATTGTTGAAAATCTCATATCATGAAATCCGCTGTTCATTTAGCACGGCCTTTGAAATCAAATTTCCTCCCATTGATTTTTTATCAAATGATGATAGCGGTATCCAAGACTCTTAAGCATGCAACGGATTGTATTTACTGTGAACGAAATGACGATCATGTGTGCTAATGAACGAGAAGAGACGTGGGAATGCTTGATGAAATTCGTGAATAATCAAAACATGTTTTATGGTTCTAACTTACAACGAATTTCTTAAAGAGTTTCTATGGCCTTCACCGTATTTCTTCTAATGTAATACAAATACTTTATATTTGTTTGTGTTTGCGAGTTCTGTATGCACTCATGTCCAAAAAGTAAGGGCCAACAACAAAAGGCTGAATTTCGGACTCGCAAGTTGTTGGTTAGCGGTGAAAACTTTCTGACGTTACCGGAACACGTAAGAGCAAGCGACGTGAGAGTGGTTGGTCATATGCAAATTGTCGGGAATCACGTGACAGATGTACACTGCCGATCGGCGATAAAAGCTGAAGCGTGAGTGGGAAGAAATCGTTTGTTTTGTGTAGGTGTTGAAGTGTGGATCTGCTTTTTTGTTGTAATGGCGGCATGTTGTACATCTAAAAGAACTCATCTAGATTATTTTACCCGTGGACGAATCGTTGGTTAACCGGAAAAAGGGCGGACAACGAGAGACACAGCAAAAGAGTTCGGAATTGCCTAGAGCGTAGTATCACGGATCTGGAAACAATTTTTCTAAACGTGGAATAGCTACCAGAAGCTTCAGTAGTGGTCGACCATGCAAAAATACTCCATTGCAAGATCGTTATCTTGTTGTAACGGCTAAAAGATCACGCCGAATAACTACTGACAACTTAGCAAAACAGCGGGACAGGAATCAAGCACAGGTACGAAAATATCGCGTCAAATCCTGTCAAAGCATTTGGATAATTTCAGATTGTATGCCCGAAAACCTCTGCAGTGTGTTCCATTGACCCCAGCACGCAAAACAACTCGATATCGATGGTGTCGTGAACACTCCACATGAGTGAAAAGCAATGGGCCAATGTTTTGTTGATAGACGAAAGCCAATTCCATTTATCTTCTGACTTTAGCGGCAATACATCTAGCGAGAAACCCGCATTGCTTATTCAGCCAGAAACATGGTAGAAATTGACCTTTATAGGAGTGGTGGAGTTATGGTCTAGTCTGGGATTCTGATTAATGGTCATGCAGAAATCCTAGCGTTGTAGAAAAGGTTAATAAATGCCCATTGTTATTGTGAGGAGGTCATTTTAGAATATGTAAGTCTGTTTCGTGGTGCTGTGGGAAATTCCTTCCTTTTTTTAATTGTTGGAGAGCGAGGGGATCGACAGAATGGAGTAGCCTGCGTACTCCATCCACTTGAATCCTTTCGAAAATGCTTGGGACGCTAGGGTAGGCGCATTGCTGAACGCAATCCCCCACCTGGCACCAAAAAAGGCCTGGTGCTGGCGCTGAAAGAAGAATGGAGAAACTTCCCTCAGGATGTTCTGGGCAATTTCGTGAAAAGCAAAGCTCACCGATGCCAATCATGCATTGCAGTCAGGGGTGGACATATGCCCTATCAAAATGACCCCTGAAAAATTATTTATTTTTGTCTGTCAATTTTAGGTATTGTGAACCAATGTCAGAAAATGGTATCTTCTGTTCTTTTATCGATTTTCTCTATTAATAAGCACAAATTCATGCTTATTTATGTGTGTACATGGCCTTTCTATTTTTGTAGAAATATGGAAAATAACAGATGGGTAGTTGCACCAGATGATAACAATTCGTGAGCAAATCCGTTTATTTGGCGTAATAAACAGTAAAGAAACTTGCGAGCTTTCGCCACCAACGGGTGGCTTCTTCAGCCTGAAGAAGCTACTCATTGGTGGCGAAAGCTCCCAAGTTTCTTTACTGTTTATTACGCCAAATAAACGATTTTTCCACGAATTGTTCTTTTCATTTTTGTTTACTCCTCATTAAAATATATTCATTCAAATCCTGTTGGAATAAAAATATGCTATGAAAATCTAAGTGAACATTAATTTTTGGACATGAGTGTATATATATTTTTTGGATAAGATCTTATTTAATTTATTTTAAACTGTCGGCTAAACACCAAATGCCATATGAGGCCTTTGTTTGTTGGATGGCCGGGTATTGTCTGACTTCGACTGCGAGCTGTTTGAAAATTAGGAAAATTCCAGGATTCGCCACTATATCTCGGTTCCTATCTGAAGCCGAGAAAACTGAAAAAAACTTTTTGTAATAGTTCCAATGGATAAAGCAGGAGGAAACTTTACATTAATATACAAAAAGCTCTATATAGAGTTAATTGTTGAGGAATTGGAGAATAGTTACAATTTCACGAAAATTCAACAGGGCAGGAATATTATTATTGAAAAAAATTATTGCTATGTACAAAAGATTAAAGATTCATACAACTTCAGTAGGGTTTCCATTCCTGAATGCTTTACCAAAGTTCCACAAGGATCCCATCAAATTTAGGTTTATTAGTAGTTCCAGAGGTTGTTATGGACAGCATCAGGCTGGCCAAATTTTTGAGAACTTGCTCAAAACTATTTCACTGCTTATTAAAAAAACCTGGATTATTGGAGATAATTCTTTAGCTCTCAAATATATGGAAAATAATAAAGATATATCTTGCATTGATACATATGATTTTAATAACCTATTTACATCTATATCAATTTCAGATTTAGTGGATATTATGTAATAAGATGTACGAGAAGCTTTCTGAATCAATTATAGAATCAACCAACATTTTGGACACATTTGACAAACCTATGTATCCAAAATAACTACATATACGTGGATGAGGATATTTTCCTGCAATCTACAGGAATACCTATGGGCAGTGCCTTTTCAAACACTCTTGCAAACCTTTACTTACATTATTATGAGAACAATTTTGTCGAAAGTTCTAAATTTGAATATGGACACGTTTTAAGGTATGTGGACGACATTATTGTTTTTAACAATGGATTTTTCTTCGAGCAAACCAAAGAAATTTATCTCGTGGAATTAACAATAGAAAAAATGAATCCTGACAGTAAAACCTACACTCAAAATAGTATAACTATACCAGTAATCCGAATTTTTCGGCGTAAAATAGAAAATCGAAGTTTCTGAGTTTTCGCACATCAACCAGATGGCTTTCTCAAGGAAGGTGGACAGCAAACTGCATTTAGTTGATGTGCGAAAGTTTAGAACCTTTGATTTTCTATTCTACGCCAAGAAATTCGGATTACTAGTATAGGTATTCTATTTTGAGTATAGTTGCTGTACGGTTCCTGCTTATTAAAAACCTACACTTTTTGGATATTAAGATTAGCGAAATAGTTGGCGTATAATTTGTTATGGAGATCTACGATAAAAATGAGACTTCTGGTTCAATATCATTTATTATACTCAATGGATTTCAAACATCTCAAATAGTGTACATCGTAATATAATAATTCCCCAATGTTGGCGTATTTGTAGTCTGCAGTGAATTATCTTTTATCAATAGGAACCTTGGGTGGTTATTTAAACAATTGCTGGCAAATGGTTTTCCTTTTTGTTTTTTATACAGATACTTTAAACAGCTAATTTTGAAATTTAATTCTAGCAGGTTTTATGATTTACATATTAAAGACTTTACTAATCCTTGACGCTACAGATTCAACCGGTATAGGGCAACCCTTAAGTGCCGTTTGATGGGTCAGTAACGGCTGAAGTATCTGACTAATACCAACATAGTTTACACGTAGCAGTCACATGACATTAATTTCAGGCAATATGGTTTGCTATTTGTGTTAACCGTGACTGTTTGCTTCATCTTTCTTCTTTGGAGCACAGATACATGCTTGACGGGTTTGTTCACTAAGTCGTTCTTGGGATGTCGTTTCTGCATTTCCTTCGGTTTCGTGGCTTCGAGAACGCATTCAGCGAGGCTTTTGGCTTAGGCCAGTTTATTTTGCTGATATAGAAAAGCCATTTCGGTGATGTGTAAGTGGATGAGAAGTAAAATGTCTTGCCAAACGATTCAGGATCTCCAAAACCTTAGACCTAATTCACTTTTACGAACCATGGAACAGTGAGTGCCGATGCTTAGATCTACATTTTTATGAAGCAGGATTCACTGCGTGTTGAAGTGTAGACGTGGGTTTTTAAGTAGCCCTATTAATCGAATTTCAAAACGTGGACGTAGCTCGTAAAAGCTATGTTGCACTTCGTCTATAAGCGCAGTAGTAGATTTCTAAGGATCACGATTCACGGAGTGTTGAAACTTATCCTGGATTCTCAAATCATAGGCGTAGCTCTAAAAAATTACTGTATTTCTTTTTCTGTGTTTTCTTTTCTTTTTTCGAAAATTGTTCATGTTGGCGCATACAGCTGTAGTTTCAAGACCCGTGGTTCCTTCGCTGTCTTGGTGACTCAGATGTACACTGCCGTACCATCAATACTTACACCCGTCTATCGAATAAATTCGATCTTACCCAAGCACACGTCACAAACCCTAGTGTAAATATGCATTAGCGCTAGAATGAGACAGTAGCACGACTGTGAAAGCAAGATGCCTCAATCGACAGTATTACTTTATTTCCAGCGCAGATTTATACGTAATAGGGTGCCACATAAGGAACAGTTGTTTACGTGACATTTGAGTGGCCCTGAAAATCCCTCTGTTGACAGTTGGTGATGTGATGCGATGCATAGGCGCCGACTATTGAAGGGGGCCAAATGAATCTTACTCCCCGATAATATTACTGGGGGCAGCGCCCACCTAATATTTTTCGTCCTGTTGAGTTAAATACGTTTTTGTTTTTGTATGTCATTTTCTAAATGCGTGAGTTTAAATATTTCTATAGAGAAAAAATATTTTCCCACAGTATTCAAGCTATTGCGTGATGTGCTAATTGCAAAAAAGGCTTTCTTTCTTTTATAGAAATATTATCCTTTATAAGATGGACGAAGCCCCAACTTATGAGGCGAAAGTGATTTATTGGGTGTGTGCATAAATTCTACCCATTTTTGTGGGCTACAAAGAAAGGAAGAGAACACAACCAATAACGAACCTAGGATGTCGCACAATTTCCATCATTCTGTATGACCGCATGCCATCTGTCTATGAGTAGGTGAAGGGTTGAAACATTCATTGAACATCCTTGGATATATTAATACTTACACTGCAAAAAATAAGTGGTGTGGATTCACGGAAAATTTCTGAAAATAACGTGCAGTAAATTTTCTGGTAGGTGTCTGTCTTTTGCAGAAACTTCCATTTTTAAAAGTGCACCTATATTTCAACTTCCGTATTTTCACAAATTTTCCGTAGTCAGAAATTCCGTTTATTTCAGAAAAATCCATTTCAGGGTTTTCCGTATTTGAGATGAAATTCCGCAAAATCGACGACTCTACAATTTTCAACCATTACCCCAGATAATCCTTCCGCTGCAGTCAGGCTCGAACCCCCGTCGTTTGGGTTGGTTCAACAGGTAACTCAAGCCTTTAATAATTCAGCCACAAACGCTCGGAAATCCGAATCATGTACATCGTGAAACAAATTGAGTAACGATATATATATTTTTTGTCACTAATGTGAGTGATTTAGTCATTTTATTTTCTGCTGGAGCTTATTATTTTTCTCAATAGGTTTGTAATATTTTTTTTTTCTATAGGAGGACTTTTCACAAAGAAAGCATTTTTCATCGTCATTTTTCAAAGCAACAAAACGTTTTGCAAATTGATTTTCTTAAACTGACAGTCACTTTCAGTTATCTTTAAAAAAGATGAAATGTACTTTTTTATAGTATTATTTCACACAAAAAAAAACCCCGCTAAATATAAAATTTACAAGATCTTGTTAGCTATAATTTTTGTTTTAAGTTGTTCAAAGACTGATACATAGATATCGTATAATCATGTGTAGCAGTTAAGTACCCCGTTTCTTACAGTAGCACAATATATTATAAATAGCTGGTGCACAAAATAGGGAGAGAGGAAGATATATCCTGTGCCACAATAAACAAAATTCATGCGATATGGCTATCCACAATATCCGATCTCGCTGCGAAACTTCAAAATCAGATCCTTCGACAGAAGATTGAAATTAAAAAGTTAAGCAAACCTCAAGTATAATCACCAATCGCTCCATAATTCGTGCATGAATACTAGTATTAAAATAAATCCGTCTTGTTGCACGATGATATTTATTCAGCTAAAAAATGAAATCTATGTACAGTTTAAAAACACATGAGCACTTTCGGTGTCACATTGACACCTTCATCAGATGTAATTTCACCATGTGGCTACATGCTGGTCTTAAAGTACGTGGAGTAGATGCATCATGGGAAAGGTAATGTCAATGTCACACCAGATAACAAGACAATCAAAAAAAGGCATAGTTAGCCAATGATCACTTAACAGAAGCAATTGCTATTGTGCTGTCCTTCCCAACAAGATTGCTCCAAGGTTCAGGTAAAACATAAGAATAATAGTCATTACAGCAACGTGTATTATAAGCCGAAATCCATTGTAGTTCTTGAGCTCTAGCCATTTCGCCAGAGCTCAAGAACTACAATGGATATCATCCCTCGCTAAAAACCATGGTTTCCCGGACAACGTTGTTAAGGGAGTGCACAATAAAGTACGGTTTTCTATGTCAACTGCTTTAATTAGTGAGCAAGTGCCTAAAAAGTATGTTGGATCTGTTGATTTTAATCCACATATTGTAAACCTCCTTACCAACATATGTTCTCGTCATAGAATACAATTTGGAATACGATCATGCAATCTATATACCATTATCCGCAATGATCGTGACAAAATTGACAAAGGGAAAAAATGGGGTGTGTATGTTATTCCTATGCTCGACACTATCTCTGGTGAACTAAACAATCATTATGTGGGTTCTACCAAAAGAAATTTGGATTTGAGATTAAATGAACACAGATATGATCTAAAAATGAATCACCAAAGCACCTCTTTTGCAAGAACCATAAGTGCTGGAAATTCCATCCCAGACTGGGACAACGCTAAAATCATAAACACACCTAACTCTGTTTATTCCTTGTTATTTGCAGAAAGCCTCTATATTTCGGCTTATAATACACGTTGCTGTAATGACTATTATCCTTATGTTTTACCTGAACCTTGGAGCAATCTTGTTGGGAAGGACAGCACAATAGCAATTGCTTCTGTTAAGTGATCATTGGCTAACTATGCCTTTTTTTGATTGTCTTGTTATCTGGTATATCATGTGACATTGACATTACCTTTCCCATGATGCATCTACTCCACGTACTTAAGACCAGCATGTAGCCACATGGTGAAATTACATCTGATGAAGGTGTCAATGTGACACCGAAAGTGCTCATGTGTTTTTAAACTGTATATAGATTTCATTTTTTAGCTGAATAAATATCTTCGTGCAACAAGACGGATTTCTTTTAATACTACCAATCGCTCCTATTACTGGTGATTTCTCGTTATACAGATCGGAAAGGTTTCTGAAAATTCAGAATTTTCTGCTAACACATCTCTAAAACGGTAATTTACCGTCAGTATAAGAAAAAAAAACTGCTGAAAGGTTTCTGAAAATTCAGAATTTTCCTGTGGTACGAGAAATGCGTGAAATTCAGGTTTCTTTCCGTCATTTCACGAAAAAGGTTGTATCAGAAATACGCTTCGTTAATTCACGAAGGAAATGAGGGGCTCGTGAATTTAAGAAAATGTTGTTTTACAGTGTATCTTGTACATACATGTTTGTGAAAATTTCTGAAGACAAAAACAATGATGAAAAAACATGCACTTAACTTTCCTTTTCCTTTCTGTCATACTAATACATTCTGAATTATTTCCTTTATGTCGTATATATAGAAATACATCATACTTAGTATATTCTGGAAACATGGCAGTATCTGTTTTTGCTTTCACTGGTCAGTTTAGTGAGCTATCAAAGTACATAACGTCCTAAAACAGGTCTGATATTGTAAGTAAGGCAGTCTCTCTTAAGACACCATGTATTTGGACTTCAGAAGCATACTTCTTCCGGCATCAGGCAAAAAAAAAAATAATAAATAAAAAAAATATGCAATATCGGTTGCGGACAATTGTGAAAGAATTGTGTTATTTCAGTATGAGCTCCTTTGGGTCGGTATACGTTGAAGCGGTAGTGTTGGGAGAGAACTGTCTGCGTAACCTCTTCTAGTGATAAAAACCCAATGTAAGAGCCATGTAAAAGCGTTAATCTCGAAAGTTGGCTGCTGGAGAAGGAGATAGCTTTTCTTTTCATTCCTTTCCTTTTCTTTTTCCTGTTACAAACGAAAAATAAGATGAAAAAAGTTAGATTCTCTTGTATAAAACGAAGAGAACGAAACTCATTTTCATCCTTACCGTTTTATTACTTTTAATGTTTGAAAAGAAGGAAATTGGATAAAAGTACATTTAACGTCTCAGAGGCAGGAAATTGGAAGCAAGCATTTTTTCCATGAAAGTGAATGATTTTTAGTGTTTCGCTGACCGCAAATTACTTACTGTACTTGGAGTCGTAATCCACACGTTGTTGCTGACTTTCTCCACTTCTGAACTTATTCGCGCAATAAAATGGAGCTTCATTTCGCTTGCAGTTGCAGCCCTTGTTTTCCTTTTTTATTTTGCAGGTTTTATTGCTCCTATGAGCTTAGGTCGTCTCTTTGGTAGAAAGGGAACAAAACTGATTCCTACACGAAGAAACATCGAAATAATCACGCTAGAGGAAGAACGTCTTTCGCAAGAGACTGTTAAAGGTTTAATTTTCAAAACAACCATAAAATCGTAGCTTAGAATCGGGTCAATTGTTTTGGGCGCCGCAGATATCGTTATTTTAACTGTCTTGACCATTTAGTTCCTGGAGCCGCGTAGAAAATTATGGACGTCTTATTCGTTACTTCTTTATTCCTGGCCTGCAATTAGTAACAAAGTTAAACCGTTGTCTTCGGAAATGCTCAGAAATATTTAGATTTAGCATGTATGCCCTCTTTTTATGATGCTTACTGATAAGTTTTAAGTTATTTTTAACGTTTTGGGCTACAGCGTAAACAGTGATTTCCTGTGTGTTAAATAATATGAAGTTGGAATTTTTTCGAAGGTTGTGAATAAAACAGTTTGAAAATTCCTGTGAAGCGTACTTAAAGGGAAATTATTCCATTTGTTGGAATGTCTTTTAAGACTTTTTTGTTTTCTTTTTATGCTGTTTTCCTGCTTATTCTAGCCCAACGGACATCGCTATGTATGATCAACTAGGTTATGGGTTATGAAAAGGAAAGAGGTCAAATGCATATACAGGGTGTATAGGAAAGTCCTTAAACAGGGAAATAACTTTTGAACGCAAAATGCTAGAGTTGTGGAAGTAGTGCGTACGTATAGTAAAGTGACTATGTTCTATCAGATGAGACCGATTGCAGCACCCCTAGCGGTGAATTTTGGAAGTTAGCTATCCTAACGCGAGAACCAAGAGGGATAGCGAAAAAAGTCAATAGCAAACGTGTAGATCGTCACCGATTTAGTATGAAATGACGCCCTGCATTCACCAAAAGCTCCAATAGAAGTCCGGAAATGCAGATCTCTCGGTATCCGATCATCGGCATAAATAAGTCACTCATCGCGTACAGAAGTGTGACATTATAAGGCGATGCAAATTTACTAATAAAACTAATACATGTACGTGTCAGCAAGGTACAATTCATTATGTACTGTACAGTAAAGTAGTAGGATATTCATACAGCAGTATGACATTATGAAGAAGAAAAACACAAAATAATGTTCTAGAAATACAAAATGTCAGTACTAATACTTAAGCATTCGCGATGTGTCCACCATCGGCAGCACTACACATCTGTATTCGAGCTAGAACTTCTTGTTGGACGTTCTTCAGCATTTCAAGTGTTACGTTACTGCATGCTTGGATAATACGGGGTTGTAGAAATTTACCATACACGACCAAATGTAAGGCCACACGTCACACTGATGTATCTCGTACTGCAGTGTGGGTGGGCTAGCGCATAGGCCAAGACGTCCACTGACTGCACGTGCCCACCTGCAAGTGTCGGCCTACCTGAACGGGAACGATTTGTAATGCTCCCGGTTTTTCTCAGCCGGCAAGCGACATTGATGATAGTAGCCGCGGTAGGATGAGAACGATTAAGGAAACGTAATGCATATTGTCGTGCTGCTTCTCTTGCCCGACGACCGCCTTCCCCATACAACATAACCATCTCGCAGTACTCCTCGTTGGAATGACTAGCCATGTGTATACTCGAAGATCCAGCCCACGCATTGTCTGACAAACCTTCCCTGACCGCCAATTTATGCTTCCCGATGAGGCATGACGTAGCGTTTTCATTTGCATACTTTCATCCATCCTTCGCTGCTTTTCAGGCAAAATTCGTTTACAGATTTTACGCTTTGCGATGTCATTCGTGACGTATTTATGCCGGTGATCGGATACCGAGAGATCTGCATTTCCGGACTTCTATTGGAGTTTTTGGTGAATGTAGGGCGTCATGTCATACTAAATCAGTGACGCTTTACACGTTTGCTATTGACTTTTTTTCGCTATCTCTCTTGGTTCTCGCGATAGGATCGCTATCTTCCAAAATTTGCCGCTAGGGGTGCTGCAATCGGTCTCATTTGATAGAACACCACTTCCACAACTCTAGCATTTTGCGTTCAAAAGTTATTTCCCAGTTTAAGGACTTTCCTATACACCCTGTATACTCGTATATCATAAATGGAAATATTCATGTTATATATATGATGGCTATATTTAAATTAATCGGAAACTTGATACTTGGTCGTTCTGGATGGTGTAGTGGTTAGCATACACGGTTGCTATCTGGGAGACGCGGGTTCGACTACCGCTCCAGGACGACGAAATTTTCAAGTTTTCAGATATTATCTGATTTACCATCCTTGTCATATTTACAACAAAACACAGATTGTCATCTTCAAAAATTGCATATACTGCGTTCGGAACATTCATACTTTGTTACAACCTTTTTGCGAACACTTAGAACTCGTCAAACGTAGTTTGTTTGCCCGAAATTTAAATAGTTGCAGCTGAAGTCGTCAGGCGTGTGAAACTGCCTGAAAAGAAGATCTGGCATGAGAGCTTTTGCTTTGGAAAGCTGTTTAATGCATGATGCAATTTGTCATTCATGAATGACATCTGTGCGAGGCGGAGTTTCTTCATAAGTGTTAAGAACTTGGGTACTAAGTAATTTTATTCTAGTTACGTGTCATTTATGTAAAGCCTGAATTAGCATCAGTGTCTTGTATCCCTATCCGGATTCAAGTTAGCAGTTTATGCATTTAGTGTGAAAGCTGCAGTTGCGTTCTGGTAAATGGCGATTTGCGTATAAATTTTGGCGTTGCATGCATAATGCGATAATGCAAACTTTGCACTAAACGAAAGTAGTATGAAGGTTGTAGTTAAATAATTGTAATATCGCCGGTGGGTTTGGGCGAAATGTAAAATCCAGAAACTGTAAAAGCGGAACTTCGTCTCCTCGTAGTCGCGCTTTTAGAGACCTACTTTCAACAATTTTTTCCGTTAAGTTGCTTTGTGAATTAACCATCATGTAAGGCAGGGCTGGAAAAATATGTTCCACATCTAGCAACCATCTACACAATTTAGGAGCCAGGCGAAAGGAATACAAATTTCAAAGAATACACAACATATAATGTGTGTTGATGTAGCTTGAACACAAAGTAATATCGCGTTTTTGCTGTCATTCCTTTTTTCCGACCCAAGCCAATTCTGTTAAATAAAATTCTAATTTGGTCTATCATTTTGTTTTCCCGTTGTTCAAGCCGCTGTTCTAAAAAATTACAATTTTAGATTTTGATTTTACTGAAAAATTCGTATAATTTGTTGAAGTTAAAATCTGTACATATAAACTTAGTATCGTGAAATTGTGAAACCGCATATCATGAAATTTAGTTTTATCTTCCTTTGTTTCTAATTTTCGTTTGTATAATCCGTAAATCCCTATATATCATCATCCACAGGCCGTAAAAATTCAGAAACAAATGGAAAAGAAGTTACGCATAATACACGGCTGCATATAATCTGAAGAAAAAACAGTTTTTTTCTTTGAATTCAGAGAAAAACAATTTTTTCTTCCAATAATTCCCAACTACGTATCTGTGACCGCGAAATTAAAATTAAAAACAAAACAAAAAAAAACATCGTTGTCGTGAAGTCCGCATCTGTTTTGTTGATTCAGAACCATAATTTCGGACAGATGAGTCGCTATTCATAGGAAGACCCAAAAGTTTAAAGCAGTATAAAAGAAACAATCTTATTTTTAAAAAAATATTACTCATTTTTTAAAAGCTATTGTTCTAATTTCAAGTGAATGAAGAACGAAAATTCAGTTTTCCTCAGCATTACCGTTGTTCATTAGTTGGATATGAAAATCGTAGAAACTGCGGCGAATCAGTAGTTTTTGGCATTTGTGAAAATCTTTATGCGAACAAAAGCCTGAACTAACAGGACTAGTGCAGCAAAACTAAGGAATCCGATTCGCGAAGTGCTTACTTAACCCAGAAAGCAACGGAATAGCTCAGCGGCATCGCAGGTATAGCCTTCCGCGAACGCATGTAGTACCCCTCCGTTGCATCATATTTCCTGTCAAAATGCTCGAAACTAAAAAACAAACAAACAAACAAACAAAAACAACATATATTTCCATCTCTTTGCGGCTGTCTGCCTGCGATACGTTTTTCCTGTTGTGAAAGATTTTCAATACTTTTCCAATACCACGCTGATTTAAAAAAAATTAAGCGATACCTAAACATATAGCTGTTTAACAGATAATTAGCGGATTATACGACGGATTTACAGTATTTACTGCAAATAATGAAATTTGAAATTAAAAAAATCATACGCCAATGCTTCATTTTTAGTCGTCAGGGCTCCCTGGTGCCCAATGATTTTCTAGTCCTGGTATAAGATCTATTTACTGCAAATAATGAAATTTGAAATTAAAAAAATCATACGCCAATGCTTCATTTTTAGTCGTCAGGGCTCCCTGGTGCCCAATGATTTTCTAGTCCTGGTATAAGATCTAAAACGCAATCCTATTCGAACAATGTAAATTTTTATTGTTAATCATTATGGATGTTTGCTGTTGGGTTGGTGTGAATTAAATGTCCGGCACGAAGGAGCAGTGGAAACAGGCCCCCACCACAGCGGAATGGAACCACCCACAGGTGTTGCGGCTATTACGTCACAGTTATTATAAATAGCTATCACATGTGTGAAGAACAAGGTTCAGGCATGGTTTGTTTGGACGTAACGTGGCTTGCAAGGGAAATATGCAGACGCCAGATTTGAGAGTCATCTTCCGGTATGAATTTAAACTGGGCCATTCTGCAGGATTTGCCGCTCGAAACGTTAGCAAAGCATTTGAGGAGAATACAGCCAACGAACGAACCATTCGGCGAAGACTTGTGAAGTTTCGAAGTCGAAGCGGAGATACGGACATGCCAAACGTATCACGTGGTCACTGACCTGTTGCTGTCTCTAACGAACACGTGGTTGAAGCGGACCCCAGAAAAACGTGTCCTGAGATAGCGGCAGAGGTATAGGTGTCTACCACACGACAGTTGTTCGGCGTTTCGCTTCGCTGGGTAAGGTCAAAAAGCTGGACGTGTGGACGCCGCATGAGTTGCCAACAAGACTAGACGTGTGGAAGTCTGCACGTCCTTGCTTGCCAGGAATAAACAGGAACCTCTACTGCATCAAATCCTCACCTACAACGAGAAGTGAGTCCTCTGGAAGGGCAAGAAGTTAAGATATTTTTTTACGCCTTATTTTGTACATTTTTTATAATGTTCGACGATGGCCGAATCAAAAATAAAATCACATTTACAGAAATTGAGAATGATAACTTACCGGACAATGCGCTTAAGAGAAAATTTAGAATGTGTGAATACATTTTTTCATGATCCTTTATCGCCGAAGTTTTATTGGAGCGAGATAATTTTTAACCGAAACTTATTAACGAATCAAAAGTAAATTTCACTGATACTCAGAATAACTCATTAGAATTCAAGGGTTGGCACAAAACGACAGACATATTTAATCAATTAAAAAAAAAAAACAAGAAACGATAAAGGAAAATAAAGACGTCATTGTCCAATATTCTACATAAATATGCACCTAACGGCCTGAATTCCAGCTGCAAACTGGCAGACTCAGTTTGTCGCAAACTGTGCAACTAATGACTGACAGCCAGCCTAATGGGTTTTTTTTATTAATTCAGTATAGTCAGTATGTTCTCGTAGGCTTGGGTCCTACATTCCGAGTTATTTTTCTTTCCCAGTCCTCCTGTGACGTACCTGCCAGCAGGACATAAAGGCAGATAGCAGTCAGAACAAACGTCCGCGTAGCTCAATTGGTAGAGTGACTTATTCCGGAATGAGGGGATCCGGGTTCGAATCCTGGCGTGGACAAAAATGACGGAGAAATTTACTTCGTTATAATGGCGCCCGAACTATCCGGATGACCCGACCGTTCAAAATCTCGCAATGGTGTGATGTTATTTCCACACCGCGAGATAAAAAATCAGAGAATCCCTTCTCCAGCGCTTCGAAAAATAAATGTGTGTGACGTTGCATTCCACACACCAGATTGACTGGGAGTTCTCAAGTGCACGTTCTGCAGCGGATGGCTGCCTGCAACGATTCATGGTCACGGCTGACCTGTGGGCAATGCCCCGGCTCTCTTTCGGGGGGGGGAGATGTGACGTACCTGCCAGCAAGACGCACATGACATAAAGGCAGATAGGAGTCAGAATGAACGTCTGCGTAGCTCAGTTGGTAGAGCGACTTGTTCCGGAATAAGCGGACTCGGGTTCGAATCCCGGCGTAGACCAAAAAGGACGGAGAAATTTACTTCGTTATACTCCCTACTCCTCAGCAGACAAATCGAAAGTGTGGAATAGCTTCTCCCAGGCCGCCCTAACTTCGTCACGGCGGCCTCGCTGCTTCCAACAGTGCGTCTTTCCATTCAGGACTTTCCATACAACTGTCTTTCTTTCAGGATTATTTACGTACAGGCCAAGTAAATGCTAGAACGGATACTTCTACATACCACAGGTGAATCTTTTCACCTTGTTCGGTGGTAAATTACTTGGCCACCGACGAGTCCTTCACCACGCCGCTCCAAGCTGTTGGACTTCTTCCTTTGGTTTCTAGATCGGGACTCTGCCTCTATACTCCATATACTCAGACCAACTTCACTTGGTCTAAGAAAGTGGTTTATTTCTTTACATGCAGACCATATCTTCCTCGGCCTCTCGGGAACAGACAGCTCCCCGGTCGGCTAGGCTTTGCCGCCTATCGTCAAACCACGCAGGGGTTTGACAAGAAGCGGCAAGAGAGAGAGGGGACCTGCAACTGAGTCTTCTCTCTCTTCAAAGCTTTTCCAAGACTGCCTCTTTTCAGCGCATCCTACCTGTGCTCGGCCCTATCATTTACACGTGCGTAATTTATGTCAAGAGGCTTTTACTACAGATGCAATATGTAGAGACCGTGCACGACGTGTTTGAGACGTTTTAAACCGAAAACACTTGTTATGCGAAATTTGGGTCATACGTTTTTTTTATTTATTGGAAGTTTAACGACCACCGTGAGCAACTCAATGGGCTATAAGCAGTTGCCCGTCCCTAATTTATGGCCACTGGCTCCAGGGAAGGGGGTGAGCCAGTGCCGTAAGACAAACACAACATCTATGCCTCGCCGGGATTCGAACTCAAACCAATCTCGGGCGAATGACGAGAAGCCATCGCTTAGACCACTGCGCCACCGGGCGCCGGTCAGACGCTTGTATGAGTTCTGAAGTTCAGTGAAAGTAAGGGGCTATACCACCTAATATAAAATGTGTCATGAAGTTGTGTTAGCACTTTTAGCCCAATACTGGCGAGGATTAAACACAAGAACTTCTTCAGAAACAATTGAATATGCCCCTGCTTTGTTTTTACCAGCTCGGAAGAAGTCAACTATAGTTTCCGCAGGCATACGCAAAGGGTGAAATTGCTTTCTTTGAAAATTACTTCACTTATTCTGATTTATTACTGTTACACCTGTTTTGTTTTTTTTTTTCCAGGAAATGCTTGCATTTGAAATCCCGACATTTCTGTTCTTAAGACCTGTATTTTTCCAAGACTGCCTCTTGCACATGTAAGCATGTGTATTTGAATACTCTGGATTACGCATTCCGTGTTTTGATTCGATCTTAGCTTCTTTTTTATTATTCATGGTAGCGGGAAAACACAGACTTCGGTAAAAACGAAAGGAAAAGTCCAAATCCTTTGACTCCGTCCCATAGAGACACACTGAACTGATCGTCAGTCCTTGGAGAACTTTAAGAACGACTTAGGCTCAGCACCGAATCCGATAGTATTGATACATCTCAGGGATTGTAAGAATCGTAAACGAAAGCTTGAGTCGCGCTTATACACGGGGGAATACCTAATCTGTAGTGTCCATGTACGCAAAATAAATTTAATAATTGTTGCCACTCAGCTGTCTAAGATTGTACCAAAATGTTTGCTGAGAAATATTTATAGTTTGTGTGTAGTGTTCCTCTCTGGCGTCTGTCACCTCTACCACTTTATTAGATAAGGAGTATTCTGTTGGTCTAGTTTGACGGATCCAATGTTTGTTTTATTCGTAGGCAAAAGTTTCCGTGGTATTATCCTAGATTAGAGTATATTTGTAGTTCGTTTCAGTGCTTCCTCAGTTGAAGCGGCTGAGTAAAACGGCCACACACAGCTTTCTAGAGTGAGTGAGAAGTTCGTCCCGTTTTTAGTTACACTGTAGAAAGTTTTGTGAAATTCACGAGCCACTTTCCGTCATTTCTTTCGTAAATTCACGAATCATGTTTCTGATTTCTGTGAATTGACGGACAGAAACCTGAATTTCATGGATTTTTCGTACCACGGGAAAATTCCGAATTTTCAGAAATCTTTCCGCAACTCTTTTCTTATATTGAAGGAAAAACTCCGTTCTCACTTTTTCCGTGCCCGCATGTCGTGAAATTACCGGTAATGGGAGCAATGGGTGAGAATACTTGAGGTTTGATTAACTTTCTTTTAGATTTCAATCGTCTGTCAAAGGAACCAATTTCGAAGTTCCGTAGTGAGATCGCATATTGTGGATAGCATATCGCATGAATTTTGTTTATTGTGGCACAATATATTACTTCTCTTTTCAACGATTTTGTACACCAGCTATTTATTATATATTTTGTTACTGTAGGAAACAGGTCCCTTAACTTACTGTACAGGGGATTATGCGATGTCTATGTGTCAGTCTTTTCCCTAAGACAAAAGGTATATTATAGCTATCAAGAGTAAATTTTATATTTAGGAGTTTTGTGAAATAATACTATAAAAAAAGGTACATTTCTCCTTTTTTTAAGATAATTGTTTAAAAAGGTAAAGTTGAAAAACGTTTTGTTGCTTCGAAAAATCACGATGAAAAATTCTTAATTTGTGAAAAGCCCACCTACAGAAAAAAATATTATTACAAGCCTATTGAGAAAAATAATAAGCTCCAACAGAAAATGAAATAACTAAATCACTGGCATTAACGACAAAAAAAAAAAAATTCTTTTCATCTTCGCGCAATTTGTTTTACTATGAGCGAATGGAGATCCATTTGTTTCACTATGGATCTCCATTCCTGTATGAAACGCGCTCCACGTCGACTGGGTACCGCAATGACGTAGAACACACGAGGATGATGACGCGCATTTGGCACCGTGTCACACTGCGTTATCATCCGAGTAGAGGGTGGGGGCCGATAAACGTGTCCTTCGGGTGCCCATGCGCCATTATTGGAAAAAAGGATTAAACACGGCAGCTGCAGCAAGAGACATTTGTGAAGTTGAGGGGCGAAGAAACTGTGGACAACAGCACTGCATGTAAATGGTTCTAGCGTTTCAATGCTGGGGACACTAGTCTTGAAGACTAGCCAACGCCAGGACGTCCAACGAGCACAAACATTAACACCCTGATCGAAGCTGTGACAGCGAAACCCAGTACCAATAGACGACAATTGACAGCTAAGGTGAGTGCATCGGCTTCGTTTGTTTTTCAGGCGCGATCGAATTGTTTCTCCAAAATTGATACCAGAGCAGACCGAATAACATGCGCTCTCTGTCACAGATTGCTGTGAAATCCACAGAACGATATGCATTGGCGTCGTATCACAGGTGAAGAAAAAGGGATATATATCCCTACGTTATCCTACCTCTAGGAACCAGTGGCTGAAGCGCCACACCACACTGTAAAAAAATTTCTGAAATTCACGGACAACTGTCCGTCATTTCTTTCGTGAATTAACGAAGCATGTTTCTGATACTAACTTTCCGTGAAATAACGGAAAAAACCTGAATTTAACGGACTTTTCGCGCCACAGGAAAATTCTGAATTTTTAGAAACCTTTCCGCAGTTTCTTTCTTATATTAACGGGCAATTCCCGTTTTAGAGATCTGTTAACGGAAAATTCTGTATTTTCAGAAACCTTTCCGCAATTCCTTTCGTATATTAACGGAAAATCTCCGTTCTCACTTTTTCCGTATCCGTATGACGAGAAATTTCCTCTAATAGTAGCGATTCGTGGAAATACGAGTTTGATTAACTTTCAAATTTTCAATCGTCTGTCGAATTTTGAAGTTCCGTGGCGAGATCGGATATTGTGGATAGCATATCACATAGATTTTGTTTGTTTTTTGTGGCCCATGATATTTCTCCTTTCCCCTATTTGGTGCACCAGCTACTTATCATGTACTGTGTTACTGTAAGAAACCGAGTACTTATTGTACAAATGATTATACGATGTCTGTGTATCAGTCTTTGGACAACTTAAGACAAAAGCTATTATAGCTATCGAGAATAAATTTCATATTTAGTTTTTTTGTGTCTGTGAAATAATACTATAAAAAGTACATTTCACCGTTTTTAAAGATAAATGAGTCATTGTCAGTTTAAAAAATCATGTTGCAAAGCAATTTGTTGCTTCGAAAAACCACAATGAAAAATGCTTAATATTTGAAAAGTCCTCCTATAGAAAAAAATAAAGTACAAACCTATTCAGAAAAAATAATAAGCTCCAACAGAAAATAAAATGACTAAATCACTCACATTAATGACAAAAAAACAAAATTTCTTTGTCGGGCGATTAGTTTTATGACACACGTGAGTCTGGTTGACAAGCGTTTGTGGATCAATTGGTAAAGGCACAAGCTGCCTGTCCGGCGAGCTATAGCATCGGATGTTCGATCCTGACCGCTGCGGGTTATTTTCAGAAAATTTCCGTGAATTCGCACCACTTATTTTTTACAGTGCAGGAAGTACAGCTAGTGGTGCAAAGAAGGCAGTTCGAGAGGAAAGTCATGCTGTGCATGTGGTGGAATTATGGGGGTCCTGTGCACTGGGAACTTGTGCCAGATGGTCAGGCGGTATACGAGATTCTCTATGCTGAACAACCGCAACAAGACCATGATGCTGGGCGCCAACATTACCCAGCGCTCATCAGTAAGAAGCTAGCCTTGCTGCTAGTGGATAATAATACCCCACGTCTCACCTCCAGAGTGGTCAGCCGCGAACTACAGGACTTGGAAAGGTTTGAGCTCGTACCACATTCTCCTTACAGTCCGACCGACTTCCCCATCAGACTATGTATCACCTGTTTCACATTTCCTACAAGAATGACACTTAGCTTCAACGGTGGATGTAGAATCTGTTTCCGAGAGTTCAAACTCTGTTGAATGGTACCGCCGCGAGATAGTGGCTCTGGTGGAACGTTGGGAAAGTACTATAGTAAACAGCAGCTTGTACTTTGCAGAATGATGTGAGCATGTATGGTTTTCTTGCATCATTAAACTGTTTTGCTGAAAACGTTGATTCAACCTGGAGGGCCTGCATTGTTGAATAAGGGATGGTGTCTGGCATATCTGCTCCTGGGTTTTCCTTCGCTGAGCACTTGGTCTCCGTTTCATCAGTTGACGCCATTTTTTTCTCGTGTGACATTGTTAGGCAGAATGTAGAGAAATTTAAGATATATCGTTTGACATTTGAAGGAAGTTTAGCTCAGTCACTGTTCAAACTATGTGCCTGCAAAATGGCTGCTGTCAATTCAGATCGTTGACTTGCAATGGATTAATAAAATCTTAAATAGGGGCCATAGATTTTCCGCAACAGCAAGGACCTTTTAATGCGACTGCCTGACTATTATATTGTTGCGATCTCGTGGGTCGTTATCCCACCGTTGACCACCAAAGTGTTACGGTACCGGGCCCAGCTAGGTTAAGCATTCACCGCTCGCCACCAAAATGTTACGACATTGGGTCATTATCCCACCGCGGTCAATCAATTTAACAACCGTAGCCGAGCAATTAGTATATTTCTTCTCTGAGATCCTTCGACGTAGTTCTTGGCGCGAAAACTGTATTATACAGGCATACACTTAAACAATTTGAACCAATCACATGCGTACACATAAATAATGTGTTCTATGATTGCGCTGTCTGCCTAAACAAATATTTAATTGGCTATAAAAACATGACAATGGCACACCTATGAATAAAATTTAGCTGTCTTCTGAACATAATTATTGGGTCAACTTTGACCTAAATCAGTTCTCCTAATAGTTTGAATGAACTTAAATTCCACAGTTCAGTCTTACTATTTCTCAGTTTAGTTCTTGCAATATATTAGTTCAGTTCCTCACTTAATTGCGTAGCAGATGTAACAATAAAAACAAAACGTTTCTACTTACATGGATGCTGTTCAGAATAAATCCAAATTGGGATTTAGCTTTTCACCTGTATATTTGTTAGGTATCCAAGCCACCGCTTTTACGCTATCAATTTTCCTTGCGCCGAATTTATCCCGTCGCACTTACCTGTAGAGGCTGCGCTGCTTGCGTAGCCACCTCCCCCCCCCCCCCACACACACACGGAACCTCGCTTTGCCCCGCAGGACCAGATCGCTTCCTTCACCGTTTCAGGGAGAGGATGGTGATTGCACACTGCCGTAGTTGGACTCGAACCCGAGCTTCGCTTTTCATTGGAATGACCACTGTCCACTCGCAGACTTCTTAATTCCTCTGTAACTATACTATCATTTGGCCAACCAGACGCTAATTTCCATTTGGCTCCCAGCCTAGAAATTGTTGCTTTATCACGCGGATTTAGGCATTTTGCTGTCTTTATGGCAAACTGGCATCTCCAGCTCCCCCGAGTTGTCGTCTCCGTTTCATTTATCCCAATTCATATAGCAGATCCACGGCATCCAGCCTTTCACATCGGAGAGCGTACAGACAACTAAACTTTCTTCCTTATTTTCACGCTAAGGGCGAAATCTTATTTTTCTGCACGGACCACACAGAGAGCAATTGTTCTCGAAAATGCTCCAAGCAATCGACGAATTTACGATTATTCGCTAAACCTTTTGTCCCCCATCTTCATTCATTTCTACAGTGGCCCTCTTCGATACGTATACCTTTTTCCCTGTTTAGACTGGCCGTCAGCTGCAACCTTCGATTTATGACCTAACAGAGCTATTCTGAGACCACCCAGCCAAGGGAGAATTCTTCGCCTCTTTTCTTTCCAATATCCCAGATAAAACTTTCTCTGCTGTTTTCACTTTTAAACTCCAATCAAGCCTCGAACATAATTAATACTTAGTTAATTTTATACATCCACCAGGCCCATTAATGACTAAATTAATGGCGGGGGTGGGTCGTAACACCGGCCCCTCCTCAAGAAATCCAGAAGTCCTCTTCTGGGCCTATCGCTTTGCTCCTAACAATTCCCGATGCATTAATTGAGTGCTACCTTTTCCCACAGGTGGAACAAACATAATCAAAACACCATTAGCCCAATTAATCCTCATTCGCTCACATTCGGGCTCCTACGGCTTCTCCCCAAATACCTTTTTTCATTTCGAACGTGCCACCTGAATTCTTTCCAAGGTCATGTGACCTACCTCAACAACATCTGCCTTTCCGTACCCGTACTGTGGTACAAAGCACTACACAGTAAACAATCACTAAAACATTACTTACTTATTCACATTCCACAAATACTACACTAACACTGTACACACACTTTACAAGCACTACACCAGCACTATACAAACACTGAAAGCAAATACCACACTAGGCCAAGTTCATATCACGTCACAGCAAAAGAAACGCTTTCCTATTTGACTGGAATTCCGCATCTCAAAGCCCTCACCCCCGGAGCAATGAGGAAAAAATTTCAAACATTCGGGTTTCCACAGTACCCTCACTGAACCACTGGCGCGACAGCTACATTACCAACACCTGGCAAACCACATCGCCTACCTTTTGTCGTAACCTTAACCTCATTGGTTACACAGCCACCAGGAAAAGATACACGAACATTTTAGCTCTCACTCAGCCAATGTTTCAAAAACCACAGGGAATCAATCCGTCCCTGATACTCAGATATTTTATCATCTGAAATTTCATTACAGGGCGACGCGTTGCCCTCCGTGCATCCCTTGCACTTGCACGCCAGAAAGAAAACTCTTTGCTGAGGAATGATTCAGGCACTGAGTTCTGAGGCGAGAAGGAAAATTTAGTAGTACGCTCGGACGCGCCGCCAATGGCCCTTTAATTTCACCCCGCATCGGAATGCTGAAACCGAAACTCCGGAGATCCGTGCTCATCTTCATCTTAGCTCACCGTCGGATGCCCAGGGAGAAAATTTTATAGCCCCTTGTACGTCTGATCGCTGTGAATCGAGTGCCCCCGCTAACATTCCATACCATCCGGACTTTCATAGCTACAGGTATTGGCGTCCATCCATTCCAACGAAAGTAAAAATCTCAAGCACATTTGCCTTGGCAGGGCAACGAGTCAGCAATCTTTGCGTACGGGACACGAATTTCTAATGCAAGAAAATTTCCCTCGAACAGTGACTATGGCACGGGGCGCATAAATGTTCGTTATGTGTCGAAACCGAAACAAATTCTCGCCACCTAACTGCCATGACCTCATACATTTCGCAACAAATTCTTTCAGTTCATAACTGGGTAAGTCGAACGACTGACAACTGCGCTTAGCAACTATACCGATTCTCGTTTCTCGAACAGGTTTACCACTGCTATTCAGTTTGGAAACTACGTTCTCTCTCGGGCTGACGTCTGCCAAGACGAAGAACTTTTTTTCTGAACATAACGCGCACACATTTTCCCGAATAGGCTTGCCACTGCTATTCAGTACGTTTTCTCGAATTTAACCTTCTGCCTACGTTCCGTGACAGACGTGAGATACTTGCCTACTTAACACATGCAACACATTTTTATACAAACTCAAAATGCAATTTACAGTTCCAAAATCGTAATCATTTTCCCGGTTCGCATCAGTTCCGAATGATAAAGACGCACTTTATCTGTCATTAGTTTCTTCGTTTAAAACATTTCTTCCGACGGACCCTCTTCACGTTCCATTGCATGAACTGAACGAACCCTAATCACGTTACATCTCCCTCGCTGTGTTTATTGACAACATCGCTACAAGAAAACTGAATTTTTCTTTTTTCGTCTACCCCTCTCCCAAAAGTCACTTTCATTGGTTGGGGCTCCGCGGTAGTCGCTACTACCACCCATCCCGTCTTCATAGGTAGAACTCTTCAATACGGGCAGCATACCTTCAGTTATAACTGCTTCCCCCTCATCCCCCTTTATACTCGGGATGGTTTCTACACAGCTGAGTTCAGAAACTCCCTCAGAGAAAACTTTTTCATCGCTCCGAGAACTACCCAATTCAGATTCTAGCCCTATGCCCGTCACTAAGATCGAATTCTCATCCCCTTCGAGATTCTTATCTCTGGGTCCCTGCACCGCAAATTCTTCTCTGGGCTGCAATATCTTTGTAGTGAGCTCGAACTTCTGTACTTCTTGTGAGGCTTCAACATTTCCCGCGAGTTCTATCGGTCGCGTGTCGAATTCTTCGCTGTGAATCTGCAACTGAGTTGTCAGCTCATTATTCCTTTGGGCTTGTTCTCGTTTGCGTAATTCCATCTGCTCTATGAGAGCTTTTATTGCTCCTCTTCGTGCCGTAACCTTCTCTTCCACCGCTTGTAGCTTTTCTGTGGGGACCTCCAACCTCTGCTTTTGGTCAGCTAACGCTGTTCTTATGTCCTCCATTTCTAATCGAATATATCATCTATTGGATCAATCAATTCAGCATTCTGATTCACTATAAATTCTTTAATTTGTGCCATTGTTATACAGCAGGATTTAATTCCAATCTGCACTGTCAAGAGCGTCTTCCTCTTGTTCTTTTACTTTAACGTTTAAGTGCCCCCAGTCTTCTTCGGCATTAATTACTTGGCTAAACTTGCCGTTATTTTCTTGCCATACGCCATCTCATAAGCTGCCACCAAAATGTTGCGATCTCGTGGGTCGTTATCCCACCGCTGCCACCATTTGATAAGAACGTGCCGAGCGATATAATTTTTAAGCACTCGTCACCAATTGAGACGAGCAAGACTTGTAGGTTCTTGTAATTCGGGAGCTGGTATAAATGGGCGAGAATGTGATGCTCGCTGAAACACAGGGATTTAATACTCCAGAGCCTAAAAGAACAGAGCAAAAAATCAGTTAACACCAATCAATTTAATCACGGAACATTCGGTCGACTAGGATGTAAATTCCGTACATTAGGTAAGCATATAAAAAAAAGGAAGAGAAATGGGAGGGATCTCCCTCATAGTTCAGTCTTTACTCTTTTGTAATTATCTCTTGAGAGAATTTCAGTTCACCATAGCGGTAATATTTAAAGTTCTGGATAACCAGTGTATGGCTAATAAGTTCAAGTAGCAGTCTATGCACTAGAGCACGGGTTAGAACCCCATTCCAAAATGAGCTTTGCAAACGGATAATCGAAAGTCAGTACTTATGAATGGCTGGACGATGTTGGACAATCAGGTATTTAGTACACTATTTCGGTATCGCTTACACACACACACGCCCTCTGTAGTAGCAGAAGGGGGACTTTTCACTTGTGTGTCACTGAGGGTCTTCGCTAATTTGTAGGTTTTTCCTCTCTTTCGATTCAGCAGAGAGAGAATTCCTCCGTGTTTTTCCCCGACCGCTTTTGGTAGGGGGAAAGTAACACCCAGCGCTGACTCCTCTTCGCAGTAGAATGGTCAGGGATAGCTCTCTTTTACCCCGTGGATAAGAGATGCGTAGTTCGCTGGGAGCGCGGGCCCGTTGACGCTTTCCCAGAGGTCAGCGACCTCTACTCTTCCTCGTCGGAGAACGGTGTTTTTGGGAGGATGGTTTGTTGGCAGTGTGGTTAGTTAATGATTCGTTTTAAGTATGCTTTCTCAATTTGGCATTTTTGGTGGCCTTACACAGCCGCCTAATTATTTGTTAAGCTCTCCCTTTTTCATCGTACTAGGCGGCTTACCGCTGCGCTAGAAGTACCGTGGTAATCTTAGGTAAGCTTCGGACGTCGGGTTTCGCACATAGCAGGTTAGCTACGTCTGACAACTGCGTAGAGCCGCACAGCGTATTCTCTTCGTAGCAATCTCTCTGTCCGACTTACAACAGCGTGCCGAGTCAACTGACTGTCTCTTCTTCTGCCACTTTTTGGCTATCCTCTGCCACGTGACTGCATCTGCTTCTTTTCAGTCGACACTTGAGATTTCTCTGTTGTCTTTTGTACAAAGCAGCGTCGCTTGTACAAGTATAGTTCACCTCCGACCCTCGCTCCTCATAATCGTAATTTTCAGCGTTCCCTACTGATTTTTGGCACTAATGGCACACTTGAAATCGTATTTATGAGAGTCTGTGTGCTTCTCAGTTGCCGACTGGGTGGTCCCCTGTTGCTAAGCAGACGCCCAGAGGCGATTCCTTAATTACTTTGTTCCCACCCAGACAAAGAGAATTACACGACTTCCCAATTAAAATGAGTTAGTTTTCCAATAAATTTGCAATAGGCCAATGATTTAATTTAATCATCAACATAATATAACCATGCCTATCAAGTCCCTCATTTTAATAGTAATTAATTTAAACCCAATTTTCGCATCAATATGCTGTCTTTATTTATATGCTATATGTAACTTTGTTATCCGATTATTCCAGATGAAATAGGAACCTTTGAAATATCCAGTGTGAATTTGTTTTTTACGTTCTGTGGGTGTCTCTCGAGTTTGTGTAATCCGTTGCTTTCATTGTATCTGCCCTTTATACTGTCACACGTTTTCGTGTATCGTTTTGTATTGTGTGTGCGTGTGAGTTTGTGTGTGTTTTGATACCTTTTTCTTTGTGTGAGTAACCGTGATGCTTGGTGCACTTAGACCCACTGAAACCCTTGCACTGCGAAACTTCAATGACTAATCAGTCAAACAACTTTTTCGTTCTTTTTTCGGAAGGGAGGAAGGGTTAAAAATTATCCTGACGTCGAAATTTGGAGGTTTTATCATTATATACACTAAATTGAAGTGTCCTTAAAATTTCGTGCCTCTTGATATTGCTTAAGAAGAAAACATAGCCTGTGCGAACGGGGAAAATGTAAAGTACATTTCGCCTTAGAAACAGATGCTCTTAGTTACGGCCGGTGATACGTTATGTCTATATTTTACTTAACCTTTCGGGATCTCTCTCTCTCTCTCTCTCTCTCTCTCTCTCTGAAGAAGTGAATGTTATTTTTGAGTGACCATTGCTGGCAACGAGGTAAAAAACATCCTGCTGTGCACTACCGCCATCCGTACAGTCAGTGCTGCAATTTGAGCGACACTTACATCCGCTCTCCACATCCCGCCACCTCATTCATTCTCCGAGCTGTCATTGATTTTTTAAGTGCGCTTGCAGGTGCACACTCTGTCTTTTTCCCCACCTCATATGCATTCGCCCTATCTACCTCTTCCTTCGTGGCTTTCGCGAGAGGCTTGAAAATAAGAACAGCAGTTTAAAATTGTTCTTTTCGTAACCCATGTTGTAACAGAACTGCTTGCAAGAATTGTTTCTTTGCATTCCCTACCATTCTTGGACCATCTGTTACTATGCTAAATATTTGTTAAGTTGAAAAATATAGAAAGGGAAAGGAGGTGGTACTAAAGATGAGAAAATTTAGCAAGGAGATGACAGAATGAGATATGATCCCAAGCCTCAGTTCTACGTTTCTGTCTATGGAATTGCTACAGAAAATATAAGGGGCGTTGGTTCAAGGATTTCTGCCGTCTCGATGGCCGAGTAGTCTGAGTAGCTGGCCTCTGGCAATTCTTCCGAGATGGGCATGGGTGAAGCATGGATAGCGATTGGTCTGCCCTCTCTCTTTCCTGAAACCACTGGCCTTAAATTCGGGTCTCGCAGGACTGCTCACAGCACTAACCCCGAAACAAACAAAGGAACAAAATATTTCTATTTCTGTTAAATGAAAATTTAAAATGTCTCATGCAGTCATGGGGTGGATGAGGCCCTTTTTTGTTTCGCTGTAGGTCTACAGCGAATGACATCGCATTCGTCGCTCACCTGTTAAATAAACTTTCAGTTATGATCACTTAATCTTTGCCATGTTGATCATGTTTATTAGTAGAGTAAACATTACGTAACTAGTCATAATACGAGTAGATGCGAAAACTTCTTCTCGCATAGCATTTATACAGCCGTGACCGATGTTTTCCAGCTTTTGTGATGCGCATTTTTTTCATTAGGTGGCATAAAATTTTTACTTTTTGTTCGACATCAGCTTCTATAGACTATCTCATTAAAGAAAATATTTGTCGTGCTAACTTGTCTGATTTTTTTTTTTTTTTTTTTTGCTAATTTGTCTGAATATTTTGTCTTTTGGAGCAAGCTTGTGTCTTTTAACACTGATCAATATTATTATGCACTTGCTTCTGATTTTCGATATGCGGCTTTTTCTCGTTAGGAGGCGTACATTTTTTTTTTCACTGTATCTGCTTCAATTAAAGTCCTATTTCAAAAATTCTATTTGGAATGGTTTACTATAAGGACATCAAGAATTTCCATTCATCAAACAGAAGTAATCGCTCTTTCCACGTTTATAAGTGAGTCACGAAAAAAAAAGAAAAATTCTCATCGGGCGCCATCGGGAATTGAACCCAAGGTCTTGCTTGCAGTTACGCGCCGGACTTCCTGCCACTGCACCACAGCTGCCTTGAATTTTCCAGACTCACAAACGACTAACTGCCAAACCACATGGCAGGTTGCTTCTTGGAGCCCCGCACAATGCTGGAGATTCACCAAAGATGGTAATTTCCATTCGTTTTCCAGTCTTGCGAATGCGAACATTTTCAGCTAGGACGCGTAGAATCATGTTTTCTTTTTTTCTTTTTAGAATAAAGCTTATTACGATTTTTAAATTTAAAAAAGTCGCATAGTAATTTTGACTCTTCTCAAAAAAGTGTTTGATGCAGCTGAGAATTCTTAATGTGGGTATGGCACACAGTTCTTGCCAGTGGTGCAGTTCTGAAAAAGAAGTGGCCTGGCGCTCCACAGACCGACCTAAGCGTTAACTCCTGTATGTATGCTGGGGTGGGGGGTGGGGGGGATGTGGCGCCAACAAACCTTTGAAATTCAATATAATATACCTGAATATATACATATAAATATTGTATGTGTGTCTGGTACCCACTTCGCTGACTATTTCTCAGTTGGTTTCCGTAAACAAATGATCTAGGGATTTGTGCATAGCCACCATGAGAAAAAAATAACATACAATAGAGAGAGGGGGGGGGGAGATAAGAAGTGAAAAAATAATTGGTTTAGATTATTTGTGTTTAAAAAATGTCGATTTCGATGGGCGGCAGTTGAATAAATAAATCTAAAAATGTCCGATTCATAAAAAGTAGCCTGTCGGTGCCGGACCAGCCATTCCTCGACTGCATCCCTGGTTCTAGTTACATATTCAGATTGGGAGGGATCGGCAAGGGTTCCTCTGGTCCCTTCCAGCTTGTATGGCCATCTAACCACATTTTATTTACATGATTCATCAGATGCTGGCACTGAGTCATTTCCTTATTTACTTTTACCCTGTGATAGGGTTCTCTCAAATGCAGCCGTTGACTTTGTAATGGCGTGATCCGCTTCCGGTGAGTTTTCGATTTCCTCTTACTAACACCAAAGCCATGAGACCCGAATATTTATCGCATCTAACCACCATGAAGTCGCAGTTCCAGATTTTAGGGACCATTTCTCAATCACCCAAATGGCTTTCTTAGATTTGTATTAAAGTCTTCTCTGCGCTGTTTTTCTTAACTCATTCATTCCTCTTTCTACTTCAGTGTGCAGTAACAGGGAAGAAAAGGATGGCGCGTGTACGCGAACAATAAAAAAAAAATCAGAAATTCACGAGCCATTTTCCGTGATTCTTTTCGAGAATTAACGAAGCGTATTCCTGATTCAACCTTTTCCGTACAATGACGGGAAAAAAACGGCATTTCAAGGATTTTTTCATTCATGAATAAACAGAAACACTCCTATTAATCTTTCTACGGTTAATAAAAAAAAATGGCGTTTTTAAGAGATGTTAACGTGAAACTCTGAATTTCCAGGCGGCCTTTCCGTGATTCCATTCGTATATTAACGGAAAAATGATGTTCTCGCTTTTTCCTAATCCGTAACTTTTCTGTAATAAGAGTGGTTGGCGCTCTTCAAGTTTGATTAGTTATTAAATTTTAATCGTCTGTTGGCAGATCTGATTTTGAAGTTCTGTTGCCTGCCCGGATATTGTGAACAGTATATAGCACTATCTCGCAAAAAATTTCTAATGTATGTTTTGTTACCGCAAGAAACTGGTTACTTGAAGTGTCGTATGGGTGATAGTATGATTATATGTGTATCAGTCAGTCTATGGACTCTTTAACACAAAAGCTATTCGTTACCTATCAAGAGTAAATTTAAATTTTGTATTTAAGATTTTTGTGAAAAAACCCTAAATACAAAATTAAGTTATTGTCACTCTGAAGTAATACATTTCATTGTACGTGAAGTGTGGGTATATGGACTCTTTAACACAAAAGCTGTTTTGTACCTATCAAGAGTAAACACAATAAGTTATTGTCACTCTGAAGTAGTACATTTCACCTTATCTTAAACATAATTGAAAGTTATTGTCATTATGGAAATATCTCGAGTTCCAAACCGTTCTGTTGCTTCAAAAATTCACGAAGAAAAAAAACAACATAAGTCCACCTATAAAAGAATAAATATAAAATAAAATTATTATAAATTCTATTCAGGAAAATAATAAGCTGTTACAGAAAATAAAATGACGAATTAACCCGCATTCACAGCGAAGAACATTTCGTCATTGAGATAATACATTTCTACCTTAAAAGTGAGCTGGTGGTAATTGTCCAGCTAGTTCAGTCGATAAGCCCCTCTTATTGGGGTTCAGGCCATCGCGGGCTGGATCCCCCACCGCGGGCGAGGCGAAAGATTCCTCATACGTCAGGAAAAAAATTTTGTAATACGTCTGATGCATTTAGGTTTTAAAAAAAGTAGAAAAGGAAGTTTCTTTGGTAAAGTTTAGTGAAAACGTCAAAATCGAAGTTTTGGAAACTTGGGACATTTCTGTATAAAAACGGAGAACCCTGAAACTTACAAAAAAACTGAATTAGTGATAGTGACAACGAAAAATCTGCCAAAATACGGCAGTTTCTGCGGAAAATTTCGATAAAAGTCGAATACCTACTGGCAACTTTTTTGCACGTTACTTTCAGGAATTTTCCGTGAACTCACACCCCTTATTTTTTTGGCTATAGAAATGTTTTCCAATAACCATGAATGTAAAGGAGAGGAAACAACAATTTGTGTCTGTACGTGTGTGTAAAGTAAACTAAACACGTTCTCCTAGGGTGCTATGAATGAATCATTTCAAGAATTGCATGCCTTTTTTTTTTTTTTTTTTTTTTTTTTTTTGATAAGTGACAGATTTTTAAAAGTTCATTTTGTCAAAAATATGTCTCTGGAAGTAGTATCCTGTTGGCTTGCGTTCTGTTCTGTTAAACGGCGTCTTGGTTTGCTGCGTGTGTGCTGCCGTAAATAAGTGCCAAATCTTTTTCCTCCGACATTTTCACGCCGAATTATCAGATATCATACATTGCGAACCCACTTTATCAAAACTGTCTTCATATTATATATACTGAAAGCGGCACTCATAGGGAATGTAACAGTAATATAATGGCTAAAAAGCTGTAAGTAAGTTGTCCATCCCGGACAGAACGGACGTAAGTTGACCCATGAAACATCCAGGTTCATCGTGAGTTTATTTAACATATTTTTAAACAGCAGGAAGCTTAGATTTACCTGCATCATTTTCTTCTTAGTACACACGTTCTGTTCCTAAATATGTTTATATAAGGGAAAACAACGAAGTAATATTTCCTGTATTAATTCAGCACATGTGTGATTTTTATTGATAATCGTTTGATTTGATGTATAACCGCGCTGCCATAGTTCAGTCCTTTAAATTAGTTATATGAAACTCAACTTCTTGCGAAGCCATTATCTCAATTTACACTGACGATAGCTATCCTTTATGTAAGAGAGTGGTCAGGAGGTTTTACGCCTGACAAAAGCAAATGTTTCGTTTCATATTGCATTACATGACTTTTTTCCCTCTATCACATCTTTAGATTCATGATTGCTGTTGTATTTTAAAGAGAAAACATGACTGATTAATATTTTGCCATTTATTATTATTATTATTATTACTTTTATTATTATTATATACTGTATGTTTATATGAGGGAAAACAACGAAGTTGAAAACAACTCTGAGTTAGCCGTGCTGAAATTAGCCGAACAAGTTAATGATAAGAAATCTTTCACGTTTTGTAAACGCAATCCCCTATAAGATATATGCCACAAAATCATTGCTTATTGTGCTTTTTATCTCTGATACTGTTAATTCGTTCCCTTGTAATAATTATGTGTCTTCGAAAATCACTATGTGTCAGTGGTGTTTTTCAAGCACGAGATGCATCGTCAAGTGCGAGACAGAACAATATGTACACAGTAAATCCTCGTGAATTTGATATCGGTTAATTCAAAATACAATAAGTGCTATTCTTAAGCTTAAAGTTATACAATTTTTAACATTTTTTGAACTGGTTAATTCCAAATACAGTTAGTTTTTAATTCTCATCCGCATTGTAACCTTGTATGGATTAAAATTTGGATTATTCGGAATTACTTGAGATGAATTCCTTGTGATTAAAGACAAAAATAGTCCTTTGTGCATGCCTAATACAAGAGAACTTGGAACCTGCGCATCGTCTAAACAGCTCCGTTGATGACAATTCAGCGTAGCCAAGTTAGTTAAATTGCAGATTTCAATCGGTTTTCTGGACTGAGAAATATATTCACATGCGATGCACCTTGCTGGCAAAGATGCGTTAAGGTTGTTAGACACTGTTACAAGTAACGGTTAAAGCTATGGAAGAACTGCAATGTCTTGTATAAGAAGTGCATAACAGCAGTGTGAAACAAAGGTCAGTTGTGTGATATTTTACGAAACAAAAAATTATATTCAAAATTTCGCGTACTTGAATTATTGCGTATGGGCTTGCATTTTTATAAAAATTGTATTACATTGCCTTGTATATATGTGTTCAAATAAATGAATAAGATACATTGATAAAATATAAAAATCATTGTTTACGACGTATCGTGAGATGAGACTTCGACTATCCTCTGGTTCCTAACATGTAAGACCTCATTAAAAATATTGCGTAATTAGAAATCGCATAGCTCGGAGTTCCACTTTTAGGTCCCGACCACTTCGAGTTCACCATCTTTCTTGGTCCTGAACGCTAACACGGGAAGTTCAAACCACAACCGAGCTCTGTTACTCCCTAGAACCTGGACTTAATTAAAGTTTCTGTCAGTAATTGTTAAATAGGCTGCCCTACGGTAATACAAGGTGTTTCTTCCTTAAGTTGGGTTCTGTGGTCATCTATCATGCATTCACTTTTTCGTTCATCATTATTTTTCTTATTTTAAAGTTTGTGCTTTTGTTAAATATTGTTTTACTAAAGAAAACATGTCTGAGCGAGAACTTATTAGTGCATTTTATTCTTAATTGGTCGACTTTTCTGTACAGTATCTTTCAAATTTATTGTAGATATGAATTCTTGAGAGGACGAGGGAGGTGACTACTGTGTGGAGTTTTCCAATAATTCAGTTAATCTAGGGGCTTTAGATCCCTTCAGTTTGAAACAAACCTCCCACTCCCTTTAAATTCAGCACAAGATTTGATGGGCCTTCTGAGGGCAAATCACGTCCGGACCCCTGAATTACACCCCATTAGAGGTTGAACGTGCCGGTAATAATATCCAATATTCAGTGGCATGCAGTTTTAATGGAGTTCAGTATGTTGTAAGTGTACATTTCTTTGTGCTGAGTGTCACATGGTCATCTATCATGCATTCACTTTTTCGAAAACTAACAGGAGAGATCAAACCGGTTACGATTTGGGAGCTGAAAGATGCTCTTGCCGTTCTTAATGTATTTTAGCTTGCTGCATGCTTTAGTTGCCGTTTCTGCATTTCGTTTCAATAAATTTCAATGAACTTTCACTTGGCATTTTTCTTAGAATAGTTTTACTTAATAAGGTAGGAAGCCCAAATAGCGCCATCTTAACACTTAAGATGGTGTAGATCTGGAAATAAGGTTTATAAAAACTGGAAAGTAATGACGAAGACACTTTAAACTCTTCTGTAGATAATAGCGTATTGATATTGGTGATAGGCATTTCAGGAGGAGAAACACAACGGGATGCTGAAAGGTTCTCGGCCTAACCCACTTCCTGTAATTGTAGCATTTCTTGCACGAAAGTGTGTTCTTTTGTGTTATAAAGTGCCAATTTTCAGACTAATAGCTTTTTTTTTTTTTTTTTTGACGTCTTGAATCATGTCAATGTTGAATTTTTGAATTTTCGAATGCAGAACTCCGGGCTGTCATGAAATTCCTGTTCCTGCAGAAGAAAACTGCAAATGAAATCTATGAGTGACAAGTGGCCTTCATGTTCCACTGTGAAGCAATGTTGTGCCAACTTTCAGCGTGGATACTTTGAGACCAATGATGCAGCAAGGTCTGGGAGGCCTTCAACAGTGACAACACCCGAAATTGTTGATCGTGTTCATGACTTGATTTTGTCAGATCGGCGAATCTCGGCTAAAACAATAGCTGAGACACTGGAAATACCCAGGGAACGTGTTGGGTTCATAATTCATGAGCACTTGGGTATGCAGAAGATGTCAGCGAAGTGGGTGCCTAAATGTTTGAACGCCGATAAGAAACGAAAATGAGTGGACACTTCCAAATCGGTTTTGCAGCATTTTGAGCAATTTTTTGCAGCGACTTGTCACTGTTGATGAAACGTGGTTACATCACTACGATTCAGAGACGAAACAACGCAGTCCCTGCAGTGGCGGCAGTTGGGTTCTCCACCGCCAAAGAAATTCAAGACTCAAAAGGCCTGCAGGAACGTTTTTTTTGGGGATTCGAAAGTCTTTTCACTGACTGACTATTTCCCAAAGGGCCAAACAATAAATGCTGAATAATTTTCCTACTTGCTGTGCCGATTAAAGGAGTCGTTGAAGAAAAGAAGGCGAGGAAAACTGCGGGAAGGTGTATTCTTTTTGCAGAACAATGCGCCAGCTCACAAGACTACCAAGGCATGTTTTGATTGATCTAGGGTTTAAGTTCATAAGCCATCCAACCTACTCGCCAGGCCTTGCGCCATCGGACTATTTCCTGTTCCCAAGCCTTAAAAAAAGTTTGAAAAAGGGAAACATTTTTCGAATAATTCGGAGGTGATATCAGCAGCAGAGCAGTATTTAAGTGATCAGACTTCAGATTTTTTTTTTTTTTTTTTTGAAGGGCTAAAGAAACTCCAGAAACGCTGTGCCAAGTGTGTTGAACTTCGGGGTGAATATATGGAAAAGTCTGTAGGTTTCATGGGTTTGGCCCATTTCCTTCTTGGTGAGGCCGAGAAGGTATCAGCATTCCCTTGTAAAACTGAGTTAGGAAAAGATTGCATGGTGGCGTTATTAGGAACAGGTTGCCCAATTAACGCCATCAATTATTTAACATAACATTACGAAAAACTTTCCCACAATGCTAACATTCTTAACCAAAATATAATAATGTGAAATCGATTTTCAGTTTATGTAACAAAATGATAAATATTCACTCATTAAGTTTTTCTTGGTCTGCAGCTGGAACAACAGCTGTAATAGGCAAAAATATCAAGACAGGGCATGAACTTACTGAGATATTAAAAAGAATGATATGGGATACAAAAATGCACGTACAATATTTCATACAATACGAACAATGTGTTAGAAAAGTTTGAAAATATATAAGAGTTTGAAAATTCAAAGGGGGCAGTGGGGTATGTTCGAGGCTAGCTGCGAAGCCCAGAGAATGCACAAATAAAAGTCAATTAAATATACACAAATAAAAGTCAATTATCAACGGTATTGAGATATGTCGATGCTTTCGCTGCGAAAAAAAAAAAAAAACGCGTGGGATTCGTTGCGTAACGAAACCATCTACTGTCAAAACTTAAAAGAACTCTATTGCTTCAAATTTTGTTACAGCTCGACTAAAAAATGAACTGAAGGTGTTTAATTCCCTTGATGAATACAAAACAAATCAGTAAGAAACATTGCTTGTTACATAAAGTTGAATAAATTGAACATAGTGTTTAGTGAAGTGTACAAATTAGCAGACCTTCCATCACCAACTGCCGAAAAACGTTTTTCTGCATTAAAAAGAATCAAGAAATACATATCTTGGAGCTACACACAAGGACATGTACATTCGAACAACTTGGCTGTTTTGACAATAGAGAAAAACATTCTTTTTAAATATGAAAAAGTACTCGGAAGAAACATTTTATGAAAACGTAACCTTCAAGTTCACACAAAAGGAAAGAAGAATGCAGTTCATGTACAAATAAAGTATTCAGAAGAAGAATGGAGTTCATGTACAAATAAAGTATTCAGAAGAAGAATGGAGTTCATGTACAAATAAAGTATTCAGAAGAAGAATGGAATTCATGTACAAATAAAGTATTCAGAAGAAGAATGTAGTTCATGTACAAATAAGTGTTCAAATCTTAATCTTCTTAATCTTCATAATTATTTGGTATAATGTTAGCAACAGCATGTACCTAAAATATAGAAAAATAGTTACTTCTATTACTTAACAATTAAAAATTAACCTTCGCAATTAAAAAAAAAACACAGAACTGTGTGTTGGGGGTGGGGGGGGGGGATAGCCCACGTCTCAGACCCAAGATACGCTACTGATAGGAAAGAAGCCATCACTCTGGATATTCTGGACATCTGTAAATTGAAAGATTTGTGTTCTTTCTGATGCCTCCACATCTATCGTGTTAATACCTCACACAGAATTTACACAAAGACATGTTCTCTACGCGATCTTCATCACAAATAAAAACACATCCGGCCTTTGCGTGTGCTTTGTTGTGACTCAATCTCTTCACTTCTGATTACGACTGGTTTAGAACTTTTCTTGGTTTTCTTTGCCGTATTTTTCGTCAGTGCTTTGCATCTTTAAACATGAAAGTCTTGATTACGTTTGCCTTGTTGTTCAATGATTTATGTGTGATCCTCTGACAAAATGCAAGTGAGTTTAATATGACGAAGATTTACGTAAGTGTCGTGAATAATCTAAAAACCTTATATGTACAATTATAACGCCACCATGGCGTTACAGGGCTACCGAGTATTTGATGGCATACTACATCCGTTTCTGTAACATTTCGAAATTTTGTATGAATGAACTGGCTTTTCTCTATAGACGAAACTTCAAACATCAAGAACATGCATGATTTTAGAAAGTTATTCTTTACGGCATCTACAAAATCAGTTCTTTTCTCTTACCATGATACACAGTCGAGTCACATTATTGTGATCACCTCCTACTTTTGACGTCATCAGCACGTAGCCAATGAAAGAAGGCACGTGTCGTGAGCTGGCTTGGAGGGTATACAACGTGTGCTGTAGGCATTCTGAAAACACGGACCGCGGGAGGCCTAGTGGTCAGCCTTCGTGACTGCCATAAGGATGACCTCAGGTTCGATCCTGGGCAGGTACGAACGTTCGAACCACTAAATACACGCCGTGAGTCGGATGGGCACGTTAAGCCGTCGGACCCCGGGTCCTGGTTCCCGGTAATAAATAAGGGCGTCTTCTTCTCGCTTTCTACCTCGCTTCCGTGTCACTTTCCTATCGGGCACTCTAGCCCAAATCTCCTAGCTTCCTATTTCTAAAGGTTGTTCAAGACCTGGGGTCAGGCACTCCCTTACTAAAATCCGCTACATATGATCTGATCTGATCTGATCTGAAAACATATCACTCGTTTCTGTCATGAAAAGAAAAGAGCGATTTATCAGATTTCCAAAGAGGGATGATTATCGACTTTCGGGCCAAGGGTGGCAGTATTTCTGAAACAGCGCAGTTTGTGAACTGTTCGCGTGCTGCTGTAGTTAAATTGTATCGTGATTGGAGAAATGGCACCATTGCGAATAAGCGACGTGAAAACTGCGGAGCACCACGTGCCATTGATGTGAGAGGTGAACGTCAGATTCGATGGTGCGTGAAAACCGATCGACACGTTACAGTGAAGCAAATCACTGGCCGAATGAACCAGGGGGCTACCGGAAGTGTGTCTGGAACGACTGTTCAGCGAAACCTGCTGCGTATGAGGCTCCGATGCCGACGGATGGTCACTGCACCTATGCTAACGAAGGTTCATCAGCAGAAAAGGCTTACATTTGCACGGCAGTATCGGAATCGGACCTCCGCTAATTGTCAAAGGATTGCTTTCTCCGACGAGTCACGTTTTCTGCTTCATCGAACGGATGTACGTTGGATTATAAGGCGAGAAACATCGAAGAACACACTTCCACCATTGCTGGAAGAACACAAGCTGGTGGGTGCATCGTTATGGTCTGGGGAATGTTTTCGTGGCATTCCCTGGGTCCACTTATACTCGTGGAAGGCACTATGGACCGAATATGTTATGAATCCATCCTTGCAAACCACGTACACTCATACCTGCTGATTGTCTTTCCAGGGGCGGATGGGATTTTCCAGCAGAACAATGCTACGTGTCACACAGCTTGAAATGTCCGAGAGTGGTTGAAAGAGCACGATGAAGACTTGAAAGTACTTCCCTGCTCGCCTAATTCCCTCAAAGGAGCAAATTGAGCATCTGTAGACCACTTCAATCGTGTTGTTCGCTGTATGGATTTTTCACCACTCACCCTCCAGCATCTGCACTGCAGTCAGCATGGCTCCACATACCTGTGAACACCTTCCAGCTCCTTATTAAGTCACTTCCAGCCCGTCTAGCTGCTGCACACGGCGGTTACTCTGGATATTAGCTGGTGTTGACAACAATGTGACTCGACCGTGTATATAAGCAGACTTTCAGTTCCGTGACTCAAGAGCAAATAGCGGGTATATCGCTTCGTTCGTAAATGATGGCGGACTTCTGCTATCATTTTTCTCGCTACATGGCCTATGAATGTCGACCCGTGCGGTAAACTACCACTGTTGGGTATCATTATAATTAATTCGTTTGGTGGCGATAAAGGGGTACATGACATTATTTGGTGTAAGTACCTTATTTATTTTCTTATTTGTCTTTAAACTTTACAAAACATTTCGATTTTATTCTTAGTAATGAATTATTTGAAGTATTCATTTCAATAGATTTTTTCGAAAAGGTAATTTTACTGTTGATCTTTTTCATGTACTGCGTTACCAAAAGCCGCTATGCACGAACTTTTTGGAAAGCGAATTTTTAAAGATAATCGTACTATTTTTGTACCCGTTTATTGGCATTGGCTTCTGGCCTTGTAAGCACACTGTGCACGTATTCTTTTATTCTTATCCTGGTATCAGTGTGCTCAGGGAATTTCCATGTTTGAAACAAATGAGACAATCACCCAAGAAGTACCGACCGAAGAGAATAGCATCAATTTCCTCGAACAGCAAACGCTTTCTCTTAATAGCGACGATTTTAGCAAACTACTTACGACAACGAGAGCCAATAGTTCCAGTGTCTGCACTTTTGCATTATGATCGTTTGCCTTGAACATTGGTCATGTACGAATGGAGTAACTTCATATGTGATGGTCTGCCGTCGCTTTAATTCCGAGTGAAACATCGATAGAGTTGTTCCGGTACACTGGATTTCTCAGCCCTTTCATCCATTTGTTATGTGTTTCACCACATTAAGTATAGGCAGCTTCGCATTTCTTTTGAGACGATGCCCATGATTAATCGCGCAGCAATAGGACTGCACAATTTCTGGGACTCGGTCCGGACCTTAACATCATTGCACCGCAAGCTGACCGAAAGTTTGCCATCCCTAAGAAAAACTCTTTTATTCTTTCAATTATCTTAAGGTTTTTTTCGGTTTAGAAGCTGCATTTTTATGTAAATATACACTGAAGTGCCAGAAAAACTGGTACATACGAGCTTATGCAAAATACATAGCAACGTCACCTATGCGCGTACTCGGTTGCGTCCGCCAGTGCGTATATAAAGCGATAGACATCCTTGCCAGCTGTCAGAGCTGTTTTCGGCGTGAGAATGACAAGTAATAACGATTTAAGCGATTTTCAACGCAGTGTCATAGTTGGCGCTCGTGAGATGAGCCATAGTACTCGGAGGTAGAACCGAAGTTCGGATTTTCACGGACGTCCATTGCAAGGGTGTACCGTGACTACAAGAAATACGGCAAAACCTCCAACCTACGATACCAGTGTGGCAGTAAAAAGACATTGGGTGAACGTGACCATCGTCGGCTGTCAAGAATCGTTTCACTCGATAGGCGTGCAACACTCTCGCAGGTATAATCGGAATTCAATGCTGGAGCCGCAACAACCATCAGTGTCCGGACTGTGCAACGTACCCTGCACGATGTGGGCTTTAAGAGCCGACGCCCAATTCGAGTCCCCTTGATGGGTGCACGACACTGAGCTGTGCGCCCCGATTGGGCACAGCAACACCGCCACTGGACGCTTGATGACTGGAAACAAGTTGCCTGGTCTGACGAGTCGCGTTTCCAACTGTATCGGGCAGATGGAAGGATTCGTGTGTGGCGCAAACACCATGAAGCCATGGATCCCGACGGCCAACGGGGAAATGTACCGGCTGGTGTGGAGTCCGTAATGGTATGGGGTGGGTTTAGCTGGACTTCACTGGGACTTCTGGTACGTCTACAAACGTCTGTGACCGGCCAACGCTATGTGCTCATCCTTTCTAACGACGTACACCTGTTCATGTCTTGCATTCATGCTGATGTCTTGGGCCTGTACCAAGAGGACAATGCACCTCCGCACAAGTGTCGGGACGCCACATTATGGTTAGAGGAGCATTCGTCTGAGATTGGGGTGTTGCCATTCCCACCCAAGTCCCCAGATCTGAACGTGATAGAACACGTTTGGGATGCCATGCAACGCGCTATCGAACACAGGAATCCGAGACCTCGGAATATACTCGAATTGTGGAACGCTCTGCAGGAAGTATGGTTTGCATTGCCTACAGCATATTTCCAGAAGCTAGTGGAGTCCATGCCACGTCGTATTTCTGCAGTCATGCGCTCCCGTGGGGGACCTACCAAGTATTAGACTGGTGTACCAGTTTTTCTGGCACTTTAGTGTATATACAGTATATGCATTCATGCTTTTGAGCACTTTCGTTATTTCTTGTCATAAAAAAACTACCAATCTGTGTTTCTGGGATAAAAATTTAACGCGTACAGCTCCAGAAATATAATTTACCTTGATCGTCAAACGTTTTCAGGCGCCCTTCTAACTACTCGTTCTAGCCGGGCCAGTATACATGCCCCCCCCCCCCCCCATGATTCGTACGCGCCCTAGAAATCCAGGAAAAGTCCTGGAATTCCATGTTATCCTAATAAAATCCTGGAAATGTCCTAAAATTCTGTTACATGTTCTGGAATTTTATCCATTCCTGCCTTTTTGTCCCTGCACTATGTTTTGTAGTTGAGAATTTATCTACTGATATAGGCCTAACTTGTGTCTGAGAAATTTCTCTCCCCATTGTGCAAAATGCGAGGGGGCTCTTGGTTTTCTTGTCTGTTAGCAGTACTTAAGCTGCGTTATTAGTACGTCTTTTGTAAAAAAAAAAAAAAAAATCGTGCTTATATTATCACTTTGTCTGGCCGCGGTCACCATATCTCTATAATTATTAGTTCGATTTGGAAAAATGCTTTTTATATTGGGAAGCTTGAAATGTGAAAATGATGATCCTTGCATTCCGTTTTTTTTTTCGATGCACAGCTTCGCCGCTGGATGGCGTAGATGTATTTGCTTCTAAATATCCGATTGAAAAAAATATTTTTCCTTTCGATTATATCAAAGACTATTTTAGTTACAGTCTCATTTTCAAGTAATGCATAAATTTTCCGCCAGGGGCGTAAAGGTAAATCGCGATTTCCCCGATATCTCAGCTTCTAAAAGTCCGCTTTGAAAAAATCTTTCTGCTTCGGATACAACTCCTAATGCGAAATTCCCTGCATATAATTTCTCATTTTCGGTAAAGAATGATTTGGCCACCAGGAAGCATAAGAGTTTATTTCTGCTTCTGATGTATTTGAAACAAAATCTAAGCTTCTGGAAACTCGATTAAAAAAATTCTTTCGTAAACCGATACCGCTCACCTCGGAAAACCTTTTGAGAATACCTCCTGCTTAAAATGATGCATGTTTTTCCACCAGAGGGCGTAGATGTATATCTTACTCTTGTCGATATCTACCGCTGTGACCATCCTTTTCTTTTTACCGTACGAAGGCTTCTTTGTTCTTTGCTCGAGGCCGGTGTCCAGATACAATTTTGTTGGATTCCCGGGCATGTTGGAATCTCGGGTAACGAGTGTGCTGATGCGGCTGCTAGATCTGCTTCCTCTTTGGTCGTCACACCCTTGCCACTGTTTCACCGGGATTTCCGCTTTCTGGTTCGCGACCATATCAAGCGAACGTGGCAAGGTCTGTGGGACCAACAGGTGGAAAATAAACTGCATCGTATTAAACCTAATCTTGAAGTCTGGAAATCCTGATATCGTCGGAACCGTAGGGAGGAAGTGGTGCTTGCTCGTCTCCGCATTGGGCATTGTCGATTCACTCACCGCTTTTTGCTGTGTGGCGACACTGCGCCGATGTGTGAGACGTGCAACTGCCGACTCACCGTCACTCATCTTTTGTGTACCTGTGTTCGTTTTCGTGATGTACGTTTTCATTTCTTTCATTCTCATTTGTTGAACGAGGACGCCGCTACACTGCAGCGGCTGCTAAATGACCACTGCAATACTGTTGCTGTTTTTTCATTTTTTAAACAAATTGACTATTTTAAACGTATCTAGATTTTAGCCCTATCATCATCTCATTTCTCAGTTTTACTGAATCAGCTAGATTTTAATCATTGTATCATGTTTTTAATACTGTTTGTTTCATTATCTTTTTTAGCCCTTTCATCGTTCTCATTCTTCAGTTTTATTTGATCAGCCATATTTTAAGCTTCATCGCACGTTTTTAATACTGTTTGTTTGTCTGTCTTTTGTCTGGCGCTCTTTGGCCAACCATGGCCCTTGCGCCATTAAAATCAACCAACCAACCAACCAACCTTGTCGATATCTCTGTTTCTCTGAGTCCGATTTCAAAAACTCTTTCTACGTTGGAGAGAATTTTCGGTGCAAAATGTTTCTCATATAATTCCAATTCTTTTTAACGCACAAGTGTGCCATTAGAGTGCGTTAGTTAACGTTTCCGATTACAGCAATATTTGCGGGACTAAAACCCCGATTGAAATATTTCTTTTTCGACCAGATGCTACTAACTATGAAAACTCCTTGTGTGCATTTTTTTCCAAAATTATTCATAATTTCGCCGTTATGTGGCGGAAATATTTAATCTATTTTTCTCAATATCTGTACTTCTAAGTGTCCGATTTAAAAAATGCTTTTAACAACGGATACCATTTAACTTATGAAACACTTTAGGTTTGTATTTGAGGAGGTTTGTAGTTCACTGTTCGGCCACTAAGTGGTTTTTGTTTACTTTCATTTGCAGAAACCCTTTTGAGAAATTTCTTTTTTTTTTTTTTATAGTATATGCAATTCGCTACAATAAAGATGGGGAGCAAATGAGATTTTTGCTACAATAACGCACTACTTTTCCCTCTGGGTGTGTAAAGATCAAAACCTTTTTCTTTCTATCTGTGCTTGCGGAAGGCATATTTGTAAAGTTATTTTTCCTTAGCGTAGCTTTCGCCATGAAGAATACTTTTTGCCTATTTTCAACTTTTTCCACTATGCAAAATTCTTCTGCTAGAAGGCGAAGGCATAGAGTTATATCATGTTTCCTTCAATATCTCTTTTTTTAACTGTTCGATTTGAATATCTCTTTGTCTCTGATACCTTCCTTCTGCTAGGAGAAAATTTTGTACGCCATTTGTTACATTTCCTAACATACTGTTGCGTCCTTTGGGCCTTAGTTGTCAGGATGCACAATCACTTCCGGACTGCGATTCGAATCACTTGATCCGCCAATACCTCGTTAGCCAATTAGCCAACACAATGCACCAATAAACCAATGGAGGCACAGTATAACAATTAAAACAGGGATTTAATGGATACATGTATAAATTACACCCGATTCTTCATCTAATTACAAAGCTATAATTTCCGGCCAGCTTTGGCCCTCTTCGGTGTTTCAGAAAATATGTCCTAACGAAAAGTCTGTTCGTTCACAATGAGCCGCAAATAAAAGTATTCGTAAAAAGTACTTACATAGGTCCTTGGGTATCCACAGTATGGTGACACCCAGAAAACAACACAACACTCACTCACATTCACTAATATGTCGGCACTACGGGTAGCTCTTTTTCCTTTTTGGATGGCGCTGCGTTGCTTACGGTCTCTTCGTCAAAACGACATCATCCCTAGTCGCTGAACGCACGTACTCAGACACACGCACAAAAGTTCTCTCCCCGCTTTCTTTGCGAAGAGGCTCTGCAGGAGGGCTCGGCTCCTCCGTAGTTCCAGACGTTGGCCTTTCTCTTCTCCGCTCTGCATGAGTGAGGCGATATTCCGTAATTATTATGTTTCTGTCGGCATTTCACCTGAAATGGCTCCTTACGACAGGTATCCGTAGTCCGGCGAGGATCAGAAAGTTTTTAGGTAAATCTGGTGGTTATTATTCATCAGCTTATGCTTTTCAGCTGGCTTCACTTCTTATGCTCAGAATTGCAAGAGCACGCAGACGGACGGCAAGCATTTTCTAGCACGAGGAAAAATCGAGGCCCAGTTGTCTCGGATATCAAACGGGATCTGTCTTCAACGACAATCTCCCCTCTCCAAGAAATTGGTAAGCGGTGAATTCCAACACTTGAAACCGCGATATTTTTATAATAAACCGCTCTTCAAGTCTAAGAGCTTTCCCATTGTTTAGCGCGCGGCACAGACAAAAGCTTCAAACGCTTTTGCCGTCCAAACACTTTTGAGTCATGGGACATAGCTTTTAAACTCTGACCCGTCCCATTTCCGTTTATGGGCAACTCGCCACTTGAATTCAAAGTGCTAGAAGATCTTTTCTTAATATACCGCCCCTCGCAAGTGTTTAAATTATAACTCTCTGTTAATTAAAAACCCCAATCAAGTTTCAATTACCGTTAATTAACCACGCCTCTCGCCAATTAATTATGTGGTGGGGGGGGGGTCGTCACATCGCCCTCTTCTTAAAATGCAACTCGTCCCGAGTGCATATAAGCTACCTGTGATTCGCAGCGATTCCACCACCCGGAACTGCCTACCCTAGATAAGAACTCATCAGTACCCCTCTTCCTTGGTGCCTATCATCGTCTCAGCGCTTCTCAAAACAAACGCCTTGAATTGGTCTTTGGAGTTCCCCGGGTACATCCCCTTTTCTAACGAATCTTAGGGAACGCCCACATTTCATGCATACCTGTATAATTATTTTATACTGCCACGCCCCAGAGCAGTACACAAATACGACACTACATAATTAATTTGCATTATACAGTCCCACTACCACGTCACACGACATATTGTAATATTAAAATATTTCCACCAATAGAACACAACACCGAGTACACTATACAAAATTATTACAACCAACAAACTCATTCCATGTTCTCAGGCTCTCCGCTTCTCACCCTTTTACCTCAACAAGTCAACCAACGGGAAACTAACCAATCACCTGAGACACTCACCCTTCAAATGTTTATGATCCTGTATTTCCTGCGCTAAACGGTCTAAGCCCATCGAGGTGTATAACTCTAACTGGTCTATTATTGTACTGAACCTTGTAAAGAACATCGTTTATTCTTTTCTTTACTACATAAGGACCTTCCCATGGGTGCTGCAATTTGGGTGACTTTCCCTTTCGCCTACGTGGGTTATAGAGCCAGACCAAGTCTTCCTCCTTAAACACTTTCTCCGCAGCCTGCACGTCATATCTGGTCTTCATTCGTTCAGTAGCTATTCGAATATTCTTCCTAGCAAAACTATGTACTTTCTCCAATCTTCTGGTAAGCTTTATGACATACGTGCTAGAATCCTGGGCAATTGGTTCCGGCCTTCCAAACACCAAATCACAGGGGAGACGTAATTCTCGCCCATACAACATCATACTCGGGGTATTCCCTGTGGTTTCATGCACCGCAGCTCCGTACGCCAACAAAAATAGCGGAACAAACCTGTCCCAATCTTTCTGGTTATCACTAACAAATAATGAAAGCTGCTGTTCCAAGGTGCGTATGAACCTTTCACACATTCCGTCACTCTGAGGATAAAGTGGCGTAGTTCGAGTCTTTTTAATGCCGAGTAAATTACACTTTTCTTGGAACACTTTAGACTCAAAGTTCCGCCACTGGTCGGAATGCAATTCAAGAGGAACCCCATGAGAGCTCACCAATCTACTGACAAGAATTTCAGCAACAGCTTCCTGATTTTCCATAGGAAAGACCTCCAGCCATTTGGTGAAATAACCCATAACCACCTACAAATATCTGTTGCCATCCTCTGACTTGGGAAACGGTCCCATTACATCAATGGCTACCCTTTCGAACGGTGCTCCCACATTATACACTTGCATTCGGCCGCAACATCGTGTCATTGGGCCCTTCTTGGACGCGCATAAGTGACACTGTCTGCACCAATCCTCTACATCCTTCCTACCATTTACCCAGTAAAATCGTTCCCTGACTTTCGCGAGAGTTTTTCTGACACCAAAATGTCCACGAGTCGGGCTATCATGCATTTGTTTCAAAACATCTTTCACCAAAGATCTTGAAACCACCAGTTGAATTTGTCGCGAATCATTCCTAGAATTTTCCAATTCTCTGTACAAAATTCCATCTCTAGCCGCAAGAGAATCCCATTGCGCCCAATAACTTTTCAAAATCTGTCCGTACGCTGCAACAGTCGCCCACGTAGGACGGTCGGAAGACTCTTGCTTCCATCGGACCAGACATCCAACATCTATGTCCGCTTCCTGCGCTTTTGGCATCTCATCCGGACTCAGCGGATCTCGTACAGTCGGGGTCGGGGGAATTATCGCCTGGCGCACCGCTTGGATCCCCGGCTGCAGATCATTGCTCTCTGCGCGTAGGCAGGATTTGCATTGCGGCGGACAGGGTCTTCTCGACAAAGCATCCGCATCCTTATGTGCATTCCCCTTCCGATGTTGTACCTGGAAATCATAAGTTTGTAAATGTTCTATCCACTAGGCTACCTGTCCCTCCGGATTTCTAAAATTAAACAGCCAACGCAAAGCGCCATGATCGGTTCGCTCTCCAAACTGATACGTACTCAGGCTCGCCGTGGCCTCCCTTGCGAGGTCACGCAAATGCTCCGGCATCTCGCCACTCGCTTCCACGCTCGAGTTGGGTGGGATCCTTACTCTACAGCTACGCGCCGAAATTACAGGATTCAAGGAACAAAGTGCTAACCCTTCCTTTATCTTCACATCGACGTCACCCAGGTTAACTATTCTTACGGGGATGCAATGTGCTGTTTTTACCAGCGCCCTCGCTACAAGTACATTTTTCGGTAACGGGCAAATTTCGGACATTTCGCATACTGCCATCGGAAATTCTAGTGAAAGCTCAGGCAAACATCCTGCCAGAATTGTTTCACTTTTTGCTGGTAAAACACACTTTTCTTTTGCGAGAACTGTGACCCTTTCCGACCTCAGGTGCCCATGTTGACTCCTCATGAGAACCATTTCCTCATGTTCCGTCTTCAGGGTTCCATTCTTAAGGTCCAAAACATATCCGTTCTCACTAAGAAAATCGAGACCCAGGATGCTGCATTCTTCAACGATATCAGCAATCACTGCCGTGTGTCTGCAGCATTCATTTCCAATTCGTATATCGACGCCTGCGGTTCCAAGAGCAACTAAACCATCACCATTCACAGTTTGAATCTCAACCCGTTGCTCACTCTTCAAACAATCTGCAGGTTCCTTAATTTGCTCAAAAAATCCGGACGGAGTAATGTAATATCCGACCCAGTGTCCAGCACAATTTGGCATTTAATTTTATTTATCATCCCCTCAACTCTTAAACCACTGTAATCCCCAGAAAGACCTGTGACGTGCGCTTTCACCGTGCGGGGCTGCTTTTGCTGCGTCAGTTCTTGCCCCTCGAAACTGACTTATGAGGGTTTCCCGAAGCCTGTTCCTTCGACTTTTTTTCTCTCTCAACCGTTTTCTACATTCAAAACTGCGATGCCCTCTTAATTTACAATATCAGCACTCCATTTTTCTAGACGGCGTATAACTTCTTCCCCGGCCAGGAGACGTAACAGAACGATGTTTAACCTCTCTGCGAAGGAGATCCAAAAGCTCTTCGAGTTTAGTTTCGACTGATGCATTGATCGGACTTTCTGCTACAGTCGCCATACGAACTGTTTTTCTAGAACTCCTAGAATGGCGCGAATAGTCAAATTTCATTGCATGCAAGACGGCTGACTTAAGTGAGTCACAATCCGCCATTCGCACTGAATGCTGAATGTCTGAATCAGAAATCGCTTTCACAAAATGTTGCTGCGCCATCGTGTCCTGTATTTCCGACGTACATTGCCCATACGCAAGCCTTGTCATCCGATCGATGTCGGTCGCGAGCTCTTGAAGTGACTCGTTGACCTCCTGCCTGCGATTTTTCAACTGAAGAACACGGAGTTGCTTTAAATGTTCCTCCCCAAATCTGAGTTCCAGGGCAGCGATGAGACAGGAATATTTTAAACGGCTCTCTTCCGACAAAGTTTGTAGGATATCAGCAGCTGCATCCCTCAATGATGTCGTAAGCGCGCATGCTTTCTCCCTTTCGCTCCAGCTGTTCACACTCGAAACCATTTCGAACTGGGTCCTGTATACTCCCCAGCTAGTCTTTCCGTCAAAGGCGCCTGGTTTAATTCGGGTCGGTCTACTCAAAGCTTCGCTCATCACCCCCGGTGACTTAAATTCCGACGAACTTATTTTTGCCTCACAATGTTGTACCCTCTTCTCAATATCCCAATTAAATTTAGTTTGTTCTAACTTAGTACCATTAAATTCCCCAGAAAGTTTTTCCTTTACATTTCTACATTGAGTCTCGCACAAGTTACGAACGCTCTCTAAATTTTGGGTACATTGTTCTATTTGGTCTACGCACTTTGCCTGCCCAATTTCCAACTGATCGCTACGCAAGTTGGTATCTTCTATTCTTTTATCAAATTTTTCCTCATACCCCCCAATTCTAGCTATCAGCTGATTTATGCTGCCCGTCTGCTGCTCAAGACTTTCTTTGTGCTGCTGTTGCAAGCTTTGCTCAAAACTTTCTTGTTGCTGTTTGAGCTGCTGCTCAAAACTTTCTTTGGCAGTTTTCAGTCCATTTCTGAGTTCATCTTTCAGTTCATCTAATATTTTTGTAATCCCTTCCATTTTTGAAACTTTGAGCTCAACTTATTATGCAAGTTGCAAAAGTTGGCATAAATACTGTGCTCCGGTTGTACTGTTTCTGAGGTATGCAATACGGATCCCACTTCTGACACCACTTTTGTTGCGTCCTTTGGGCCTTATTTGTCAGGATGCCCAATCACTTCCGGACTGCGATTCGAATCACTGGATCCGCCAATACCTCGTTAGCCAATTAGCCGACACAGTACACCAATAAACCAATGGAGGCACAGTATAACAATTAAAACAGGGATTTAGTGGATACATGTATAAATTACACCGGATTCTTCATCTAATTACAAAGCTACAATTTCCGGCCAGCTTTGGCCCTCTTCGGTGTTTCAGAAAATATGTCCTAACGAAAAGTCTGTTCGTTCACCATGAACCGCAAGTAAAAGTATTCGTAAAAAGTACTTACATAGGTCCTTGAGGATCCACAGTATGGTGACACCCAGAAAACAACACAACTCTCACTCACATTCACTAATATGTCGGCACTACGGGTAGCTCTTTTTCCTTTTTGGATGGCGCCGCGTTGCTTACGGTCTCTTCGTCAAAACGACATCATCCCTAGTCGCTGAACGCACGTACTCAGACACACGCACAAAAGTTCTCTCCCCGCTTTCTTTGCGAAGAGGCTCTGCAGGAGGGCTCGGCTCCTCCGTAGTTCCAGACGTTGGCCTTTCTCTTCTCCGCTCTGCATGAGTGAGGCGATATTCCGTAATTATTATGTTTCTGTCGGCATTTCACCTGAAATGGCTCTTTACGACAGGTATCCGTAGTCCGGCGAGGATCAGAAAGTTTTTAGGTAAATCTGGTGGTTATTATTCATCAGCTTATGCTTTTCAGCTGGCTTCACTTCTTATGCTCAGAATTGCAAGAGCACGCAGACGGACGGCAAGCATTTTCTAGCACGAGGAAAAATCGAGGTCCAGTTCTCTCGGATATCAAACGGGATCTGTCTTCAACAACAATATCCCCTCTCCAAGAAATTGGTAAGCGGTGAATTCCAACACTTGAAACCGCGATATTTTTATAATAAACCGCTCTTCAAGTCTAAGAGCTTTCCCATTGTTTAGCGCGCGGCACAGACAAAAGCTTTAAACGCTTTTGCCGTCCAAACACTTTTGAGTCATGGGACATAGCTTTTAAACTCTGACCCGTCCCATTTCCGTTTATGGGCTCTTTGTTCTCGTGGCAAACACCTGCAACTCGCCACTTGAATTCAAAGTGCTAGAAGATCTTTTCTCAATATACCGCCCCTCGCAAGTGTTTAAATTATAACACTCTGTTAATTAAAACCCCCAATCAAGTTTCAATTACCGTTAATTAACCACGCCTCTCGCCAATTAATTATGCGAGGGGGGGGGGTGATCGTCACAATACTTTTTAGCCACTGGTGGAAGTAAGTAGCTGATGTTTTATAAGTAACTGATTATTTTATTTTTTGTTGCTTAATTTAGCCTTTACTGAAATTTGCTAATGAATGTCTTATGCAAGAATTTGACATAAAATCAGATTGCTTTCTAATACCAGAAATTTAAATCTAGTTGTTTCTTAGTATTTTTTGAGCTAACTTTCCATCTTCATAATTATTTTTATAATCATGCTTAGTTAAAATTGCCTTGATTACTGATGAATGCAGCTGTGCACATAGCCCTTGGATTTAAGGTTTTTTGCATTATTCTCTTTCATTCGATTTTGTAAATTTTTGTACATACTTTGTTTGCTGGTAAGTACAAATTTAAAACATAGCTAGATCATCAATACGATATTGAAAGTTTCTTCCGTAAATAAAATGTAACAGAAATCCTTGCTCCCATCAATATTTTTGTTTAACAAATAATAAACCCTTTTGTCCTTTGATAGAGTTTGAAATATTTCCCCTTTCATTATCTTTAAATTTCCGATGTAAGCACTATTTTAGTATAATTATATAAATAGTGTTTCGTATATTGATCGTGTGGTATATGAAAATATTTCTAGACTAATGCCACATTTATTTTCTGACTATAGATTTTATTCTATATGTGTTTGTTTTTTATGTTTTTTTATTTTGTAATTTGCTTCAATAATTGAACTGTAGGAAAAATATTTTTTCTCAAAATCATTATTTATAGTATAATGTATATAAAAGTTTTGTAGAAATTAAACCTGGTTGCATTTTCAGTGACAGTTTTGGTATTTCGGTATTTATCTGTGATTCTAAGTTTGTTTTTAGCTGCAGCAGATATCATTTTCAACATTCTGCATTAAGTTTGCGCAAGCATGTAGGAAGTTGATAACGAGGAACAGTACACCAATTATGTAGGAAATAGTAATGCTATACTAGTGATCCGATTTTTTGGCGTAGGAAATAGGCACATAAGCGTTTCCAAGCTTTCGCGCATCAACCAGATGGCTTTTTCAAGGAAGTTAGACAGAAACTGCAAACTGAATAATAGTACGCCATAACAATTTGAACGCGGGAACTTGACTTGACAATAAATTTATACGATGTTTTATTCATTTAAAGATACGAGGCATCACGTTGGTTGTGCGCGCGGTATCCTGGTAGGGAGAAGGCGTTACTTGAAGAAGTGGTTCCAAATTCGTGGCAACTCGAGTGAGTCGCCATCATTTCAAGTATCGCTGTTGGTAATGATATCCAAGGTTTCCCGAATGGCTGTACATTTAGGGGTAGAGTAGGTAGCAAATTTCTTTATATCATCCCATATAGGAGTAGCGGACTTGAATTTGACTTCTCTGGTTAGTACCAGAATAAAAAACAGCTACTTTACCGTATTTGTGTCCATTTTATGTTCGTTGACTGATTCCAAACGAACGTTTAGTCATTCCAATGTAGTATCGTTTAGAGCCGTCCGGATACTTTAGGAGGATCGCATAAACACCTGCTTCGCAAGAGAGAGGTGGTTTTTCACTATTTCTCCTTAACATAGTATATAAAGATTCAGGAGACCTTATGCCGACGCCGTAGTCAATCTTTTGAGGCCGTTTTTGAGTTTGTAAGACACTAATGGTATGTAGGGAATCGAGTCTAAATAACGGAGCTGCGGCACATGAATATTAGAATATTTGACCCTGGCTTTCTGGATAAAGTTACGTATCTGATTCGATGAATATCCTGTGTCCGCAGCCAACTTGATGACGCTTTCAATTTCGTGTTGTCTAGAATGCGTATCGGAGGAAACGTCGAAAGCTCTTCGAATTCGAGAACGGAAGATAGCAGTTTACGTCCATCCCCAACCTGATGCACCGCAGCTCCTTCTGTCCAGCAGAATAAAAAACAGCTATCTTCCGTTCTCGAATTCGAAGAGCCTTCGACGTTTCTTCCGATACCCATTCTAGATAGCACGAAATTAAAAGCGTCATCACGTAGGCCACGGATGCAGGATATTCATCGAATCAGATACGTAACTTTATCCAAAAAGCCAGGGTCAAATATTCTAAACTTCATGTGCCGCAGCTTCGTTATTTAGGCTCAATTCCCATTATACGAAATGCGTGTTACAAACTCAAGAACGCTCTCAAGAAAATGAACTACGGCGTCGGCATAAGGTCTCCTGAATCATTATATACTATGTTAAGGAGAAATTGTGAAAAACCACCTCTATCTGGCGAAGCAGGTGTTTATGGGATCCCCCTACACTATCCGGACGGCTCTAAACGACACTACATTGGAATGACCAAGCGTTCGTTTAGAATCAGAGTCAACAGACATAAAAGGGACCCAAAATACGGTAAAATAGCCACGGTACTAACCAGAGAAGTCAAATCCAAGTCCGCTACTCCTATGTGGTATGATATAAAGAAATTAGCTACCTACTTTACCCCTAAATGTACAGCCATTCGGGAAACCTTGGAGATCATTACCAACAGCGATACTTGAAATGATGGCGTCCTGCTTGTATCTGTAACGAGTCTAGTTATACTACGAAACTAACGATCAAAAGAAAAAAATACTATTTGGGATTTATTTCAGGCAGTGTTCGCGCTGTTATGCCGGCAGGTCATAAAATATTCTTGAATCGTCGCATCTGATTCACGTATCCGCAGATCATAATGCGAATGAGAATTGTTCACTATGGCTGACGTGTGTGGTACAACCAAGAATGAAGCTAAAATGTTCTGCCTGGTTTCCTGCTTTCTAATTTGATATTGCAAACAAATCATACCATTACAGAAATTATTTTATTTTGAATGGTTTGCGTTCGTTAAGTTGCATGAGTTTCTTTTGTAGTATTATGTTGAAGATTGCAGCGTTGTGTTGTGAATGATGAATTTATTTAGTAACTGTTAATGTGATAAGAAACTGACACTTTTAGAGATCTGTAATTTGTAATTCGCATCACGAAACTAAACTGATTTGGACGACGTATGCGGTACACAACGCTGCTGCATTAGCTGTTTCCAGTTATATCGTCCATGTTTTTTTTTGTTTGTTTTTTTCTTTTCGTTGAGGATTTTACGTACATCAGTCAAACCACAAAATCATCAGGTTGTTGTGTTTTCTATCCAGCTAGGTACCTACTTACATGAAACTACGCTAAGTGGTCCTAATGTACACGAGGAGTTTTGTGTTCCGTCAAAAATTTGTTAAAATGTTACTTCCCGTGATGGTTTTTGATGCCAAGGAAAATATCATTCGATCGAAAGAGAACAATAATATTGTAAAAAGGTGGGAGTGTCCCATTGAAAGTCTTGAGTGAACATGCCATAGTAGCAGTGTTTCCTGTTGGTGGTTTTCTATATCGTGCAACTGAATTAAAACAAAGACATAAATAAATAAAAGGAATACTGAACAGCGGTAACGGAAATCTCGATTGTAAGTGAAATTAATGTTTACATTTGTAATGTCGCCAGAAATAATATGATTGCAGATTCCTGCCTCGTTTAATATCATTTCTTAATATTAGAAATATCGGTGACATCTTTTTATTTATTTATTGGTGCGCACGGAAATTCTACACGGGTACAAACGTGTTACCGAATCCTATGGGATTTGAATAGTTTAAGATGCCCAACCAAAGCTGAATGTTCTTCTGTTTTATTTCCGTCTCAAACTCGCAGTCGACATCACACTCAGAGTTAGCAAAGAAATTGAAACAGCATTAACAGAAAAGTCTTTACTTTTTGATTCACTTCAACTGAACGTAGTCAAATTTATCTTCAGCTATTAGAAGTACCTACATTTACCATGCACAGCAGATCTCCATGTTTCTTTGAGTTGTTATACCAATCATGAGAGAGCCCTTGAAAGATGAAATTAATGGGTGTATAAAACTTGGCTGGAGAGCATTTTGAAGAAACAGTAGTGCAATTTTCAACAACGATTTGCCTATATGTCTTAAAAGGGAGTCTTAAATGAGTGCATCTTCCAGTTCTTACTTATGGAACAGAGACATGGCCATTAACTAAGAAAGACATCCAGTGTGTAAACAACTCAAAGAAACATGGTGAGATGCATGCTAAGTATAACCAGCAAAGATAGAAATTGGAATACATGGATTAGGGAAATGACAAGAGTTCATAACGCCATGATCAAAGTGAAGACTCTTCAAGTGGCGATGGGTTGGATATATTTGCTAGAACTGACCACCGTTGGTCACTACTGAAATACTAGATTGGATACCAAGAGACACGAAAAGACCTGGAAGAAGACCACGTTTGAGATGGGTAGATGAAATTTGAACGAATGCGTGAGTGACTTAGAAGAGACTAGCTCAAGATAGAAAGTTGTGGAAGAGACTTGGGGATACCTTTATCCAGCAGTGTATTGTGGCTGGCTGATGATAATTTAAAATTCTTCTCAGGTTTGTCAGTTTTCTTCCATTTCTTTTTTTTTTTTAATTTTTTAATTTTTTTATTTTTTGATATCGGAAGTTTTTTGGTGTTGAGAACCAGCTGAGATCGAAAGTGTATATCGAAGGATAAAAAACTAGTTCATGAAATAATGTACTTATGTGCTCGCAAAATACAATATACAGCATGATTCTATCGTCCTCTGGACATGCAGGTGTCTTTCCAAAGTTGATGCTCTTGGATGGATTGGAAAACAACAGTTATACGAGCATGGTTTAGAAAAATTACTAGCGGACCTGTAACATACAAACCGGACACTATGAGCATGTCAATTTTGTAAATGAATATAACGTTTTCATTGTTCTACTGCTCTTTTGGCTGGTATTTTAATTTGGCTCTTCGGGAATGTGCCTCGCCAGAACGCTTTCTTCACATAACGAGGAAAAGATAGATTTTTTTCACATTTTCCAGTGTGATGCTCTAGCGTTGTAGAATTGTGCTCGAAGTTTGAACCCCCGTGTGATGGATATTCTTTCTCCCTGTGCAGCGGGAACCGTAGGTGGAAAGCTAAACATAACTCACACTTAAAACATAATGGCGGTGGTATGCAGATACGCTTCTTAATATGCAAGTGCACCTTAGCCGTTAATTTGCATATTACGAAGCTGTTCATCGTTTGATTTCGTTGTGCTGGTCTTCCCTTCATTTATGATCGAATCGGGTCCACGAATCACCGGATGATTTCCTTTCGGATCGGTCTGGTGGGTAAAATGTACCCCCACGGGTTTTTACCGAGGTTCTGTGTTTCTGTAATGAGTAAAATTTCTACTGACGAATATAACAGGTTTGTATAATTCTTTTCACAGCACTATTCCGTTTCTATCCCCTTCGTCCTGCGTCTGTTTATTTTGTTATATTTTTCTCTCCGTCGTGTTTCCTTGTGGAGTTGTGGAAGCAGCACTTGCATTATTCCCGACCCTCATCCCTATCCAACGACGTACACGTACATGTTTTATTGATGGCATTTTTATTTTTCGGGAAATCTGCAACATTTTTCGTGCGTGTTGTAGTTTTGGTGTTTCTTAGTCTCTGTATACGGGGCGTTACGCCTGCTTTGAAATAAATGCTCTCGTAGTTCTCACTTTTCACACATTAAGCATTCTCAGTAAATGTGCCATCAGTAAAGTGTTGTTATTGTTGGAATCGGTACAGGTGCACGCCGTTTCTTATGGATGGATTTCGTCATTTGCAGACAACAAAAATACACTGAAAGCGAAATAAATGATGAGTAGATATCGAAAACTGAAAGAGGAAAAGTGAAATGTTAGAAATCCTTTCGTCTCTGTAACTAACCAGGAATTAATGCTGTATTGTTCGTTCTCACCAGTCGTTTAAAATATGGAAACGTCAGTTGCCTAAGTTTATGTTTTAGGTGTAATTAAAGGTCAGGAACTAAACATTCTACTGAGTAATAAAAACATGGGCACCATTATCAAACTTTTACAGTAGCCAATCAACTTTGCCGTTCAAAGTGTACTTGACTTTCATGATTTTCGCGTAAGTACAGATTAAATAATTATAGATATACTTATGTTGTTGTTGTTTTTCATTTTCGTGAATGTATTGTGATTTTCGATGTCAGTGTTGTGTATCATATGTTATTTGCGGTCATAGTTATGTTCAAGTTTTTGAGGTGGTTGCGCCAATATGATTTCGCTTTAACTATCAAATTATTTGACGTCAGTTTGTGAACTATAACTTCCTGTATCGATGTCGTCATTACTTAATAATGTAACATTTATGTACCTGCTGTATACAAACAGATGAAGGTGAGATTGTGCGTTGGGAAATTTAATACGAAGTTTACATTAGTCAAAAATGAAATAGATCCATTTCTAATATGGAGTGGTGTTGAGACACTCCCTAATTTTTGTTTACATTTTAAAATTGATCCATTTTTAATATGAGTGGTGTTGAGACACTCCCTAATTTTTGTTTGACTTATAGTGAACACTGTGCGAAACATCTGATTCGGTTCACAAAATGTTGACCTGATTTTATCTCACATAGCGCTATTTGGCGAAGCAGATTGTCAGTTACACAAGAGCTGATGTGAACTGAATAAAGGTTTTATGGAGAAACGTGAAAACACACCAAACTTATATTCTCTGCATGAGTTCTTATCGCTGATTATAGGCGCAGTGGTATAAGCTCTGGCCCTTGACCATTCCTTCGAGGGGCTCAAGTCCGAATGAGACATTTTGTGGTAGTTTTACGGGGGCCCTCGCTCTCTCCCTTCCCTGGAACCAGTAGCTCTAAATTAGGGACGGGCGACTACTTATAGGCCATTGGGATGCTCACGGCTGTCGTTAAACACCCAATTAAGAAAAAAGAAAATCACTAATAGTATGTGATTAATTATAGACACTTCGTGTGTTCCAGGATTCTTTAAAGGCGATTTATAAGTACAGTATCATCATCATCATTGTCAACCATTATCAATCCACTGCTGGACGAAGGTCTCCCCAAGTTTCCTCCACAACGGTCTGTCTTGTGCCAGTCTCCTCCATGTCACTCCTGCATATTTACGAATTTCATCCACCCATCTCCCATGTGGTCTTTTTCTGGGTCTTTTCCTGTCCCTTGGAATCCAATCTAAAATTTCGGCTGTCCATCTATGGTCTGTCCTTCTGGCAGTAATGTCCAGCCCATTGCCATTTCAGGGATTTAACTCTGATCATGATGTCTTCCACTCTCGTCATTTTTCGGATCCACGAGTTCCTCTTCTTATCTCTCCTGGTTATACCAAGCATGCACCTCTCCATGCTTCTTTGAGTTGTCTGCAGCCTTTGTATGTCTCTTTTAGTTAAGGTCCACGTCTCTGCACCATACGTAAGCACTGGAAGGATGCATTGATCAAACACTTTTCTTTTAAGACATAACGGCATATTGCTCTTGAAAATTATGCTGTTTCTTCCAAAAGCTCTCCAGGCAAGTTTTGTACGCCGATTAATTTCTTCATCAATGTGACCCTCACTTGATATCTGCTGTCCAAGATAAACATACGTATCTGTTATCTCCAGTTTTTCTCCATCAATCGATAAATCTTCATTTCTTGTAAAAGCATTGAACATCACTTTTGTCTTCTGAAAGTTCATTTTTAATCCCACTTCTTTACTCTTGTCAGCAAGTTCCTGGATCATACTCTGCAGCTCTGATGGGGTAGTTGCAAAAATGACTACGTCATCAGCAAAACGAAGGTGGGTTAGATAATCTCCATTAATCTTTATCCCTTTGTTTTCCCAGTTCAGTGATTGAAAGACATTTTCCAATGTGGCATTAAAGAGCTTCGGAGATATGGTGTCACCTTGTCTCACTCCCTTTCCAATTTTTATGTGTGTTGTATTTTCAAACAGCCGAATCTTTGCACTTGCATTTTCATAGATGTTATTAATAATATTAATGTATGCATCTTCAATACCGCAGGATTTCAGAGCCGTGGTAACTGCTGATGGTTTCACCGAATCAAAGGCTTTTTCATAATCGATAAAAGCCATGCACAATGGAAGTTCATATTCCCTCGCTCTTTCAATTAGTTCTCTCAGTACGTGGATATGATCTATTGTGCTGTAGCCACTCCTGAATCCAGCTTGTTCTCTCGGTTGAGCCATGTCCAGTGTTACCTTCAAGCGGTGTGAAAGAACTTTAGTGAAGATTTTATAAACCACTGATAGGAGGCTGATAGGTCTGTAGTTCCTGAGATCCTCAATGTCACCTTTTTTATGTAGCAGGATCATTGTAGCATTGTTCCAATCCTCAGGAATCTTCCCTTCATTAAGGCATCGAGTGAAAATTTGGGCGAGTACTGATTCAATTTCTCCACTTGCTTCTTGTATGATGTCTATAGTAATTCCATCTTCTCCTGGAGCTTTCCCCCCGCTTCATGTTCTTGATTGCATGAGCAACTTCTGCTGGGAGGACTGGAAGAACTCTGGTACCTTTCATGATGTCTGGAGTACATGTATCATCCCTTTCATATAGTTTGGAGTAGAAATCTTTCACTCTTGTCAAAATTTTGCCTCTATTTCTTGTTATAGAACCATCTTCTTTTCTCAGAGCCATAATCTGTTTTCTTCCCTTACTGAGATGTCCCTTTGCTATCTTTAGGCTTTGGTTGTTTTCAATTGCTTTCCTTACTAGTTCACAGTTGAATTTTCTTACGTCTTCAGTGATACTTTTTCTTACTGTCTTGCATAGCTCTATATATTCCACTTTGGAAGTCACATCTCCTTTAGTTGTCCTCATCTCTCTTCTTTTTTGCATCAACATTTTGGTTTTTCCTGATAATTTGTTTACATGCAACTTGTTCTTAGACCCAGCTAATTTTGTTGCTGTTTCCATAAGAGCTTTGGTTACTTTTCTGTTAACTTCAGAAATATCCACTTCTTCCGATGTTAGGCCTTCTAAAGCAGAGAATCTGTTCTTCAGTTCCAACTTGAAAGTATTATGGTGTTTTTTAAGGTTGGTTATGTCAATACATTTTGTTTGTCTTATGAGCTTGCCACGTTCCAGTTTAGTGTTGAGGTGCATCTTACATCTCACCAATCTATGGTCACTACCTGTGTTGAACTTGTTTAGCACACTGCAGTCTTCGATGACGAATTTTTTGTTACACATAATAAAATCAATTTCACTTGTCGTCCCAATTGGATGTCTCCATGTCCATTTCCTGTGTGGCTTTTTCTTGAAAAAGGAATTCAAGATGAAAAATCCTTCTGCCTCTGCAAACTCAACGAGAGTATTTCCACGCTGGTTTCTGTTGCCGTTACATAATTTAAATTGTTTTCATGTTCAGAGTTTGATCTAGAGAATTAAAATATTTCAGTACAAAATCGCTTGTTAGTTGCATTTGAACGCGACGGGACGTGAAATTTTTTTTTTGTTCGAAGCAACATGGCTTAAAGCTGTATTTTCCTGAAATTATTCAGCCCTTATTAACAGTTTCCGTAGGTTGTAAGTTCAGCGCATATCTCGTGGTATGCCGTAGAAATGAGTTTGAAATATAAATTGAATAACGCTCATATCAATGTTAACATCCAAAAGTAAAACTTTTCGCCAATCCATTGATTGGGAATCCGTAACTATTTCTCACGCAAAAATGTTTTTATGTCTCTGCGTTAAATGCAGTTGTTAGGGCGGAGGCGTAAAGCACAAACACAAAAACACCTGCTGCGTGTAACATACTAAATTTATGTCCGAAATACTACGCCATTGGATTTTTCTGGCCGAAAACCCACGCCATTACACTGAAATATGTCACTAGGCGAAATGCACGCACACACACGTGTCTTCTTTCATTGAGAACTTTCCTCACATTCTACACACCCAGTTCTCCCGTATTGATCACAGAGGCGGAGCGCTGTAGCACAACGACCGCGATTTCGCTGTGGCATACGAAAGGGAGCTGAGCTGCGCTCGATTACAGCTACTCTGCTCTATCTGGACGACGGCAATATTTCATTTAAATCAATTTACATAATTTAATAATACGCGTGACTTATTTATCTCATCGAGTGTGACGGTGTCGGCAAAACAGCACTGGACAGAGACAAGAATCACATTTCGAACGCAGCTTAGTAATATTTTCGGAACAAAACTGCATGGAATGTGATAAACAAAGTCAGCAAATTTATTTAACAATAGGACGATCAGTGATACCGAAAAAGTAACAGCGTAGCATTGTCCTTGTTTTCATCACCGAAACAAAGTCCGAAAACAAACAAGCAAAAACTTAAAAACAAAAAAATCTTACATTTTTCATTTCAGCTTCGGTACTGAACGTTTTTTTAAAGCACCTTATATTAGAAAAGGAGAGGTTGACAGCATCATGCTATTATTTGCAGTGAATTTAGAAGGGGATGCGTCTCAGATATTGCACACTTCTTGTGATATGGGTCATTCGTGTCAGCTGGAGGTCTTTTCCATATTGATCCAGCATGTATATATGTGTGTGTGTGTGCGTGTGTAATAAATATTTAATAACACGAGAACATTTTAAGACTGTAACTGAAGTCCAAAGAACTACAACTGAAATACAATGAAACGAAAATGCAAAATTGGGAAGCTAATATCTCGGTTGCGCAATATGCAGCAGACTGAAGGAATTAGCGAAATATAGAGTTATGAAACAACGACAAAGGAATATCGAACATAGCTTTTATGTGAAGGCAGGAACTTAGAAAAATTAAAATAAAAATGAAACTGAAAGAACCAGGTTGCCTTCATCAGGAGAACAACAACTCGGGGAGTGGCTTTCCTGGTATCAGTGAACGACTAGGAAAAACGAATAGTCAACTGATCCTGCTCCCGAAGCCACTAAATCCAGACCAGTCAGAATGAGAAACATCTGAATGCTAAAAAACTGTAGTAAACAAAGAAACGGTAACTCACCCGAAGATGATGCGAACCTTGCGGCCGGAGTAAACAAGCTGAGCAACCACTAACACTGAAATACGAAGGGAAGGAACAAGAAATAAATAATTAACACGGAAATGTTGTAATAAAAGGTTAAGCAAATACGGGGAACCTAATTGGCCGAACCAGGTGAGCTTAACAATAGATGCAAGACTGTGTATGTAGATGTTCTTCAGCCACAGGGGACCTGTCAAGTGGCATTTAGTGTTACCTTCTGAATTTAAATTTGTAAGGTCCTGTGTTAGTACAGAGTGTTGATGTATAATTTAAAGCTGGGGGAGGTAGAATTAAAATTAAAAATTAGTTGATATATCAATATGTAACGTCTGAGAAAGTGGACTGGAACATTATTGTTTTTAAATTTAATGACTAAGTTGTTGAGGTTTTTGGTAATGTTTTCAGTGTTAGAACATATTCTGGCAATGCGGCGAAACTGAGAAATAATGACGCTACGGTGTATATAGTCAGAGACATTAGAAGACCAATGGGTGAAGAATTTTATATCAAAATTAAAATCTTGTCTTTTATCGTGGAGGTCGATCCGAAAACCTTTTTTTTTTTTTTTTTTTTTTTTTTTGTGGATTAAAGTGTTTAGGTCCAGAAAATTCACGTGATTGGATGTACTATTCGTTTTTTTCCACGGATTGGTCATTGGGATAAATTGCTTCACTCATTTGTAAGAGACACGGCCTTGCATTACGCTCACCTGGTTCGGCCAGTTAGGTTCCCCGTATTTGCTTATACTTTTATTACAACATTTCCGTGTTAATTATGTATTTCTTGTTCCTTCCCTTCGTATTTCAGTGTTAGTGGTTGCTCAGCTTGTTTACTCCGGGTACAGGGTTCGCACCACCTTCGGGTGAGTTACCGTTCCTTTGTTTTCTACAGTTTTTAACATTCGGATATATCTCATTCTAACTGGTCTGGATTTAGTGGCTTCGGGAGCAGGATCAGTCGACTATTGGTTTTTCCTAGTCGTTCACTAATACCAGAAAAGCCACTCCCCCGGGTTCTTGCTCTCCTGATGAAGGCAACCTGGTTCTTCCAGTTTCGTTTTTATTTTATTTTTATTTTTTCTATGTTTCTGCTTTCACATGAAATTTATGTTCGATATTCCTTTGTCGTTGTTTCATAATTGAAAGAACAAGAGAATATGAACTCCCATTATGCATGGCTTTTATTGACATGGCTATCTTGGTTGCTCAGCTTGTTTACTCCGGCTGCAAAATGCCTTCGATTCCGTGAAACCATCAGCAGCAACAATGGCTTTGAAATCCTGTGGCATTGAAGATGCATACATTAATATTATTAATAACATCTATGAAAATGCAAGTGCAAAGGTTCGAATATTTGAGGATACAGCACAAATAAGAATTGCAAAGGGAGTGAGACAAGGTGACATCATATCTCCCAAGCTCTTTAACGCCACATTGCAAAATGGCTTTCAATCATTGAAGTGGGAAAACAAAGGGTTAAAGATTAATGGAGATTATTTAACTCACCTTCGTTTTGCTGATGACGTAATCATCTTTGCAACTACCCCTTCAGAGCTGCAGAGTATTATCCAAGAACTTGCTGAAAAGAGTAAAGAAGTGGGATTAAAAACGAACTTTCAGAAGACAAAAGTGATGTACAATGCTTTTACAAGAAACGAAGATTTATCGATTGATGGAGAAAAGCTTGAGACAACCGATTCCTACATTTATCTTGGGCATTAGATATCAAGTGAGTGTCACATTGATGAAGAAATTACTCGGCGCATAAAACTTGCATGGAAAGCTTTTGGAAGAAACAGTACAGCTTTTAAGAGCAGTATGCCATTTATGTCTCAAAAGAGAAATGTTTAATCAATGCATCCTGCCAGAGCTTACGTATGGAGCAGAGACATGGACCGTAACTAAAAAAGACATACATAGATTGCTGACAACTCAAAGAGGCATGGAGAGATGCATGCTTGGTGTAACCAGGAAAGATAAGAAGAGGAACTTGTGGATAAGGAAAATGACAGGAGTAAACGACATCATGACCAGAGCCAAATCACTGAAATGGCAATGGGCTGGACATGTTGCCAGAAGAACGGACCACCGCTGGACAACCGAAATTTTAGACTGGATTCCGAGGTACAGGAAAAGACCCAGAAGACTCCATGGGAGATGGATGGATGAAATTCGAAAGTATGCTGGAGTGACATGGATAAGACAGGCCCAAGACAGACAATTGTGAAAGACATTTGGGGAGACCTTCATCCAGGAGTAGGATTTATAATGGTTGATGATGATATATATAAAATATCAAAGTCAACATGCAAAACAAAAACTTTTGAAATTCTAAAGCGCATAAAGGCTGCATCAAAGAAAAATCAAAAACAAATACTGAAATCACCTTAATACTGAAAAATGTAATGACTGAATTGTAAAGACAAAAACATTAATGACCACAGGGTGAAAAAGAGAGGGATATGGAACTATGGTAAGCTGTTATCTGTGGCTTTGTCAAGGGCCAGGCACGGATAACACCCTTCCTACCTCTAAGAGACCTGAAAAGTGTGGGTTTTTGCACGATTTAGTCTGCTACTATAAGGCAATGAGCCTACCGGAAACAATAATAAAACAACTAAAAAATGATAAATAAAAAAATAAATATTAACCCTCCCTAAACAAGGACCCAGAACCCCTCCGATCCCCTAAACACCTTAAAAAAAACCCAAGAATAAAAAATAAAAAACAATAAAATATTTTAAAAAAAGGGAGAAATCATCCAAAAAATATAAAACTTTATTTTAAAACCACAGCACTCTAAATACGTGGAAGCCCGACCTCACACTAAAACTGGTCAGCTTACCGAACAATTAAGGAACTGAGAAGTAAAAAACCTATTATAAAGGAAATATGCTGTTACAGCCAAATTCTTGAACTGTAATTATATACAAGCATATTCACGAAACCTAAAGTTGGAAGAAGACTTGAAAATAGTTGCTTATTTACAAGAAACTGCTAAATGAGAATTTTAATCGTATAAATGAAAAAGAAAAGGGCTAGTTTAAGCTACGCAAATAAGCCTAAAGTTACGTGAAACGAGGCTTGCGCAATGGGCACGTGAACTAAAACCGCTATCCTTAAGACGAAGAAGAAAACTAGCCAACAGTTTCCTATAATTGTAGGAGGTAAAAATGTGTACCTAAATCCAAAAAATTATTTAAAATACGAAACAATGCAAATTACTAGACAAAAAAAAAAAAAAAACACATACCAAATGTAAAAGACCTCCTCTAAATGCGAACCGCATTCAAAAAGGACGCTACTGGAGGAGCAGCGATACCACCGCCACCTGGTATTCAAAAGGGGAATCATATTCCTAGAAAGTTTTGTGGTTGTTGGAGAGATGAAAAATTCCGAACAGTTTTAATGTTACAATTAACTAGTCAGAATACCCTAAAATTCCATCTGGGAACAGTTTAAACTGTTCCCAGCTGGCTGTTGAAAGTATTAAAATACCCAAAAAACTGAAACCCTTTCCCACCTTTTAATTAATTAACTTATACTATTTTTTCGTTATTTTATATATTTATACTTTTTTTGTACTTTTATACATTTTAAAACTTTTTTGGGGGAATTTTTTTGTCAGTTTTAAACTTTTTTTTTTAATTAAAAGGAAAAGGAGTAGTGAGAGCCTGTTGGGTTCCTAAATAAGAGTAGTAACCACATCATCACCTAAACTTCTATGTTATAGCTTTCATTTAGATGATTCATTCGGTCACTAGTTTGCTGAATTAGAGAAGGTCTGCAATCCTGACACTATATTTGAGAACAATTTTCCTCAGTGTGGTTTTAAGGAAAGCTCTCGGAACCTTGTTGTCAATGAACTGACTGATAAGTAAATGAACACTTTGTATAAAGTCTTTCTCCAAGCTGCAAATTTTAGACAACCTAAGGACCTGCGAGATAAAGACATTCTCGACAACCCTGCTGGAGATATTACTAGACCAATTTATGAATTTTAAAATTTTAAAACTAAAGTTATTTCTCTCATCAAACAAACATATAACAGGGTCTCCACTATTAAGATTAATAGACAATTCCAAAAAATCAAGTTCTTGGTTATTAGAATTAGTTTTAATTAACTTTAGGCAGCTTGGATATATTGCAGGAAAATGAGCTTCAAGAACTCCAGAACTATTTAAGCAGAGTAGGTCATCGATATATCTGTAAGTGCATAGATAGCTGTCGCTTTTGAAGGGTCTTTATGAACAGAAATTCTTTGAAAAACAGGAACAGATTGCAAACACTGGTAGAATGTGAGCATACCATAGGGATATCATTAACGTGCTTAGAACTTATTGCAGAATAATATATAATTATTTTTAATACAGCAATTTAACAAAATATTCCAGGACCTTTCTGAAATTATGTCGGAGACCCTAAATTCCACAAAAAGTAATTTAAGTGTATGAATAATATTATCAATAGGGAGGCTGGTATAAAAATTTTCAAAGTCGTAGCTATCAATATTTACAGGCTTGATAATAAGGATGTCAGAGATAACCCTGCATTGCTATTAATAATCCCAAAATCTCTACTACTGATATTTGTACGAGATTTAACTCGACTTAAAACCTGCTTCAAAACTGATTCAAAATATTTATTTATTGCTTTCTTGTGACTTTTTGTCCCACTAGTAATGAACCTAAATTTCACCGGTTCCTTATGGAATTTTGCTACTGCAAAATTTTGTTTTGTTCGTTTCGTTTTGTTAAGTATCCGATCTGTAATGAAAAAACGAAAAACTATTTGTACGTTATTCTTCTTTCTGATTTAATTTCATGCTGTGCGATTTGTCCATTTTACAAGTTCCCCTACTTGTTTGAGGGTTCATGTCATCATATAAATTCAAAATTTTCCTAAATGGTCGTGTACTTAGCTATGACACTTTAAATAGAACTCTCGTAGGTGATGTACAGGTAGACTATTGTTGCAATAAAAGCTTGCATGTAATAGCTATGCTTCTAAATTGTTGTGCCACACAGAATCTCTGCAAAATACCGAGTTTGACCGTTTTACCTTTTTAAGGCAGATTTCAAGAATATGAAAATTAAATGTATTTAATCATTTCCAGGGCTCGGAGTTGTCCTGAAGATCCTGATTTTTTTTTTTTTTTTCTTGAGATGTCCTTATTTTTGTTCCATATCCTGAAAATTTGAATGTAATCCTGCAATTTTAAGAATAAACTGTAAACCTTTGCATAGTGATTCATTATCCAGCGTTTATAAGTATCGCGCAAATAAAAAATATGGAACAGGAAATATGAACAGCTCGTGCGTGACGTCATCACCAAGAACTCTCACTCTTGTAAGCTGCGGTGCATCATGTGAAAGCGTTTCTGCTTTTGTGAGATCGCCCGAGGATCGAATGGTGGCATGAACTGTAATGCTCCTGCCCGTCCGTCGCCCTCTACAGGTAGAGGCGAGACATAATGCACAGAGGACTTAGATCAATGTGTAGCTGTGGTGCTCGTTGTTCGTGCACCCTGAAACCGTAACTGAAACAAAAGAATTGTAAACAAAGGACGTGTCACATGGATGTTTTGCCTGGTTGATGTATACGAGTGTTTTCTGTTGTTTTTTTCTTGGCCCTGCTTTTTCCTGCTGTTTTTGCGATACTATGTCAGATTTGATAACAAACAGCATATTCCATGATCTATCTTGTTTAAGCTCTTATTAAAACGCCGCGGAAAATGTTCACCAACTTGGTTTGAAAGTAACAAGAAAGACCGAAATGGGGACTTGGTAAAAAATTGGTGTCGTGCTAATGATGATATCTTTTCGGCCACGTGCGTTCTGTGCAACAAGGACTTTAGCACTGCCAATATGCCTTTTTTGCAAGTGCTTTCACATGCAGATGGGAAGAAACATAAAGCAGCTGCCAGAAGTATGTCTAGATAGCTTATTTTCCAACTATCGAATAATATTTCGCAGTTAACCAGTAAAAGTGTCCAATCATCAAATAATGTTTTACAGTTGTAGCCAGTAAAAGTGTCCAACAATGGCAACCAACTGCTTTACGAATACTACTAGCTGTTGAGAACAATTATTCTTTTCAGTCATTTGGTGACTTAGCCGAAGCATATTCTATTTTAGATGATTCCGCTGTTGCAAAATGTCTGAAATTGTCCGATAAAAAAAAATTGTTATATGGGGAATTTCGGCTTAGCTCTATATTTCAAGGCCGATCTTTTTCGTGATATTGGGATCCGATCTTTTTCGTGATTTTATTCCTTTTATACCATTTTTTTTATGAAACAAGTACAGTACAAGTAAAGAAGCAATTTGACATTCATATATCGTATTGGTCAGAAAGTCGTACAAAAATTGTGACTTCGTACTATGACTAAATTTTTGGGACATGCAGAAGCAAATTAAATTGTAAAATTAATTCTAGATTTCATATCTTCAGATAGGTTTAGTTTAGGAAAGATGTTGCAATGCTCTATGGATGGTCCGAATGCAAACCTGTCTGTTCTCAAGAAATTGAATGCTTAATAAAACTTGCTGTCAAATCCTGACTTGATTGATTTCGGGACCTGCTGTTTGTATGTGATGCATGGTGCTCTGAAAAAAGGACTGGATGAACTTGAATATTTGATACTCTTGCCACTGATTTTTATCAGTGGTTCAAAATGTCTGCTTGTCGAGAGGAAAATTATCACAATATGAATTAGAAAACCTCATGGATTGCGCAGCTAAAAATGTTTTCCTTCGTCATGTTGAGAGCAGTTGGTTAACCCTCGGGCCTGTTTGTGAGAGAATTAGTGAACAGTATTCTGCATTAACTGAATACTTCTGTATATACCTTCCAAAGCAGAAAAATGTGAAACTTGGTACTAGGTATGATCAGATAATTCCCCAATTGAAACATCCCCCATACTATTATTTATTTTGCATTTTGTGCTTTTTTTCTTTTTTTACAGAAATATTTATGCCATACCTCAAGCTTTTACAGAACGAAGAACCCATGATTCCCTGGTTATACAGCAAACTAAACGAATTGGTGGGCAATATACTGTTAACATTTTTAAAACCAGATTGATATTGACACAAAAGAAAGATCTAAACTTTTAAATGTTAACTTTAAAAAATGTGACTATTGGTTGCCTATGAATAAAATTGATGTTGGTGCTAGTGCCAGTCATATTCTGGCGCAGAACAAAGACATAAATGAGAAGAAAGTGTCACTGGGGATAAGAAGTTGCTTCATTGTGCTGCAACAGAATATTTGTGGAAAAAGAATTCCCACTTTATTCTACGAGACAATCCAATCCATTCATCCTTTGTTTCAGAAGGAGTTGAAAGCGCAAGAGATGCTGTGAAACGCCTGTGTCATCATATGTTAAAGTCACCAAAATTGACAGTGTGTGTGATAAGATAAATACAGAGTGGTTGCTATACTGTATAAGTAGAGGGACATGGCAGCTCATCGTAAAAATTACGAAGAAGGTAATGATATTTAGCAAATATTAGTCAGCAGTGGCTAGCATTAAAGATTTTGCGGGTTTTCCAAAATACATTTCATTATCAGCCCTGGTGAAGATATGTTTCATGTTGTCACATGGAAATACAGCTCCTGGAAGGGACTTTTCCCAGAAGAACAGCATTGTCACAAAGGAAAGAGTGTCACTTTCAAATTTACCTGTCAGATTATTACGTACCTGCAAATAAGCGATTCGATTTCACAATAACTCCATACTTTCAATACCCATAACTAAAGGTCTCATAAATAGTGTTAAGTAGGCTTATACACAGTATGCCTCTTACTTGGAGCAGCAGAAAGAAGAGGTAAGGAAGCAAAAAGAGAAAAAAATGGCAAAAGAAAGGCTGAAGAACAAACTGTGCAGACTTTCGTAAAGCAAAATAAGCGTGTGAGGCTTGATCTGCTGTCGAAACTTGAGACAGAAGAGAATTCCGTAATGAATGACCAGAAAACTGCTCATAAGCTCTTGGTGAAGCTTTAATAAAATTGGACAGTACAATAAAAGAAACAGCATGAGTGACATGAAAGTGGCCCAAATGATGTTATCAACAGTAAATATGGAACTAGAAAAAAACAACCAACAAATTGAAAGAAATACATAAATCAATAGTAGAACGTGAAGGCAAAATTTCCAAATGTTAATAAAGTTTTCTAAGTTGTATGTACCAAAAAATTTTATTTAGTGAAAAACTCTTACTATGATTTTATAGAAATAAAGCTGATTGTTAGGACGAAGTTTCAATGACGACAGCGGCTGTTTCCTATGTTGAAAAAGGGAAAAGCTGTAGTTGTAAAAAAAACTTCCTGCTAACAATCGGGCCATAATTTAGATAGTTTTTTAGTAAAAGAATACCAATTTCTGCATTAGTACCAATATTTTACTTAATTTACCTGCCAGCTCCGCCAAAATATGTAATGAAATTGTTTTGAAATTTAAGAAAAACTATGTACTGATTTTTTTTATCGCTCCTACTCCTGCATTTCTCTCTATCAAGATTATATTCTTATATTTGAGTGAAATGACCAAAATGCATAGAAGTATGTCAAGCTCAATTCAGTGCATGAGTAAAATTAGTTCTTTAAGTTTTGTGCAAAAACATTTAAAAAGCATATCGCGTTTGGGGAAACTGGCCGCGCAAGAGTTTTAGCTTGTTATATGGTATGCAATAACTGATGCATGTATAATGTCTTCAGTTAGGTTGTGTTTGTTTCAAGTTGTTTTCTGTGCATTCCTTCTCGTGAAACTTATTTAATGTTGTGTACTGACTGCGCTGTGTGTGTGACTCATAGACATATTGCATCGTTTCAGCAAAAGTTACTTGCTACTAGAAGCAAATTATTTTTTATAGAAAAAAAAATTAGTTGTACCGTATTAAATTACCTTCAGCCTTGAAGAACTCTGCAGTGCCTTAGGGAACATTCTCAATCAATTTTGTCACCTGAAAATTCCTAGTTAATTTGTGGTAAAAATGTATTCCACGCCTACCGTAAGGCTCCAGTGAGCTCTCAGATTAAGTTCACCGCAGCTGTAATAGAAGAGTGGAAAAAATTCTTCCATTCTAGATCCTCCATTCCAGTTCATGCCAGAGGTGTTAATTAGCCTTTCACATCTGGTCATTTAGCTGGATACAACAAAGGTCCCAGTCGTATTATGCATGAACTACGTAATCATGAGTCCGTGCTGTGTGGCGTGACATATTGAGATGTTGAAAGATGTAAAGGCTGTTTACGTAAAATTTCCTGGAACATCAATAAAGGACCCAATAGACACTGTTCCGTTCACTGTTAGGAGTGGCTTTAATCCGTACGATGGGAACCCGCTTATACCAGGGTGCTTTCATTTCCAAAATTTCATAATTGGGACATTGTGAAATTTGGCATTCCAATTTACATAATTCAAGTCACAAACGTTCTCCAAGCATTCTGCCAACTCAGAGCCTCGAAGCACATTATTCAGACCGGAGGAGAGTTCTGAATGATCCGTCGCTCCACAGGACGGATTTCCATTGAACCAAAGTCCATATTCAATGTGCTTTGCATCATAACAATCGATCCTATTCATTGGGGTTTCTTCTTAAAGGCTTCTAGAGCGCAGCTATGTCACGAAAATGTATGAAAATATGTGCAGTATTGCATGTGACTGCTTGTAGTTCCAAACTTAAATTTTGTATGATGTTTTGCTGAGCTTAAATGATCCGTCATTTCGGAAGGCATCGGATTCTGTTAATCAATAGGATTAGTCAACCCTGTCGTTTCTCAGGCATAGGGTCATTGCTGATCTTTCAGTACGTTATTAACTGCGGATTTGGAAAATCGCTTTAGTTTTACGCACCGATATTTTTCTGACATGGAATCACACGCGCGCGCAGACACACACACACACACACACACACACACACACATTCGTATTTTGATATTCTTCCTTGCAGATATACAGTAGTATATAGATCTTTACTGCTAACGACCAAGCAATGAACAGCTTCCCTATAGGCTAATATATTTGCCTATTTTACCGATAAACCCAGTGTCTCACGGCACTACCTGTAGTAAGACAGTGTATGAGGATTGTCCTCGTAAAGTAGCCAAGTATCGTAGATAGATGAATTCACTGGAAAAAAGCGCCCCTAGTTTTTGGAGCTCGTACGCTGAAAAATAAACTAATACGTTCCTGCCAAAGTACACTGGTTTTCTTTTATGTTAGGTGACATACAATACCTACCGTACATTGTAGCGGAACGTATGTAACCTGCTGAAACACTTTTATATTCGTATCAGTGAGAAGGCATTAAAATCTGATTCACTCCTTCATTCTGATGAGTGGCCATTTCATACCGATTGAAACGCCATGTCACGGTCAGTTTTCAGTATTGTGTTCCAGAAGTCAGGGCTTGAGAACACACGCTTTAAGAACAAGCTTTACCAAATTTTTATTAATCAGTTTTACTGGAAAGTTCTGGAAACGATGTAGAGAAATTATTTGTTACATTTAAAAATAGTAAAATTAAGTGTAAGCTAAGTAATACCGAGGAAGCGTACACCAATTACACTTGAAATAGTATAACTATACTAGGAATCCGAATTCCTTGGCGTAGAATAGAAATCAAAGTTTCCAAGCTTTCGCACATCAACCAGATGGCTTTTTCAGGGAAGGTAGACTGCAAACTGAACAATAGAACGCTTCAGATTTCAAGCATGTGATACGCAATTTGAAAATGTGTAAACTTCCGGAATTTTTAGAACACAGGTTTTAATCTTTTCGGGGCCACGAATGCCTTTAAAAAGTATGATGTTAAAGCTAAGGACTCGCTCCTAGAAAAATGACAACACATAAATAATAATATTAAATATCCGTACCCCGGTGATAAATAATAACTGACCATTCACAAGAGGATAGACTCCAATAGTAATTGACACTGACAAAAATCTAAAATTTAATTTTCAAATCTGAAGTTTAATTTTTTTGACTCATATATATGCAAGCGGACGGGAAGGGCTCAGATGTGTGGAAATTAAGTAGCATCGTAGAGTTCACGATATTTATTTGTTTTGAGAACAATTTTTTCTTTCTGTACATTGTCGAATACCAGGGTTTTCTGTTTCTTTATAATAGCATTTTCCTCCCGCCTTTTAGGTTTAGCAATTAGCCATTATGTCAAAAGCATTGATTGTAGAGTCATAAAAGCCACTAGAACCATTAGCATCAACCTTTAGTTTAGCGTTGGAGCAATAAAAGAAAAAAATCATAAAGGCGTTTCTTTATTGTGCATTATTTTCATCTCGTCCTTCTCCTGCATGTATTTAGCAGAAAAAAGTGGCCGAAACAAAAAAAAATATGAAAGTAAGGTAGATGTGTTTGTTGAGGGCGGGTGACAGTAATGTAGGCAGTCGGGGTGTAGAAAATCAACATTGAAAGTTAATGATTAAACCATTTAGTTTTGTTTTTTAGCGTGCTATCGCCTTTTTCTTATTTTCTTCCCTCCCGTTCCCCCTTCGACGTGTGACCTCAGTTAATGATCATTTAGCGGATCTGTAATTTGGCTTCGGTTTTGACTTTGTGTGGAACGTTCGATTTTGTAAGTTACGGCTTCAAGCGTGATGATGCGGAAATTAAGTAGCTGACACTGAGCTTTAGGAGAAGAAGGGAAGCAGCAGCGGGATTACCATTGCCTTCGTGATGTGGGGAGAGCCGATAGTTAGAGACATCACCGTGTGGAGAAATGTTTTATCTGCCTGTCCATCCGAAACGACAGCTGATAATTATTTTTGGCATCATTCTGTTTCCATGGTTTTGCTATTTTTCATACGTTGTTAGCAGTGTTAGAACTCGTTAAGAACGGAGAACGTACAGCTATTGTTTATAATTCTATCCGTGCCCTTGAATGTTGTGTGCTTCTGTTTCCAAGTGCAGTATTGATACTTCTGTTTTCGCGGTTGTTAGTAGCTGGTGCTATCAGCAAAATATTTCGTTTTTGCGCTCTGTTATCAGTTAACGTCCGTATGTAGTATTGTTTCTCGATTTATAACCTTTTTGTTGACGGTTCCTTTCCTAATGTGGGAAATCATTTTAACGTACAATAGGATTTTACCCAGACACATTTTATTTGGAAAGGCAGTACTGGTTCGAATGACTGAATTGTCGTTTTTCTCGTGAGCCTTTTCCATGCGAATCGTATTATTAATATTAAAGATCTTACTAGCGGGAAAACGAACCTGTGTGTACACCGAGTGCTCAGTGAATTACGACCACTTACCTAATACTTCGCAGACCCTCATTTATCCCGGGAAACCCCAGCCACCCGGCGTGATGTTGACTCAACGAAATGTTTGTGCAGTTGAGTGTGGATCTGCAGCCAAGCTGTTTGTATTGCTGTCCACAGTTCTGGTATGGAGCGGGATGGTATGTCCAACTGCCTAGCCTGGCGTTTTATAACATCCCGAAGATGTTCAATTGGGTTAAGATCAGGTGAGTTTGGGCACAATGCGAGATGTCTCATATCAGCATTGTGGTCGTGAACCATTTCTGCAAGAGGCGAGCTATGACAAAGGGGATTGTCGTCCAGAAAGAACCGATCGCCCTCTGGATGGAGGTGTGACATTATGAGGCTTACGTAGTTCCTGGTAGTTCCTGCGCAAGTAGTTCCTGATAGTAGCCGACGTCCATACGTTGGTCCTCACGCACCAGGATTCCTAGTTCATGCTACAGTGAGCGAAATAATTATGGCCTTTCATATTTTTGAGAAATATAAATACACGTGAAGGACAGTTCTTGTGTTATATACCCCAGTGTCATATACAAATTCGAAACGGACTCATTAATGTCCATAAAGATACTCTGCGCATGCGTGGCGAAGGCTGATAAGTTAAATCCGTCTTTAGAAAGCGAAGTAATTATCGCTCTGCTCAGTTGAACGTTTAGCGATACGGGCGGCCTTTGGGAGAAACAGGTGCTAGGGATCTGTACCAACAGCCCGAAGACAGAATTAATGAAATAACTTCTCGAAAGTGTGAGGTTCAAAATAATAATAATAATAATAATAATAATAATAATAATAATAAGCATGTCGTCCGGCTCACTATTGTCTGACATCGAACGGGGGATGGGGGGGGGGAGGTGGAATCGATGTGATCAGGGCAATGTGTCACAGCACACAGTTCATCGCAGCCTCCTGCGCATGGGCCTGCGTAGCCGAAGACCCAGCCTGTTCCCCATGCTCAATGCACGTCATCGCCAACAACGCATGAAATGGGTCCAAGATCATAGAGATTGGACCGTGGATGATTGGAAGAAAGTGGCCTGGTCTGACGAGTCAACACTCCTGATGCATCACATAGACGTGCCGAGCGCCGATACGCCGATTACCAACGGACACTATGGCACCTAGGTGCACTTTTGGGCGGAAACAGGCCAGTAGCGGTGGTGTTACGCTGTGGGAAATATTTTCTTGGGACACTTTAGGCCCCATTATCCCAATAGCACAATTCCTGACAGCTGTCAGGTATCTGAACATCGTTGTGGATCAAGTTCACCCATTCATGGCGTGTTCCCTGCTGATATTGCGACATTACTAACAGGATAAAGCGCCATGCCACACTGCCAGAATCGTCAAGGAGTGGTTCGAGGAACATGCTGGTGACTTTCTGTTAATGCCCTGCCCTCCAAATTTACTTGACATGAACCCAATCGAACATTTCTGGTTCGACATGGAAAAGCGGGTTCGCGCTAAATCACCACCAACCCAAAATGAACGGGAACCGGGGAGCCTGCTGTTGACATCATGGTACCAGATACCCCAGAATACCTATCACCACCTCATCGAATCGATGCCTCGCCGAGTGGCTGTTGTTTTGCGGGCTAAAGGGGTCCTACATCTTATTAGGTAGATGGTCATAATCTAATGACTCATCGGTGTATATTATTTGCATTACTGTTCTCTGTCTACCCTTGCATTGATCATTTGAAAATTTAATTTTTTCATCCGATTTCTGGATGCCTTTATTTAGCTTTACAGTACGAAACTTCCTAATCAATAGTTGGCGTCACACACTCCACCTCTGTAAAACCTATTCGATAAACTTATTATGCCATCGGTTAGTTGTAACGATAGTTAAAATATCCACCCGTTTTGTTATTTCAAGATTTGAAGTTTTTCCAGAAAGTAGTGCAAAACTGTGTTTGTATTTGCGCTTGTAAAATTTGTATGTGTTGGAAAAATCCATCGTGTCCGAAGCCATAGTCTCTAACATTTCCGAACTGTCCAAAATGGTTCATTGTTCTTCCAATGAAAGCTAAATTGCGCACTCTACTGCCTGTCAACTGGCATCAAACATTTGCAGAGAGAGTGTCACCCCCAGCACTTTATGTTTGGAATTGGAATGAGGTTTATGGATTCACATCTTCCTTTATGACTGTCATCTTTCCATGATCGCCAAAATAAGACCTGTGACTAAGAATTCTACTTAATCTGTTCTTCTTACTAAATATTGTAATATTCAGGGTGTCTTGTCTTGCTTGTATTTTCAGCAAAAGGTACTTTGTTTTAACATACGTTCCTTTTCTTATTTCTCCTTTTTAAAATTAAAAGCCTTTTCCTCTTAAAATTGATTGTATACATTACCCATGTACAGTCTTTCCTGTATGTAATGCTATTTGTACAAGAAGGTTATACGGTTTGTACAAGAGAAATATACAAGAAGTATTTTCATACAAGGTGCGGCAGTTACTTTGGAATTCTTAGTTACAACAGTTCTTCAAAAAGTTAGCATACTTCACTGTTAAAAATGTTGTAGTAAGTTACACCAAAAAGTAGTGCTACACCAACTGCACCACTTTCTGAGAAAAGATACACCATTGTGGATGCAAACAAAACTCAGCAACCTAGTGCAACCTTGCATTACGTTATGGTATAAGGTTGCACCACATTATGGTTCAAGGTTGTATTATGTTGTGCAGTTTTGTTTTGCACCACACAACAGTGTATCTTTTCTCAGAACGTGCTGCAGCTTGTGTAGCACCACGTTTTGGTGCAACCTACCAGAAAATTTTTAACAGTGTTGGAGAGCATCCTTTTCTAACCGCTTCTTCCACGTATCGCTATGAAACAGTTGTCGTTCTCGAATTCAGTCTTCGGCACGTGACAATTTGTTTACCTAAGGCAGGGAGAAATCTCCATCATATACCCTGTAATGTGTCTTGTGTTTCTAAGGATCACAGTCTGATTCGTGGTTGAGAAAGATTTGACCCTTCCTTGAATACATATTGGATTATTGAGGGCAAGATATGCGAACGCTGTTTATTTTACATCAAGGAAAAGTGTGCCTTGCATCAAATTCCAAGAAGTTATAAAGCGTTGTGTTTGGTATATCACGTAATGCTTTGAAGTAAACGTTCAGTTGAGTTGAAATGTATTTGTGTGCAGTACATTATTTCTTATAGTGAAGTTTTACTGTGCGTAATTTTGCCTGCGGTAATCCTTAGTTTTCTTCCTTTTATATTATAATCGGTTAAGCGGTAGGCTATTGGCCATTAGTGCGATGAATGGCTGAATTTCGAGCACTGCAGTTTTACAAAGTGTGCACCTCCTGCGAGGAGAGGAGTAGGCGGATGTATCGAGTACCGAAGGAGAAGCCCCAAGTCGGCAGGGTGAAAATAGAAAAGAAATCCATCTGTTTGATGTATAAAAGCGCGTGAAGCATGCTGTAATGATGCCACCAACAGAGAAGCAGCGAACTAACATGGGGGGGGATGGGAGGTGATGCCTTCCGGGCCGAATTCTCCTTTTTCTGAGACGGCATCATTAATGACGCAACTACTACTAACAATAATAATATTACTACATCTCATATGAAACTGATTTCAGTAAGTATTTATGAAATTCGCCTTAATATGTCTCCGAAAAAAATCGCATTTCGAGTGGCAGCTTTCCGTAGAAGGATCTCCCTTCAGTCAGTTTCTTCCGGGCCTATCCTAATAATGACAATCTAGAGGCAGTAAGGCGCTTGTCGGCATTAAGTGATCCCGCCGGCACCTAATGAGACTGGAGGAAATGGCTAATTGGATTGCATCAGCGAATCCCTCATGGAAGACCGCACTTGATTGTATGTCACAGTGAACGAGAACAAAGTTGTCATGAGCTTGCTTAGCTAACCGTCTTTTCCGTCTGGGTTAGGAATGCCGTACTTTCTAAATTCAATGAAGGTCACACACGCACACACCCTGCCTTAGCTTTTTTTTTTTTTTTTTTTCTTGGTATAGTCAGGATATGAATTAGGTAGGCGTGTTTTTCCGTATGATGCACAAATCAAACACACGCACAAGAACATTGGATACTGTGATATTTCCTTGAAAGATATTACTTTTCGGAAGGCAAACAGTTGTTTCATCGCTAGCATATATGATATCATTGTTGTCGATGCATCTGTATAGTGTGGATGGCAACAAAAGATTTATATTGTTTTGTACATTGGTGTTCATACACTCAGCCATTGATAGAAGTCGAGAGTTTTCACTCCGCGGTTTCCAAACTCAGTTTTTTTAACATTATTTAAAAAATTTGACATGACTGTGTCAAATTTGGTATTAAGATTTAATGATTTCTGATAATGTATCAGACCTAAGCAGACTAACATGATAACTTTTCTGTAGAAACCACATGTACAAAGACCTATGCACATTTTCGAGATGTTTTCATATGTTTTTGAATTGAACTGACCGCAGTTTTATCCAAGGCACAAGAGACATGATATTTAATATTACAATTTTAACGTCATATTGAGTCGTTAATTTCTTTGACTTTCATAATTCTTCAGTCTCGGAACTATATGAGTTTTATCGCTTAGGTGGAGAAGCACTCAGTTACGTTTCTCATCCATTTCTTTCAACTGCAGTGCAAGAACGTATGAAAAGGTGAGTGACCGTGTCAGTCATGTTATCATACCTGGTAGCACATTCACAATGGCAACTGGCAGTGCTGAGATCCGAGATGGGTTCGGGTAGGGATCCCGTTGAGGCATGGATGTTGTGTTTGTCTTAGCGCACTGGCTTTCTCCTTTCCCTGGAAGGAGTAGCCCTAAATGAAGGACTGGCGAGACTGCTTATAACGCATGGAGTGTCTCACGGTAGTCGTACACCCCCCCTCACCCCCCCACCCCCACCCTCACCCCCCCCCCAAAGATAGAAACAAGTCTGACATGTTTTGTCTTTAAGACCATCTGATAGTTTACTGCATGAGTTGCATGACAGTCATTAGAAGGTGAAGTGCTGCCGATAGGAGCATCATTGCTATTCCTCCCTCAGTGTCTGACACACAGACTGAGTAGCGAGTTTTTTTAGAACTCCTGTACGCAAACAGACTGATACTTCGTCCGTTTGGGTCACGTCAGCACTGCTACGTTATCAAGTAGACGGGAACACTACTCAATAGTTGTTCCGAAAACGTTACTGAAGTTCTAATGGAAAAAGCTGCATTTTCAGACGGGCTTTGAGCGTATTTTGAGTTCTTCGGATTTCCGTTTGAAAAAATCGACTGATTTATTTGGACGACTTTGGTGTGTAGTCTCTAAATGACGAGACGAGAGTGATGGTTTCAAGCTGCTGTTTGGGAGGACTTCTCCGCAAATAACACATTGTGGGCCTGTATAGTCCTCACCTCCTGTAAATGAAAACACAAATTTAATATAATCTCCACTGTATTTCCTTTTTTTAGTACTAGATGTAATGCCAATACTTTGAACATCTATAAGCACTGTTTCGGAATTTTTGTGAGTTGAATGCGCTTTACGGGATTTCAAAAGATCATCTTGCGGCACATGCAGAAAGAATTTCATATTTTTTTTTCTTATTATTACCACGTTTTACCATGGTTCCTGTCTTCAACTAGCGATCCATGATTTCACAGTAAAAGTTACTAATGGCAGGTATTTCCACCTTGAAGTTCAAAGTTTTCACAGGCTCCTACAATCCCAATGCTACCATTCTACAATCCCAATGCACGGACTTTCGATGCTCTGAGAGTTCCGGTGAGCAACAGTACGTGGGCAGTTTGCAAGGTCATCCCACAGGCAAAAAATTAACCGGGTTCTTTATTCGCCAATGTCATGGAGAACGAATATTTTGTGACCTTGTGATATCACGTAGTATTTCCGTAGCTGTGCGTGCCCGTTGCACACGGATGTTTTTGTAACGTAATACAACCCCGATAACCCTTGTGACGTACCTGCCAGCAGGACGCACACGACATAAAGGCAGATAGGAATCAGAATAATCGTCTGCGTAGCTCAGTTGGTAGAGCGACTTGTTCCGGAATAAGCGGCCTCGGGTTCGAATCCCGGCGTAGACCAAAAATGACGGAGAAATTTACTTCGTTATAATGGCGCCCGAACTATCCGGATGACCCGGCCGTTCAAAATCTCGCATTGGTGTGATGTTATTTCCACACCGCGAGACAGGAAAAATCAGAGAATTCCTTCTCCAGCGCTTCGAAAAATAAAAATGTGTGATGTTGCATTCCACACAGCAGATTGACTGGGAGTTCTCAAGTGCACGTTCTACAGTGGATGGCTGCCTGCAACGATTCATGGTCACGGCTGACCCGTGGGCCATGCCCCCGGCCGTCTTTCGGGGGGGGGAGATGTGACGTACCTGCCAGCAGGACGCACACGACATAAAGGCAGATAGGAATCAGAATAATCGTCTGCGTGGCTCAGTTGGTAGAGCGACTTGTTCCGGAATAAGCGGCCTCGGGTTCGAATCCCGGCGTAGACCAAAAATGACGGAGAAATTTACTTCGTTATACCCTCTCGTGCATGTTGGCTATGTAACAACGCGTATCCGAAACGTCTGCAAAAAATAATTATACTGTTAATGCATTTCAACTTCTGGTTTAAAAAAAATATATTTATTGAATTTTTATGCAGACGTCATTACAGAATTTTGGAGGTTCGCGAACCACCAAATGGGAACTGCTGCTCTAGAGAAACCCTACCGAACTTCAATTGTATCAGAACTCCATTACAATTATGACTGAAAGATGTATTTGATGAATCAGCGCGCGCAGTATATTGATTCGATTACACATTTATCTTACAACTGCAGGGGCTTTTGCTGTGTAAAGTATAATGCGTACAATGCGCGTATGTAGTAGCTGCATTTCAACTTTGGATACAGGGACAATCTCTGAGTAGATGTAAATTTACTGAAAAGTATTATATTAACATTTGTAAGACCACAGTGAATGAATCTGTATAATACATATATACTTTATTTAAGAATTATTTTATTTCCAAAATTCACAAGTATTTTTTTTTATTTGTGTGTGTGTTTGTGTGTGTGTGTGTGTGTGTGTGTGTGTGTGTGTGTGTGTGTGTGATTATCAAACTAGAAACGAACAATTGCCTACTCACCGCAAATTTGAAAATACTTACTCTCGGTACTATATATATGTAAATTATAACAAAGGTACCATCCAAAAGACAAACATTTTTGAAATTCTAAAGCGCCAAAGGCTGCGTAAAAGAAAAATCAAAAACAATAACAGAAATCACCTTAATACTGAAAGTTGGAATGACTGATTCGTAGAAACGAAAGAAAACCCTAATGACAACAAGGAGAGAAAAAGATGGATATAGAACTATGGCAAGCTGTTGTTATCTATGGCTTTTTCAAGGGCCAGGCACAGATAACACCCTTCATATCTCTATAGAGACCTAAAAAGTGTGGGTTTCTGCACTATCTAGTCTGCTATAAAACGGCAACAAGCCTACCGGAAAAAAATAGCATAATAAATAGAGCGATGAATTAAAATAAAAATTAAAAAATAAATTTCATAAATTTAAAAATTTGTTATTTTTCTGGTAGGCTTGTTGCCGTTTTGTAGCAGACTAGATAGTGCAGAAACCCACACTTTTTAGGTCTCTTTAGAGATATGAAGGGTGTTATCTGTGCCTGGCCTTTGAAAAAGCCATAGATAACAGCTTGCCATAGTTCTATATCCCTCTTTTTTTCTCCCTGTGATCATTAAGTTTTTTTAGTATATATACATATGGGGAGGGGGGCATAACTCACCACCCTGAGACATGGACCTTAACGTTTTTTAAAAAAGACATACAAAGACTGCAGACAACTCAAAGTTGCATGGAGAGATGCATACTTGGTGTAACCAGAAAAAATAAGAAGAGGAACTTGTGGATAAGGAAAATAACAGGAGTGGACGACATCACGACCAGAGTGAAATCACTGAAATGGCAATGGGCTGGACATGTTGCCTGATAAACGGACCACCGATGGACAACCGAAATTTTAGATTAGATTCCGAGGGACAGAAAGAGACCCAGAAGAAGACCCCATGGGATATGGAAGGATGTAATTCGAAAGCATGATGGAGTGACATGTGGGAGACAGACAGGCTCAAGACAGACAATTGTGGAAGAAACTTTGGGAGACCTTCATCCAGCAGTGGATTGATAATGGTTGACAATGATGATGAGCATGATATATATATATATACACAACGGCCGTTCCATAAAAACTGAGAGTAAAATCACATAGAATGACGAAATATAGGTACAGCAAAATATGTTATTCTTTCTCAAAGAATCTTCCCTCGGATAATATGCAACGGTCCCATCGTTCAGTCCACTTTTCAAAGCATGTGGCGAAGGCATTTTGTGGAAGCTGCTTTAGCGACCCCTGTACAGCTTGAACAACTTCAGCATCTGTGTTGAATGTTGCGCCACAGAACTTCTCCATTATTGTTGGAAACAACCAGAAATCGCGCGGTCAGGACTGTAAGCAGGCTGTGGCATGGGTTCAATACTGCATTTCGTAAGAAACTGTTGAACACAAGCAGCCACATGTCTGCGAACGTTATCACGGTGTAGAAATCCACTTGCCCACCAGTTCCGGTCGCTTAATCGATATGTGTCGTCGCAGACGCTTCAAGACTGAAATGTAATACTCAGCATTGACAGTAATTTGTGTAGGAACGGCATGCTGGTATAGACTACACTTATATGATCAAAGAAAGTTATCGTCATCACCTTCCCAGCTGATTTGGTTTGGCGGACTTTTTTCGGAGGAGGAGAGAGAGTCTGTGTGTGTTTCCAGACACTCGTTGCTCGCTTTCTGAGGGGGTCGAAATATGATACTCATGTTTCATCGGCAGTTAGTACTGTGTTTAGAAAGTTTGGATCCTTTGCAATAATTTGTTTCCACTCATGACATACCTGAACTCTGGCTAACAATTGTTCTCTCGTCAGGTGATGAGGTACCCGTCTGGAACACACACGATGCAGCAGTAATTTGTCGCGTAGAATGCGGAATGCCGACGTTTTTGAAATATTAGTTGACACCCTTATGTCTTTACACGTCATTCGTCGATCTTGTTGCAGGATTGCCCAAATAGTGTTAAGAATACGCTCCGTAACAACACTTTCAGGCCGACCAGGCCTAGCTAGGGGCGAGTTCTGCCGACAAGCACCTTTTCTTGAAATCATGGTGCTATCTAAAAATCGTTGACTCACCCAAACATTTATCTTCGTAAGCTTTTTTCATTATATCAACTGTTTCAAGAGCCGTTGTACCCAAACGATAGCAAAATTTTATTGCACATGGCAGTTTACTTCTTAACTCTGAATCAGTCACCTCCATAGCTGTAAGGCCAAATGCAGACGTGCCTTAAACAACTGCGAAATAACAAAACCAGAATCGTCTGCCACGGCTAATAACTGTTGCCGTAGAAACTTCCTTAATTGAGTTAGTCGTCTGCGTGGTTATTTTTCCCCTTCGCACTGTTGCCAACTCAAGAAAAAATACTCTCAATTTTTATGGAACGGCTTTTGCATATATATGGTACAACGTTGCTATGATGCAAACTGATTAATACTTCCCGGAAACTTCAGACAAGAGTCCCTGTAGCAATAAATTCACAAAAGTGCGCTGACCTTCGCGTCTTTATAGAAATTTCATTCATTCGTGGAATATAACCTCAGCATAAACAGGTCAGAAGGATATTAAATAAAACAGCTCTCGACTTAGTCCGGTTGACCTCTGAGGTCCCTCGATACGTTTCCAGTTTATTGTCTGCCGCTGATGTCGAACAAAAGTGAGACCCCACGTTATTAATCAAGGCGATCAAGTAAAGTAACGTCCTTCCACACTTTATTAAGGCTATCTATCAGTAAACAGCCTTTTCCTGAAAAATAGATAATATCCGATGTCTGTTTGTCAAATTGAATGAGCAATGCCGTCCAGAATTATTTTCATTTTCAGTAAGTATATGAAAACAAAAAGCATCTATCATACCTGTCTCTTGTAGCAAGATGAACGTTATTGGGCAGACAACGCTCGGAGATCATTTTGTTTTGAATGAACATTTCGTTCTATCTTCGGTCGATACGAAAATTCAGTTCCTTGTGTTCGATCGATGCCCCTAGCGGAACTGGTAGTATTTGAAGAAATGTTAAGAAATCCGACTGTGTGGACTAACTAACGATAAAAAACAGTTAAATCCGTGTCCAAATAAAAACAAGGTAAGTGAAGATAAGAAAAAAGGAAAAGGCGCAGGCAGCTCCATGTAGTAGAGAACTAACTCCATAGATGTTCGTCAGAAAGCATTTGTTATTTTTATCGGCGTTCTGTTTCCACCCTGGGGAAATTCGGGACAATAGATTTTTTCCACTCCTTTTTGTGTATCGCAACCTATTTGTTACATAAAGCACCCGAGTGGCAGCCATTTTAGCCGGGACACGGAACCTGTTCCCGAAAGGGACGAACGACATTTGTTTGGAACATTTGCATCACGTGTTTTTTCCGCTGCAGTGCATTAGCGAAACAGCCTTTCCATCTCTTCTTTTATTCATATCAACCCTGAGCGAAGAAGTTAAAGAAAATAAAAGATTTATTCAACGATGTTCTTTCTCTCTGTCTCACTGAGAACTGCCATCGGCCGTTTGTCGTGAGAATTCGAGGGCTGATATTCACTGTACGAAAGCATTTTCCTCCCTCTCTTATGAAGCATTCTGTAGAAAAAGCGTTGTGCTTAATTATTCTGCACAAACTCTAAATAACATCATTTAAACATGCTTATAAGTGACAGTGACAAAGTGCGAAGGTGTAATGAATTCAGGTTAAGCCACAGGGTCCTCAGCACATTTGGAATAGCGAATAATTGCATTCAGTTGTGTTTTTCACAAACAAACACTGAACATCCATACTTGAGTTTTTCTTATTTTCATCCACGTTCAACTCCAGAAACCACTAGTTGTGCCACTGACAAATCTCCAGCTGCCGTAATTTTATGTTTCTGATCTGCCCAACTTTTAATTTACTTCGTCTTTTTTTTTTTTCAATTGTCGTTTTATAAGATTGTTTATAACACAAATACTTGGTTACCATGTGCCAGAATTTGTTGTGTTAACGTTTCAATCGTAAAGATCTGTTAATATCCCATTGCTTTGTTTTCCACTACAGACAACCCCTTCGTGTCATCATTTCAAAATAATTCTAAGTGCTATCCTATTCGTATATGCCTCATTCTTTGTCGCGATAAGGAGTCTCTCGTTATACAATTCCGTATCTGACATTCAGTTTTATCCTGACTGGATCGTCTGACTTTGTGTGGCCTAACTTAACCAATAACAAAGACTCGACAATAGCTTGTGTCCTGTTTGTTTGATCAACCACGAGTTTTCTGACGCTTGACTTTTAACTGAAGTTCTGCGTTTTCTTCAATTCTTCATTCATTTTAATTTCCCGAATGTATTATCTGTTCGTTTTGTTTTGTTTAAATAATTTTAGAGCAATATAATGGAAATAAACTTTTTTAGAGCTTTTGTTTTAATAATTTTTTTCTTGTTTCTCAACATGTTTACCTTTCTATGTCCTTTGTAGCTGACAGCAGTAAATTGCACGATAAGTATGACAGGTTGGCTCCATTCAATAAGTTGCAACCCCATTTGAACATTTCAGAATGTTTTTCCACCACAGTGCTGTGTTAAGTTTCTATTGATATCAGTCGGCGTGTGAACTCACTTCAAAATTTCGTCCGTTCTTTAAATTTCTACGATTTTTTTTATTATGCCTATTCCGTGATGAATCAGTTTGTGCAAGTCATATAACTCCATATTTAGATGAACACCGTCTTTCGCCTGGTAATAATTTATTTCATTTAAGAATGTAATTTGCTTAATATTACAAAAAACACCAAATTTCTGTTTTTTTCGTAACGATGTTAAACTATTCTGAACATTCTTCAGATGGCCAACAATGATGTGCTAATGCATTAAGCAAATTCATGAAAAATTACGTAGGTTGAACATGAAATATTCACCGAGAAGGGCATTAAACTCTATCTTTTTTTTTTTTTAACTCTGATCTGAAACAACATAATTTTAAGTAACAGCTTGCGTTTATGTAGTATTGTACTCCACACAAAAAAGTGACAATACACCCAGCGGAAACAGTTGCGTTCAGTCTAACTGACGATTGTGGATCTCAATTTGTGACGTCATCAGCATCTTCATATTTCGTTACCATGGCTCGCACAACGTCTATCTCGGCAGTTGCCAATGAGCCCATCTTTGACAAAGGTATTGAACCTAATATGACAGAAAGCCTTCGAGCTCTGTAACCAGTAGATTTCTAAAAACTTAAATGTTTCTAACAACAGTAAATTTGTTCCTTGATCATTTTTCCTTATTCTAGAAGAATTTTTTCAGTCTGCTCTGTGTTGTGCTTGATTATATTGGTAATTATAAAAATATACATGTACGCCACCAAGTGAGAAAGCTGGAAATTTCATAAAAAGTACTCATGATGGTTAATTCTGTCATGTAAAACCATCGAATTTACAGTCCCTCAATTAGAAGCGGAGATATCGGCCGCAATAAAGATTTATACCGTATTTTTTGAAATATAAGACGCACTTTTTTCCAAAAAGAATTAGTGTCAAAATCCTTCTGCATCTTATATACCTGAGAGCATTATTATCGTCATGAATGTACAAAGTGTATATGCATGTATGCCGCTATAAAGACTGCTAAACGAGTTTAAAACGTTGTCATGTTCTTCTGCACTATCTCTACAATGTCTCTGTATTGTCGATGCTTGCTTATACAGGGTGATTCAAAAAGGACTTTGGCCGCCCTTGTGGCTCAGGGGTCTAAGTAATGGCTTCTGATCATTCGTACGAGATGAGTTCGGATCCCGGAGAGGCATGGATGTTGTGTTTGTCTTATGTATAACGAAGTAAATTTCTCCGTCATTTCTGGTCTACGCCGGGATTCGAACCCGAGTCCGCTTATTCCGGAACAAGTCGCTCTACCAACTGAGCTACGCAGACGTTCATTCTGATTCCTATTTGCCTTTATGTCGTGTGCGTCCTGCTGGCAGGTACGTCACATCTCCCCCCGAAAGAGGGCCGGGCGCATGGCCCACGGGTCAGCCGTGACCATGAATCGTTGCAGGCAGCCATGCACTGTAGAACGTGCACTTGAGAACTCCTAGTCAATCTGGTGTGTGGAATGCAACGTCACACACAGTTATTTTTCGAAGCGCTGGAGAAGGGATTCTCTGATTTTTCCTATCTCGCGGTGTAAAAATAACATCACACCATTGCGAGATTTTGAACGGTCGGGTCATCCGGATAGTTCGGGCGCCATTATAACGAAGTAAATTTCTCCGTCATTTTTGGTCTACGCCGGGATTCGAACCAGAGTCCGCTTATTCCGGAACAAGTCGCTCTACCAACTGAGCTACGCAGACGTTCATTCTGATTCCTATTTGCCTTTATGTCGTGTGCGTCCTGCTGGCAGGTACGTCACATATGGCACTGGCTCTTTTCCTTTCCTGGAACCAGTGGCCCTAAATTAGGGACGAGCGACTGCTTATAGCCCAATAAATTGCTCACAATGGTCGTTAAACCTCCAATAAAAAGAAAAAAGAAAAAGCACTTTGCAACTTTGAAAGCGTATAAAAAATTATTCAGCGTACTTACATAATTTTTTGTGTCATTAATCTGTAGCTAAACACATCAAGTTTTATCCCGTTGGTGATAAGGCAGACATCCCACCTGACGTCAGTTTCTTTCCAAACTCGAAGCAGCATATCTGTTATCGCTTCTGCAACTGCGACGGTGATTTGAGTTTTGAATTCACCGAGATTTGCAGGTAAACTTGGAACAAACACTCAATCTTCAAATGAAATACCATAGGAAAAATTCGAGAGGTGTCCAGTCGGCAGAAAGAAATGGTCATGCTATCAGCCCTGGTCGACCAATCCACCCGTCTGGGAATCGTTTATAGAAAAAATCCCTTATATATCTACAGTAGTGAGGTGGTGCGCCACCTATATCTCCTTTGTTAGCAGGATGTTGAAATGTAAATAAATTTTGCTGGCCGTATCTGCTCTTTAACCCTGAAAAAACTGTGTGGAAAAATCCCTGGAGCCAAGAAAGACTTCGTGGGTTAAGCTCTCCTCAGTTTAATGGAACAGCTGAGAAATGATCCCCAGTTCAATTTCGATAACGCTGTATAGAAATTTTTTTGGCACAAACGAGACCTCTAGAATTCATGTTTTAAGTTAACTGAATGTAATTATATAATTAGTTGTCATGTATATTATGAGGTACATTGTCTAAAACGCTCTTAAATTTGAACTGCAATGCAAATTTTAACGTTGTGGTGAAATGAATTTTTTTATGTGTGTGTTTGCATTTGCATTCCTTCGATTGACAACTAAGTATAGATTACCCACTTCTCGAAATCAGCATACACCACGGGTTTGTATGGAAGAAGACCAATGGTCTGTATCCCACTCACCGCATCTCACACATGGGTCTGTCAGTATTGGGCCCAACAATATCATCCGTGGACTCCTGATCGATGGGTATGTGTTCTCTTCAGTGACGAGTCGAGGTACAGCCTAAACACGTATTATCGATGTGTGCGCATTTGGAGAGAGGTGGGGAGCCCAAATCTTTCCTCCAACAATCAAGAAATTGACCACTACGGTGGTGGAGAACTTCTCGTTAGAGCTGGTATCATGTTCGATGGTGGCATCCTGACTGCTGCACGCTACAGGGATGACATACTAGTGCCCTATGTAAATTTTTTCAAGGGAGCTGTTGACCTTCAGTTCTTTTTTATGGAAGATAACGCCCGTCCCCATAAGGCTCGACTAGTCGACGAATACCTGGAGAGTGAGGATATTCTCAGAATGGAGTGTTCCGCTAGATCTCCGAACCTGAACCTGACAGAGCATGTCTGGGATGCCTTGGGAACAGCAATTACAAGCTGGCAGCCCCCTCCACGAACCCTCCCGGGACTGCGACGCGTCTTGGTGGAGGAGTGGCAATTATTGCCCCAAACTCTCATTCACAGCCTTGTAAAAAAAAGCATGAAGGTTTGTTGTGCGAGCTGTATCACTGTTCGGAATTTATTCCGCAACACTCGCTGCGTCACTTTTGGACTGCCCGTTTGCGTATGCTTCTTTCTTCATGCACTGATGGCATTACTTTTCTGATACGTATTGCTGTGTTATCGATATATGTATGTCCTTACCAACTGCCACAAAACTCTGTCGTATAAATTTTTCGTTATTCATGATTCTGTGTTTGTCACGCTAATTTTTAACACCAGTGCAGGGGTCGCGCTGCAGATCGCATTCTTCGCAATGTGTGAAAAAAAAAATCGTTTTCGCGATGGATAAAATAAAGTTATGGCGAAAATACTAGCGATTACCTTTTTTTAATTATATTGCCTTTTTTATCAATATTTTGCTGCTTAATAGTAAAGAATATATAATCTATTGTTTTTGTACTATTATAACATTTTCCGTTTTTATGGTTTTTATGTTTCCAGTGGTGAGTGAAAAAAAAAATTGACGACTTCAGATAACATTTGGCGAAAAAAATCGAATTTCGCGAATGGGTTGGCGAAAACTTTAAAAATGCCAGACCAACCGCTGCCAGTGTGCATTAAGAGACCTCGGCGTCAAGTTCGTGGCAACGAGTCTCCTTGTAGAATGCCAAATACACATTGGCGTACGCAAATGTGTGTGGGGGAGGGGGGCAGGGTTAAAACCCCTCCCTTGAGCCAAAATATAGTGCTAGAATTTAAGCTGCCTTCAAGATTTTTGTTGTAATTTTGGAAAACTGCTGCTATAAAAAGTGGTAGAAAAAAAAATCAGCATGAATGTTGATCTTTTTTCCACAAACCATGTCCATACTATATCATCGATATCTTCGTTTTCTATTCCTCTTTTTCTTTTATAAATTACGCCTTGAGCCCATTCTTCTTTTATTTCACTTTTCTTTTTCAGTGTCGTGTAAATTTGGGTTTTACCACATTTAAAGAGCTCACAGCCTCAAGGGTCAGTACGTTGTACGGCTTACGGATTTTGCTGGCCATTATTGCAACTTCAATAGGGTTTGGAATTATCTTTACACCTACGTATTATGGAGAAAGAACGCATGATCGTATTCGTATCTAACATGCCCTTCGTCACTGCCAGAGTTGGGAGTTCGGACTTCGGAGTCTGTCCTCCGGCCTGGTGGCCTTCCTCCGTCCGACGGGTTCCGCTTATCAGCGTCGTCGCCGGCATGGCGAGAAAACCTATTTCCTAATTCCTAGCGTGCTGGTGTTTTAAGCTTCGAATTTTCCTCAGTTAATCGCAAACTGTGATCGGTAAGGCAGTGTTGTTGATTTGATATTCGAAATATATTTTTACATTAAATTCAGTTACTGTATACTGTCCGGTAATCGGTATGTCCAAAAGATCGCATAATGCAATTTTACATTTCTTTGGCAAAAAGCCACGTGTAAATGACTCTCGCATGGGTAGGGCAGATATAACGCCATCCATCCCAAGTGATTCTTCTCCAACTCAGTGTGAATGTGGTGCTTCTTGTTCACAATTCCTCTTGTTCTGTCAGTGAAGTCCCCACTTATACCGGCATCGATTAATGGTGCAATGTCATGTGTACCATCTAAATCCGACGAATGTGAAACGATCCCGAATGCCTCTCTCAAAGTCTTACTAAAGTACATCCATATGATATTGGACTCTTTGCAGCAAAAGATATATCGAATGATAAAAAACTGGATATACTCAACAACGTCTGGGAACCCAATCAAGGATTTGCATTTCCAGCAAAAGGGAAATGAAATTTGCGATTCCAGTGTAAATGGCTTTACCACTGGAATTGGCTTGTCTATTCAGACTTTCAGGGTGGCGCCTTTTGCAAATTTGGTGTACTTTTCGTGCCTAGTGCCTGTACCGGATCTGGTAAGCATACCTTAGGTCAGCTGTGTAAAGCTAAATTTCATAATTGGAAAGATGCAATCAAGCGGTTTTCCGAACATGAAAAGTGCCATTATCACAAGCGATCGGTAGAGATTGCCGGAACTTTGAGTGATATCACGCTTGGAAAGAAAAGGTCTGTTGATGAGCAATTACACACTGCGGCAGTGAGAAGAAAATTAGAAAACAGAAAAAATATCACACCAATCATTGAAACAGTTCTGTTTTGTGGAGAGCAAGGTCTCGCGTTGAGAGGGCACAGGGATTTGGGGAGAATTGCAGTGACCTACACCGAAAAACCAGACGAGAATGACGGAAACTTTCGAGCACTGCTTCGTTTCCGAAGCAAGTGTGACACTGTACTGAACCCCGCACGGGGATAACTGGTTTTCCAGTTATTTGGAGAGCGGCGCCCCCACGGCCCGAGCTGACCTTGTGACGGATCATTTTGTCATTTCGTCTTGAACGATTACATCACCGAAGGGACAGCTGTTCATCCAGCTGATGGGGGATGGCGTCCACACGGCCCGAGCCAACATGTACTATATGTGATGAATTTCACATTTTTTATGTTTTTTCACTTTACATGAACCCGCCTCAGTTGTAGGTTGCTGAGGTTGTGATTATGCGCCAGCTCAGGATTTTAGTTTCTCGTTTTTTTTCCCTGTCTTCTCCATTTCATGTTTCTTTGTTTTTCCGAGCTGGTTAGCTAGACCTGCCTGCACGTTTGCCGTGTGCGGTGACCCGTAAGGTGGAAAAGGGGATGCTGGAGGCTGAGGTTTCTGGAGGCCTGGGTGTTGTTGTCGCCAGTTGCCAACACTCCTCTTTGCCCCCTGCTTCACCCTAAACGGGCGGCTGGGAACTAACCCACTCCTAGTCAATGAGGTCTGTGGCCGAGTGGAGCCCAGACCTCTAACGGCTTGTCGTCTCGTACGACAGGGTGAGTCTGGGGATAGGGTGGGCATGCCAAAGGGGTGTTCCCCAGGCATGGGAAAGTCTGGGTGCTCGCCGAGCGCATGTCTGCCCTATCAACTTGCTATATCCGCTTGCTATCCCTAGAGCCGTGTCCTGCGTCCACTTGGGCTTGCGGACCTCCGGTTCTCCCTTGTTGGGCTCGATTGTGGGTGGGGAAGTTGGCGGATGAATCCTTTAAATTTTTCATGGCTCTCAATGAAATTTCCCATGAACCCAAAACTAAAAGAGGTATGGAGGAAGGTTCAGGTCCTTCCGCCAAAAAATTTGTCGCAGATGTTTCCAATGCTAGATTCTTTTTTGTGCACTCATTGGACCCTTCAAAGCCTTTGAGTGCCAAAAGTCCATTTTGGATCCATAAAGCACTGCAATCAATTGCAAGCTCTCCTAAGAGCGTCAAGAAGCTCCAGTCTGGAGATCTTCTTGTTGAGATGTCTACTGTGGCCTACAGTTCCACACTTATCAACACCAGCATGCTGCTCGAGACGCCTGTCAAAATAACACCACACGGTTACCTAAATTCATCTCGAGGTGTTGTCTCCTCTCGGGATCTTATTGATTGCTCTGAGGATGAGCTTCTCGAAGAACTGAGGAGCCAACATGTTACGGGTGTGCGACGCATTTCTTTTCGGAGGAATGGGCAGTTTGTCCCATCCTGGAACATTATCTTGACTTTCAACTGCCCTTCCCTGCCTACATCCATCAAGGCAGGGTATCTCCACCTCGAGGTACGCCCGTACATTCCCAACCCGTTGAGATGTTTTAGGTGCCAGTCGTACGGCCACTCTCAGCAGTCATGTAGGAGTTCTCCTAGGTGTGGACGCTGTGGTGCCACAGAGCATCTCCTCTCAGAATGTGTGGCCGAGGCCGAGTTTTGTGTGAACTGCAAGGGTTCACACCCAGCATCAGCCAAAGATTGTCCCAAGTGGAAGGAGGAGAAGGAAATCCAAAGGCTCAAAACGGTGGAAAATATTTCCTATCCTGAGGCCAGAAGAAGAGTGGTTCCCGTTACATCTGATCGGCGATCATACGCTTCAGTGGTGGTTGCCAAATGTACGGTTGCCATTCAGACCGACGTTCAGATCTCCCCTAAATGTCCGTTTAATATGGAGGAAATCATCGCAGCCGGACTGGAGACACTCCAGTCGCGAGCTAGGGGTCTGAAAGCGGCACCCGCCACTTCACCGAAGCAGACTCACTCCAACACCAGCAAGGGAACTCAGGCCACTTCTTCTGGCAAAAACGCCAACACTAACACCAACACCAAGGTCAAGGATAAGAAGAGCATTTCTTCTCCTTCAAAGTCTCAGCCAAACAATCAACGGCGAGCAAATCCCGCCAAGACACTTGGGACAAAGCATTCACCAATCTTGGCCCCTGGTCACACACCACCAAATCTGGGGGAACGCTCACCAGAGGAAATGGAGGCTGACCAAGTTTAACCATTTCCTTTCATTTCATTTTTACCCATGGGTTCAATAATTCAGTGGAACTGCCGAGGTTTTCGCACCAGTTTTGATGACGTGAAACATCTGCTTTATTTGTACTCTGCGGTGTGCCTTTGTCTTCAGGAGACAAAGCTTAAACCATCGGACCTGCTTTCAGTTCGAGGCTACAGTGCATTTCGGACAGACCACTCGTCTGGAAATATAGCCTGTGGGGGTGTCGCTGTTCTCGTCCCTCACAGGGTTCCGGTATCTTCCGTCGCGGTTTCCACAACTGTGCAGGCCGTGGCGGTTCGTATTTCTATGCCTGTGCCTCTTACTGTTTGCAGTGTTTATCTACCACCGGATGAGGATGTTAGCGTCTCTGTTCTGGAGAGCTTGATTGATCAGCTGCCCTCACCCTTCCTTCTTTTGGGTGACTTTAATGCTCATCATCCTTTGTGGAGTAGTGTCAGCGCCAGCGCTAGAGGTCGTCGCATAGAGTCTCTTCTGTGCTCGGCCTCTGTGTGCCTTTTAAACACCGGTGCTAACACTTACTTCCATGAGCCGACAAGATCTTTCAGTGCGATCGATTTGACCTTGGGTTCACCATCGATCATTGCTGACTGGTCGTGGACGGTGTGTAAGGATCTCCACGGGAGCGACCACTTCCCAATCGTCCTCTGGCACCATGCAAACGTGCCATATTCTGCCTCCCGCCCACCTCGATGGAGGATGGATTGTGCCAGATGGGAGGTCTTCACATCGTCCGCGGTGATATCTTCTGAAATGGTGACCCAAGAGTCAATCGACGCAGCTGTACTTAAAGTCACAACTTGTATTCTTCAGGCAGCTGATCTTTCAATTCGTAAAACAACTACGAAGCTCCCCAGAATTCCGAAACCTTGGTGGAACCCTGAATGCGCAGCGGCTAGGAGAGCTCAACACAAGGCCTGGTCTACTTTTCGGCGTTATCCAACCGAGGCTAATCTCGTTGCTTTTAAACGTGCTAAATCCTATGCTCGGTTGGTGCGTCGACGTAGCAAGAGGGAGTCTTGGATCCAGTATGTATCATCTCTTACCTCACGTGCCAATTCGAAAACTGTGTGGGAAAGGATTCGTAAGATCCGGGGTACCTACAGTTCACACCAGATTGCCATTCTCGAGAGTAACGGCTGCACATATGCTGACGTCGGGGAGATTGCAGATTGTTTGGGGGAGGCGTTTGCCCCCGTTTCGAGTGATCTGGCGGTATCCGGCCTCCTTTCATAGGATTCAATCCTCCGCGGAACGCCAGAGAATCTCTTTTGCGCCGTATACCGACACTGGTTATAACTCCCCCTTCAGCATGTGTGAACTTCGGGTGGCTCTGCATCGGTCTGGGGCTACTTCTGTCGGTCCCGATGACATTCACTACGACATGCTCCGTCATCTCTCCCAGTCGTCTCTCGAGAACCTTTTAATCTTATACAACCGCATCTGGTTAGAACACAGTTTCCCGGAGTCTTGGCGAAAGGCTTTTGTTCTACCTTTTCCGAAGCCTGGCAAGGATCCTAAGTCTCCCTCTAGTTATCGCCCAATTGCTCTTACTAGCTGTCTGTGTAAAGTTCTCGAACGCATGGTTAACTCACGATTAATTCATTTTTTAGAACATCATCAATTACTTTCACCATCACAAAGCGGTTTTCGGCGTCATCGTTCACCTCACGATCGTCTCCTGCACCTTGAGACATCTGTGCGCGAGGCGTTCGTGCTTAGGCAGCACCTGGTTTCTGTATTCTTTGACATCGAGAAAGCCTATGATCGTGCGTGGCGGCACGGGATTATCCGTGACCTCCACGCATGCGGATTGCGAGGGAATCTTCCGACCTTTATTGTAAATTTTCTTCGCAATCGGGTGTTCCAGGTGAACCTGAGTACGACGCTATCTGCAACATTCCATCAAGAACAAGGTGTTCCTCAATGTTGCATTTTATCTGTCACATTGTTCATCCTTCGCATTAATTGTCTCCTCACAAATCTTCCTCCTGCGGTTTCGGCTACTGTGTATGTCGATGACTTGCACATCTTCTGCTCGTCATCGAGCATGCGTTTCATTGAAAGGCAGTTGCAGTCTAGTATTAATCAGATTTTTAAAGCGGCGAATAGCAATGGTTTCGTTCTTTCTCCCGACAAGACAGCGTGTGTTCATTTCTGCCGGAGGCGTGGCCTCCATCCTGACCCCGAGCTGTATTTGGACCCTGCAGCCATTCCAGTTTTGCCGGAGACCAAGTTCTTTGGACTGACCGTCGACCGTGCGCTTACGTTCCGTGTGCACGTTCGGCGGCTCAAGATTTCCTGTCTGCGTGCTCTTTCTATTCTAAAAATCCTTTCGAGAGTTTCGTGGGGCGCAGACAGGATCTCTTTGTTTCGCATTTACCACTCCTTAATTCGGTCGAAACTGGATTACGGCTGTATCGTGTATGGCTCGGCTCGTCCTTCCGTTCTCCGGCCTTTGGACGCTGTTCATCATCAGGCGCGCCGCCCCGGTGGCGCAGTGGTCTAAGGCGTTGGCCTCTGATCATTCGTCCGTACGGGGTCCGGGTTCGAATCCCGGTCAGGCATGGATGTTGTGTTTGTCTTACGGCACTGGCTCTCTCCCTTCCCTGAAACCAGTGACCCTAAATTAGGGACGGGCGACTGCTTATAGCCCATTGAGTTGCTCACGGTGGTCGTTAAACCTCCAATCAAAAAAAATCATCAGGCGCTGCGTCTTTGTACGGGAGCATTTCGAACATCTCCGATTCCCAGCCTTTACGCTGATGCGAACGAACCATCGCTTGAATTACGCCGTCTGCAGCTGTCTGTCCACTTTTACTTAAAACTTCGGTCTCTTCCAGACCATCCTTTGTACGGTGCAGTTTTCCATCCTCAGCATGCTCGTTTATTTGCGAACCGGCCCTCGTGCGTTCCAACCTTCGGTCTTCGTATGGCGGCCGTAGCTCGTGATGCAGGGCTCGACTTGTCGCTTGTTGCAGCGACCAGGGGCTTTGGGGATCCTCCATGGCACCCACTTGGGGTCATGGTTGATACCACCTTTACGTCTTTCGACAAATCCTCAACCCCTGCGTCAGTGTACCAGCAGCTCTTCGCTGAGCACCGTGCCCTCAAAACTGAATACACTCCCATTTTCACTGATGGCTCCAAGATGCATGGAGTCGTTGGATCCGCAGCTGTCTGTGTTGATAACGTGTCAGTAGCGCGGATCCCGGCTGAGGCCACGGTGTTTTCGGCGGAGATGCATGCTGTGTATCTAGCACTTCTTCATGTTCAGTCGAGTTCTCATCATAGGGCTGTGGTCTATACGGATTCCTTAAGTGTCCTGCAGTCTTTGTCATCGCTGGACTATTGTAATCATCCTTTTCTTTTGAACGTACGAGGGCTTCTTCGTACCTTACTCGAGGCCGGAGTCCAGATTCAATTCTTCTGGATTCCTGGGCATGTTGGAATCTCGGGTAACGAGTGTGCTAATGCGGCCGCTAGATCTGCTTCCTCTTTGGTCGTCACACCCTTGCCACTCTTTCATCGCGATTTTCGATTTCTTGTTCGTGATCATATCAAACGAACGTGGCAGGGTCTGTGGGACCAACAGGTGGAAAATAAACTGCATCGTATAAAACCTATTTTCGAAATCTGGAACTCCTCATCTCGTCGGAACCGCAGGGAGGAAGTGGTGCGTGCGCGTCTCCGCATTGGGCATTGTCGTTTCACTCACCGCTTTTTGCTGTGTGGCGACACTGCGCCGATGTGTGAGACGTGCAATTGCCGACTCACTGTCATTCATCTTTTGTGTAGCTGTGTTCGTTTTCGTGGTGTACGTTTCCATTATTTTCATTCTCATTTGTTGACCGAGGACGCCGGTACTCTGCAGCGGGTCCTGGATGACCACTGCGATACTGTCGCTATGTTTTCGTTTTTACAAGAGATTGACTTTTTTAAACGCATTTAGATTTTAGCTCTTCCATCATCCTCATTTTTCAGTTTTAATGAATCAACCGAATTTTAAACATTGTATCATGTTTTTAATGCTGTTTGTTTCATTGTCTTTTAGCCCTTCCATCACTCTCATTTTTCACTTTTACTTAATCAGCCAGGTTTTAAGTTTTTTACCATATTTTTAATACTGTTTGGCTGTCCTGTGTCTTGTCTTGTCTTGTCTTGTGTTTGGCGCTCTTTGGCCAGACATGGCCCTTGCGCCATAAAAACTAACAAACCAACCAACTAACCACTGTACTGAAATACATGTTGGAATCCAGCGGTGGAAATGCGCAGTACATCAGACCCTGAATCAAGCTTGTCAGCGAGATAAATAATGCAACTTGCTTTGCCATCCTTGCCAACGAAACGACTGACATAGCAGATATAGAACAATTATCGCTATGCGTTCGTTATATTGACAGAGAAAATTTCGCCGTGAAAGAAATTTTTTTACACTTCATTCCAGTCCGGTAAAGGAATTGTAATCGGTAAAGGAATTGCAACGGCAATAGTAGACAAGTTGCAGTCATTAAATGTGGAGATTAAGAAGTTGCGTGGCCAGGGATGCGATGGAGCTGCATCAATAAGCGGGAAACTAAATGCCGTGCAAGCCCATGTGAGAGAAGTGATTCCATCAGCCCTGTATGTACACTACTCCGCCCACAGCCTCAACTACACTGCTCCGCCCACAGCCTCAACTTAGCCGTATCAACTGCGTGTGATGTCACAGCAATAAGAAATTGCATGGAAACTATAGCAGCCTCGTATGAATTCCTGAACACTCCGAAAAGACAACATGTACTCACTACCGCAATAAATGAGATGGATACACCTACTTCACGACGAGAAAAACTGAAACACGAATGACTCTGTAATAGCAGTATTAGAACTTTACGATTCAGTTGTTGAAACGCTCCAAAAAATATCAGACTGGAGAGAGAAAGATTCATTAACACAAGCCAGTTCTCCGCTGTGCACGGTAACAAATTGCCAGTTGGTTATTTATCTCTTTTGCATTCACAAAGTGTTCTCTTTGACTGTGCATGTGTGTAGGTTTCTGCAGAAATCGACGATTGACTTATGTGAAGCAGTGAACCTTGCGGAAGACAGTAGTGAAATAAAAACCTTGCGCAAAAATGCCAATGACGAATCCTCTAAAATATTTATTTCTGCCTCGGAAGCCTTAGAGAAATTAGGATCATTCATTAAAATCCCTCGGGGGGGGGGGGGGGCTGGAAGACAAACAAATTGCGTCAAAAAATCAGCAGCGACACCAGAAACATACTTCCGTGTGAGAATTTTCATTCTATTTATCGATTCTTTCTTGTCCCAGCTGGATTCACGCTTCCTAACACACTGAGAAATTTTAAAAAGATTCCAGTGCATTCTACCCACCGATCCTTCAGTTTTGCAACCTTCGCAGCTAGAAGCACTAGCAGCGCTCACTCAATTTTATGCTAACGACTTGGATGGTTGCCAGGAAAACTTAAATTCTGAGCTAACATTATAGTATAAAAGAATAACGAGAGCGAGATACGACAAAGTTAGCCCCCGAAAACTGCTACAAAAGCTCTGGCTATTTGCAATCAAAATATTATGCCTAATATCGTTAGACTTCTGGAAATATTAGCTGTCCTTCCAGTTTCTACTTGCACAAATGAAAGATCGTTCTCAACCCTTCGCCGTCTTAAGACATACCTACGCAATTCCACTGGCAGTACAAGAATGAGCGGTCCAGCTCTTCTGAACATTCACAGTAATCATACTCCAACTATGGAAAACGTATTAACCGAACTTGCTAAGAATCCTCGTCGACTGGACATTGCCTTGTGATCTGTGACGTGTATAGTGACAAATCCGTGCATTGACTCAAAAATATTTAGAATTATCTCTTCAATTGTTTAATGATGCATTGGAACTAAACAAAATAACAGTTACAAAGATGTGAATATGTGTTAGTTTCCTCCGTTGAATCACCTGGTGGGTGAGTTTATTTTATTTTATTTTCTACGACCTATTCCTTGGGCTTCTTGTTAGGAGCAGACGTGTTTCTTCCAGAAAATAAAAACTAATATTTTAAAATTCTATTAAAATTTATGAAAACTAACATGAATTTATTTACAATTCAACTAAACAATACAGAAATAAGCAATTCTTTGTAATAACTAACAATGAATGAAAAACAATCTCAATACATTAATCTATTACGAATAACTTTACGAAGTCTTACAAGAGTTATCGGAGAAAAAATCAAAGTGCAAATGAATTACAACACTTAAATACACTTGCTTACGGCCGTACATAAGAATTAGCATAATCCTCAAAATCAACATGACAACTCCGCCAATCAGAAAATTACATGTAAAGTAGGAGGGCGGACTCAACTTTTCGCAACGTATGACGCAATGCTTAGCGAACGTTGTACGTAGTCTCAAATTATGACATAATCCCAAAGGGGAAAAACCTACTCCGTGGATAGATACTTCCCTAGGTGTGAAAAAGAATACTATGTTTGTTTACAAGGATGTTACGTTTGGAGTTGGTGAGACTTGCTCTAGGATAACGACTTCCCAGTCCAGTATGTACAGTTCTTTTTCCGCAACACTTCTTATGGCAAATATTGAAATACATGTTCTTAAGTGAACACCGAACGAGTTTGTATTTAAATATACCGTTTGTACATACCGGAGTCAAAATACAATATATATGTATGTAAAATTATATATATGTATAATTCTCTTTCACGGCATCACTGTGGAAAAACAACCTGAAAGATGACAACCGCCCCCCACCCCCTTGAAGAAATTCTGAATGCGCCACTGCAAATACCTATGTGAATTCTTATGTAAGGAAGCTTATTTGTACTATACGGAAATAATTTATGTTGCTTTTTGTACAGAAATCAGGAAACTACAGCGTGATTACCGATAACTAAAAACCCCATTTGCCGACATTTGTTTTTAATATCTGACCCGAATTGCCCGATTTGCCGATATTTTTGAAATAATGAAAAATAATATAACTAAAACCCCGATTTGCCGACATTATGTGAAAGACGAACTCAAACTTTTTTTGCAGCTCTATTGTAATTACGTAGATCCGGCAGGTGGTGCTGCTAGCTTGTTGTGCCGAAGGAAAATGGCGAGTCAACAGAAAGAGTGCTCTGCAAAGAGGAATTTTACTCGTGTCAGTCAGTGATAAGTGTTCTGTGCCAACTTCTTCGTGTTTATCTTCATTCAAGATAAAGCTTACACCCACCATTGCATACAACCATTGACGACTGTTCGCCTAGCAAAAGCGATTCCGGAATTCATTTGAACCTGCTGAAGAATGTTTGGGACGAGATCGAATACCGTTTAGATGTCTGTCGCGCTGCAAATGATGCACGTCTTGAACTCGCTTAAAACGCAAAAAACAAACTACAATAAACAAAAACAAAAAATGTTGTGAGTTGCTCTTTCTGTTAGCATTTGTTTCATATTTACGCCCCATAATTTTTTCAATAACTATTTGTAGTCATCCTGTATAGGCTTTCTCGGTAAAGGCTTTATTGTCTACTGGCGGGCTGAGTCCGTGCTTTCGAAGTGCTACCTGTTGTTTTGTTTGACGTCCGTATTAAGATTATTAAGATTTATCTGCAATAGCTATGTTACTCTTACTTATATTTCGCGTTTCAGTTATCGGTATGCAATCCCTCTCCCCCACCTTTCCTGTTTTTGGCTCTGATTTGATAAAGCATATTGCCGTGTGGTTGTTTTTCTGAGAATTATTCTCTGCTCCCTTTGCGCGTTTAGGTTTTCAGGTCAAAGTTATTAAATTATTTTTGTTCGTTTGTAATGAATATTTACAGCTATATATATATATATATATATATATACAGTATACACACATTACTACAGTGTCGGTCCACCTTTGGCCTTTATGCATGCACTGACCGTTCGAGACATGCTTTCGACATGGTTTCGGAACACAGCGATAGGTATGCGCTTCCATTCAGTACATAATGCTGTTGCTGAGTAGTAGGCCTCTGTTCCAAACTTCTTATGCGGCGCTCTAATTCATTCCATAGGTGCTAAGATCAGGACTCTGTGCTGGCCAGTCCACACACGATAAGGAATTGTCGTCAAACCACGCCGTAACAGTCTTTGCTTTATGGCTAGACGCATTATCCTGCTGGTACCAACAAGGCTCGGTTCCATAGTGTTGCCACAGAGTTGGTAGGGCGTAATTGTCCAGAATACCGAGGTATACGTGCTGGATAACAGGTTTGTCCATTATAACCAATGGGCCGGGACCATACCACGAAAAACACCCCCACACGAGTACACTGCCAGCTCCATACTTGACCGTAGGTACAGTACACGGTGGTAAATAGCGTTCCCCCGGCTGCCGCCATACCCACACACGGCCATCAGACTAATGAATCGGGTATCTGGATTCATCAGTTCATAGGACCCGTTTTCATTGATCTACGGTGCACGATAAATGTTCTATACACCATGCTAAACGACGAGTAGCGTTCCGAGTGGAGATGAAAGGCTTATGAGCAGCCGTACGACCACGGTAACCCATAGAATAAAGTTCTCTGCGAATGGTACATGTACATACCGAGGTTCCAGCATTTATACTTACCTGTACACTGAGGTCTGGTTCTGTACTCCGTCGATTAGCTGTAACGACTCTCTTGAGGCTTCGACGTCCACTATCACTGATTTTGTTTGGTCTGCCGGTACGTTTTGCTGCTTCAGGCACGCCATGTGTCTTCCACTTATTCAGTACATCCAAAACAGTTGATTTGGGTATGTTTGAACGCCTCTCGGTTTCTCTTATGGACAACCCACTAATATAACATCCAACAATCTTTCCTTTCTCAAAGTCAGTTCTCTCCCGCCGTGACATTTTCACCCAACCTCACACACACATATATATACACTGAAGTGCCAGAAAACTGGTACAGACGAACTTATGCAAAATACATAGCAACGTCACCTATGCGCGTACTCGTTTGCGTCCGCCAGTGCGTATATAAAGCGATAGACATCCTTGCCAGCTGTCGGAGCTGTTTTCGGCATGAAAATGAGAAGTAATAACGATTTAAGCGATTTTCAACGCTGTGTCATAGTTGGCGCTCGTGAGATCGGCCATAGTATTTCGGAGTTAGACACGAAGTTCTGATTTTCACGGACGATCATTGCAAGGGTGTACCGTGACTACAAGAATTCCGACAAAAACAAAACCTCCAACCTACGATACCAGTGTGGCCGTAAAAAGACATTGGGTGAACGTGACCATCGTCGGCTGTCAAGCATCGTTTCACGCGATAGGCGTGCAACACTCTCGCAGGTATCATCGGATTTCAATGCTGGAGCCTCAACAAGCATCAGCGTCCGGACTGTGCAACGTACCCTGCACGATGTGGGCTTTGGGAGCCGACGCCCAACTCGAGTCCCCTTGATGGGTGCACGACACTGAGCTGTGCGCCCCGATTGGGCACGGCCACACCGCCACTGGGCACTTGATGACTGGAAACAAGTAGCCTGGTTTGACGAGTCGGGTTTCCAACTGTATCGGGCAGATGGAAGGATTCGTGTGTGGCGCAAACCCCACGTAGCCATGGATCCCGCCTGTCAACAGGGAACTGTACCGGCCGGTGGGGGTCCGTAATGGTATGGGGTGTGTTTAGCTGGACATCACTGGGACCCGTGATACGTCTACACAGTCTGTGACCGGCCTACGCTATGTACGCATCCTTTCTGACGAGGTAAACCCGTTTATGTCCTGATACGTCTACACACGTCTGTGAGCGGCCAACGCTATGTGCGCATCCTTTCTGACGAGGTACACCCGTTCATGTCCTGATACGTCTACACACGTCTGTGACTGGCCAACGCTAAGTGCGCATCCTTTCTGACGAGGTACACCCGTTCATGTCCTGCATTCATGCTGATGGGTTGGGCCTGTTCCATCAGTACAATGCACCTCCACACAAGTGTCGGGACGCCACATTATGGTTAGAGGAGCATTCATCTGAGTTTAGGGTGTTGTCATTCTCACCCAAGTCCCCAGATCTGAACGTGATAGAACGCATTTGAGATGCCATGCAACGCGCTCTCGAACACAGGAATCCGAGACCTCGGAACGTGTTGGCCTGAGATAAAAATATAAATTCACGCAACCTTTAGAAATGTCATACTGAAAATCCGGGCTATCTGACACTGATGGCGAAAGGAAAACATTCTCGAAGATCAGAAGTCAGATATCGGAAATTTCTTTCCGTAAGAAATAACGAGAAATAAGGGGCAGTTTGGTTCCTAAGATTTAAAATAGCTCCTCATAAACTTATTTTAATTCGGGGTTTAACGACGACCGTCTGCAACCCCAAGGGCAATAAGCAGTTGCCCGTCCCTAATTTAGGGCCACTGGTTCCAGTGAAGGGAGAGAGCCTTGCCTCATCCTGATCTCGTACCCAGCCACACTCGGACGAACGGTCAGGAACTAGCGCTTAGACCACCACTGCGCCACAGTATGTGTGTGTGTGTGGCTGACTCCCCCCCTGTACCTTATAAATACTTTGAAGAACAATTTTACTGAACATGTAAGTACTCCTAATAAATATTTTTTTATACTTATCAATTGCTGTAAATTAGGTAGTACGCTACACATAATAGGTAACTTTTAATTTTCCTTAGCTTTAAAAAAATGTGTTGAGCTTGATTGGGTGGATTCTGGATAAGCCGGATTACGTCGCCTAAGCTCATTTTGAAAGAAGCAACTTACACCAAAGGGACCCTGCTGAATTCTTTCATGGTCTGTTATCAATGTCTTGGATCTGAAAAGACGGGGAAAAAAAAGGCTGAGTAAGGAGTCCTTTGTTTCCAGCGCTTAATTTTTTCCTTCGGAATTTTTCTATAGCAAGCTAACACATCTCCAGTTTCGCATTTAGTTTTGTCTTCACGATCACGAAAAAAGTCATTAATCCTAAAATAACTTATGATTTATTCCGCTTAAACAAAGATTACTCACAGTTCGTGATCGTAAGATTTTTTCTTCTGAAATCAGACTATCATCGTCATTACCTTTTTTTCGTTTCTTCTTCTTCTAAGATATGCTTGTTTGACTCTGCTAACTCCTTTTTCGATAAAGACAAATAAGGGAATTAGAGGAACTCATCGACATTGTCTTCAGTGAACATTTTATCGCGTGCTAGAACAGCGATTTCTTTGTTCCTCACAAAAACACTTATTTTTCAAACAAGTAAACAGCATCCAGGTGCCAGTTCTTCCAACGACCATTTATTTATCCATGAGTTGAGAAGAAATTTCATTTCAAGCCTTCCCACGAAATTCGATCTGTTGCAGAATACTTAAATCTTGCCCAAACTCTTTCACAGTTACTTACGTACCATTATTTTTACTTATGTACCATTCAAGTGAAGGTGGTAAGCCTCAGAAAACTTATAACCTCTTGGACTAGGGCTTGCACAATAGCTGTTTTCTCCCTTTGATAGGAAAAATTTGTTGTTGCTCGCGGAGATAAAGGTATATCAAGAACATGAGCCTATCTCAAAAACCAAAATAATCTTGGCGTCAATAACTCTTCACTTTGTTATCCATCGTAGGAACCTAAAAGTGCCTTATAAATTACGGACAAAATTTCTGTTGTGCTCCTAAAGGGTTTCCTTGTCTGGTATTCAGCAACAGGAGCGCGCGCACGCACGCACACACACGGACAAGCAGAAACAAATATTATTTTGAGATATTAATAATAGGAACAGGCATTTCTCACAAAAATGTAGTGCGAATTCCTATTAACTTCCAGTAGATTACTTTCTCATCACAGAGTTTAAATATCCTCTTTGAAACGAATCTGCTGTCTTCGTTGATAACTCTCTTCAGCTGTTCGAAAAGGTCCTCAGCTGCCCCTATATCTACGCTAGCAGCTTCCTCTGCCCGAATCTTAGGTATATTTTCTTGATGCTAAACCTCCTTTAAAGTAATGAAACCAACCCTTCGAAGCACATATCTCCTTAGGTGTCAACTGCTATGAATAGATCGTCACACCAGCAATAAAACTTCTTTCACGAAAGTTAAGCTTATGGGCTTGCTTTTTTGTACATATTTTACGACCACATTGCGACATGCATCTCTGTAATCTCTACATCAACCTAAGTCGTAATGTTGTCTAAAAGTTCTTTGTGGTTCACCGATTTCCGGAGCGCATTTCAATGATAGTGTGAATAGTCATCGCGCAGATGCACAGATCCGACTACATGCGTGCCATCCGTGTTCAACACTTCTTTTACAATAAATAACATCAATTTGATATCCGTCCCTTCTGTGGTACATTTTGTGGACAAGAACTATATTTAGGGTGCATAGCTAATGCTCACTGTAAAAAAATGGTACATGGTAAAATTGCGTGAAGTTTAAACGCATGCTATGTTTACGTTTAAACAATTCCTTAAACCGGACGCTTGCTGGCACACGTGCAGAATAGAGGTTCATGTATGGCTGGGGGTTGATAGTTTCTGTTTAAGATATGGCGTGAATTCTCAGAAGATAAAAGGTAAGGAAAATGCTGGAGATAGAATGTCTGGGATTGCGTCTCCTCTCCACCGCAAAATAGGAAACAGCCATGTGTCCAGCGTATGTTACACAACTCTCCCGTAGGAAGGAGCCACAGTCTGTGTCAGTCTCAGTGGCATAACTACGAATTTTTTTTCTTGGGGGAGAGGGGTATATGAAATCAAATTTCGACAAAGAAGTATAAAGATGGTGATTGATGTAAAATCATTAGTTCCTTAGAAGTTAGCCATATATGCTGTACTAAACAATACACAACTTTCCAAGTAAATTAGGACAGACAACCTTACCAAATAATTTTTTTTTATGTGCTTAATGGATACAAGTGTCGGATATATTCAGATTTCACTTCTCAACACTTAAAATATACATACATTTTAGTTTTAAATATGTACAACATTGTACAATTGTTATTGCCTTCCCTTGAGTTTATAATACAAACCCTAATTTTCGAGGGTTTTTTTTTTTTTATATTTTGTTTAGCATTTCTTCAGTATCAACAACAACTTCTCTGTGAAGAGACATTAAAGTCAATCCATTAAGTCTATTCTCTGAAGGTGAGTTTTGTAAGTAACTCTTCAGCAGCGTTAATGAGGAGAAGGACCTTTCTGCGGTGTGGCAATTGTTATCGGTAATGTCGCCTCTAATTTAATGAAGTTGTGTACAGTCTGTAAAATATTATTTACTTCATATTCATTGAGAGCCCTTATGAAGTCACAGGGTTAGTCAGATTTTATTATCCATGTTCTTATCCACATATGATCTTCTCCAATGAAGTTTGAAGGTATGGACGATGCATCATTTGGCCACTGATCCGATAATTTCACAACGTACAGTAGCGGCCAAAATTGTTGAAACCTTTTGGAAATAGTGTATTTTTGAGGTTTGATGGCTCATAACACCACTTTTTTTTTTTTTAGTAATACCATAAAATTACATATTAATGGAAAGATAATTTTATCGAAAATGTAATGCAATAACTTTTATGAAGGATTTTGTATTAGAACAGCAGTTATATAGAAGGAAAGTGAAACACATAGGAAAAATCAGATATACAAAAATTCTCACCATCTCAGTTAATACTGAGTTGGGTAACCTTTAGCGTTAATTACGGCCTTACAACGCCTTCCCATGGAATGAACCAAGTTTTTTAATTCTGCAGCTGTTATAATGTGAAACCAAGATTGAATTATTGCTTCTATTAATTGGGGTTGATTGCTGGGTTGCTTCTGACTAACAAGTTTCTTTAGTCGGCTCCATAGATTTTCGATGGGATTAAGGTCTGAGTCATTCTTAGGCCATTCCAGCAGTGGAATATGATTATCTTGAAACCACTTTTTGCACACAGCAGCAACATGACATGGAGCTGAATCCTGCTGAAATATAAATGCTTCATTATTTTGGAAAAGATCTCGTGCGGAAGGCTTCAGTTTCGGCTCAAGTATTTCATTAATGTATTTTTGGCCATTTATTTTCCCATTAATCACGCAAATTCTGCCCACACCTTTTGAAGTCATACAAACCCAGATCATAACGCTAACGGGGTGTTTCACGGCACATGTAAGGCAATCAGGATGCAAATTTTCTCCGATTCTTCTCCTTACATATTTTATGCCATCACTATCAAACAGGGAGATTTTGGTCTCATCGCTCCAAATAACACTGTCCCATTGTTCCGCTGCCCAGTTAACATGGGTTTTTAGCCCAGTTTAATCTTTTCAACCTTTGTTTAAGAGATAAAAATGGCTTTTTTCGTGAAATTCTAGCTTTTAGACCAAATTCCTGCAGTCTGCGCCGAAAAGTCCTTGCACTTAAATTCACATTGCATTGCTCCATTTCATCTTGTATACACCCAGATGATTTTCTTCTGTCACCTAGGTACAGTCTCTTCGTAATTCTTCTGTCATCACTTGCTGTTATGCACCTCTTCCTGCCTTTACCAGTCTGGTTTTGTAGTGACTCAGTCTCCTTATACCTCTTCAAAAATTTAGAAGTGCCACCTTTGGTTAAGTTTCCACCAATTTTTCAATTTTTCTTTTAATTTCTTCATAACGGACGCCTTGTTCACTTAATAATACTATCTTACATCGTTTTATGGGTGACCAGTCAACTTTTTGCGCCGTTTCTTTAATTTTATTACGTTTTACAAGCTCACTAAATGACAGAACAACAAGAAAAAAAAAAAAGAAAGAAAAAACTTGAAAGCAATCACACAACACACTAACAAATGTCCTCCTCCCAGCTCCAATACATGATATCAATAGCTGAATCCTACTGTGGCCTGATTGGCTCATTGCCAAAACAAGATGACACCTGTTGGTTCTCTAAACACTCATGCTCATTGGCTACATTAAAATGAAGGAAAGCTACTTCATATCAACCTAAGCAAGTTGTGCTTCCTTTTTGCTGGTTATTTGGCTATAACGTTTCATAGAATGCAGATAATAGAACAAACTTTATTGCATTACATTTTTGATGAAATTATTTTTCCATTGATATATAATTTTATGGTATTGCCCCCCCCAAAAAAAAAGTGGTGTTATGAGCCATCAAACCTCAAAAATAGACTTTTTCCAAAAGGTTTCCACAATTTTGGCCACTACTGTACTTCTATTTCATTGTCAATCATACACATTTTTATTTTATTTTCATATTTGCATATTTTTATGGAAGTAAGAAAATTAAGTTTTTTACTATATATAAAAAATCTTGCTATATTGAAAGCTTTTACTGTATTTATTAATATAAAATAATATATATTTATTAATATAAAATAATATATATTTATTAATATAAAATAATATATATTTATTAATATAAAATAATATATATTTATTAATATAAAGCATTTTTCATATTTATTTACATTTTAATATTTAATTTTGGGTGGAGATATGTCCCGATATCCCCCTCCTTCCGTGGTTAGCCTGTCTAGAAAACTTGCCGAATTGCCCCGGCGACACCAGACGTATGCACACGTTGCTTATTGATACCGATCGTCAGAGTAAATCCTCATTAAGTGCACTAAATATTCACTTATGGTCATCAGCAGCAACAATCATGAGTAAGAATCCGTAGGTGACTGATACCATGGGGCATCAGATTTCATTCATCTTTCATTGCTTTAATACCGGCGCATCGACGCCCATTTGGTAAACCCAGGCATTCTAGGGAAGGGGGTCAAAGGACAAAGCGCGTCCGGGACCGACTTCAGAGGGAACCATCTTTGCATTCGCGTCCCCAAACACTGAGAGTTTGCGGAAAAACCGCAGATTAGATGGCCGGCAGAACCGGGGTTCGAACTCCCGTCAGAAGCGTCCGCCTCCTACACAGCGACTTAACGAAATGCGCTATGTCAGTGATATTCACTTATTGTACAGCAGTAAATTGAGCGCGTGAGTGCGAGACCTCAGGTAACAGACTCTTGTACAGCGGAGTTGCCTTCTATGCGAATATGGAGAAACGCGTGAAAAAATGTGGTCGCAATTACAGATATCGGATGCAAGAATTTTTGAAATCGAAAATTTAGATGAGGTGATACCACAATATACATTTACTGTAGCTCTCACGAATACATAAACTACTCAGCAGACAGTCTCTGCTGCTTTTAAAGTAGGAAATACATAGGGGCGGGGAGTTCATCAAAGTTTCATCTTTCCACTTTCCAATGTAAGGGAAAAAAAAAAAAACATGTCCGCAACGTATCGAGAAAAACTATGTTTCACCCAAAATCCATAATTCGTCGTAAAAGAGAATAAAGAAAAACCATAGTCGCTGGTACATAGCTTAGCTGGAGATACGCTTTGTGCATTACAGTAAGTCCCTTAACATGACTGTAATCGGCGGTAATGGCCCCTCACATAGCTTGAGATTTTTCAATCGAAATAATTGAGTCTATACGTGTGGTTTTGTTTGTTCTTGAGAAAGAAAATATGCAGTGTTTTTGTCCAGAGCTTAGATTTTTTATTTCTTCTGAAAGAACAACAGAAATCGGTTTCTCTTATAAATGGCGCCAAATCTAAGTACTGTATTCATTCTACTAAAAGTGGAAAAATGTGCATAACATTTTTGATTATTTTTCTGTGCCGTACTTTTTAAAAGTGTAATTTTTCATTTCTGCATCGATCGCTTCTTTATCTTCTGAATATACGCCGTAACTTTGATCTGGCATTGAAGTTTACCAAGATCCTGTGTTTCTCATTTGTCTTTTCAAGTTGCTTCCACTTAATACAGAAGCCCATCATTACTTCGTTGTTCTGCTACAAGTTTCTGTCTTTAAAAGCGAACTAACTCCCAGGCTTCTTGGATCTTGTGTGTTGAATGTGCTTTGAGGTGGAGCCCAGTGTGCGGCAAAATCGATGGTCAGCTGCCTCGGCTCCCATATGCTTTTTAACATCATGATCCATGTGGCTCTTCTCGACGCTATTTCCAGTTGCTCCAGTGAGTTGGCGAATCTGTTCCGACCGTTTGCCGCAGTAGGAAGTTTCCTCTTGTCATTAACGTGTTTTACTGAACTCCGACTCGCTTTTGTTCACTTCTGTTTCTCCATTTTAACTGCATTTGAAATATCCTTTTAACAGGAGAACAAATGCTTTTTTCTTTTTTAATATTAGGTTACGTTGCCGAATTATATCGTATCATATCCGAAAGTAAGAAAAGTTTCATTCATCAGCGTGTTCATTTTTGGCTTCTGTGAAACATTGCAATCGCAGTGAATATTCATCATTTCTACAAAGTGAATGCCGGGGACCTGCACAAAACATGTCACTGTGGATATATATTTACTGTATACTTCCATAAGCATATGAGATAAATGCTGCTCTTAATTTAAAAAAGAAAAAAATAACTTACTTTCTCGCAGTGAGCGAAGGCCTTCACTTACTGGCTTCCTTAGTGGCTGAGTACGGGGAAGGGGCTCAGCTATGATAGAATTCGGCTCAGGGTTTGAAAATCCCCAGCCCACTTTTTTTTTTTTTTTTTATCGGGCTTTTTCGGGTTTCATTTGGCCTTTTCGAGTACTGTTGGGAAAAAAAACGAAGAAGAGACAACCAATGAGTAAATTCTGTCTTAAAAGCACAAAAGGGCCTTTAAAAGGAATCTCTTGATAAAACAGTGGCTTTTTCTTTCTTTTTTTTTATGCTGCTAACATACCATTCAATGCAGCAGAATTGGATCAGTTTAAAATTATGATTGAAACACTGAGACCTCGACATCAACCACCCTCAGCAAAAGCCATTGGTGGAAAACTGTTTGATACTGCAACAGAAGAAACTGAATCTCAGCTTCCAGGAAAATAAAATTATGCAGTTTGACTCTCAACGTAGATGGTTGTTGTAGTGTGAAGAATACGACAGTCGAAGCTATTAGTGTCCATACCGGAACAGAAAGTTTTTTTGCTGTATGCTGATGATACTGGATCAAAAAAGAAAACAGCAAAACATTGTGCTTCTAAATTCGAGGCAGCCATAAAGGAGCGTGAAAAAAGATTTGTAAAACCTGTTTTTGCTGTTGTAACTGAGACCAAAAACAAAATGATAAAAATGTGGAACATTTTAAATGAAAGATATCCAACCCTCATAACATATGGATGCTCAGCACATCTTTTGAATTTGTTGGAAAAAGATGTTTCCCCAAAGACTGATTTATAGCAGATTGCGGCGGTGAAAAAATATTTTCGTAATGTAGGCCTACATCAACTACATGGATAGTTCAAAGAAAAACCTGGCTTAATGCCACAGCTACCTAACAAAACAAGGTGCAACTTTCATCCTGATTGTGTTAAAACATTTGTGGCTAATTATCACAAATACAGAGAAATATCTTAAAAGCATGTGGAAGAATTTGATCAATCTATTTAAAAAATCTTGGATAAAATTGGCATTTACCGTGAAGCTATGGATCTGGAAAAGCAGTAATCCGTTGTTGCTAACACACTGGACACACTTCAGGGAGAGAATCAACGTCTGTTTCAGTTGCTGTTGAAATATAGCCGGATTTACTACAAGAAGAAATCCTGCAGCCCTACCATTTAGATTTAAAAAAAAGGTTTGAACAAGCAATTCTTGCACAACATTTTCTAGCAAACCTCATGGATTCAAAATACAGAGGTCAGAAACTTAACCAAGAACAGGAGAGTATTGCAGAAGAGTGGATATCCAAATTTCCCTGATTACTCAGTCGAATAATATGACCAACCCTGAAGTCACTGTGTACTCACCTAGGTGTGTCACAGAGTTCGCGTGACAAGGTCAACCACATGGAGATGACCAGGACAGATGAGCCACAGTGCTTAATGTGAGCATAGTGGGCAGATGTAGTGATTTGATGGATGTTCAAAAAAGAATTATCATTGGTTACCGCGCCAAGGGTGGAAGCGTCTCAGAAACAACAGACTTTGGTGGCTGTTCGCGAGGTGCTGTAGTAAGGGTATACTAAGACTGGACCGCCAGCACACGGATTACCTCCCGACATCATTAACTGTGGTGGAGCCCCGAAAGCCATCAACCCCAGAGGAGAAAGAATGTCACCTCCATCAACTTGTAAAGGGCAATTTACATGCAATAGCGCAGCAATTGGCCATGCAAATGAATGCTGGGGTACCCAAGCACGTGTCCCAGATAACAGTAGAGCGAACCCTGTTATGCATGGGTCTCCGAAGCCGACGTTGCGTCAAGCGTCAAGGCGCACCCATGTTAACCCAGGACCATCGGCAATGATGTCTGCAATTCGCATGGGACTACCGTCATTGGACAATGGAAAAAAAGGTTGCCTTCACCGACGAATCGAGGTTTCTACTTCACAGAAGTGATGGGCGGTGGTGGACACGGCATCAGACACACGATAACCAACACCCGGTCACGCTTGTTGGTCAAGTACAGGGCAGCATGATGCATGTCTAGGGGATGTTTTCCTTGTATGCCTTGGGACCGCTGGTTCCACTGGATGGGTCCCTGAACAACAATGGCTACCTATCCGTTCTTGCAGACCACATGCACCCCCAGCAAAAACAGTCTTGCTGGTCCAGCACTATGTTGCCGCTGCCGAACCGTCAATAAAATGTCTGGGCGGCCAACAGAAGGGCCAGCAGTTCAGGCCAACAGTTGGCACCCCATCAGTTGTCATATGCCACAACAGGGCCATCAGTGGGCCATCACAGGCAGTAGCTGCCACAAGTGGCCCTGTAAGCACGTGCCAGAAATGATGGCTAGCCTAATGTGGTCCGCTAGTGTGCCGTTAGTGGCAGCCGGCAACCACGTGACATAACTGGTGGCTTGCCGAATCTTGTCCGCCAATTTCCCAGTAGTAGCCATAATAATAAAAAAAAAAAAAATAGCAAAGATAACAGCAGTTTCCCAAAGCTACAATTTTTTTTTTCTACCCTTACGAAGCTTGTGAATTAACGCACTGGGCTGGGGACATTTTCTCAACAGATCAGAAAAACACCCATTTGTTTCAGAGTAGACTTGAACCTGGGCCGTTGGCGTGATTGCTGAGCTCTCTACCGACCGGACTAATTCAGCACGTTCGAGCACATGCTTAAAGCTGTCGGTTTGGTATGCAACGTGTAATCGAATGCTTCCCTCTTTCATTTTACAATATTGCGAGGTATTTTTCATAAAAGTCAGTTTCATATAATTGATAAATTGATTTTTTCAACGTAACGATAGTTTTTTGTTTTTTTTTTAACCTTAAGGGAACTTCACTCATTTTCAAGGCGTGTACATACTTAGAGTCGCTTTTCAAAGTTTTGTACTGTCCTTGCCGTCTTGAAAAGAGATTGTTGAATAAATATATATTTACCCGGGTTCATGTCACATTCTGTTACATTTTTAACGTTGTGTCTTTCCTTTCCGTTGTCCGAAGCTACATTTGTTTTAAAGAGTAAAAGATATTTTATTTTACTTCTCGTTATTTTTAGAAGCGAATTCCTCCCAGTCTTGTGTATTCAACGCATGGATGAGTACACCACATAGCGTTGCTTTTTTTCTTTCAAATAATTAATAAATTTTGTTTTTTTCAACAAACGTTGTTTTAATGGTTTTCCTGGATATTTGTTTCAAGCGGTTTAAAATTTTTCTTGTTATTCATCCACTCCATTCCATGAATTGTTATTCATGGGAATGGAGTGGGTGTATTTCATGGCTGTAATCTAGTATTTCACGGCTTAATCTGATATCTTCGTCGACGTAAAATTTCATTAGGAAATTAATTCGCCTCTCCACATATGGATTTTTTAACATCCACAAAAATAACACGATGGCGATAGTGTCGTCTTCAACTAACTGGTACCATGAGAGACACAGCAAGTGTTGCTTCCACCTGCTGTTGGGGGTTGCATTGGTTGCCAGCAACGGGCCACTAGTGGCACTTGCTTGGAGGCCCACAATTCACGTCGATGTTGCAGGGCCATCAATGGCTCTCCAACTGATAGCGCTGCCACCAACGGACCACTACCGGGCCGTGAGCGGCAGATTTCAGCCAGCAGTGACCCATCACTGCCAGCTGGTGGCCAGCAGTTTCCCAGCACTTGTGTTTTTGCTGGGCCTTCACCTTGGACGTTTACCCTGGTGGTGATGGTATCTAAAGGACAATGCACCCTGTCACGTCGCTAAGACGGTGCATGACTGGTTCCCGTAACACGAAAGCGATGTCTCCGTTTTCCCTTGGCCGGCGAAATCGCCCGACCTCCATCCCCTAGATCACTTATGGGACTATTTAGAACGACAAGTTCAACATGCCGACCCACAACCACGTCATCTCCAGGATCTCCATGCTCTGCTGAAATCCGAATGGGCACATGCGCCTCGGGGAACCTTCCAGGGTCTCAGTGAGTCCATACCACGACATCTCGCCGCTGTCATCCTATTAATTAGGTAGGTGGTCATATTATTCTGATATGACCGTGTATTCGCCAGGTGTAATGGCTTTGAAAATAAATTAAACAGACTGTTACCTAACATCAATGATGAAAGAAAGTATCATCAGCCAGTTTTCTTCCGTAAAAGGATGGCAAGTCATGGCAAAAAAGTCTGGAAAGGGTTCAAATTCAAAATTGCCTGCAGGATTTTCTAACTTTGTATGCCACATTCAGCAGCAGCTTCATCTGCCTCCATTGAGAGAATTTTCTCTATAACTAGTTTGGAATAAGTTACGAAATGGGCTTGAGATAGAGAAAGCCACAAAACTTGTTCAGTTTATTCCTTTTTGGATAAAAATTTCCTGTAGATTAGTAGTTTTTTTTTTCTGGCTGAAACCCCTGAAATTACATTAATTATTTTAATTTGGCTGTTTTACAGAAAAACTCAGGGGTTTGAAAATATTTGAAAATTGTATGGGTCATGAAACTATGATAATTTCAAACTGCTTTTGAGGTTCTAGAAAACACAAATCAAAAATACTTTATTATCTGTAGCATTGTTTAATTTTTAGGCGATCTTTGTAAATAGTCAAAAACCATTGCAGTTTACATGCCGCACACAAATAATATCTCAGGCAAATTTTATTTAAAGGTAATATTTTAGTTAGAAGCTAAGTATGTTATATTCTGTTTCTCTATTTTTTTTTCCAGTATGTAGAGATAATGTTGGTGTACTCTATAGTTATTGTTTATAGGTGGAAAGCTATTGATATGCAGCCATTTATTATTTTCAGGATTATTGTTTAATTTTTCTTATATCAGATCAGTTGATTTGTGAGCTGATCTGAAAGGATTGTTTTGTGTTGCTAAATAATAAAATCGGTCAACCAATACCTTTGAGAAGGCAAGAAAGAGAATCTAGTCATTATTCCAATTGTTATTAATTGTAAAAGAAAATATTTTCTTGGGTGCTTCACATAAGAAACCCTATATGGGTTCTTCACATAGATAACCCTATATATGAAAACACCCGGTGGGCTTTTTCGAACTGGGCCCACACTGGCGAAACCTGATTCGGCTTTTACTTGTGTGTGTGTGTTTTCACTCTCTTGCAAAATTGGTTATATCACAATTGTTAGGTAGGTTCTAGTAATTTTGTTTGCGTTTTGTCAGGCTTTTGTTTATTTCATTGATAATGTATAGATCGCAACGTCTTGTTTTTCATGTTATGAAATTGTAGATTGCAGCGCCACCTTAGTTTTTGATGTCAATACATCGCAACGCCTTGTTTTTCATGTCATCAAATTGTGTGAATTCGTCATCTATCGAGGAAACATGTCCATTTGTGTTTATAATAGCCAAATGGTAAAATGCGAAAGTCACTGAACATTTTAAGATGTGGTAAAAAAAAAAAAAAAAGTTTTACTATACGGTAATTTTAGAATATATTCTAAGATTCGTCTCCATTGTCATTGTACTTCCGTATGCGAATTTTCGACGACTAAAAAGCGTGCGACTAGTCATTTCTCGGAACATTCTCCTAGAAAGTTCGTAATAGCAGATTCAGTGTGCCTTTCTGATGGGAAATATGCCCCACGTTTTTTTTTTTTTTGGTTTGTTTTTCTTTTCTTTTAGGTACAGGAAAGTAAAACCTCACACTTTGCCCTATCAGGAAAATGAGGACAGTACCCAGTAAGTTTGATGTTGATTGCCTTCCGGAAACGAACTGTCAATGAACCGTCTGTTTCGATGCGTACCTAGAAGCGTTATCATGAGGCAGATTTAAACTTCTAATGTGGAATACTTGTCGAACCGCAGGCAGACGTTTTATGCTTTACTGATTAACTGTCTTCTAGCCTTCCATCTTATAAGTTCTGAGGAGACACCGGGTTTTTAAATACACAGAGCACATCACTTTTCTCCATTGCACGCTGCTTTTTAGCTATTGTTAGCGTTTTTGAATTTTCATTGATCCGCACACAGCTTTGTTTATGGGGTACCGTGAAAGAATGCCATAAGGTTTCATCACCGCATAGAATTTTTGAAACAGCGCTGCTTCTGCCGCTGTGCAACATTTGTGAAACTTCTCTGCATATTCGCACACGTTTTGTGCGGGTTTTTTTTTGTAAACGTTATCAAATGGAGTGACGCCCAACGAGGAACAATTTAAAAAAAATGAATGTGTTACGTCGGGCGAAATAGCGACCGCGAATCCGATGTCAAATGTCACTTGTCCCTATAAATTTCCATTTTTGCATCGACTTTCACCTTTCATGGCATGCCATGCCTGCTACGTACGTTTTTCAGGGATCGTGACTGCATGGGCTAGGTTTTCCAGAAATCAAATCGTTTTGAGTGAGAGACGGCTTCCCTGAAATTCTTTAATCCACAGAAATACAGTTGCCCCGTGAAGAATTGTCTACACTAAATAGCGTTTGCAAACTTTGTGCGCGTTCATTTTTATTCTGCCCAAGGTTTAATACTGTTGTCTTGACACTCCCATTGTTTACTTCCGCTATCTGCATCCCTTCTATTGCCAAAACGAGTCCTATAACAAATTGCAATATCTGCATGCTCTGGGAATGGCGTCTACTCCGTTTCTAGAGTATTGCTGCTAACCTTTGATGTAATATCTATTTTCTCAGCACAAAACTTTGAGGTCGACCGCCGTAGAATGGGAATTATGTACTGCATTTCTTGGCATCCATGTACACTGTGCTTTAACTTCAGTACCGTATGAGTTTCGTATATTAATTCGATCTGTTTATTTTCGATAATGGAACAAAAAATGCGACTGTGGTAAAACTGTATTTTGTTAAACTTGTTTTAGTTAACTCCTTGCTTCTGAATTTGTCGTTCCACGTCTTTTAATCGTTTTCGTGTTTCTTACTGGCATGTGTGTTATTTTCTGCTTTTGACATTTTAAACCGGCGTAGAATTTTCAGTGTGTAGTTTCGAATTTTACCTTGCTGGCGGTACCTCGCATGGCGAAGTCATTAATCATTTCGCTTATCGTGATACTTGCAAATGGAAAACGGATCATATTTCTTCTCCCATCGTCCGTTTGACCCATCCGGACCATCGTTTGATTTATATATAATAGTAATAAATATCAGCTTACCCTTTAAGGTTAGCTTTTGTTGAACATTTTTTTGCACGTCAGGTTTCTGGGGTTTTCTGTAGGTTCCAGCTGGATATGGTGTTCTCTTTCACCATTGTGTACTTCGCACGCGCAAATGAGCATATTAAGGCATACGAAGCAGTTTGTAATAGCCCGTCGTAGTTCAGCATGACTTTAAAAAATGTTTTGCACTCCTTTGAATTCTTATGCTAACACATAGAACCAAACTTAGGTAACTCAGGAATCGTATTCACATACATGCGCTTCACAAAACAATAACATACAACCAAATTCACACATACATCAAAACCAACTACAAAAAACACCAAACTAATTGTAACTGAACTCTAAAAAACTAATTGTAACTCAACTCTAAAATATAGCTCAACTTTTATATAATGATCTCATGTCTTAACTTTCGCTTTTAACGTAAAATATTTTGCCATAATAAAAAGTTCGTAAAACATTTTCTGAGAGGAAATATTTAAAAAGAATCATCATCTCCTAAAATGTTTTCTTATTAATCCCGGAAGAAGAATCAAGTACTCATTTTCTAGAAAAGTAGCACACTTGTGACTTTAATACCAATAAACTGACGCTTCTGCGTTTTGCAGTTGGACTTCATTAACCTGTGACTTTTACATGAAGCACTTTTATCTTGTGTTGGGTTTTGTACTTTTGTTTGGAGAGTGTTTGTTGACCGGGACGTGTTTCTGTGTTCCAGGATGCAACTGTCTTCAAACTCGCCAGTTGATTGTATCATATTTTTTTGTACATACGTATGTTCGTAAAGGGTTTTTTTTAATATTCTTTCTCAATTGTTTTTACTTCTGTGAGAACTCTGGTTGTTTATGACAAAGTAAAATTCCTGAGGAAATTATTGTCGGTCTTAGATTGGTACCAATATTCGACTTGAGAACTGAACCCGAATTATTTTGTCATTTGTTTACATAGTAAAATTGTTATTTCGAACTTTGTGTTTTTTGTGGTGTCTTTGAACGCACAAGTGCAGCTTGACACGTGTTTAATATTGTATTGGTACATTGTCGAACGTGTTGGTTGATAACCTTCTTAGCCCAAAATTAGAGTTTGTTTGCAAAGTGTAGTAGCCCGACACCGCAAAAGACTCGGTGATGCTTCTGACTGCGAAGTGACTGACTCTGAAAATTGTTGAACTTTTTTGGACAAAACATATTTTTATTATCATGGGTTGGAATTTTGTGATAAGGTTTACATAAAGATGTATCTTAGTAAATTATTCGCCCCTTTGTAAAACGTGATGGTGGCCCTATTAAAGCTGTTTTTTCACCTCCGGATTGCAAAGATTCCTGTAACACCCATTAAGAATCGAAGTTCTTGGAAGTGATAGAACATCTCAAGATATTATTTTTGGAAGTGTCGCACCCTAGTTGTGGCGTATTCTTGTGATCCAGCTTCTTAAAGACTGGAGGTGGTGAATGGCATGTCGCAATGATGCTTATTGGTTTCTTCGGGAAGTTGGTGAATTTGATGGACTTTGAAAAGTAACGGGTGCGATGTAGACAATTTTAATATTCACGGTGCAAGAGCTCGTTACTCTGTACATCAGAAGAAATTCCTTATAGATTGTATTAAAAGCACCGCAGTTTTTAAGATTTTGGTTTGGAGCTGAACATTCTGGTTTTCACATACGGACATTTCATTTAAATGCTTTTGTGCCATTGAGCTCTGACAGCCAACTACCAAACCATATTTATCTTCTAGTGCATAGTCTGGAGACAGCTGAGAATACCGTTAGCGACAGTCTCGCTTAACCTTTTACAAGTTATTTTAAAGAAAATAGCTCACACGATGACAGTTATCAAAGTGTATCTTGAACTGTGTACAAATCGGTTTAAATTTATTAGCTTAAAAGGAATTCTTGCTGACCGGTTCTTATCATATCTCAGTACTAAAAAGAACAGTCTACTGTATGTCGCGATAGCTACGACGTATATATCACAGCGTGGAGTCATATTTAACCAATGAAGTCCTTACCCTGTTGCAGTTTCTCTCTCTCAGAATAGTTGCTTCTGTACGCGTTGCGGAAGTGTTTGCGCGTGACCCACTCCCAAGTCCCAAACATGTTCGATGTGAGTGAAGTCGAGAAATCCATCTGATGACAGAACTGTGTCGACAAGTCGATATTTTTGGATGATGTTAGTATTACATTGCCTGTCGTTATCTAGCAGAAACAAGGCACTAAACTCTCCCAGTAATAAGGAGAAGCCTTGTTGGTCTAGGAGCACGGTGCCATCGAATTATCTAGAGACAACCAATTTAGGAGCCTTATTTGTTAGTTCAGGAGCACAGTGCGATCAAATTACCTACGACACAAACTAGAGGCAACCAACTTCAATATTTTATAATATACTATACTTTAAAATTTGCTGCTTAGGAGGAATGTCATTTTGACAGCCCGATTGGAACGTTTACCGCTAATCTTTCACACGCACACGGCTATGATCGACTTCTCGGCAAAACTGCAATTTGTAATTGGAACTGATACGATGGCATTCTGCATACAAATTTATTGGTGTTCAGCACTACTCCCAAGTGTTATTAACGGTGCCTGGCGATCGTTGAAAGTGACGTGCTTGTATCTGCGTTTCAACAAGACTTTAGGAAATGGTCCGTCTTGTTAGAGGGTGGTACAAAACTGTTGTTGCCATTGGGGTGATGGACGCCTGTCGCTAGATCCCTTTATTTCCCGTGTAGTTGTTCTACACTGTTCATCACTTTCTTGCTGACGACTGTTCGTTTTGCAACTCCACTCTTGTCAGCATCAAATGACGCTATGCCCGACATGTTCCACTACATGCCGGTTTGAAACACTCAGCCTCTGGAAGACCAATGATCCCCCTTTCCCAAACACCGTAAACTTGCGATCATTTTTCATTGGCTTCTGGTACGTGATGTAACTACTACGGGGTCAGAGGTTTAATTCTGTGAAGTCGCTCAGAGTACTACTGGGTGCTAACTCTTGAAACCTTTACTCAAGGCTGCGATTAGTCTTTCCTGATGTTGCCAGCTCTCTGTCCCTCTCTCTTTTTCTGGCTCTCTCAAAATGTAATCATTAGCATATACTGTTGTGGTGTGTTCACATATACCTTATAACAGTTTTCATAAAAAGAGAACCACTTCTTGGTGGTGCAATTGCAGTTTTAGAATATACATGGAGATGATCTCAGGAGGTACTTGTTTCTTTCAAGCGTGAGAGGTACAAGAATCGACTTGTCGTTGTTTATCAGAGAGACAGGTTGTTTCGACCGGCCTCCCTAGCTCCCATTTGGTGTCCAGGTTGACACTTGTTGAAAAACTTCTTATCCTGGTCTCTGTACTCCTACATTCTGACTTTATTCCCATATATTCACGGATGGAGCCGTGTATTCCGCGTTTGCTTTTATCAGTGACGTCTTTACAGATGAGATTCGTTCTGAGGAGACGGTGTTTTCAGCGCCAATGCATGCTGTGTGCAATCAAAACCTCACTGGCTTGTTATGTTTTATGTAGAGTCCTTTAGTATTTTACAGACGATTTTCTTTGGGAATGGTGGAAACCATCTCACCTCTTGCCAGTGAGAAGTTTACTCCGTCTGTTACACGAGTCAGGTTTTCAGATCTGTTTCTGCTGGATTTGCAGCCATGATGGCATCTGGGGAAACGAGTCGACTGATACTTCGCCAGGTCCCTTTTTCGTTGGTAGACTGACTTACCACTGAGCAACGAGGGCCTTCGCTCGGGAGCATGATAAGTAAGTGCATGTGGCAGTCCTTGTGTGCTCAGCAGAAGATAATCAAATTGCTTCGTATTGAGTCAATATTTGACTCTAGAAGCCGTCTTCCAAATCATACGTAAGATGTTGTAGACGCACATCTCCGCTTCGGGCATTGTTTCATCCACTGCTATGTACTGTGCGGCAACAGTGACGCTATGTGCAATTTACCCCTGGTTGTTCACATTTTTTGTATGTCACCGCTTTTGTCGTGAACGGGTTCGTTTCGTTCTTTCATGTGCAATACAAGACGACTCTGAAAATCTCCTTTGCCCTGTTAACGATCTATGCAACGTTTCGCGTTTGTTGTGATTTTTCCGTGTATTGTTACTTTTCAGTTTGTGCAGTTCATCTTTTTCAATATGGCCCTTCACACTTCTTAATGTTGTATTTTGTATGTATTCGCATATGTGGTGTTTTTGATGTCTCGATGTCTCTCTTTTTTTTTTTTTTTTTTCGAAAAAAATTACCGCCTTGTTTATGTTGTTACTACGTCCATCCGTCTGTTGTGGACCCCGTATCTCTGTGCTTATTATTAGTCTGATTTCGAAAAAATTATTTTTTGCGATGGAAAGCTTGAACTCTGAAAATTATGTTTCTTACGTTTCGCTCTCTTTCCGATGCATTACTTCGCAGCTAGGGGCGTAATGCAGATGCTATCAGTTAATATTATATTTTGTTCCATACATATCATTGCTCTAAAAATTTTATTGAGGCATTTTTTTCTTTTATTTCATACTTCTTGCAACGAAAACCATTTTGCGTACAGTGTATACTTCAAGTAATGCAAAATTTTTCCCGCTCTAGGGCCCTGTATTTTTCATGTTATCTCTGCTTATAAAATTCTCATTTGAAAAATTCTTTTCCGTCGGAGAGTTCATGGTGAAAAAAAAATGCATGTAATTTATGATTTTTTGCGTAAAGATCGGAAAGTCGTGTCATTTATGGTTTATTTTTATTTTTACGATCAATATGACCACAAAAAACGGCACTTTTATTTGCAACAGCATCTGCTCTCCTAAAAACCAAATGGACAAAATACCTTTTCGCTCAGATACCATTCACAATGAAAATATTTTCTGCATATTTCTTTGCCTAAAGTAATACACACTTTACCCACTACGTGGTGCAAATATACATATATTCTTTTTTCTTTTTCTCGATATCTTAGCTTCATGAAATTCAATTTAAAAAAATATTTTAACGTTGAATACTGTGGAACAGTTTGCATGTACTCGTGGGTATTTTCTTTATGCATAATCTGACCCTAGGTAGCAATTAGTATGTATTTCTGTTTACAACTGTGTCTCTGCTTTTAAGATAGCTAGTCGTCTTTAAATAATGCACGGTTTTCTCACACGTAATATTTATGTGCAACCTTTTTACTGGCTGTCTCTTTTCTGGAAGTCATATTTGAATAATTATTTTTCTATCTCATAGTTTTTACGATAAAGAATATTTTGTGCTCATACTTTTTCTTAATTCACAGTTATGCCGCCAGGGAGCGTTAGCGTATATTCTTGTTTGAAAGAGTACCACCGATTCAAAAAATTGGAACAATCATTTGTTGTTAAGGCACCCTTCAGTATGAAGCACATACTGCGTCTATTTTCTTCTTCAATTAATGCACAGTTTTCTCTCTAGGGGACGAAAGTTATATCACATTTTCCTCCACCTCTCTTCTAATGGTTTGATTTGAGAACTTCCTTTTGCCTTGCTGTGTAGAATGTTTCGTGCGCAATTTGTGATGTGTCTTCACGCAAATTTCGTCTGTTAGTGGGTGTAAGTAGCTATTTCTACCTGTGGCAGTTTTATGTTTTTGAATCTTTACCGTTTAGCATGTATCTGTAGTACACTTCATGTGGCACTTTTTCTTAAAAATGATGAGAATAAACGCAGATTGCGCGCGCGAACACACACACACACATCTTAAATAATAAAGTAGATATTAACTGTAGGAGTAAGAAAGAGTACCCTGCTGTGCTTACAAAACAGGTACTAAATGCCGTTTATTATGTTTTATCATTTTTTAACACGTACTTTCATGTCCTGTTTGTTCAGCATCACGCCCCTAAGTGAAGTGTGATGGAAATATGGTGGCATTATGGATTTGTACATAAATAGCATGCAGTCAACGTCATGTGAGGGGAGGGAATGTTGTTTTCTTTCTATTCAGTTAATGTGACGCTTAAAGTGCTCTTCGCTGATGCAGTAAAAACCTTACAAGCGAATTCCCCGCAGAATCTCTGGCAAAACAACAATGCTACGATAAAATGGTCACAACAAACTTCCTTAACAAAAGCTGACACATGCTCTTACTGTAATTTAGACACGCAAACCCGCCATCATTTACTGTCACGAACCGGTCTCGCGTGCAACCATTGACACCGTTGTTAAAAACACCAAGATCGTTAATAACTTTTAAATCACTGCTGCTGAAACAAGTGTTTCCGATTTTCTCGTGATCTAATCTCCGTTTTTACTAGGATTTGGATATGGAATTATTCTGATGTAGCAGATAATTGAAAAGGTGCTCTTTCCCTTTGTTGATGACGGTGGTGTTCATGGAATACGGTTTAATCTTGTCAGATGTAGTATTCTGTATGTGGAGAAATAGCAGTAGATGCCTTAAAATGTATGACAAATGATACTGACTGACAGGATCATACGCCTGTGGAGACGTCGCAAGCATTTGCTGCAGAGGGTACTGGCATATTGCGGCATCTAATGAAAGACCTATTTGAGTAAAAGCTTATCGCAGTGTAATAGGGAAGCAGTGTTTTGATGAAGTACAGGGTTAGGAAGGATGTGCAAGATTGCGAGAACTTACGGGAAGAGGAAATTATTTCTCCTACCCTGAAATTATGAGAAGGGATATTAGACTAAAGATCCAGAGAAAACGTAAAGATAGCAAATGAGCTGTTTGAATATTTCTCGAGAGGAAGTGCAATGGATGTCATTTTTGTCATGAGACAGTTCGCGGAGAAGCACAATGAAGGAAAAGCATCATTGACCTACGCGGTAGCCGAGTGGTGTGAGGTGCTGGCTCCTAACTTTTCAAAATATTTCTTCATTAAAGAAATTAAGCACATGGTCAAACGGAAACTTCAAAAAAAAAAAAAAAAAAAAAAAAAGACTGAGCAAATATATGGCCAAAAAATTGTAAATGCTAGGATGAATATGAATAAAATTTACAGGTGAAAGACATGTATACATAAACGTAAAAGAAAACATATTGTCTTATTAAATGACGAAGAAATTCCTTCAATGGAAGAGTTCGAGACCAGAAAAGGTCGATAGGTCAACGAGATAAATTATGACTCACATTTTGTTTTTCAGGTAAGAGGGAGCAGTTAGTGCTTAACAATCCATGAGAGTGGCAACAAAACAAGTACGTCTACGGTGAGGTCGCGGGAGTCCAAGTGTCGTAAGTAATACTAGAGAGCAAAAGGTTCGAAGAGATGTACATGCTAACATGAATTCAGTAAGTTTCGTCACGTCACGTAGGAGACGAAAGCGAGATACATAGGTCCAGAATTATTTGTAAAGGGATGTGTCTGGAGGAATTTGAGTAGCTTACGCTGGAAGCAAAATCTGGAAGGAATAGCAGTAGAGGGTAGGGGAACAGGCGAGATAGAAGTAGAGCAGAGTGCGTGAGATTAATCAGGGAGAGCTAGGGGGACTAGGCGTGAAACAGAGCTCGGAACATCAAGTGCCACATCCATAGTCTAGCCCAGATCGCAGTGTAGTACCCAGTACGAGAAGTGACCACAGGATCTGCGAGCAGAGTCGCAGGTGAAGATTGAGAAATGCCACCTGGTGAGAGATGTGAGGAGGGTGAAAAGGAAGAGGAGGTAGAACGCCCAGTTGAATGGGTTGAAACCGAGGACGAGGTAAGTCTTTAAGGGCAGGCCGAACGAACGTGACCAAATGCTTTACAAATAAAGCACTGAGTGGTGGTAAGGATGTCAAGGGAGTACTGGCAAGTGGATGTCTTGATGAGGATGTTAGAGGGAGGGAAGTCGACAGCAAATTGCGAAGAAAAGACTGGGCGAATCTCTCTGCGAGAAGTTTTGAGATGAGGGTAGGGGAATCCTTTGGAGTAGCCGGTTATTGGCGAAAGTCAACTTGTTCACGGTAATATGAGGCTAAAATTGAGGCGAGAAGTGCATCTGGAATTTCTGAGGGCACGGGAGTGAGAGAGAGAGAGTAACTGTTACAGCTGAGATTCCGTAATAAAGACTGGGAAAATATGTTGGTCAAAGATAAAAATACCTTGGAAAGAACTTTCGAGACATATTGAAGTTTGGGAAAATAATAATTAATAACTAGAAGTAAGAAATGCTTACTTCTAGTTATTAATTATTATTTTCATGTGAATAAATTACGCCTAGTAGAAAATTGTGTAATAAATTAGTATTCTATGCGATGTAAAATGCGTATTAATTACGCGTAATTTATGTAAAATATGTATCATGTTATTTACGTGGCCAACCCTATCTACACACACAGACACATAAACACGTAGAAAATCTTTTACGAATGTAATGAGACCAATAATAGTAAAAGCATTCTTACTCACGTATTTACACTTCAGCGTGATCCCTTTCAACATAGGTCCCGTCAGAAGCAACACACTGTTGGAGGCGGTTCTTCCACTCCAGGCAGAATTACTTGCTTGAAGTCGTCTTTTGTTAGGTTTCTCTTCAGTGTCGGTCACGGCCACCTAGAGGTTGCCGATTGCATGAAACTGATTTCTTCGGAGACGGGTCTTGATTTTGGAAAGAAAAAATGCCAAGTCACTTGGATGACTTTTTTTCAGGGGCAGACAAGTGCTTCGGACCCCCAGCAATGTTCTTGGACGTCAAAAAGTCCTGCACAGACAACGCTGCATGACCTGGTGAACCGTCGTGATGCAAAAGTCAGTGGGCCGTCCGAGTCGCACAGTGGTCTAAGTTCGAATCCCGTAGGGCATAGATGTTGTGTTTGTCAGACATTACTGGCTCTCTCCTTTCCCTGGAACCAGTGTCCCCAAATTAGGATCGGGCGACTGCTTTAGCCCATCGAGTAGCTCGCGGTAGTCGTTTAATCCCTCCCTGAAAAAAATAAGGAGCTAGTGTGTGCCAATGTCTTGTCGAACACGCAGAACCCTTTTCCGTTGCTGTTCCAGAACTTCTCATAGAAGTTCTGTTTAGCAGTTTGACCTTCAGGCGCAAACCTCTTTTGCACCACTTCTTGATAATTAGAAAAACAGAGGAACATTGACTTTATTTTGAATTTGCTCTTTCTTGTTTTCATTAGACGGGGCGAACTTTTTTGTGTGCAATTCTTCACCCTGGCGTTTTGTTATGGGGTCGTATTCAAAGTCCCAGTTGCCGCCCCGGTGGCGCAGTGGTCTAAGCGATGGCCTCTGATCATTCGTCGGAACGGGGTCCGGGTTCGAATCCCGGCGAGGCATGGATGCTGTGTTTGTCTTACGGCACTGGCTCTCTCCCTTCCCTGGAGCCAGTGACCCTAAATTAGGGATAGGCGACTGCTTATAGCCCATTGAGTTGCTCACGGTGGGCGTTAAAATTCCAATAAAAAAAAATAAAGTAAAAAGAAATCCCAGTTTCGTGTCTTGAGAACACTCGCGTGAAAAACTCTGGCCAATTTTTAAAGACGCAGATTGACGCACACACTCTCTCTCTCTCTCTCTCTCTCCTCTCCTTTCGTTCAACTCAACACAGCGTTGACTTATACGGCACAACATTGGCGCAAGTTCTTCGTGTGCGCAAATGCCCTGTTAAAATTCCATGGACAGCTCGATTATTCAAACTGAGTTGATTTGCTCTGAGTCTCCCTGTAAACAGTCGATGTGACTTGATCAAATCCCTTACCTTTTTAACATTTCCAAATATTGTTACCGTTATAGGGCTTTTTGTGCGTGTTTCGACTTCAACTTTTTGTCGCCCTTCCAAAAAACCCTTGTGCCATTGCAAAAATTGCACTCGGGAGAAAGTTTGGTCTCCATAGGCATTTTGCAACTTTTCGTGTAACACCTCAAAAATAATACAAGCAGTTAACCTTATATTAGATACGAGGTTGGATCAACAAGTTCCGAGACTAGGCCGATATAGAACAAAGTACTTACGTTACTTAAGTCTGGCTATGATCTCCCTCAAAGTAGTCTCCTTGGGCAGCGATACACCGCTGCCAGCGTTTTTGCCACTGTTGAAACGCTCCCTGGAACTCCTGTTCGCGAATCGTGTCAAGCACCATCTCCGATTCGCGTTGGATCTCGTCCACGGTTTCAAAACGGCGACCTTTGAGTTTCAGCTTTATCTCCGGGAACAGAAAGAAGTCGCAAGTCGCCAAATCCAGCGGGTGAGGAAGGGTAGTCATGCTGTTGTGGTTGCAAAACTGGCGTGCTGCTAACGCTCTGTGAGCTGCTGCATTGTCGTGATAGAGCAGGAAATCGCCCCTGCGCCACATTTCAGGTCGTTTGCGGCGAATGTCCTCCCTAAGACGTCGCAGAACATCGCAGTAAAAAAGGACGGTGACGGTCTGGCTCTGGGGGACGAATTCACGGTGCACAACCCCACGAATGTCGAAAAACACGATGAGCATGCTTTGGGTTCAGCTCCGGACCTGTCGGGATTTCTTCGGTCGTGGAGATGTCGGGCTCTTCCACTGCGACGACTGTTGTTTGGTCTCCGGTTCGTAACCGTAGACCCAAGTCTCGTCCTCAGTGATGACCCGTGACAGGAACGTTGGTTCATTCACCACCTGCTGACGAAGATCTTGACAGAATCCGACACGGAGCGCCTTCTGTTTGGGGTTCAGAATCTTTGGCACAAACTTTGCAGCAATGCGGTGCATGTTCAAAACCGACGTCAGAATTTCTTGCACTGTTCCGTATGACACATTGACGATGGTAGCAATGTCTTGAATGGTTCTCCGACGATCCTCATGCACCAGTTCCCTAATTTTGTGCTCGTGGACGGTCGCCCTGACCTCTCGTCGTCTTCCAGTGCCGTTCTGCTGCTTTTGAAGCGCAAATGCCACTCAAAACACCTCGCACGACTCATTGCTTCATTGCCATAAGCCTGCCGCAACATTTCATGCGTCTCCGTTCCCGATCTGCCGAGTTTGACGCAGAATTTGATGCTCGCTCGTTGCTTTAGTTTGCAGTCCATACCGAAATCGTAGCTGTGTTCTCCACGTGGTCTCCAAATACCGTGTAGCACAGCTCGCGATGTTCACAGAACGACACCACTCAGCACAATGACTCATGAAGGTTCCTGCCCTAGACCGCTGCTCGCGCATCCGCGTACTGCCATCTGTTGGCGCGCTACGTACCTAGTGTCAGAACATTTTGATCGCACTACGTATAGAAATGGTGCTCAGAAATTCAGTCGTGTTTTTTTAACTATATGAACTGAAAAATCATAGTATTAATGTTTGATTTCTCTTAAATATAATATTAATGTTTGGTTCGTCTCTTAAGTAAGCAACAAGTGAATGACTTTTAGCATATAAATTATTTCCGTGGAATTATTGAACTTCATCAGAGGAACATAAACATAATTAATGAATTAAATGATAAGGTAAAAACGCTGTGTTATGCACGATAAAAACGAAGTCTGAAGATGACAGATGTACTTCGTAAAATTACATTTAATGAACTATATACAAGGGTAAAAGACACTAATAAGATCTTTCAGACTCCCTGAAGTCCTTCATCAGATGAAAATGACCGCATAAAAAGTTGTCATGGCATATAAATAAGGTAGTTGTTGCCACTTAATTCAAATCACAGAAGCAAATAAAAAGTCAAGCAATTTACATACCGGAGGCCTGCACCAAACACAGGTAGAAGGTGACACACACTGTGCCAGACTTCAGGGTGGAATGTAATTCTCTTTACCTTTGACAGGTACAATGGCTTTCCAGGCCTGGGAAACTTGGGTAGGTGAATCCTCGTTGCAACACATATTAAAGAATCTGTGGATGTGCAGACTCTCTGTAAAGCGGATTTGAGTTTTACTGGCTGGAGTTGTCAAAATCCTGGCTTCTTCCCAGCGTGGGTGCAAGTTCCCGAAGTGACGAGGCGAGATAAAGCAGTAGATGAAGCATGCATTTTAATGTTATATTTATTTTCCGAGAAACGCAATTTCACATTCCTAATCGTAGAACCAACCTCTGGGCCCACTGGCTTCAGAGGAATTTTGTACACCAAATCGTTCCAGGTGGTTCACCTGATCTCTGTCTTTGCGAACCAAGCTAAAGATAGTGTTGGTTCTAAGGCCGAAATCCAGGTTATTCTTATGACACATGTTTTTTAAGATGTTTGTAACTCCGGGGACAAAGTCCATAGAACCCACAAATCGGTGTTTTGGTTGGTCACCCCTTAAAGTGGTAGATGCCAATCTTCTAGTGTTTGCGATGATCCTGTTGACAGTATGATTGGGATACCCAAACGATGCAGCAAGGTCAGAAATCCACTGTAATTCTGCCGATAGAAGCTCACAGGTTCTTTAATATGTGTTGCAACGAGGATTCACCTATCCAAGTTTCCCAGGCCTGGAAAGCCATTGTACCTGTAAAAGGTAAAGAGAATTACATTCCACCTTGAAGTCTGGCACAGTGTGTGTCACCTCCTACCTGTGTTTGGCGCAGGCCCCCGGTATGTAAATTGCTTGACTTTTTATTTGCTTCTGTTATTTGAATTAAGTGGCAACAACTACCTTATTTATATGCCATGACAACTTTTTATGCGGTCATTTTCATCTGATGAAGGACTCCAGGGGAGTCTGAAAGATCTTATGAGTGTCTTTTAACCTTGTATCATCATCATCATCATCATCATCATCATTAACCATTATCAATCCACTGCTGGACGAAGGTCTCCCCAAGTTTCCTCCACAACGGTCTGTCTTGTGCCAGTCTCCTCCATGTCACTCCCGCATACTTTCGAATTTCATCCACCCATCTTCCATGTGGTCTTCTTCTGGGTCTTTTCCTGTCCCTTGGAATCCAATCTAAAATTTCGGCTGTCCATCGATGGTCTGTCCTTCTGGCAGTATGTTCAGCCCATTGCCATTTCAGGGATTTAACTCTGATCATGATGTCTTCCACTCTTGTCATTTTTCGGATCCACGTGTTCCTCTTCTTATCTCTCCTGGTTACACCAAGCATGCACCTCTCCATGCAACTTTGAGTTGTCTGCAGCCTTTGTATGTCTCTTTTAGCTAAGGTCCACGTCTCTGCACCATACGTAAGCACTGGAAGAATGCATTGATCAAACACTTTTCTTTTAAGACATAATGTCATATTGCTCTTGAAAATTATGCTGTTTCTTCCAAAAGCTCTCCAGGCAAGTTTTGTACGCCGATTAATTTCTTCATCAACGTTACCCTCACTTGATATCTGCTGTCCAAGATAACATGTGTGTCTGTTATCTCCAGCTTTTCTCCATCAATCGATAAATCTTCATTTCTTGAAAAAGCATTGAACATCACTTTTATCTTCTGAAAGTTCATTTTTAATCCCACTTCTTTACTCTTGTCAGCAAGTTCCTGGATCATACTCTGTAGCTCTGATGGGGGTAGTTGCAAAAATGACTATGTCATCAGCAAAACGAAGGTGGGTTAGATAATCTTCATTAATATGTATCCCTTTGTTTTCCCAGTTCAGTGATTGAAAGACATTTCCAATGTGGCATTAAAGAGCTTCGGAGATATGGTGTCACCTTGTCTCACTCCTTTTCCAATTTTTATGTGTGTTGTATTTTCAAACAGCCGAATCTTTGCACTTGCATTTTCATAGATGTTATTAATAATATTAATGTATGCATCTTCAATACCGCAGGATTTCAGAGCCATTGCAACTGCTGATGGTTCCACCGAATCAAAGGCTTTTTCATTATCGATAAAAGCCATGCACAATGGAAGTTCATATTCCCTCGCTCTTTCAATTAGTTCTCTTAGTACGTGGATATGATCTATTGTGCTGTAGCCACTCCTGAATTCAGCTTGTTCTCTCGATTGAGCCATGTCCAGTGTCACCTTCAAGCGGTATGAAAGAACTTTAGTGAAGATTTTATAAACCACTGATAGGAGCTGATAGGTCTGTAGTTCCTGAGATCCTCAATATCACCTTTTTTATGTAGCAAGATCATTGTAGCGTTGTTCCAATCCTCAGGAATTTTCCCTTCATTAAGGCATCGAGTGAAAATTTGGGCGAGTACTGTTTCGATTTCTTCACTTGCTTCTTGTATGATGTCTACAGTAATTCCATCTTCTCCTGGAGCTTTTCCCCGCTTCATGTTCTTGATTGCATGTGCAACTTATGCTGGAAGGACTGGAAGAACTCTGGTACCTTTCATGATGTCTGGAGTACATGTATCATCCCTTTCATATAATTTGGAGTAGAAATCTTTCACTCTTGTCAAAATTTCGCCTCTATTTCTTGTTACAGAACCATCTTCTTTTCTCAGTGCCATAATCTGTTTTTTTCCCTTACTGAGATGTCCCTTTGCTATCTTTAGGCTTTGGTTGTTTTCAATTGCTTTCCTTACTAGTTCACAGTTGAATTTCCTTACGTCTTCAGTGATACTTTTTCGTACTGTCTTGCATAGCTCTATATATTCCAATTTGGAAGTCACATCTGCTTTAGTTGTCCTCATCACTCTTCTTTTTTGCATCAACATTTTGGTTTTTCCTGATAATTTGTTCACATGCAATTTGTTCTTAGACCCAGCTAATTTTGTTGCTGTTTCCATAAGAGCTTTGGTTACTTTTCTGTTAACTTCAGAAATATCCACTTCTTCCGATGTTAGGCCTTCTAAAGCAGAGAACCTGTTCTTCAGTTCCAATTTGAAGGTATTATGGTGTTTTTTAAGGTTGGTTATGTCAATACATTTTGTTTGTCTTATGATCTTGCTACGTTCGAGTTTAGTGTTGAGGTGCATCTTACATCTCACCAATCTATGGTCACTGCCTGTGTTGAACTTGTTTAGCAAACTGCAGTCTTCTATGACGAATTTTTTGTTACACATAATAAAATCAATTTCACTTGTCGTCCCATTTGGATGTCTCCATGTCCATTTCCTGTGTGGCTTTTTCTTGAAAAAAGAGTTCAAGATGAAAAACCCTTCTGCCTCTGCAAACTCTATGAGAGTATTTCCACGCTGGTTTCTGCTGCCGTGACCGAATTTACCTACTGAAGTTTCATTCTGTTGCCGTTGCCCTATTTTTGCATTGAAATCTCCCATAATTATCTTCAAGTGCTGCTTACCTTTATTATTTAGATCACGAATTTCCTCATAAAATTCTTCAATTTCTTCTTCAGCATGACTTGTGGTGGGTGCATAAGTTTGAATAATCTGAGCCTGGTATCTTCTTGAGAGTTGGATAACGGGTCGTACACCTCTGTCAGAAGAACTTTCAACTTCTACAACTTTATCCTTCAGTTTCTTGTTTATTATAAATCCAACACCACTAGTTCTGCCAGTATCTGTCCCACGATAGTAGAAGAGATGTCCACTTTTCAGTTCAATGAGATCTTCTCCTTTTCTCCTTACCTCACTTAGCCCGACGATGTCCCACTTGATCCTTTGTAGTTCCTCTTCCAATTCAAGAAGCCTTGAATCAGAAGATAGGGAGCGTCCGTTATATGTAGCTTATCATTTAATTTTTAGTCTGAACGCACCATCATAATCATCAAATAATTAATTAGCACATAGTAGATTACAACTAGTTGTTGGGTTACAATACTCACTCTGAAAAAAGAAGTTGATGGGTTTTGGGCGAAGCTTTCTGCTTGGTAATTGGAAAATTACGCATGATAATATGTATTTTGCGAAAATAAATTCTATGGAAACAAAAATGAAATGCAGCCTATGATGCTTTATTTGATTCAAGCCCGAAAGAATTTTTGGGATTAGCAGTGGATTTTTATACATGAAACAGGTACTATTAGAAAAATTAGGGCTCCTGAATTCTTTGGAACTCCATTTTAACAGTCATTGCATTTATTGAGCAATGTTTGAGAAAATGGTGCGACAAAGAAAAAAAAAAAAAGGAAAAAAAGACGAAGAACACAAAATTACAAAACGAAAAGCCCGTTTTCTAAGAAGTCAAGGTCAGAGATTTTATCTTGCATTTGATCTTGAAAAATAATTTCCCGGCAAAATTCCGTAATGTTACTTATCAAGTGAAAGACCGTTTCAAAAGTTTTCAAACGCAACTAAAATTTACCCCCTAAGTCAATGTTGAAGGGAGGTATGTTAGATGTCTGCATGACCCTGAATTTGGAAAGCCATAAAATTAAAGGGGGGGGGGAAAACGCATTTTCGAAATGGAAAAATGAATATCCTGGTACTTTGCTTACTTGGACTTTGAATTCCCTAATCTACTATGACGTATACTGTGATAAATTATATAATTGACATTTTTAAAGGCTACTAAAACACGTAGGCATATCATATCATGTACCTACTTCGGATTTCTTTGTAGCCATAGATATTATGTTAACTGCATCATTTCTTTTTCCGCAAGTTAAGCTTTAGTTAGGACTCAAACCTCTCCGAAGTAATCGGTATCCATAAAAACACATGTATTTTTACTGTTTTTTTTCATGTGCCCACAGTACTAATCCCTTTTGTCATGTTTTCTAAGATTCAGAAAAGTTTGAAGACCTACCTGCCTTACCTACCTACCTGCTCTAGAGAAACGAATGCTTTCTGCTGAACTAAACCACCTTTGTAGTAAAGGGAATGGAATGTAAGGCAGAGAGACGTGACTTTTTTTTTTTTTCTGATAGGAACTCCTGACAGAGATTAGGACTGCATAGTTCTGTTACAAATGTAAAGCATTTCCTTTTCTGCACTTGAGTATAAACATGTTAGCCCTCGGTCCCGAAAGACGTATAGAAATACTTCGAACTTCCTCATATCCGTTGTAGCAATGTATCACGCCAAAAAGTTGATTTGGTTCTGTAAAGCTGAAAACTCTGTTTATGTGAACACATCTTGGAAAAAGGAAAAAAAAAGCAAAAAAAACAAAACAAAAAAACACGTGTTTCAGTCACTGAAGTCAACGGAGTGAAAACAGAATTTAATTTGAAACTTTAAAGCAATAAATCTTCGCATGGCAGGTTCTTGTCGTACAGACAGGCTTATAGGTTTCAGTTGTTTTTAATGAATGCATCCGGTGGTGGACTCGCTTCACTCAGTGAACTTACGCCTTCGCCATCTGATTAGTTAACTAGTCGGTCTTCTTTTCGTGAGCCAAATTTTTTTTTTTTAACCCAGGAGCAAAATGCTAAACCTTCCAGTACAGGCCGTGTCGAACTTGGGCTTTCCGTACCGTGTCAGGCCCATTCAAACTTCATGTTATGTTACTTTTTCCTGAATAAGAAATGCAAAAACTTGTTACTTCGACTACATTTTTTAATACGAAGTATTTTTGAATCATGTGGTGCAATGAGCTAAAATGTTGTGCATTCTCATTTCTCATGTAGGCGCACTATTTTCCTAATTTTGTTAAAAATCCGAGGTGGTGATGATAATTTTTCTGGTTTTTTTAGCATGTCTTTTGGGGAAAAGGTCGTGCTTATGTTATCGGTTTGTCCGTTCGTCCGTCTGTAGACGCCATATCTCTGCAACTATTAGTCAGATTTGAAAAATTATTTTTGCATTGAAAAACTTGAAATCTGCAAAGGATGATCCTTCATTTCGTTTTTTTTTTTTTTTTTTTTTTTTTTATGATGCACAGTTTAGCCGTTAGAGGGCGTAAATGCACATGATGTCGAATTCAAAATACATTTTATTCCATATATTTGCTTCTTAACATCCGATTGAAAAAATATCTTTTATCTTTCGATTCCATTTATCTCAAAGAGTATTTTAGGCATAGTTACTTTTCCAAGTTACGTATACATTTTCCGCTATAGGGCGTAAAAGTAAATTACGTTTTCCCCGATATCTCTTCTTCTAAAACTCCGATCTGGAATTTTTCTTCTTCAGCGGATACAGCTGCTAATGGAAAATCTTCTGCATATAATTTCTAATTTTTAGTAAAGAATACTTTAGCCACCATGGGGCGTAAGTGTTAATTTTTGCTTCTGGTGTATTTGCCATAAAATCTGAGCTTCTAAAATCGCGATTAAAAAAATTCTTTCATAGAGCGATGCCACTCATGTAGATAAACCTTTTTCGGAATATCTTCTTCTTAAAATATTGCATGGTTTCTCCGCCAGAGGGCGTAGAGATATATCTTATTTTTTTTTTAATATCTCTGCTTCTAATAGTCCGATTTGAAAAATTCTTTCTTTATTGGATAGAGTTTCCGGTGTGACATGTTTTTCAAATTTTTCAAGTAGTTCATAGTATTTTCGCTAATTGACGTATAGGTAAATTGCGTTTCTCCCGATATCTGCTTCTGAAACTCCGATTTGAAAAATGCTTTCTGCACCGGATACAGTTTCTAATTTTGGATATAATTTCTAATTTTGGTAAAAAATGGTTTGGCCCCCAAGGGCGTAAGTCCTAATTTCTGTTTCTAATGTATTTGCAGCAAAATCTGAGCTTCTAAACTCTCGATTGAAAAAAATATTTCTGGACGATACTACTCACGTCGACAAACCTTTTAGGAGTATTTTCTTCTTAAAATAATGCATGGTTTGTACGCCAGGGGGCGTAGATGTATATCTAATTTTTGTCAATATCTTTACTTTTAGGAATCCGATATGAAAAATTCCTTCTCTGTTGGATAGTGTTTCCGATGCGAATTTTTTTCATATAAATTCAACATTTTTAAGTAAATCATAGACTTTCCGCTAGGTGGCGCGCAGGTAAATTGCGTTTTCTTCGTTATTTCTGGTTCTAAAACTCCGATTTGAAAAATTCTTTCTGTATCGCATAGAGCTCCTGGTGGAAAATGTTTTTCATATAATTTCTAATATTTGGTAAAAAATAGTTTGGCCACCAGAGGCCATAGATGTTAATTTCTGCTTCAAATTTATTTGCAGCAAAACCTGAGCTCCTTTTTTTCTTGGACTGATACCGCTCACATCGAAAAACCTTATGATATTACTTTCTTCCTAAAATAATGCATGGTTTTCCCTCCAGGAGGCGTAGATCCATATCTTATATTTGTCCATATCTCTGCTCCAAAGAGTCCGATTTGAAAAATTATTTCTTTGTTGGAGAGTGTTTCCGCTGCGAAATGTTTCCCATATGAATTAGCTTTGATAATCTTAATTTGCGTCGGAACGGATTCAAAAGACGTGCTCATTACACCCAAAAATTCGGTGTCATCTTTCTTGTTTTTTGTTTTTTGTTGTTGTTGTTGTTGTTGTTGTTGTTGATTTGACGTGGAAATGACCATAAGTAGTAATAATTATTATGTAATCTGTTTTTTGAGGGTTGTCATTTTGCGCATGTTTTAATTAACTTAGCTGACATTGTTTAAGCTTCTATAGCAAATTACATGTAGGGCATGGAGAAGAAGCAAGTAATAGTTTGCATTTGGCACGCAGCCGATTTCCATTACCTACGCATTACAGGGTTCCTCCAGCAGTAGCTCTCCCCTCACAGCTGTTAAACTACATATAATCCATACAGAGCTTATCCGTGCATCATATTAGTGCTGCTCAACGTCCGTTGTAATGGCATTTGTGCCTCGTGTGAGTGTTTATTAATTCCGAACTGTAAGCTGTTTAATCAAGTCCTTCTAACTGCCTGCGTTTTCGTTCTCTGCCTCCAAAGCTGGTGCATTATCGTGCTAATCAGAAGCGTGCATCTTTTAATGAAGTCTTAAATGCCCTCGCTTTCAAATGCTATGGGACCTTTATTACGGAGAGATTCGTCAGGTTAAAGTATGTATAAATGTCGTCAAAGCGCTTCCTGGGACATGAATCCGTTATCTGCCACAGAAAGATGATTGTTGAAATTTAGCACTTGGTCCTCTTAAAATTTTTAAGTATCCAAACTTTAAAAGCCGAATTATTACTTACCAGTTCTATTTTTACGGTAGTGTTTCCCAGTTGTTTCGAATTCAAAAACAACAAATAAACAGGTTATAAAAAGAACCTCATTTGTTTTGCCTATGTGTATAGATATTTTTAATGACTATTAAGTCATTTCGTTCTAATTTATAGTATGTTTTTTACTAACCAGGTTTTTATCAGGAATACAATCTAAAATATGTTTTCGTCTTTCGTATACTTGTTTTACTGTTGTATCATAAGACGATGCTCTCTTTACTGAAGGGTAGGGGGATTTTCAAGTGATGTGTCTGTTAAAGTATGACACAGTGGTTGGAAAAACTACTTTTTATTTGTAGCGAACTACAACTACTTTATGATAAATGCAGTTAACTACAACTACATTTTTAACAAAGTAGTGACTACAAACTACTTTGAAAATGTAGTCACTACTTCACTACTTTTAGGACCCGAATTTTGCGAGATTATTCAATACACACTCAAAGTTGTTATATTACTACAAAATATTGTATATCACATACACTATCTACCAACAAGTAATTGGACACCTGTGATAGCAAAGGAAAACGAAGTTTAACCACCTTCAATAATTGGTGGAGCCTCCACGAGCGGCGATTACAGCTGTGACCCTCCGGAGCATACTCTCAACCAGGCGTTGTACGACGGCTAGCGGTATTTTCTTCCACTCGGCTTGGAGAAGATACGTCAGTTCCTTCACTGATTTCGGACGGTGGGGGCGCCCCTTAAGTCGACGCTCCAACTCGTCCCAGAGGTGCTCGATAGGGTTAACGTCCGGGATCTGCGCAGGCCAGTCCATTCGATTAACCCCACTGTCACCATACTAAGCCATGGTGGACCTCGCAACATGACAGGTGGCATTGTCATCCTGAAAGTAACATGGGTCCACCCCGTAAAACTGCCACAACGTAAGAAGCGCATGGTCATCCAAAATGGTGCAGTAGGTCTCTGCGTTGAGTCTACCAGGAATTGCGACCAAGGGTCCCGTGCCATACCAGGAGAAACACCCCCATAGCATAATTCCACCGCCGCCGAACTTCACAGTTGGCACAACACATTCCGGCAGGAGGCGTTCTCCAGACAGACGCCTAACCCAGACCCTGCCATCCGAATGGTAGAGAGTGAACCTTGATTCGTCGCTCCAGAGAACCCGTTTCCACTGTTCAACGGTTCACTGTCGACGTTCTTTGCACCACGTTAGCCGAGCAGCGCTATTGGACTTTGTGAACAAAGGCTTGTGGACAGCAGCACGTCCATGATAACCGAGCAGATGTGCTTCCTTACGGATGGTATTCATCGAAAGAACACTCCCGGATGCCTGTTAAAACTCCTCGCGGATGTGGCCCATCGGTTTGGTGCGGTTCTTCCGAATTTCTCTGGCCAGCAGCCGTTGGTCTCTAACTCCCAGTTTTGTGAGTCTGCCGGGTCAGGGCACATTCCGACAGTCACCTCTCATCTTCCACTTGCCAATCACGTAGGCCACTGTCGATTTTGGGTACTTCAACTTGCTGGATATGTCACGTATGGATCGGCCATTTCTGTGATACCCGACGATTACACCTTTCTCGAAATCAGAGCTCCGAACTGCGAGGCGTCTTGCATGCGACTGGTTGCGTTGTTGTTTCCCACACGATATTTAACGGCGGCGGCCGGGACGTGCATCAGGACCACAGATATCGTCGATTGCAGGGGTGTCCAATTACTTGTTGGTAGATAGTGTATATACACCAAACTTTTTTTTTTTTTTAATTGGAGGTTTAACGACCACCGTGAGGAACTCAATGGGCTATAAGCAGTCGCCCGTCCCTAATTTAGGGTCACTGGTTCCAGGGAAGGGAGAGAGCCAGTGCCGTAAGACAAACACAACATCCATGCCTCACCGGGATTCGAACCCGGACCCCGTTCGGACGAATGATCAGAGGCCATCACTTAGACCACTGCGCCACCGGGGCGGCCACCAAACTTTACAATGTAGCATATAGCATAATCATATAAAATGGGAACTGCACAAGACTGTACAATGTAGCATATTGAATATAGCATATAATATAGAAACTTGGTTATGACATATAATTAGGGTTACCAGTCGTCCGGGATTGGCCCGGACAGTCCTGGATTTGTTATGACGTCCGGGGCTGTGTCCGGGATTTTTAAATGAGTGGTTACAAAAACAGCGAAAAATACACATAACTAATTATTTATTTCATTACTATTAGTACTGAAAATTTTGACTTACCTCTATGAGCAAATTAAAATTAGAGGCGGATGACTTTGAAACCGACAGCTTCTTATTTAACGGGAAAAGTTTGCACGTGACTAAAATTCCCTTTTACTTGTTTCTCGAGCACTGGGAAATAATTGTTATACGCCGACCAAGGCAGTTCAGTTCTTTCTTCATCAACCTGGACAGTAGCTGCCATATTTCACGAAAACAGAAAAATTTATAATCACCTGGAAACATAAGTTAAATAAGTCTTTGAAGCAAGGAAAGCAAACACTTTCGTATTCACACGAGACGAAAACGACAACGAGACAAGTGTTGGTGTTGCCAACCTATGCTAGAAAACTCTGTGCTTTGAAACACCAAACGTTCTTATTCTAAGACCCTCGTTTGTCATAACCTGTCCATTTCAATCCGCTCCATAGCCGATATCATTAAAGAAATGCTCGCTAGATGGCGATACTTAGCGCTGGTGCTGTGCAGTTAAACGAGGAGTATTAGCGTTGTGTCGAAAACACACGTGACGACCAAGTGATATGTAGGAGGGCACCTTGTTTGTTTACTGAAGTAACGTTAAAAGTAGTGTCGAAACTCGCTACAAACTATAGAGGTTTGCCTCGCGCTACTCGCTACACTACTTTTCCGTTAAAGTAGCGCGTTACACTACAAACTACGCGGAAAAGTAGCGACTACAGTAGTTTCGCTACTTGTAGCGCGCTACTTCCGAGCACTGGACTATGACACTTTATATGGGCCCACTTTTCCTGCAAAATCAAGTATCTGACGTTATTTCACTATTTGTGCAGTTTTTCTTTTTTTTTTTTTTTTTTTCTGAGGTGTTCAACACGGTTAGAGGACTTCCGATCGATCAGTATGTGGTAGTTGTATTTCAGAAGTATCTTCTCAGAACAGCAACATTTTGGACAAAATTTCAAGGAAGAAAACATTACCAAATGTTTTAAATTTATTCTTAATGTTTTCCCACCAGAAATTTCGATTATGTTTTCGCATAGCGTAACAATTTGTGATAACGTTTCTAACTGTGATCTAGTGCAGGCACGGGAACAGATGAGGTGCAATGGAAACCGGCTCTCCACTGCCATTTTTGTTCCATGCGTGTGGGATAGGGGGGGGGGGGGTGCTCGCTGAGATGGGCTCAAGTGGCCGGAAAACGGACCTGTTTGAGCATTATTAAAAAAAAAAAAAAAATCTCTTCCAGACGACCATTCTCTCCCCTTCCTACAGTTAGCCGATGTCTTTCTCAATTAGGTTGTGGGGAAGGGCCTTCTGTTTTTATTGTATAGCCAGACGATCTTCTTTGACCACTCGTTTCCCTTTGAAATACTTCGGGCAGCTGGGTATCCAGAAAAATCTGGCTGCCCTGCCCTATATTTACGTTGCTCAACGAAATTAGGTGGGAGCTGCAGCGTGGGGAAAGAGGGTGAAATTTCGATGTCGGAGTATCTATAGTATCTGCTATTCTTGAAGATGGGTTTCCTTCTCCGTAGAAATCTACTAATGCGTGGCCTATGGTATTTGTTCCTAAAGTCCAGAGTCACAGCTCTGATAAAATTATCTGTGCCAACTACGATATGTAATGAAAGTCTCATATGCTAGACCATGGACAATCACAGTTAAAACAAAATGACGAAAAGGAAGAAAATTCGAAGTGCGGGCCACCCGAGCCCGAACCATGTTAAATATTGTGCAACCAGAGTTCACCCAAGACCAGTTGTAGTCCGTACTGAGCTTCGGGTTCGGTCCGTTTCAGTGCCTGTGTGCGAGTCCAAACAACTGTTTTAAGCAGAAAAATATTCCGGCTACATAGGAGTAAAATAATTAAAGATAGCATTTTTTATCTGTATTTTCACTATGACGGCAAGCATAAGGTTTCCAATTTCTATTTCCTAAGAAAAACTCCTATTATTGGCTGAAACGTTTCTTCTTTAACTATTGAATAAAAATTAGTTGATACTTCTTTAAATATTCAAGAGAGTGGATTTCCATTTTCCAGCATCTATCAGAAAATGCATTTCCAGTCACAATCGTTTAATTAGGAAGTTATAAGTACCCTAAATACCAGCGTTGATTCGAACCTGATAAGCGTAGTGTATACTACACCATTCGATCACAGATTAAATTTCATCCATATATGGAAATCTTCAAATAAAAAGAGCACATTACGAAAATAATTGTAAAATATTCACAGAAAGTAATCAGTTCGTTTAATCGTCTAATTCCAGCTTAAACTCGGATGTGAAAGTAATCGGCCATTATTATTATTATGAATTAATTAGTATCCAAAGCGAAGTAAGAAACGCTACTTTTAGGGAAGAAATGCTTGGCTCTAAGAAGCTACAATTGGTACTAAAAACAAATGTTTTTATTATGGTCATACATTTCAGTTTTTTTTTTTTTTTTTTTTTTACAAGATTTTTAAAATGCGGTGCCGGTTTTTGTTCTTAATGCTATGATAGTCTTTCCCCACCCCTTAGTATCCAACGTACAGGTTGGTGCTCAAGGCTGCTTGAAAACCTTGAAAGTCCTTTAAAAATTGCGTTTGTTTTCAAGATCTGGGATATCCTGAAAAAATGGCGTTTTTAAAAAACAGTGTTCAACAGCCTTGAATTTAAAAGTTAGTGCTTAAAAACATTGAATTTTTCATTTAAAAGATGAGTGTTTTTTTTTATTCTTATATAACCCCCCCCCCCCCTCTACATTCACAGTTAATTTAGTTTCTGTTTAAAGAGAATTGGTCAACTGAATGTAATTTTTTTGTTTGCTCACAAGCGTGTGTGCTTGATATGTAAGAAAACTAGATAGATATCATTCACAGTATCATCACCATTTTTTTTTCTTCTCTCTGATCTTTATTTTAATCAGTAGATTAATTGTTATTTGGAGAGATAATGAGAAATGGGGAGCACGCTGAATAGATTTTCGAATTCAGTATTTCCATTATTAATGTTAAGGATTTTTTCGGATAGTCTGTGTAATTGATATGGTATGATTTCTCTTATCCTGACTGGGTGATGCGAATTCGAAAATTAAAGAAATTTTCCTATGAAACACAATAAATAGAGAGATCTACGATCCCCACATTTGCAATAGTTTTGTTATGCTGTATATTGATAGTTACAATGAAAATTACTTCGAAAATATGATCCTGAGACTGGATAACTATTATCCTTAAATTTGTTTATTTATTTATTTATTTATTTATTCATGTGTGCAAATGTCCTTTAAAGTTCAGGAAAAGTTCTTAAATTTTATTTCCTCTAAAGTGTACGAACCTGGAAATGCAGTATTTCAGTTGTCCAACGGGTGTCAGTTCCTCTATCAGTATGTCCATCCCATTGCTATACTTGAGGGTCTTTACTTTTATCATAACGTCATCAACTGTTGTCAGTTTCCTGAACCATGAGTCCCTCTTATGTATTGGCTAACTGAAGTGAATATAGTGTTGTTCACTTCGATTAGCCAACTGTGGTCATTTCTTCTAGTAATACGTATGTCCAGTCCGGCCCATTGCTATTTGAGGATATTTAATCAAATGAAACTGAGCTCTTGAAATTGAAAGGAGAAATTCGCAGAATGACGCCATTATATGTTTTTCATCGGGAAACATGCTGTGTGATAAAATTAATTGAAATCTCTTCCTAGGATGGATAAAATATTGATAGTCCCCTTAGCAGAATCGCGGCGACGGGCGACGTACGGCGCAGAATTTGTTTTGCTCCTGCAGACAAAAACGATATCACAGAAACCTTTTTATTTTTTAACACTCTGTTGTGCAGATTACTGACCATTGGTGAAAAATTTCAGTCTGTGGAAAAAATTCCGTTTTTTCAAGCATTCCGAAAACGGAAGTTAGACGGAGTACAGATTTCTCCCGAAATCGTAATTTTTTCTCGTAATGTTCCCTCTGTCCATATTATTATTAAATATCGTTTTATTTCATAAAGGTTTGTGTTCCAGCTTGAAAATGGAACCACCAGTTTCGGAAAATGGAAGTTAAACGGAGTGCTGTAATCTGAAATTCTTTTTCTCGCGGTGTTTCCTTTATCCTGTATCGTTGGCTTGTTTTAATTTTATGTATTGCGGTGGACGCCAACTTATCAGAAGAATCGTTGTCGATTGCAGGTTCCTGTCATTGGAGCAGGGAAGCAAATAAATAAGTAGTTAAACAAATATGCAATGACAAATGATCTGTTTCATACGTATCTTCATTCATTCGATTTGGGGGAAAAGGGAAATATTAGTTGGTTCGTAGTAAATACTTCCAGCGGGTTGATAGATTCTCGTGTGATTTCCTCTATGTAATTCCCGCCAGAATTTCTTTCTACTTCATCCCGTGCAGAGGCGTTTCTCCTACCTTGTATCAGAGCAAAATCTTTCCTTCTTCTCTACTCAAGATCTCCAACGAGTCTCCCCGTTTGTGACTCCAATCCGGTCCCATTCCCCTACACGATCTGTCCTCCAGAAAAAAATGCTCTTGATGTAAGAAGTTGACTGTTAATTGCTTACTCCCATTGTCCCTGGCGGGCTCTCTGTGAGGGAGAGTGGTGTCCAATAACGAGAGCAAAGGGGATGCCCTTTTGTTCGTGGGAGGTCTCAGTCCGTAAAAGAATGACTTTTCAAGAACTGTTGAGCGCCTTTTTAACTGAGGGTGAATTTCTTAAGCTGCCGTTCGCCCACCAAAATAACCGAAGTTACAATTTAATTAAAGTTTAAATATTTCTATATAACAGTATTGTTCTTAAAAATCATGTTATTTCATAAATATTTGTGTTTCAGCTAGAGAAATGAAAAAAAAAAAAAAAAAAAACGGAAGGTGGACAAAGCGAAGATTCCTCCCGTAATCGTAATTTCTTTTCCCGTGATGATCACTCTGCCCAATATTATTGTTAAGCATCGTTTTGTTGCAGAAATGTTTGTGTTTCAGTTTGAAAATGGAAGCAAACATTTCCGAGAGCCGAAGCGAAAGGCAACGAAAACCTTTCCCGTGATCGTTTTTTTTTTTTTTTTTTTTTTTTGTACGGTGTTAGCGCTTTTGTAGTTTGTCGAATATAATTTCATTTTATATGTGCTTGTGTTTCAGCTTGAAACAAAACCATATAAAAGTAAGAAAAACAAGAAAGATGACACCGAATTTTCGGGTGTAATAAGCACGTCTTTTGAATCCGTTCTGACACAAATTAAATTTATCAAAGCTATTCAAAGTCAATGGAACCGGTATGGAAAACAATAGTATCTGACGGAAGAAAGAAGTTTTTCAATCGGGTCTTTAATCCCTCAGATATTGCTGTAAACGGAATCGTGAGCTTACGAACTCTTAGAAACAGAGTTATCGACAAAAATAAGATGTGACTTTACGTCCCTTGGTGGGAAAATCATGCATTATTTTAGGAAGAAAGTATTCTCAAAAGGTTTATCCATATGAGCGGTATCGGTCCAAGAAAAAATTTTAGTTGAGTTTTCAGGAGCCCAGATTTTGCTACAAATACATCAGAAGTAGAAATTAACACTTATGACCCCTGGTGGCCAAACCATTCTTTACCAAACATTAGAAACTACGTGAAAAATATTTTCCGTCAGGTCTTCAATGCGATACAGGAAGAATTTTTCAAATCGGAGTTTTAGCAGCAGAAAACGCAATTTACCATTGTGCGCCCTAGCGGAAAGTGATTTACTTGAAAATTTTGAATTTATAGGGAAAACATTTCGCATCGGAAACACTATCAAACCAAGAAGGAATTTTTTCAAATCGGACTTTCAGAAGTAGAAATATTGACAAAAATAAGATATACATCTACGCCCCTGGCGTAGAAACCATGCATTATTTCAAGAAGAAAATGTTCCTAAAATGTTTGTCGACATGAGTAGTATCGGTCCACAAAAGACTTTTTTCAATCGAGATTTTAGAAGCTCATATTTTGCTGCAAATACATCAGAAGCGGAAATTAAGGTTTACGCCCCCTGCTGGCCAAACCATTTTTTTACAAAAATTAGAAATTATGTGCAAAGGATTTCCCATCAAGAGCTGTATCCGGTGCAGAAAGAATTTTTCAGATCGGAGATTTAGAAGCAGAGATATAGGGGAAAACGCAATTTACCTTTACGCACCCTAGCGGAAAGTCTATGAATTACGTGAAAATTTTGAAATTATATGGAAAACATGTCACACGGAAAACACTATCCAACAAAGAAGGAATTTTTCAAATCGGACTCCTAGAAGTCGAGATATTGACAAAAATAAGATGTACGTCTACGCCCCCTGGCGTAGAAACCATGCACTATCATAAGAAGAAAATGTTTCTAAAAAGTTTGTCGGCATGAGTAGTATCGGTTTACAAACGACGTTATTTTCAATCGAGTATTTAGAAGCTCATATTTTGCTGCAAATACATCAGAAGCGGATATTAAGGTTTACACCCCCTGGTGGCCAAACCATTTTTTTACAAAAATTAGAAATTATGTGCAAACGATTTCCCATCAGGAGCTGTATCCGGCGCAGGAAGAATTTTTCAGATCGGAGATTTAGAAGCAGAGATATAGGGCGAAACGCAATTTACCTTTACGCCCCCTAGCGGAAAGTCTGTGAATTACTTGAAAATTTTGAAATTATATGAAAAACATGTCACACGGAAAACACTTATCCAACAAAGAAGGAATTTTTGAAATCGGACTCCTAGAAGTCGAGATATTGACAAAAATAAGATGTACATCTACGCCCCCTGGCGTAGAAACCGTGCACTATTATAAGAAAATGTTTCTAAAAAGTTTGTCGGCATGAGTAGTATCGGTTTACAAACGACGTTATTTTCAATCGAGTATTTAGAAGCTCATATTTTGCTGCAAATACATCAGACGCGGATATTAAGGTTTACGCCCCCTGGTGGCCAAACCATTTTTTTTTACAAAAATTAGAAATTATGTGCAAACGATTTCCCATCAGGAGCTGTATCCGGCGCAGGAAGAATTTTTCAGATCGGAGATTTAGAAGCAGAGATATAGGGCGAAACGCAATTTACCTTTACGCCCCATAGCGGAAAGTCTGTGAATTACTTGAAAATTTTGAAATTAAATGGAAAACATGTCACACGGAAAACACTATCCAACAAAGAAGGAATTTTTCAAATCGGACTCCTAGAAGTCGAGATATTGACAAAAATAAGATATACATCTACGCTCCCTGGCGGAGAAACTGTGAAATATTTTAGGAAGAAAATATTCCGAAAAGGTTTATCGATGTGAGTGGCATCAGTCCACGAAAGAATTTTTTCTATCGATATTATAGAAGCTCAGATTTTATGGCAAATACATCAGAAGCGAAAATTAACACTTACGCCCCCTGGTGGCCAAAGTATTCTTTGCCAAAAATTCGAAATTATATGCAAAAGATCAGGAGATACATCCTCTGAAAAAAATTCAAATCGGGGTTTTAGAAGAAGAGTTATCGGGAAAAAATGCAATTTACTTTTACGCCCCCTAGCGGAAAATCTATGTGCAATTTGAAGAAGAAACTATATCCAAAATACTCTTCTACATAAATGGAATCGAAAGATAAAAGATTTTTTTAATCGGATGTTTAGAAGCAAAATGTGGAATAAAACGTATTTTTGAATTCGACACCATCTGCATTTACGCCCTCTAGCGGCAAAATTGTACATCGTAAAAAAAAACGAAATGAAGCATCATCATTCGCATATTTCAGGCTTTGGAATGCAAAAAGAATTTTTCAAATCGGACTAATAGTTGCAGAGATACCGTGGGTACAGACGGACGGACGGACAAACCGATAACATAAGCACGATCTTTTTTTACAAAAGACGTGCTAAAAAAGAGCAGCATTGAGTGTGAATTTCAAAAAAACATACGTCTCTAAAAGTATGGCACCTAGCAAAAATCTCTGTAGAATCTTGAAATGACATCTTTCTGGAAATAAACAATCACTGAAGCATAATCTAATTCACCTACCTCACTTCGAGTTTGAAAGTCGATCTAGATCCGCCCGTGCCTATGATGCAGCATTAAAGGATGGCGCTGTGGAGCCGTTCTTCCCTCTTCTACAGGCACAGGTTTCTTTAATATGATCGCTGAATAAGTTATTTCCTCCAGCTACTTCATGAATCATGTCCCGTACAAAAGTATTCTGACGGTAATAATTTAGGGAGAAATGCGTAGTCGTAGTGAGACATCAGAGAAGCCAAAGGATTGCTGGTTGTGTCGGCACAAAGTTAAGTGATTGAATCCAAAGTACGAGGATTTCTAACTTACACGGGAACAAAATGCTTATCTTAAAGGTCAAGCCTTGTGTGGGATTTTCCTCACATTACTCTGCATAAAGGCAATAATGATTAACAGTTATTACTACGCCTTATCTTCTTAGGAGCACAATATTTCGAGGTACAAAGCAAAACTTACCAACTCCCCACATTAAAGTACCCTGTGTTGTTATAAATGTGATTGAAGTGGTTGTGTTAAAACCACAGATACTATTGGGGGGGTGTCACACTGCTCATTAAATTGTATATTCAGAAGAAATCATAGAATAATTTTTACAGGACTGAGTATTCCTGCTTACGAATGAAACTTAACGTTGGGACTGTTCTTGTTGCTTAGAAATTTAATGCCTCAGAGGAGTGCACGACGAACGACAACTTTCCTTTACTCAAATACTCAGAAAAAATAATCGACACACGTTTTCCGTGCAGCAAACTCGCAGACACATTCATTCAAAGAATTTCACTCATTATCTCATAATTAAATGTACTGTTCCCGTCGATTAAAAGTTATTCTTAAGATTATTTTTCAGTGACAATCGGCACAGCTCCCAAGACTGAATTTTCGAAAAAATATAGCGTTAATTGCTGGACCTTGTGTTTGTGATGCCAGTTACATGTTATTTTATCAAGAGTCCAATCGCTTAATTTCACCGAAAAGTACGGAATGAATCAAATAGCAATAAAAACTGGCAGCTTTCTATTCACAGAAATCTTATAATATCAATGTATTACTGTATAATTAAGGATCTTTCGGCATTTCCAAATTAGATAAGCATACTTACCACGGCGTGTGTGACTGGTTGACTTTCAAAACGACTCGTATTTTTCCTCCTAATCCTTATTTCAGAAGTATTCAAAAATTACAGTATGAGAACGGAAAAGCACAAGTTTGTTAGAACAGAATAAAAAAAATACCTTTACTTTTGAGAGCACGGTAACGTGAGGAAAACCAACGTGAGGAAGGTTTTCCTCACGTTACCGTGTTAACAAATATATACTGATATAACTGTTAATGAATGCAGTGGTAAATAAATACCTAAGTGCGGTGTCTCTCAGAAACGGTAATTACATTTCCAGAAAATTCGCATTGTGTGCTAATCCTCAGATACTGTTTACGATATTGTCTCTTACCGTACTTTTTCTCCTGTGAAAAGAAAATATTTTATTTTAGAAAAGCAGTTTATATTGAGAAAACACGGTTCACTTCTTCAGAATGTTTCCAAACAGTTGTTCTGGTGTATATGTGCTATCACCGAAATGTACCATTCCAGGTATGTTTTTAATGTATGCTAGTAAGTAATTTAAACTATTCCCTCTTTTAAGATGATGGGAATAAAATGCTGATATATGAAAGTTTGTACATAGATTTAAAGATCCCGTAGTTTTCAGAAACCGTGATAAAATATTCATATTCTCGACCTGACGAGTAACTCTAAATCAGGATTTCTCTGTAGACGCTCCTTGAAATTCAATAAACCCTTGCTTATGAATTTCTGATTGGGTTCATTCTGGTACTGCTGGGGTACTTAACTTACGTATGTAGCGGATATATGCTTTTGTATTGTAGCTCTGTTGGTCCAACATCCCAACCCCATGCATTGGATCGTCACGTAATATTGCTTCGCTGTGTGGAGTTACTTGAGAACCCCACTTGTGGAAGGGTGGTATTTTAGAAAAGCAGTTTAAATAACACGGAACGGCAAAACATCAAGGGCAATTTGTCAGTTTCTGGTGAAACGCTTTCATTTTATTCTAAGCTATCATCTGACGGTAACGAGGGGTGTATAATAAGTTCCACGTTGTACATTAAGGTACATTTCTATTCCTTGTATCATTTCATCCTTGCCAATACATCATATTGGCGTTCCGTTCGTTAATAATAGAACAACGCACTTTCGTCGTGTATAAATCCGATCGGCAGCGTAGGAGGGGAAAAAATGGAATTGCCGGGGGCGAGAGGTTGATGCGTTCGAGCACGATCGCAATTAACGCAGCCACCCCTCTTAAACGAAACCAAATGGAATTCTTAAAAAGAAATTAATCACTATTTCCAATCCTTGGCATAGTAATGGCCGCCGTTGCCAAGGCACCGCAGCGATGCAGTTCGAATAACGCACTTTTGTTCTCTTTACAAAGTTTGCCATACGAGCTATGCGAATTTTCCGCTTAAGTGATTAAAACGAAATGTTTTAGTCCGTGGTAGGTTCTGCTGAACTGATTTTATCTAAAAGGGATTTACAAAAGCACTACTGATTGTACGTGTCATGCTCCAGTGTGTAATTAGTTTCCGAGTATCGCAGTTGGTTTTTAAGCAGGATTTTCAGAAAACTTTCATGTTAACACAGGTCATTACAGCGTGTGTGTCTCCATAGTGTGTCTTCTTCCTAATTCATGAGTAAATACGGTACAGAGAAGAGCAGGAAGAAAGACAAACAAAGGGATTTGGGGAAAATGAGTTAGTAAGTGTTCGTTGATGATGTAAAGCAAATTAGTCGACGCGTTTCATATAATTTAATTCTATCTCTGTATGTAACAGCAGTGTAACGACTCCATGGAAACTATCCAGTTTTATGACACTATGTTGTAAAAAAATTCGGCTCTTTTTGTTGGATAGGTTGCTTTGTAGCAACTAAAAACCGTGTGATACCGTTTGATTCTCTGCAGCTCTATAGAAATTTATTGTTTTAGGAACGATCACTCCAACCGCCGTGTATTTGTTTTCTTCATTTTTTATTTACCGTGTAATAATAGAAAATTTCATTTATAAAACTGTTAATGATCTGTAAACAATAGAGTAAGCGCAGCATCGAACAGAAAATATATTGAGTTGAGTGCCACAACACTGGTTGTATTTTGCTGATGCAAAATTTCTACTTTAATCTTAATGAAATGCAAATAATTTTGTGGAAAGGAAAAATTGTTATTTATTTTATTGATTATATAACTTCTCTCATCTGCACTGCATATCACTGTTCTGTTCGTATCATTTTTGCATTGATACTTGCACTTTGAAAATAGCGTTCCACTTCTTTTTCTTCTGTTTTGTGATGAATACTGCACCATTGTAATCTTTTGCCTTGTAACAGATGATCTCATTAGCAATATTAGTTAATAGTTTTAAAACATCATCAGTATGTTCGTGTATTTTAATTTTAAGCTAAGTGATCAAATAAATGAGAAAAAGAATTTTCAGTTTTTTGGGGGATCGGTAACACTTACACGTATAATTTCCTCTCCAAGTATAACAAGTTAGTAAAATCATGCAATGCATTGATTATTATACGCTTTCCAACATGCCAGAAATTATTACTCAAGTTATGAGGATAATGGCTGTGGAATAAATCTCGCTCCTGTGTCCTGACCTTTGACCCCATTTCGATGATATTCAACAGAACCGGTTCAGTACACTTCAAGAATAACATACTAAATTTTTGTCGCAATAGAAGCAGTTTTACGCAAGTTATGAGAATAATGGCTGTGGAATAAATCTTGCTTTTGTGCAATGACCTTTGACCCCATTTCGTTGATATTCAACAGAACCGGTTCACTATACCTCCGGAACAATATGATAACGTTTTGTCGCAATCGAAACATTTTTTGGTAAGTTATGATGCACAAGGGCAATGGAATGGATCCCACTCCAGTGTCCTGACGTTTGACCCCATTTCGCCCATTTTCAAGAGGGTTCGTCCCCAGTGACTCCCTACCACATACTAAAATTTCATCGAAATCGAACCATTTTTACGTGAGTTATCGTGCCGACAGACGGACGGACAGAAAAAGCTGGAGCATATACGTTTCTTCAACCTACGGTTGAAAAGCGTAAAAAACCATGTTATACTGATCCGTCTCATGATGATTTTGTAGTTATTTCTAAGGAATCAAAACATGTTTGTATTTCTTCTCCATCTTCTTTTTTTTTTTTTTTTTGGTCATTTTTCTGCGGTACTGTTAAATTTCTTCATCTTACACATCGCAGATTTTTGCGTTTAAAATTTTTTCACTGTGACTGATCCTTAGTTTAAATAATTTTCATGTTGCACAGCATATGTTAAGCGAAAGCAAGTACCGCATGCTTTCAACATCAATGTCTCGTCGGTTAATTTAAATTTAGAAGTCGATAAGAAAAACAATAAACCAAACCTGCATTAATGTGTGATCGATTCAATTACGTCATCCCGCGATTTGCATTTAACACTTGATTATTTCTTTTCTTCTGTGGATCAAGTTCCGATTCGTCTTTCTCTGCATCCGTCGCGCGTCGCCTGTCTTTATCCTGCAATTAACTTGCAGGCTATTTTTAGCTTCCCTGATTTGTCTTACTAGTTGTTCTAGAAGATCGACTTTCACCCGTTTCAAAGCATCACTTTTAACTGTCTTATCAAGGCTCAATTTTCGTAGTATCTCTTTATTTTGCCTTTCAGTTTTTCTCACTTCTTGTTTTGACTTTCCAATCCATCATCGTACTTTGGATTTCCAACAGCGTTCCATTTGCCTCGCTTCGATTTTCTAATACGTCAGACATTAATTCTTCTTTTGTGTTCCTGAAATTTTGAAAGCGCAGATATTTTGCTACTGCTGTCACAAAGTGAATGGCACCATAGGCAATCAGCTATCAATAAATTTCGTAAAACTAATAGAAGATTTATTTCAGTGAGTTGAAATGGAAGTGCTGGAAGAATGCATTGAACAAAATACAGTTCTAAATGAACATACAAATTTGCTGCTGGAGCTGCTGTTATTGAATGTTGTCGGGAAGACAAATCGTGAATCTATACTAACTACACAGCTGAAGAAGCAGCTGACATTCTACGCTTTGTCAAGAGTAGAAGGTCACGTAAGAAGTTCTTGATAATGCTGAACGTAGAGTTAATCGTGAAGAACTCGACCACGCAGAAAAACTACAAATTAGCAACAAAATTGCATTTTCTTTTTTTAGGTTTGGCTCTAACTTCTGTACTCCTTTGAACATCTGAGTCGGTAATTATAAGTTGTCCTTCTGTAATTTAGTGGTTCTAGGAATAAGAGGTCACAGAAAGCTAATCAGCAATACCTTATCAAGAGTTCTAACCGAAACTCCGTGTCACAAAGAACCTATCAACCTGACCGCCTGGCAGCAATATTTGCCTTAGGTAACAGCTTCTGAACTGCTACAGGACATGCCAGTGGCGGTCAGTCCGTTCTCTATATGGTTTACAGTGAATCGGAATTCAACATCGTAATAAAATCACATGTCGATCACTGAGGACGTTTTTATTTTTTTAATATTTTCTCACAAGTTGATACACTGACGGAAAAAAATATCCCAACACCACGAAAAAATAGTTGTAGAGGAATAAAATGGCGGCAATACATTTGTATAGGTAACAAATTTAATCGATTAAGGTTTCAAGATCACAGCTTATTCTAAGCGCGAGAAGAGCCATTTTAAATGTGAAATGCTGGTACATTAATAACCGGTGTAACCGCCAGAATGTTGAATGCAAGCACGCAAACGTTCATGCGTTGTGTCGTACAGGTGCTGGATGTCAGTTTGTGGAATGGAGTTCTATGCCTGTTGTACTTGGTCGGTCAATACAGGGACGGTTAATGCTGATTGGGGGTGACGCTGGAGTTGTCCAATGATGTCCCATACGTGCTCGATTGGTGAAAGATCTGGTGATCTAGCAGGCCACGGCAACATGTCGACACTCTGTAGAGCATGTTGGGTTACAACAGCGGTATGCGGGCGAGCGTTATCCTGTTGGAAAACACCCCCTGGAATGCTGTTCATGAATGGCAGCACAACAGGTTGAATCACCAGACCGACGTACAACTGTGCCGTCAGGGTGCGTGGGATAACCACGAGAGTTCTCCTGCTGTAATAGGAAATTGCTCCCCAGACCATAACTCCAGGTGTAGGTCCAGTGTGTCTCGGGCGCAGACAGGTTGGTTGCAGGCGCTCACCTGGCCTTCTTCTAACCAACACACGGCCATCACTGGCACCCAGGGAGAACTGGCTTTCATCAGAAAACACAACAGATCTCCACTCCGTCCTCCAATGAGCTCTAGCTTGGCACCACTGACGTCGCAAACGGCAGTGGTTTGGAGTAAGTGGAATGCACGCTACAGGGCGTCTGGCTCGGAGCTGTCCTTCAAGTAACCGATTTGTAACAGTTCGTTGTGTCACTGTGGTGGCAACTGCAGCTCGAATTGCTGCCGCAGACGCGGTACGATGCGCCATGGCCATACGCCGTACACGGCGGTCTTCCCTCTCAGTAGTGCCACGTGGCCGACCGGAACCCGGTCTTCTTGAGGCAGTACCTTCCCTTGACCACTGCTGCCAACAATCATGCACAGTGGCTACATTCCTGCCAAGTCGTTCTGCAATATTGCGGAAAAAAAAATCCACCTTCTCGTAGCCCTATTACACGACCTCGTTCAAACTCCGTGAACTGTTGATAATGGCTCCTTCGTCTTCTTAAAGGCATTCTTGACTAACATCAACACACTACGTCGAATCTCAACGATAACTAACGCTCACGAACGTTACAGCGCTTATTTACAGCAAACCTGCTTTGCATGTTCCGAGGGACGCTACTAGCGCCACACGTATGCGCCGAGCGCGAAATTTGCATAAACGTCAACTTACAGATGTACTCTCACCGCCTATCACCTGTCGTTTATCTAACACAACCCCTTCTTGGTGTTGGGAATTTTTTTCCGTCAGTGTAGTTTCAATAGTATTTATTCGGTCAAAAGTACCGCGCTTTAACGATGCACGATACGTTTTGTTCCATTTCAGTGATTCGTACTTTACGATGTGTACCATTGCAGTTGGATTTACCAGCCTTACGACACAGCAATAAGTACATCTTGGGTTGTAATAGAATTCGCATTGTATGAAATTGTGGATCCCGATTCGAGCGATGAGCACCAACCACTCTGCTCCTAATGAGTAATGAGGACCATAGTACGGCTAGAACCAATTTCGCTAAGAAACCAAGCCTATGTGTTCACTAATTGTCCATGAAAAGCGTAATAGCCAACTTACGTAATGCTGAACCACTGTAGAAAGCTCAGTCCATCGCTAGAGAAAGCTTCAAAAGCTTAGTTTTACCAATTTTCTTGTCTTCAATAAAATCTCAGGAAAAATCGATATGTCTAAAATTACAGATATTCCATATACTGGCTTGGCAGTGAAGCTCGAAGTTTGTTTGTTTATATCAGAAATGATCTCTGCAGAAGAACTGCGATTTTTAAAGTTTTTGATTAGTGTGTTTCCTGACTTCCTTAACTGACGAATAACTGGCCACGATAGTTAGCACACCATTTCCCACACGTCTTACAGCTGATCACTCTCCAGTTACGTATCTCACGCATCACCATAGAACCATGACATCCCTCCAGTAAATTAGGGGAACTAGTTCCATGTGACTTTAAACTTATCAAAATGAGGTGTTTTGTGTGCTCACAAATTTGTGTTTTGGGCAGGGACAAGGATTTTGTCTCTCATCTCCAACTTATTATTTCCGGTCTCCGGGAAGGAAGGGAATCCTTACCGAAGAATGAACAGATGCACCTTTTCTTTCTCGAAACTCGTGTTCAGACTTGAAAAACTGAAGCTAATGTTACACCCACTTTTCTTTTTTTACAGCTGTACGTGTGTGTGTCTGTGAATAGTGTGTGTCTCTGTGTGTGTGTGAGTGAGAGAGAGCGCGCTGTAGGTTTACTACGTATAACCGGCACTTCTCACCTAACGTTAATTGAGATGTCGCACATCATGTAAGCCTACGTTATATAGATTTACAGGCTCTCATTAGTTAATGGTATATATTTTTTGACACACATGCTTGCATATTTTTGAAACAGCAGTGCGAGATTAGATACGAGTAAGGGAAAGGATGTGATGTAACATAGTTGAATTTGCTTCTTTTCTTCATGACTAGTGAGACGGATATACGACAGTAATTCCCGATGTGCAGTACATTTGCTTAAACAAAAGATTAATAACTTAGAAATCAATTTCTTTTCAATCGAAAGTTTAGACACGGCTTTAGATATGTTGTAAACTATAAAATGCGCTTACGCCCTCTGTCGAAAAAATTGTGCGTTACCAAAAATTGAAAATAGTATTTTAAGTATTCTTCACCATGAACGCTATCTGTTGTTAACAGAATTTTTGAAGTTGCACTTCTGGAAGTAGAGATATCGGGAGCGATATTGATGCAAATTTTGCCCCATTATTTTTATGTCTAGTGGGCATGGCCAATCAAGCCAATAAATTAAGTGTTTAATTAAGTCGCGGGCTCCAAATGGTTTTCAGGACAAGAAAAGAGGCGTCCAAAAGTGAAACAAGTTCCCCTCAGAAAACCTTTTGTTTATTTTGTGTGGTCCGAAGCCGACAGTAGAACCATAGTCCAGTCTCGACTGTGACAAGCAGTAGTCTGAACAATTCGTGCTTCGGTGTCGAACGGGAATATCGAGGCAAGAGGCAGTTATGACCTGCACCAGGGACAGACAGACGTCGAGGAATGAGATCACGTGCTCGTGATTTGCGTCACTAAAAGGCATGAAAGTAGGGAAAACTGTAGTAGCTCTTGTCTGGTGTACACGAGATGGGGGGGGTGCATCTCATAACCTTCCCAGTAGCACAGCCTTGCAATTTGACATAAACTCAATACTGAGCCACCGTCCTTTATGGATAGAAGAGATGGCTCAGTGTTGGACCTACGTTTAATTGCAATGCTGTGCTACTTGGGTGTGTGTGCTGGATTACACAAGAGTTCTCTCTTGGAAGCAGTTGCTTCCGAAGGCTTACGAGGAAAGGAGCTTGTGACTGCGTCTTCCGACCAAGAAAATAACGATATGGAAGACAATTCTTCGTGGTCAACACACAACAGTTCTGGAGGATCAAAGGGCAAGGCCTACTTCTGATGGCGTAGCACGATCTGAAAACGTGCTACGAAACTGAGTTTGCGTGTACAACGATTGACCTGCGCTGATGACACTACAGATTGTTTAGTGAAAAAATAGGCGAAAAATATTTTTCATGGAAAGAGCTCTGAGGGAGAAAAAAAAAAAAAAGGTATTGATTGACCTTTATGCTCTTTAGCGGGAAATCTGTGTATTATTTTAAAAGGACAATGCCCTACATTTCTATTGCAAAAAAAAAAGAAATTTCTCAATAGAGTTTTCAGAAGCGGAAATTCAGCTGCAAACATAATTACACAAACGCCCGCTAACGAGAAGAACTGTGAACTACAAAACTCCTCAAATACTAAACTAAAGTGTTCCAGAAGGTAAATGGCATACGGTGTTGAAATATTTTTTCAAATTGCACATTTAGTAACTGCGATATTAAGAAAAACATATTAAACAGCGCCCCATGCGGCTAAATTGTGCAATATTTTGGGGGAAAATACACACAGAGACGTTTCATAGTTAGTAGTATCTGACCGAGAAAGATTTTTAGTACCGCAGGTATTGCTGTAAACAGAAATTTGAGCGTACGCCCTCTGGTGGCAGACTTGTGCATTAAGAAAGATCGGAAATTATACGAGAAAAATTTCTAAACGCTCTCGAACAAAGAAATAATTTTTTTAAATCAGACCCTTACAAGTAGAGATATCGACAAAAATAAGATATACGTCTACGCCCCGTCCCCTTGCGGAAGAACTATGCATTATTTTAAGAAGAAAGTATTATGAAAAGATTTTCCCAGGTGAGAGGTATCGGTTCGCGAAATAATTTTTTCAGTCGAGTGTTCAGAAGCTTAGATTTTGCTGTAAATACATCAGAAAGAGAAATAAACACTTGAGCCCCCTTGTGACCAAACCGTTCTTCACCAAAAAATAGAAATTATATGCCAAAAATTTTACATGCGAAGCTTTTTCCAAATCAGGTTGATTTTTTTAATTGGACTTTTAGAAGCAGAGAAATTGAAGAAAACGCAATTTATCTTTACGCCCCCTAGTAGAAAATCTATGCATTACTTGAAAAAGAAACTGTGCCTGAAATAGTCTTCGTTAATGTGGCATCGAAAGGGAGAAATAATTTTTTCAATAGATATCCAGAAGCAAATATAAGCAAATATTTTTAATTCGATATCATCTGCATTTACGCCCTCTAGCGGCGACGTTGTGCATCGAAAAAAGCCAGAATGCAAGGATCATAATTTTCACATTTATTAGTCCGATTTGAAAAATTCTTTTTGCAAGCTTCCCAATGCAAAAACAATTTTTCAAATCGGACTAATAGTTGCAGAGATTTGGTGTCCAGAGACGGACGGACAAACCGATAATATAAGCACGATCTTTTTTTACAAAAGACATGCTAAATATGAGATAATTTATTAGTGATATAATAGTTTTGGCCAAATGGTCAGTAAAGTGCGTATCAGAGGTTATTGAATTCTTGTTATTCAATTTTCCATACCTTTTGTTTTAATGATTACCGTGTAACAAATCAATCGCATTTACACCATTGAAAGAAATAGGTTAAGATGAATTACAGTTTTTTGATATTGGTAATTTCTTTTTAAACTTCCAGGTCCTGTAATTGAAGAAGGTCCCGAGAACGCCACTGTTGTGTCTGGTAGCAGCGTTCAGTTCCATTGCGTGGTGAGTGGTCATCCGAGTCCGCTAGTTTCGTGGCAGAAAAATGGCCGCAGCTTTCAACATGGTCACGCCAACTACATAGTCCTTGATAACGGAACGCTACAGCTGGATAATGTTGGCTTAGCTGATGACGGAGTTTACCATTGCATCGCTCGGAACCAAAAGGACGTTGCCTACTCAGGGCAAGCCCGGCTCAAAGTAGAAGGTAAAAGTGTCTTTCAAATAATTTAAAGATTTAAATCTACAATTATTATTATTATTTTTATTTTGACACGCTGTCACCTTTTGATCACTTCCAGAATGTCCTAAGAACGGTTGAAACAGCATTTTTAGTGTGTTGTTAATAATTGTTTCTGTCAGAGAGGTGGCTACACAACATGTCTTCCGTATGATCAGCGTCAGAATGGGGAGGTATTTTGCAATTGTCTGGTTACTTTGTTGATCCCTGCCATTAGCGTACCCTGGTCGCCTTCAGTGATACTTTTTTGTACTGTCTTGCATAGCTCTATGCATTCCACTTTGGTAGTCACATCTCCTTTAGTTTCCCTCATCTCCTTTTTTTGCATCAGAATTTTTGTTTTTCCTGATAATTTGTTCATATGCAACTTGTCCTTAGTACCACCTATTTGTGTTGCTGTTTCCACAAGAGCTTTGGTTAGTTTTCTCTTAACTTCAGAGATGTCCACTTCTTCCAACGTTAGACATTCTAGGGCAGAGAATATGTTCCTCAGTTCCAATTTGAAGGTATGATGTTTTTTAAGGTTAGTCATGTCAATACACTTTGTTTGTTTTATGAGCTTGCCAGGCTTGAGTTTAGCATTGAGGTGCATCTTACATCTTGCCATTCTATGGTCACTACGTGTGTTGAACTTATTCAGTACACTGCAGTCTTCCATAACAAATGTCTTGTTACACTTAGTAAAACCAGTTTCACTTGTCAATCGATTGGGATGCCTCCATGTCCATTTCATTTGCGGCTTTTTCTTGAAAAAGGAGTTTATGATGAAAAACCCTTCTGCCTCTGCAAACTCTACGAGAGTATTTCCACGCTGGTCTCTGTTGCCGTGACCGAATTTACATACTGAGGTCTCATTCTTTTGCGGTTGCCGTATTTACGCATTGAAATCTCTCATAATGATCTTTAAGTGCTGCTTGCCTTTATTATTTAGATGACGAATTTCCGCATACGATTCTTCAATTTCTTCTTCAGGAGGACTTGTGGTCGGTGCATAAGTGTGAATAATCTGCGCCTGGTATCTTCTTGAGAGTTGGATAACGGGTCGTACACCTCTGTCAGAAGAACTTTCAACTTCTACAACTTTATCCTTCAGTTTCTTGTTTATTATAAATCCAACACCACTAGTTCTGCCAGTATCTGCCCCACGGTAGTAGAAGAGATGTCCACTTTTCAGTTCAATGAGATCTTCTCCTTTTCTCCTTACCTCACTTAGCCCGACGATGTCTCACTTGATCCTTTGTAGTTCCTCCTCAAATTCAAGGAGCCTTGAATCAGAAGATAGGGAGCAGCCAAGGTCAGTCTAGTCCGGTCCATCGGTGATTCTCAGCACACTCTGACTTCATGTCGCACTGGCAGCTGCCTTGGCCAGGTACATTCCACCTGCCGGAGACTGAGAGCCAAGATTTAAGTTGTGGAGTCATTTTGGAGGGGTTTGGCCATAACTCATCACGCTCACCAAGCGGGTTGGTGAGCGTGGGATAGCATTTCCTCTAATCACGGTGGTATAGTTATACCGCTATTGACGGTCGTCAGAGCCCCTTTAGTGAGAACAGGATGCATCACGAGAAGGCTGGGTTGACATTTGTCAAGGAGAGTCTGTGGTATGTTGCGCATCACCTGACCTTACATCCCATATATATACGTATATACATATCATATTACACATAACCGTTCTGTTCGTCTAATTTCATTAAGCTATCACAAAATGAACTGGTTCACATAATAGTGTTTGTATTTCTGACGAAGCACGTCCAACTGCTGGAGAATTGAAAAATTAAAAACACTCCGCCATTAAGAAATAACTAAAGTGCATCTCGGAACTGTCCACACGATGGCTCCCCAGAAAACGTCACGAGACTCAACTCAAAGAGTTTGCTTCGGCGTGTGCGAAAAATAGGACAGATACGTTTCCTATTTCGCTCCCAAAGAACGATGGGTACTCTCGGCATCAAATAGTGAGCGAACTAGTGAACACCGTGCTAAATGTTTTTAAGCCATTACAAAGAACATTTAGCTTCTGTGGATTTAACTTACTGGTAGTAAAACGCCATTACCACATATGGGTTTTTTAGTAAGTGCAAGTGTACGAAAGAAACGCCAAAATGTGTTGTTCAGAAAAGACTGTACTTCAAATATACAGTGAGGTAGTTTTGCATAAGTAGCACCCCGTTTTTCATTCTCGAAGCGATAACCAAGTACCACGTAATATCAACGTCACGTGAGGCTACTTGTACACACCTATCCTCTGTACGTAATCAGTACAAAATGTTTTGAGAAAACTGAAGCTGGTTAAAGGAATTTTTTCACTGCATCCGTAAATGAAGTATTAAAAATGAAAAGGATTTTTGGTATTTTTTTCAGTAAATAAGTAAAACATTTGAAAAGCGTTTTTGTGGTTTTTAATGTTTTTGTGGTTGGATGACGGGAAAGCAGCTACTCCAGACGACTGGATAACAGCCATTGCAATAGTCTCTATACATGTACATTAGCAAGAGAATATGAAAGAAATATCAGTTTAGTGAATAACATTTTTATACCAATGAGGATAAGGTGTTATATATTACAGTTATTTGCATGTAACTACGCCTTATTCAAAATATAATTAACTGAAAGCTGTTCTTCGGGGGTGGGGCAAAAAGGCAGGAGCCTGTGTCATTTTTTTTATAACACAGTCAAGGGTTAAAAAAATTACTCTGTGCATTATGTTAAAGGTGTTTTTATACATTGAAGAGTAAATGATTTAATGTATTTTTTATATATTCAAGAGAACATAATTTTTAATTGTAACTTTTTTATTATTTATTTACTTGCTTATGTTTCCTATTTTCGTATTAATCGGGAAAATCGTTAGACACTGGCACACGGTAATTAGGTTTTTGGTGTGTGTGATCGTGAGACATTTCAAAGAGGCTAGCCTTAGTTCGCTAAAAGAATAAAATTTGCATGATATGATTAACTTTGGTGTAAGTAAGTGTTTTGTAGTACTTTGTAATGATATAAAACTAGAGCATTAATTTTAATTACAACCTGCATATTTGTGTTTTATGAAATAAAGTGCAATAATTTAGGTTTTGCGAAAAATACCTGTAGGTTCCGCAGAATTTGAATTATTAAAACGCCCATAAAACCTGGTTAATAATATGGAATTTAAAATTTTCAATTATTGAAAGCTAATAGATTTTCACAAAATTTTTGCAAGGGAACCACAAGTTTTTCTGATCGGCCACTGAATTTTCGTATCATACATTTTAGCCTCCTGGTGGAAATGAGTAGCTGTTTCTATTTCTGTATGTTTTATCGATTGTAAAAATCCGTTTGAAATTATTTTTTTAACCGGTTCCATTGATTTTGAGTATGATAAATTTCATTCGCGTCGGAAAAGATTCAAATGACGTACTCATTATAATAGAAAATTCGGTATCATTTTTCTTCAAATATTTCACCTTCCCTTAGCCTTAGATTTCCAATGTAAGCATTATTTCAAAAGAATTAAATATAAGTAATATTATTTAGTTCATTGAGTGGTATATAAAAGCTTTTCGAGAATAATGTCGCATTTATGTTCTAATTATAGATTTTGAAATGATATATTTTTGAGTTTTATGTTTCTTTACCTGTAATTTGCTTGAATAATTGAAGTAAAACTAAAGTAAAAATAATTTTTCTCAAAATTAATATAGCATGATATACATACAAGGTCAGGTGATGCATAACATCACAGCCTCTCCTTGACAAATGTCAACCCCGCGTTCTCGTGGTGCATCCTGTTCCTACTAAAGGGGCTCTGACGACCGCCAATAGCGGTATAACTATACCATCGGGATTAGAGGAAATTCTATCCCACACTCACCAACCCGCTTGGCCAGCGTGGTGAGTTATGGCCAAACCCCTCCAAAATGACTCCACAACTTAAATCTTGGCCCTCAGTCTCCGGCAGCTGGAATGTACCTGGCCAAGGCAGCGGCCAGTGCGACATGAAGGCAGAGGGTGCTAAGAATCCCCGGAGGACCGGACAAGGCTGCCATCTGATGCTGACCTCGGCAACGTACAATGGACGCTCCCTATCTTCTGATTCAAGGCTTCTTGAATTGGAAGAGGAACTACAAAGGATCAAGTGGGACATCGTGGGGCTAAGTGAGTTAAGGAGAAAAGGAGAAGATCTCATCGAACTGAAAAGTGGACATCTCTTCTACTATCGTGGGACAGATACTGGCAGAACTAGTGGTGTTGGATTTATAATAAACAAGAAACTGAAGGATAAAGTTGTAGAAGTTGAAAGTTCCTCTGACAGAGCTGCACGGCTTGTTATCCAACTCTCGAAAAGATACCAGGCTCAGATTATTCAAACTTATGCACCCACCACAAGTCATCCTGAAGAAGAAATTAAAGAATTTTATGAGGAAATTTGTCATCTAAATAATAAAGGTAAGCAGCACTTGAAAATAATTATGGGAGATTTCAATGCAAAAATAGGGCAACGGCAACAGAATGAAACTTCAGTAGGTAAATTCGGTCACGGCAACAGAATGAAACTTCAGTAGGTAAATTCGGTCACGGCAACAGAAACCAGCGTGGAAATACTCTCGTTGAGTTTGCAGAGGCAGAAGGGTTTTTCATCTTGAACTCCTTCTTCAAGAAAAAGCCACACAGGAAATGGACATGGAGACATCCAAATGGGACGACAAGTGAAATTGATTTTATTATGTGTAACAAAAAATTTGTCATAGAAGACTGCAGTGTGCTAAACAAGTTCAACACAGGTAGTGACCATAGATTGGTGAGATGTAAGATGCACCTCAACACTAAACTTGAACGTGGCAAGCTCATAAGACAAACAAAATCTATTGACATAACCAACCTTAAAAAACACCATAATACCTTCAAGTTTGAACTGAAGAACAGGTTCTCTGCTTTAGAAGGCCTAACATCGGAAGAAGTGGACATCTCTGAAGTTAACAGAAAAGTAACCAAAGCTCTTATGGAAACAGCAACAAAATTAGCTGGGTCTAAGAACAAGTTGCATGTAAATAAATTATCAGGAAAAACGAAAATGTTGATGCAAAAAAGAAGAGAGATGAGGACAACTAAAGAAGATGTGACTTCCAAAGTGGAATGTATAGAGCTATGCAAGACAGTACGAAAAAGTATCGCTGAAGACGTAAGAAAATTCAACTGTGAACTAGTGAGGAAAGCAATTGAAAACAACCAAAGCCTAAAGATAGCAAAGGGACATCTCAGTAAGGGAAGAAAACAGATTATGGCACTGAGAAAAGAAGATGGTTCTGTAACAAGAAATAGAGGCGAAATTTTGACAAGAGTGAAAGATTTCTACTCCAAATTATATGAAAGGGATGATACATGCACTCCAGACATCATGAAAGATACCAGTACCAGAGTTCCTCCAGTCCTTCCAGCAGAAGTTGCACATGCAATCAAGAACATGAAGCGGGGAAAAGCTCCAGGAGAAGATGGAATTACTGTAGACATCATACAAGAAGCAAGTGGAGAAATCGAAACAGTACTCGCCCAAATTTTCACTCGATGCCTTAATGAAGGAAAGATTCCTGAGGATTGGAACACCGCTACAATTATCGTGCTACATAAAAAAGGTGACATTGAAGATCTCGGAAACTACAGACCTATCAGCCTCCTATCAGTAGTTTATAAAATCTTCACTAAAGTTCTTTCACACCGCTTGAAGGTAACACTGGACATGGCTCAACCGAGAGAACAAGCTGGATTCAGGAGTGGCTACAGCACAATAGATCATATCCATGTGCTGAGAGAACTAATTGAAAGAGCGAGGGAATATGAACTTCCATTGTGCTTGGCTTTTATCGATTATGAAAAAGCCTTTGATTCGGTGAAACCATCAGCAGTTACAATGGCTCTGAAAACCTGCGGTATTGAAGATGCATACATTAATATTATTAATAACATCTATGAAAATGCAAGTGCAAAGATTAGGCTGTTTGAAAATACAACACACATAAAAATTGGAAAGGGAGTGAGACAAGGTGACACCATATCTCCGAAGCTCTTTAATGCCACATTGGAGGGTGTTTTTCAGTCACTGAGCTGGGAAAACAAGGGGATAAAGATTAATGGAGATTATCTAACCCACCTTCGTTTTGCTGATGACGTAGTCATTTTTGCAACTAGCCCATCAGAGCTGCAGAGTATGATCCAGGAACTTGCTGACAAGAGTAAGGAAGTGAGATTAAAAATGAACTTTCAGAAGACAAAAGTGATGTTCAATGCTTTTACAAGAAATGAAGATTTATCGATTGATGGAGAAAAGCTGGAGATAACAGACACGTACGTTTATCTTGGACAGCAGATATCAAGTGAGGGTCACATTGATAAAGAAATTAATCGGCGTACAAAACTTGCCTGGAGAGCTTTTGGAAGAAACAGCATAATTTTCAAGAGCAATATGCCATTATGTCTTAAAAGAAAAGTGTTTGATCAATGCATCCTTTCAGTGCTTACGTATGGTGCAGAGACGTGGACCTTAACTAAAAGAGACATACAAAGGCTGCAGCCAACTCAAAGGAGCATGGAGAGGTGCATGCTTGGTGTAACCAGGAGAGATAAGAAGCGAAACTCGTGGATCCGAAAAAGACAAGAGTGGAGGACATCATGATCAGAGTTAAATCCCTGAAATGGCAATGGGCTGGACATACTGCCAGAAGGACAGATCATCGATGGACAGCCGAAATTTTAGATTGGATCCCAAGGGACAGGAAAAGACCCAGAAGAAGACCACATGGGAGATGGGTGGATGAAATTCGAAAGTATGCAGGGATGACATGGAGGAGACTGGCACAAGACAGACCGTTGTGGAGGAAACTTGGGGAGACCTTCGTCCAGCAGTGGATTGATAATGGTTGACAATGATGATGATGACATACAAGATTTGTAGAAATTAAACCTGGTTACATTTTCAGTAACAGTTTTGGTATTTCAATATTTATCTGTGATTCTAAGTTTCTCCTTAACTGCAACAGACATCATTTTTAGCATTCTGTATTAAGTTTGCCCAAGCACAGGCTTGGGAGTTATTTGTTGAGTTATTTGTTGTTATTTGTTGTTGAGTTATTAAGGAGTTATTTGTTGTAGGTTACAGGTTGAACAGAGCTATGGTTTCACTGCATTTTTAAGTAAGAGCGTTTGGATCGTATGTCGTGGAAAAAATTCGAAGGTCCTGGAATCTTTGATTGGGAAAGTGTATGAACCATGCTAATCTAATATGTAATAATCAGAAGGTTCGGGTTCAGCCCAGGGAGCACAACTTTGCAATTTAACGTAGTCCTAACACTGGGCCACCGTTTTTAGAAATAGAAGACGGCAGCTTGTTGTTGTGCCTACGTTAAATTACACGGCTGTTCTACCTGCGTGTCCGTATGTGTCCAGATGTCAGGATTCGAATAAAGCACGATGCAATTTTTGTATGGTTCTGGTTAGCTTTCTTCTTGGAGATTGTAGTCCTAAATTAATAATGGTCTACTAGCCATACAAACTTTTCTTTTTTAATATAATGTTGCATCTGGCTTTCGTTTGTATAGGAGGCGAGAGTGATGTCTTTGGCTTTTACACCTTTCCCTTTTTTTTTCTGACAAATGAAACATATGTCACAAAAATATTTTTGTGATATGTTTTGACCAATTTTGATCCCATTGTGACATGAATAAATATTTCATCTTCAGGTTTGAAGTAAAGATGGCGTCCTTTCAAGTAGAGTTCACAGCAAAGGAGATAAAAAGCGGTAAGTGTCTTAAAGGGAAGAATTCGAAAGAAATCCACAGTGAAATGTCGCAGACATTATGTGATAAAAACTGAGGTGCCAAATTTAAGATCGGACCTTTCAGCACTGAGGATAAAGAGCCCCCAGGAAGGCCTGTTGTGGTCACTCTTTCCCAAAATCTGTATGTAGTCTATAACATGATTTCAGAAGACCAAAGTATCTTTGCAAACAACGTGGCGGGGATTCTGGGGATGTATGTCTCTTAAACATATTGAATTCATCATCCTTGGGCTGCTGGGCATGAAGAAGCTCTCAGCCAAATGGATGCCGAAATGGCCTACTGCAAATCAGAGAAGCCAACGGGCCGCAGCAGAGAAAGCAATATTGCAGTTTTTTCATCAGCATGCAGGCAGGTTCTTGGCTCGATTGGTAACCATGGTTTGAAACTTTGCACCTATTCATAAACCGGAGCCCACGGAACAATCCGAAGAATGAAGACACAGCGGCTCCCGTAGCCCAAAAATGCTTCAAGTACAGAAATCTGCAGCAAAGGCGATAGCGTCTGTGATCTGGGAGAGGAACGTCGTAGTGCTAGATGACTGTGTGGAAAATCGTGCCAACATCACAGCAACAACTTATTATAACATATTTTTTCTCTGGACAAACAAAAAAAAACCGAAATCGGAACGCAGGGATAAATTGTCAAACTGTTCTAATGCAAGACAGTGCTTTGCCCATACGGGTGCTATCACGCAGACCAAGTTTCGTGAAATTCAGTTTAAACTGTTGAAATATACTGCTTTCTCACCCGGATTTGGCCGGGTCTATTTATAATTTGTTCTCTAAATTGAAGAAACTTTTGAAGAGAACAGAATTCCGGTCCATTTTCGATGCCACATCAGCTGTTCACTCGTGGTTTCAGCACAACTGTCAGAAGTTTTATTTGGAAGACTTAGTCAATGACACAAGGGCGAATATGTAGAATAATACATTAAAACTATTCCCCTGACAACGGTGTTTCTATGAAAAGCCAAGGATTTATCAGCACTCCATCGTATGAACAACGTTTCAGGTGTTATTACTGTACAAAAACAAAAAAACCACAACCTGTGCTTGTTGAGTTTGAATATAATTGGCTAACCTTAGATAGCGAGCACAGATTTCGTCAAAGAATTAACACTCATTTCTAACGCTAACTGCCCCAGTCAGCGATCAAACTAAAACACGCAAACCACGGCGGCTGCGAAAAATTCAGAGGATGTATCAATAAATGAATTATAGTAAGTTGAGCCAATGTTTTAGCCTTCTAGGTAGACGTGAGAATCGCGGAATGCGAAAGGAACCAAGACACTGTGGAGAATTCATAAGTTGCCCTAAAAGTGACTTGACGACGATTGACGGAATTTAGGTTCTGGGGTAAAACTTGTGTTTGGTTTTCATTCTGTCTGTACGTATAGCCAGTATCATAAACTTACTAGACACTTTTTACCCTTTCGAAGTTCAAAAAGGTCGTTAAAGTTTCAAAAGAAAAAAATTGCGGGAACAAAAAGAAATCTTTAAGAGGTGGAAATAAAAGAAATCAGATTTCTTCGTAGGCTTTTCTTAATCGTAAATCCCTATATATTTCAAAGCCAAAACGGCTTTTGGCATTCAGTTCTGCTTCCGTTGATCGAACGCTTGCAGCTGTTGCCTAGCTATGGTGAAGTGAAAAACAAAGCGTGGAGCGCTGATTGATCGTCTCATCTAATGGAAAGAGGAAAGAGGAAAAATAAAAAAGACTGAGGGGGAGGAGGATTTACGAAGGTTATCCGAGGAAGAGGACAGACAGGGGAGAGAGCAGAATATTAAGCACCATAACAGAGTCCTGGATCACAGAATATCCAAATGGCTGCCCTACGGAGCAGAAGCTCAGTCGGCATAAATCCATGAAGCATATGTGAATTGAGTGAGACGTTCGTATGACACATTTGGGAAAAGTAAAATTGTTACGTGCTTGTTGCCGAGCTATTACCGAATTTTGAGGAAGAAATAATTTATTGGGGCAGAGATGAGATAGATTGCCAAAGGCACGAGTCTCTCTGAAGGGTTTCCTTAGGAAAAGCGTTTCTTTTCCCACATATGTTCGAAGAATGGCAGAATTCGTACAATGGCTGTAAAAACTTGGTGCAGCTACTAGGGTTGTATTTCCCGAACTTAATGTTCGTCAAAAGAATTAACACTCATTTCTAACGCATAAGATTTTTAAACCACTCAACTCAAACAAATTTGAGCTGTGGCCGAGTGGTACGAGGCGTTGACCTCCAATCATTCGTCCCAGATGGTTCCGGGTCCAAATCCCGGTTGAAGCGGGAATTGTGTATTTGTCTTACGCCGCTGGCTCTCTTCCTTCCCTGGAACAAGGGCCTTAAATTAGGAACGGACGACTGCGTTTTTCTCATTGAGTTGTTCGCGGCAGTCGTTTAATCCTCAAACAAACAAAATAAGCTTTAAAAAATGATTTCACTCGGATTGAAATGAATATTTGTCATTAGCATACTCACATGTTTGTGTATTCTTCTGAATGCGACCCAGCGACAATACTACCTCGTATGTCTTTGTAACACGTCGAATGTGATGCAGCTGAAATAATCGTAACTGGTCATGTGTTGAATACACAACAGCAGTTCTGTGATGAGTGTTACCATCATTAAAGTGCTCAAGAAGCATTTCCTACCATTCAAAAGAATTTATACGGAAATGTGTATATTGTTTATGTTTCGCTCTTTTCAGAACGTACGGAAACTAAACTGTTGGGACCCTGCTACTGTCTGACAGTTTTAAGTTTTCATAAATTTTTAACTGGCTTGAAATACCGTTACCTGAATATATAAGCATTAGACTTTTGATTCCTAACGATGACGATTTATAATAAGTTCTTAAATTTATACTAAATGATAAATAAACTTAAACATATTGACATAATTTTAGTTTCTGTCTCAAATTTTGACGTCAAACATTGTTTTTGTGTGTTTCTGTGTGTCTATCCATAATATTGAAGCGGTTGCTCTCGTATTTTACTTCGCGTTTTTTTCTTTAATCCGAAACAGATATTATTTGCTACAGTATTTATCAACTAAAATATTTTAACGATATTTTGTAGCTTCGTTTTTTAACCCATGCCGTTACTGCAAGGAAGATTATTTTACGTCCATCAATTTGTTTTCACTTTCATGTTTATTATTTGTAACGGTTTGTTCGGATATGACCCGGTACTGAAGTAAATGTAATGCGTTTACTGCAGTGTGAATATATGTTGTCTGTTTGTACCTAATGTAGTGTTCTATTAAATGAAATGATGCCGAATGATATCTCGAACGCTTCAGAAGTGTTAATGGCTGTCATATATTCATGGTGTTCGTCAATGCTCCTCGTACAATGGATATTGTAATACTCAAAAGACCAACGCTTCGTATACTTTCGCAAATCTTAGAACGCTATACTGCACCATCTTCTTTCTGTCACTGCTATGTTACTATGTGGGAGAGCTGAATTTTACAGAGGCTTTGAAATACTCTATATGATCAAAAATATCCGGAACTTGCCTATCCATGAGCTCTCTGTTATAGGAAGTTAATTAAAATCGAGTTGGTTCACCCTTTGCTCCTATCACAACCTCCATTCTGCTGGGAAGGATTACCACTAGACTTTGGAACGCTGTTTCAGGAATTGCCTTCCATTCTGCCACAAGAGCATTAGTCAGGTCGATCACCGACTTCCGATGGTTCGGTTTGGTTTCCAGTTGGCGTTCCAATTCAACCCAAAGTTGTTCCATGGGATTGAGATCAGGGCACTGTGCAGGACAGTCAAGTTCATCCACACTGATTTCATGAAATCATTCCTGCACAAACCTCGCTTTGTGGACAGATGCATTGTACCGTTGATAAGGGAAAGGTCCGTCACCAAAATGTTGCCATAGTGTTTGGAACGCAGAATTCTTCAGCATGTCATTATAGGCCGCAGCGTTAAGATTCCATAATACTGCAAATTGGAGGCCCATCCCAAACCATAAAAATAGCCTCAGAGCATGATGCCTCCTCAACCAAACTTCACAGTTAGCACATCACAATCGAGCAGGAAGCGTTCAACTGTCATCCTCCTCACCCAAACTCGTCAGTCGGACTGCCAGATGGTGCAGCGTGATTCATCACTACAAAGAACGCGTTTCCACTACTACTCCAACCTTCACTTGGTGTAAATCTTGCTGATGTTAGGCTTGTATGCGGCTCTTTAGCTCTCGGAGAACCCTTATGATGCTGGCGTTGCTTGCTGAGGCATTTTTGGAACTCGGTGGTGAGTGTTGCAACTGAGGACAAGCGATTAACACTCCTACCACTCACTTCAGCACTCGGAAGCCCCGCTCTGTCACTTTGCTTGACCTACCAGGTCGCAATTGCTCTGTTGTTGCTCGCAGGCGTTTCCACTGTACAATAGCATTACTTACTGTTAATCGGGGTTGCTACAACTGGGCAGAAATTTCCCGAACTGACTTGTTGCTATGATGGCATTTTATGACCGTGCTACGTTGTAAGTCACTGAGCTCTGCCGTACTGCCCAATCTGCCGTTCGTGCTTGTGCATGATGTCTGCCAGGCCACGTGCGTCTTATTGTACCCGTATGTGACATATTGTGACGTATATGGACAATTCCACTGCCCAAAAGGGGTATCCGATTACTTTTGATCATTTAGTATATAAGCGATAACTTTATTTTGATGGCCTTTCAATTTTAGATTTTTTATTCGTTTGTACGTCTTTAACATCCACCGAAGCAGACAGTGCCAAATATAAAATTACCTACCCTCTCTTTTCGAACGGATTTCCTTCCGACAACTTATTCCGCTTGGGAGGGGACTTAATCAGCAAATAAACTGAAGAATTGGGCTGAAGTGGAAATATCGACAGGCGCGATGTACTGTTTTTATTTAACGTAAATTTCTTGTGCAACTTACACCATTTAGCATGAAAACACAACTGCAATACATCTTCATTCCTCACATTGAGAGTATACCATATCCAGAGTATTACTCCTAGAACTTACACCATTGAGAGTATTACTCCTAGAACTTACACCATTTAGCATGCAGATCCAAAGAAACTCTCTTGTGTGTTGGGTTCAGCTTTATTTATCTCCTGATCGTCTTGGCTGAAATTATGTCTCCCGATATATTCGCCCTATCCTCTGTCACGTGGAACTCATTGTGAATATTGCCTCAGATCATAGTATCATAGAAGTTTTACTCAGCTGTACCTTCGTACAATGCTCCACACCGGCCTGGACTCTTCCTCTGAGCCATGTCTTGCGTCGTAAAGTGGAAGAAATTGTCATATGGCCAACTTTGCCAAACAGTCCCCAGACTGGGATTTCTCGAAGCTCGCCTAAAATGGTTCTGGAGGAAGTCTTTCCGAATTTAGTCTGCAATCAAACGATCTCAGCTCCAAAAGAACGACCTGGAATATAGGGTCAATCACACGGATCGCGCGTTGTTCATCGTGCATGGTCCCCTCTGCTAAACGTGCTAGAGAAAGGTAGTTCTTGAGTAGGATAGGGATCGTTGACCATCCCATGAGCTGCGTTTTTTCATTTTTTTTTTTATCCCTGTATTCAGCCTTGCTTTCCGACACAACTTGACGCCTTCTCGGTGCCCAAGTGCATCCGATGGTTTATCATTTTCATCCTAGCAGGGTTCACATATCTCATGATGACGTCTCTCCCTGATCATACGCATTTGGAAGAACGTGAGCACTTTCTCATAGTGTCCCGATGGCTCCACTGCACCATCCGGTTTCAGTCCTCGTGGTCAAAGGGGAAAGGGCTTGCAAAAAGGAATCACATTTGTTAGTTTCGCTGCATAGATTGAGACCCTTCAAAGTGGACGTGTGGCCTAAATGATATCCCACTGTTATATCAGGAGATACGTGGAAAATATTCCTTGCTGTAATCCAAGTAGGAGCCCAATGAAATCCTTAGTCAAGCATTCATAATAAAGTGACTAGTTAAATTGCAGTTGTATCCGAATGTTTTAAATCTGATGTACCTTAAGTCGTTGTTATCTTTGAATAATGTATCGCTTGAAAATGGGAGAACTGATGATTGCAGTATGCTTTGTTGTAAAGACGGTAGATAATGCTTAGCTTTCTAATGAAAGCAAATTTAATATTTGTGTTCTCCTGCCTCACGTGTCCAGGAGGAATTTTTGCGCATTAATTACCATGTATGTAACACAAGAGGAGATTTAAATTTTCCATTGAAATAAAATGCTTGAATAATTGTCCGAAATCTCGTGAGAAAAACAGGGAATAAAAGAAGAATGCACATTTGAAAAGCAAACTTTTTCCTTATTTACAAGTAAAATGATGTTCGGGGAAAAATCTCAAGTCTAAAATTAAAAACCGTCTCATATAAATTCAAATTTTACTGATCACTTATAGTGCACAGATATAAATGTTTATTATCCAAAACCAAATATTCAAAAAAGAAAAGAAAATGTTGGTGGAGGGCGAGAGTGAGAGGAGACAAACGTTGAAAGAGAATATAAAAAAAGTTAATCGAATGCAAATTGCATGTACAAGCTACTAAAAATAGACAGGCGAGTGGGGATCGCTATTCTATCTGAATTCTGCTAATAAAAGAACAGAAGAACGCAAATCTGTGATTAAAGCACTCGGAGCCAGCCACGATTAAGATCTTAGTGGCGCGCTTATGCGTTAGGTACGAAATCTAACCAAACTCTTGTAAATTTTGCTTTCGCAAAAGGTATTCTGATTTAAAATCCCAAAATACAGTTCCCTCACACACACACACACAGAGACAGTGAGAGAGAAGCGTCTGGCTCTGATTTATTCCGATGGGGAAATATTTATCAGACCACATCGATTTTCGCCCCGCTGAGCAACATTGTAATTTCACTAACTTGCGTGATATTTTCGAGAAACAGAATGAATACTGCTGTTGCCGTTAAAATAAATTAGAATCCACAGCAGTGGCAATATGGGCAGTCAGCCGGCCTGGAAAAATTGCCTGAAAAATTGTTTTGGAATATCTAGTATCCCAGGAATCGGTTGTTTTATTAGGAAATATGATCGGGTTTGTTTATTCTCGTTTTGATTTGTTTTCGTAAACATGCCATTTTTTTTTTTCGTATACTACTATGAGAAAACATTTTCTACGTTCAAGATTCCCCTATCTTTTTCGTTCTTACTTTTTTTTTTTATAATAACGTACAAACAAAAAACAATATTTCATGTAACATATGGGCGTGTTCACTCACGCTCGAAAATGCCGCATCCTGAATTGTGTGCATGATTGCTGCTTTGGTTGCCGAAGTATTTTTTGTTGTAACAAGTCCATTTCTTTCACTCACTGCGTTCTTATAGCTAACATAAATATTCTAAGGTTTTTAATGCATGCATGGAATATAATGTCAGTATTAAAAATAATTATATTCAACACTGATGGGGCATCTTGTCCTCTGTGAAAAGATTTCCTTTGTGCACAATCAGTTAATCCTAGGCCAACTGTAAATGTGGGAACTCTTTTAGTGTCGGCAGATTCCGGTACTCTACAAAAACCGCTGCCTTTACTATAACTCGGTGTGATTCTTTGTTCAGTTTCCACAATATTTATTTCGTTCACATAAAAGACTTTTGAAGTTGTTTGTAGCAGCAAGTTTGCGACTACAACGTCAGCTGCTGCTGTTTACATTGTCATGTAGCTTGTAAACATTTCAGACAATCAAAGCCGAGGATTGTTTTCCCCTGCAGTTCTGTAAACAGGGTGTCGCTTCTAAGAAACCAAGAGTAGCACCAGCTTAAAATATTCCGGAATTTGATTTACGCAGTAAATAACCAAACGTTTGGCAATCCTAATCAATAATATTTATTAAATTCTGAACTGAAGGAGAGAATGGCGGTAATCTAAAAAATGGGCCTCCCAAAAATGAGAAATTTGTGGAAACTCAAAGCTCTGTAACATATGAGAGTATTTGGATTTTTCAAAGAATTTTACAAAATATTTTATGTCTCGCATATTCTTTTTCGTGCATTTCTCATCCATATAATAAGCATGATATTTAGTGTAATATTTATATCGGCCTTTAAATTTTATCACGAGAAATCTAAATGTATTCCCTTGCTGCCTTCTAAACTTTTGGGTATAATAGAAAAAGACAGTTCCAAAAGCCTTATTGTATAGTGACTGAATTAGTGACTAATTTTTGCAGTTCAGAAGTGCTGATTGCAGCATAGAGGATAAGCAGAGTAGGAGACCGCAGAAGAAAGTGCAGACCGATTTGCAATCTGTTCTGGACGAAGTTGAACAAAAAAGAATTTCCGTTTTTCGCACGATATTCAAAAGAGACACTATTTAAAGCCACTAACTTACTGAAATCTTTAATTTACAATTAAAAAACAAAATGTCGTAGTTTAACCATAAGACCTTTCGAGCTCCTATGAGCTCATCTTCAGATGTGAGACTGCAAATTAATGGAACAGGTGTTTAAATATCGAATTCTCCGTCACATGATTGAAAGATGCGCGACAAATATGCGTGTAAACAACCAATGAAAAACTGCAAAAATGTTCTGGTGTGAGTTGTCACTTGAGTTCGAATGGCTACTCAGGAAAGAGGGTGTCCACGAGTTTGGGGCCCAGAACAGACCATATTCACGGATAAATAAACTTTCCGCAAAACGTGTAGTGAATTTTTGTATTCGCAGTGGTGAGGACACATGACTCTTCCCAAATTGGTATATGAGTTCATTTCGAAGTCAGTCTGGATAGTGCCGTTGTTTGTACACCCATTTTGACATTGTATCTATGTTCCGTAATCTTGGTTCCCAATGTGCGCAATGTCGATCCTATGAAGAAGTTGTCTTCCAGGGACGAATCTGTAGCCCTTAGAGTTATACGGTATACCCCAAATTTATGTATACTGTATACCTCTAAGTATACCCCAATTTGGGGTATATAGAGAGGTATGCGGTATACCCCAATTTGAGGTATACCGCATACCTCTCTAAGGACTACAAACTCTTTCCTGGAAGACAAAGTCTACATAGGATCGACATTACGCACATTGGAAACCAGGATTAAGGAACATAGATACAATGTCTAAATGAGTGCTCAAACAACGGCACTATCCAGACTGACTTCGAAAGGAACTCATATACCAATTTGGGAAGAGTCATGTGTCCTCACCACTGCGAATACAAAATCCACTACACTTTTTGCGGAAAGTTAATTTATCCGTGAATATGGCTTGTCCTGTTCTAATGAAGAAACCCCTTGCAGTATCCCAAACTCGTGAATACCAGCTTTCCTGAGTGACCATTTGAACTCCAGTGACAACGCACACCAGAACATTTTTGCAGTTTTTCATTGGTTGTTTACATGCATATTTGTCACACATCTTTCAATCATGTGACGGGGAATTTGATATTTAAACACCTGTTACATTAATTTGTAATCTCACATCTGAAGATGAGCTCGTAGCGAGCTCGAAAGGTCTTATGGTTTTAGACTACGACATTATTATGTCTTTTAATTGTAAATAAAGATTTTAGTAAGTTAGTGGTTTTAAATAGTGTCGCATTCGAATATCGTGCAAAAAACGGAGGTTGTTTAGTTCAGATTGTACAAATCAGCACGAAAAATCCAGATCTTCCTGGACGAAGATGTCTTCCAGTTGACCACAGAACTCGCAGTACAGTTAGGCGACCGTGGTTCGACTTTGCATGCCATGAGAAAGATTGAAAAAGTGGCTCACATACACGAACTCACCGAGCGCAACATTGGTCAGAGGCAAAATCAAATGTGTTTCAGTACTTTTCAGACATCAGTAAAATCACTTCCTGAGAAAATCATTACTGGTGACGAAAAATGGATTTTCTATGACAACCTGGAACACAAAAAATCGTGAGTGGACCCTGGCTAGCCAACGATATCAACACGCGACATCGACGATAAAAAAGTGTTCCTCTGTATCTAATCGGGCATGCAAGATGTGGCGTATCATGAGCTCATCCTGCCAGGTCTAACAATGACCGCAGAACTCTGCAGTTATCAACTACTGCTTTGAAACCAGGAACTGCAACAGAAAGACCATTTTCGGAACATGGCCATTGGGAGGTCATTTTGTTGTATGATAACGTCCGCACTCATGTCACATCTCGCATATGTTAATTTCAGCTGTATGATAGCCTGCGAGGACTATGATGCAGCTCAGGTGGAAGGTTCATCCTCATGCGGTTTACTCCTCAGACTTAGCCCAAGGCCTAGAAAGTGCAAGGCCATGACGTTAGACAGATGAGTTCCCTCCGTTTGTGACGTCACTCTTACGGTATGAACACTGGCACGTCGGTGTCGTTTTTGACGTAACACCCAACATCGTTGGAAACTAATCGGAAGCCTTGGTTTCCTCGTGACGTCACGAAAAGAGGGAACTCATCTCTCTAATGTCATGGCCTTGTATTTTCTAGACAGCCTTGCTTATACCCATCAGAATTTCGCTTGTTTCGCTGTATGCAACACTGTTTGGCCAGCCAGCTGTTCGGCAAACTTGAGAATCTCCAAAAATTCATCGATGACTTCTTCGCATCGAAAACGGCGTCGTTTTTTCACGATATTCGCGATCTACCTGACAGGTGGCACAAGATTATAGCTCACGGAAGCACGTACTTTGATGGTGATTAAATGTGACTTGCTTGCGTAAGTACATCAATTTGACCATAAAACACGGGAAACTATGCGTATATATAATCATTTCAAGAGCTCTCCAATGTATGATTATTCGCCGATCCTTTGGCGCAGTGGTCTAAGCACTGGCTTCTGACGTTCGTCCGGGTGGACCCGGGTTCGAGTCCTGGATGGTGCGTGGGTGGTGTGCTTGTCGACGGGCCACTGTTCGTAGCCCCTTATAGCTGATCACTGTGTTCGTTAAGCCCCGAAACAAAAATAAATGCATGTATTCTGTGGCTCACGATTGTTCTGCAGCTATTAATAACACTTAAATACAGTTATGTCGTGGGATCAAGACATCTGTGCGAATCTCTTATGACAACTTTAAAAATCAGCACTCATGCCCACTTTGTTTAACTGAGCGTGTTTCGTACCAGACGGCGGTTTCACTATTTATTATTAAGATATTCCACGTTTAGCTTCCTTCCGTAAAATTAAGTATTTGTACTGCAATGAAAACCATGCCAAGAGGACGCAACCTGACACCGTGATGTAAGTTACTGAGAGCTTCAGCGTGCTCCGTCCTTCTAAGAACTCTGCAAGGATTGAAGGAACTTACTCAACACATCTGCCTTGCGGTAGACGCTAGAGATGAACTCGGGCCCGGGCTCGGACGGGCTCAGAATTCATTAACTACCGAAAAACCTGGGCCCAGGCTCGGAATTACACGTCTTGAGTTTCATTACTGTAAACACGTGTAATTCCGAGCCCGGTTGAATTACACGTGTTGAATTTCATTGTGGATTTGTTACCATGGTGGAAGGATTTTCAATTTCCTAAGTTAGCTGCCATTGCAAGGCAAATTTTGCTTAGCAAGACTTGCATTATGCATTGTCCAAAGCTATGGCCCAAGCAAGGATTAGTTTAAGCAAGATTAGTTTCAAAAAACTGGGAAAAAAGTCACATTCCCATTTTTTGTATTAGGTATATAAATAAGTTTTGAGGGATTTACGTTCGGTGTCGTACTTATTACTGCTCGCATGTATTTTAAGGTGGCAAAACTGTGATATCGCAGTACGAGACGCCAGCTGTCAGAATCAGTATACGACGTTCGATTGAGGTGCGAAAACGTATTGTTTTACTTGATGGAAAATGGCAACTTTCGTCCCGACAAAAGAGCATTTGCGGGAAGTGTTAGTACATTACTTTATTGTCAAGAAAAGTGCTGCTGACAGCTATCGCTTAATGTAAGAAATGTATGGTGAACATTCCCCAACCATAAAAACATGTGGGTATTGGTTTAGACGATTCAAAAGAAACGATTTCGATGTCAGTGATAAAGAACGTTCTGGACCACCCAAAACAATTGCTGATGCCGAATTGGAAACTTTACTCGACGAGGATCTGTACCAGACCCAAAAAGAACTAGCAGCAGCATTAAATGTTAGTCAACCATGCATTTCACAACGTTTAGCTGCCATGGGAATGGTGCAAAAAGAAGGGAATTGGGTTCCACATGCTTTGCGGGAAAGAGAACTTGAACGTCGAACAACCATTTGCGAATTGCTGCTTCAAAGGCAAAAAAGAAAGGTTTTTTTGCATCGTATCGAAGAGAGAGCATTGGAGACAGTTGTATGAGACCACCCCTGTCGGCAACCCCTTTGGGGTACCGTACAAGGTGGCGAAGGGCTCGATCACCGGCCCACTGTTACTGGCTTCCGTCAGAACAGAGAGTGGCACCAACACCGCCACCCTGGAAGACACAGTGGAGGTACTCTTAAACCACCACTTCCCTTCCGATGAGGAGACGGGAGACTCCCCGGATCAAACATCGATCAGAGAGCACTGCTGAGAAACACCAGACACGGTTGACGACCCGCCCTTCACGGAGGCGGAGATAGGTGCTGCAATCAATAGCCTGAACAAAGGCAAGGCACCAGGCATAGATGGGTTGGACCTCTCGATCATCAGAGAGGTGTTTCTATCCAACCCTGGGTACTTCGTTGCCCTGTTTAATAAATGCCTGGAAAGAGGTTGTTTCCCATCAATGTGGAAAACTGCGCTGCTTGTCCTCTTCAGCAAAGAAAACAAGAGCCGAGCAGATCCCGCAGCTTATAGGCCGATTTGCCTGTTGACAGCATGGAGTAAGGTACTGGAAAAGGTCCTCGTGACCCGAGCAACCCACTACCTAGTCGGCCTAGGTAAGCTCTCCAGCCGCCAATTCGGTTTCACACCGGAGAAGTGTACCAGCCAAGCGCTGGTCAGCCTTACTCAGCAGGTAAAGCAAAATCGTGCACAGGGAAAGCACACCTGTCTCGTTTCTTTGGATGTGCGGGGCGCTTTCAACAACGTCTGGTGGCCACTGGTCCTGGACCGTCTGAAAAGACTTGGCATCCCCAGGAATCTGTTCCTGTTAATAAGCGATTTTCTCTCGCATAGAAGAGTAGAGTTCGAGGTCGGAGACAAGACCTTTAGCAGGGAATACACCAAGGGGTGTCCGCAGGGCTCTTGCTCGGGCCCCCTGTGGTGGAATGTGGTTGCAGATACCGCACTTGCGCTTCCTCTGGAAGACGGGGTGCAGCTGCAAGCCTACGCAGATGACCTCATGCTAATAGTGTCAGCATCTGGTAGGCACGTGATTGAGCGGAAGGTACACACCGCTCTCTCACAGCTAAATAGTTGGAGCAAGGAGTGTAAGCTCTGCTTCGATCCCGAAAAGACGACACTAATGCTAATAGCAAAGAAGGGGGAACTGGTCACTCCACCAAAGTGTCGCTTCAATGGGCATACTATTAAAGCGGTGAGAGAGATGCGGTACCTAGGAGTCATCCTAGACACCAGATTGTCGGGGCTACCGCATCTTCGCTTCTTGAAGGACAGATGCACCAGCATTCTAAATAAGATAAACGGAATGCGGCTGCCTGGGACAGCCAAAAAGGTGCTCTATAAGCGAGGGTGGAGCGCATATTAACATATGCGTGTCCCGCCTGGTGGTCAGATACGGTCAGGATGAGAAATGGTATTAACCAAATTCAGCGCAGGGCGCTATTGGGCATGACCAGGTGCTTCCGAACGACCTCCACAGCAGCGCTCCAAGTGCTGGCTGGGTGCGAACCGGCGGACCTGGTCGTAGCGAGGGAAGCAGCAATGCAGACCCTCCGCTACGGGGAAGATGTTTCCTTCCTGGGACACCAGTATCGGTCGTCCGAGGTGGAGCTTCTGAGAATGGACTGGACTTGCCACCCAGCCAACGAGCTTTGTCTGAGTTGGGATAAAGCCCTCCCCACAGGTCAGGGGAAGGAACTGTACACGGACGGTTCTAAAATAGGAAGTAGTGTCGGCGCAGGTTTCTGCGTGATCTCGGATGGCAACGAGATGCACGCGGAACGAATGAAACTCTCGCCCAATTCCTCTGTGTTTCAAGCAGAGTTATTGGCGATCAGAGAAGCACTGCGTTGGGTGCTTGCTATGAACGGTGAAGGGGCCTATAGCATACACTCTGACAGCCAAGCGGCCCTGAAAGCGCTTGGCCAATTCGGGAGTAAGACTCCCCTTGTCAGAGAGATAAAAGTGCTATACAAATCAATGGAGAGTAGGAGGGTTACCTTCCACTGGATCCGAAGTCATGTCGGTACAGTTGGAAATGAACGTGCAGACCAGCTAGCGAAGGAAGCTACTGGTAAAGAGGAGATAGATTTTCAGATGCGAACGCCGCTGCAAAGTGTGCGGACGCAACTGAAATCAGCCACATTTTTGGAGTGGCAGCAGAGATGGGATGAAGGGGATACGGGTAGAAAGACATACCGTATCTTCCCCCGAATCTCGATAAGGCGCATTGAGAGTAATGGCTTCCTCAACCAAGTACTAACCGGGCACGGAGTGTCGCCGGAGTACTTCCGCAGATTTGCAGTTAGGGAGCGAGTGTGCATGTGTGGTGCCCAGACTGCAGATGTCGCACACATGATTCTAGAATGTGCTTCTCTGGCAGGGAAGAGAGCAACGTTAGTGCCAGAATTGGCAAAGACGAGGGACCTCTCGATCCTGCTCGCGTACCCAAGAGCGAGACAGGGGCTCATCGAGATGGTCAAGTACCTCAAAGAGGAACAGGCGGTCTACCTAATAGAGGGGTGACCGAAGAAGAACGAAGAAGGAAGAAGAAAGAAGAAAAGAAGAAAAGAAGAGGAATGAAGAACCGAAGAAGGGAAACAGATGACTCGAGCCCAGAGTCGTCACCACAGAACCTACCCTAGTCCTGTGGTAATGTAAATAATGTAAATATTTCAATGTGAGAGGGCCCATTGAGCAAAGGACTTGTTTCCTAAGCGAAGATGGGTTCCTCAGTGTAAATAACCATGTATGTAACCTGTTTGTTTGAATAAAGGGCAGATGCCCCAAACAGTTCGCGCCAGCAATTATTCTCCCAGTCAGGGGTAGAGAGAAAAATTTCTAGCCCCTGCCCAAATGGCACGCACACCCGGGTCATGAAGGAGAGGTGGGAAGTGCCGGCAACCGGGGGTAGCAGCGCACTGCAGGTCCACGGACCGATCCTGTCCGGATGGAGGAATGTCGGATCCAGGCAGGATTACTCGCAACGCCGTCACCAAAAATCTTTTGAGAGAGTTCTCCTAACCCTGTGGAGTCCGCATTTGGACGGTACAGGATAATGGTCATCAGCTAGTCGTTACTGCCGACGAGAAATGGATATGGTACGATAACCCGAAACGGCAGAAAGCATGGGTGAAGCCAGGTGAACCAGGTCCTTCAACGCCAAAACGCAATATCCATGGTTCAAAGGTAATGCTGGGTATCTGGTGGGACCAGAAGGGTGTGATCTACTATGAACTGCTGAAACCGTCAGAAACTATTACTGGTGATCGGTATCGAACCCAATTAATGCGTTTAAAACGAGCTCTCACGCAAAAACGGCCGGAATGGGAGAATAGACACAACAAAGTCATCTTACAGCATGACAACGCAAGACCACATGTTTCTCGACCTGTGAAAAAGTACTTAGAAGAATCCGACTGGGAAGTTCTACCCCACCCGCCATATTCGCCAGATATTGCGCCATCAGATTACCTTTTGTTCCGGTCGATGCAGTCAGCACTTTCTGGAGAACGGTTTAGTTCTTATGAAGACATCAAAAATTGGCTGGACAACTGGATCTCTTCCAAGGAACCGTAATTCTTCCTTCGGGGCATACGTTCACTGCCCGAAAGATGGGGTAAGTTGTAGAGGGAGCATACTTCGATTAATATTAAAATATTGTTTTTGTTCTCCAACAACGTGTTTTGTTCACCTCAAATCCCTCAAAACTTATTTATATACCCATATTTTATTAAAAATCAAGAATCTTATCTTTAAAATGATGTATTAATTTCCAAAATTGTGCAGTTTGAAGTATTGTTTTTTTTTTTTTTTTTTAATTTCCTCACCCACAATTTTTGGGGTGACGTTGGTTTTTAGCGCAGCAGGTCGAGTTTTAGAGAAAAGAAGATCAAGTTTAAGCGCTGAGGCATTAGATGCAATTCTCTCGCTCTCATTTTCCATGAACTTGATCTGGAAACTGCACACACATATGATAATATTGTGATAATTATACTATTAAGCGCAAAGCTTTGTTAATGTTACAAAATGCAGAATAATCTGGTCTGGAATGCCTTTACGTTCTTTTTTTTTTTAATTTTGGAAATTTCCCTACATGTTTTTTTTTTTTAATTCTACTACCACACTCTAAACTACCTTTACCAATTAGCATATATGTAAATTATATTGCAAAGATTAGTTTTCTAGAGTCAAAATTTCAAACACTTGCAACTGTCTGTACGTTTTATAATGCAATTTATTCAAAATAAAAGTAAATTTAGAAATCAAAAAGAAATAACGAATGGAATTTTTTTTTCTAAACAATTTCCTTTTCTTCATCTTTTACCAAAATTACTGATTCCCCTGATACAGTCGAAGGGCACGTTGATTATGTATTTATTTTCAAATCCACATTTTAGAACATTTAGCTTTATGCGTACTATTTCTACAAACATATTAATATTGTGAAGTAAATTAACTGAGCTAAACTTTTAAAACTAATCCTTGCTTGTGCCATACCTTTGGCCAGTGTGTAATGCATAAGTGCAAGCCTTGATAAGCAAAATTTTCAAAGAATCCGGGCCCGGGCTCCTAAAATTGAGCCCGAACTCATCTCTAGTAGACGCTGTGGTAAACCATGATGTAAAAAGCACATCTTTTGACAAAGTCACCAATGTGCACTGGCGTGCAAAAATTAAGGACTAGATGGTTTTGGAATGTAATGTCGTGCAGAAGTGCTCCACATCGACTCAAATCATACCATAAGACCCACAAGATGTAAGAATATGGGACAAGTTAGCAAAACCGTCCAAACAAGGCATCCAAAGGATGCAAAGGCACTTTATTCAAAAGGTAGCTTCGAGCACAACTGGACAGAAGACAGAAAAATCCAGTCTTTGGTAGGGGATATGATCACCCCTGACTGCGTTGCAGTGTTAACAACGTCTGTCCATGCTGAGGACGAGGTTGTCAAGGAGCTGTTGAAGCATCGCGGCCCATTCCTCTTGTAGCGCCAATCGCAGCTTTGGAATCGTTACTGTCGGCTGATGACGTGTTGCCAAGCGTCTCCCGGGAAAGTCCCACACGTGTTCGATTGTATTTAGGTCCGAGGACTTTGCGGGCCAATCCATGCGTTGAATATCTTCATTCTCCAACAGCTCTGTGACAGCCACTGTACGATGAGGTTTAGCGTTGTCGTCCATGAAGAGGAACTCAGGACCCACAGCACCTCTAAACAGACGCACGTGAGGCAGAAGAACCTCGGTACAATAGCGGACACCAGTGACTGAACCTCCTTGGAAGATGTGGAGGTCAGTACGGCTACCAAGCATGATACCGCCCCAAACGAGAACTCCGCCACCTCCAAACCAGTCCTTTTCGATGATGTTGGAGGTGTTATTGCGTGTTCCCTGCTCTCTCCAGATGTATATACGTCCAGAATCGCTCGGCTTTCATCCGTAAAGAGAACTCGACCCCATTGCTGATGTGTCCAGTTCTTGTGTTCCTGGCACCACAGAAACCGCCGTCTCCGATGAGCAGGCGTTAATGGCACACACCGTTCTGGTCGTCGTGCAAATAGACCACCTTTTTGCAGCCTCCTGGCCACGGTAAAACGCGATAACGGACGTCCAGTTGTCTGTTGCATGTGCTTTGCGATTTCTTCCGCCGTCTGTCTCTTCTCGCCTGTAGGACAATATACCGGTCGTCCGTCGCCGTGGTTGCTCGTGGACGAACACTGCTAAACTCTCAGACAGCTGTTCCTGTCGTTTGAAATGCTGTGAGCGATCCCGAACTCCTCGGCCACACTAGTCACACTTTGACCTTCCTCCAACTTTCCAAGAACGCGACCTCGGGTAAAATCTTTCAGATGTCGTCTACTGGATTGCCTGTTGGACATATCACACGGTAGCAGCAACTCGACGTCGTTCAAACCGATGTACACCGTGCAATAGCTTTCACCGAATTGCTGAGCGTACACCTCCCGTGTGCTTTATACGCTTCCTACACCCCCCACCCCACCCCCACCCCCAACGTCATGCTGCACATATGCGCATGCCCTACCGTACCGGACCCTAGTCTATCTCCTGAGTGGTCTTTCGGTCCGTTCTTCCTGCTCGTTCCGCTGTTATGTTATTTTTTCCTCTTCGTCCTTAATTTTTGCACACCAGTGTATTAAACATCATATTCATATGTATATAAAAATATTTGCAAAAAAAATGTTTATGGCAACAAAAAATATATTGTCGCTCAAAGGATAAAAATAGTTTTATGTTTGACTTTTAAACTGTTCAGCATTTTCTTTCACTAAAAGTATTTTAAGATTCTCCAGAAGTTTAAGAATTCTTGGATAATACACTGCCGGACAATTGCTAAGGACGGATGACAGTAGCAACCATAAAATGGAAGGCAGGAAAATGTGGAAATTAGCATAAGTGCGGGGTACAGTAAGACGTGTTGTGCGTATGCAAATTTTGGATTGCCGAACTTGTTCGTGACGTCATAGCGCTGATAAGAGATATAAAGGATTTAACGCGTATTGACCGTTGTTGTTCAAACGCAAAGTTGAAAGGGAAAGAATCAATTGACGAACTTGCAATTTTCAGTATGTCTTCCCGACATCACCTAGATGATTTTACGCGTGGCCGTATTATTGGCAAGATTGAAGAAGGGCGAAAAGTAACGGATGTTGCCAGGGAGTTAGACGTCAGCTACAGTGTTGCTTCAAGGCTTTGGAAATCATTTCAAACAAATGGAGAGTGTAGCAAACGTCACGGGGGAGGTCGGGTTCGCAGTACGACACCTGCAGAAGGTCGGTACATAGTGCTATCAACAAAAAGACACCGGCGCAGCACAGCTAGTGAGGTAGCAAATCAGTTTATGGCTGCTACTGGTAAGCGGATCTCCCGAAAAACTGTCGCCAGACGTTTGCATGAAGGAGGACTGTACGCCCGCCGTCCTGTTGTGTGCATCCCATTGTCCAGACGTCACCGTACCGCCCGTTTGCAATGGTGCCATCAACATCGCAATTGGACTGATAACGACTGGTCTTATGTCCTCTTCTCAGATGAGAGTAGATACAGTCTATCGTCTGATTGTCGACGACAACTGATCTGGCGTGATAGTATTACTGCATATTGTCCAGCAAACATACAGGAAAGGGACCGATATCCGACATGTAGTGTCATGGTATGGGCTGGCATCATGATCAATGGCCGTACATCCCTCTATGTGCTTCCAACTGGGACTATGACTTGCCAACGATACATTAATGATGTTCTGCTACCTCATGTTCGCATGTTCTGTGGTGCTGTCGGTGATAGATTCATTTTCATGGACGACAACGTAACATGTCATCGAACAGTCGCTGTCCAGGAGTGTCTTGAGAGCGAAGATATTCAACGCCTCGTATGGCCAGCACGTTCTCCAGATCTGAATCCCATTGAAAATGTGTGGAATGCTTTGGGGAGGAGTCTTGCTGGTCGCCTATGCCTTCCAATAAACAAGGACACCCTCATCCGTGCACTGACAGAGGAATGGGATAAATTACCCCAACAGCTGTTTGATAATGTTGTGCAAAGCATGACACGACGTGTGGAATCTTGCATCGCCCTCCATGATGGCCATATCCCGTATTGACATCTTACGCCGGAACGCCTGCGGACGGTAATTGCATTTTTTTCACGTTTACGTATTCTGCACAAAATGGCCTGTTTGTCCCTTGAACACGTTCCAAAGCCTTCTGGATTTCAGAGCACAATAAATTGTCTTTCTTGTAATGTCCTGGCATTTTGACATTATTTTATTTCACTTGGCATTCAACCACACTTACTTTTTTATGCGCTATATACCCGTTTGTGATCCGTCCTTAGCAATTGTATTTTCTTGAGTTTTCCAGTGCTACGCGTGTGTCGTTGCTAGCGAAAGCGTTTGTGCAACCCGAAAAACAGAATAATATATGGATAATGTTCGCCATGCTTTCAACGGAAAACATTTCGCCTCCGGAAAGCAAAAAAAAAAAAAAAAAAAAAATCGGGTTTCAATTTTCAGCACCGACGCATAGAGAATTCTTCTAGTCGCGTTCTTAGAAGTCATGGACCATATGCGTATGAGTAGACAAAAGGATAACATGAGCAAGTTATTTTGTGATGCATAAACTACAAAAGCTCTCTGAGGCTCAGGCGCTCATTAGTATTCACCAATGAGCGCGGAACTTGCCACTAGGTCATTACTACGAACAATGGCTTTAAAAAGATTCATGAGCCCGAATTCTTATTTTTTTTTTAGAGGGCTGACGCTTCTATTTTATTCTTTACAGTATTTTTATAAAATTGCTTCTTATAACATGAGTGAATGTTACAGCAGCTCATGATGTATGAGTTTTTCTATCAGTTTATCATTGCCACAGCAAACAATATTCTGTATTTAAAACATTTTAATGCAAATGTACATGTAAAGAAATATCTGCATATTTTGTATGTCATTTTGGAATTTAATTTCGGATAAGTAATAAATTTTACGGTCACAAAAACAAATTACTAATTGTGATTTGGTATCAACCCACGTCAAGATGTAGAGATCGAAAAAGTTCGCGGGACCTTTCTACTGAAATTCATGAAATTTCTCAGAAATTAAGGAAGCTCTGTAAAACGTTAACAAAACGGATAACGTAATGTACGTAGGTCGTTCAAAAAGTAACAGCAAATTCACAGTATTTCATGAAACAAATATCCTAGGCATTTCAAACTCCCGCCCAGGGAAGATACGTTCTTACAAAAGGTGTTGACACTGCTCAATAGATGGCGTGGTGTGCTTAAGCGGAAGGGCAGCAGAAACGAAATGGCGGCGCTCTTAGCTGTTTGCACCGTAGAGGAACAGAGGGCAATCATCAGGTTTTTGCGGTCCGAGGGTGTGAAACCTCGTGAAATTCATAGAAGAATGCTGCAACAGTATGGAGTTGCCTGCATTGGCGACAGAAGAGTGTAGAAGTCTGTACGTGCGTTTAAAAATGGGCAAACATCCCTCAGTGGTGAGCAACGCTCCGGTCATCCCAGCACGCCCGTCACTGATGAGGTGGAGGGTCACGCTGACCCCATTGTTCGTGAAAACATGAGCATTTCTTTAGAAGTTCTGGCCAAGAAATTGGATGTCAGTATCTGATCCGCTCATACCATTGTCACGGAGGTTCTCAAGTATCGCAAGTTGTGTTCCTGGTGGGTGACTAGGATGCTGACTGATGAGCACAAGATGATTCGTATGCAGACTTCCACAACCATTTGGATGCAGTGTAACAACGAAGAAGACGAATTCCTGACACGTATCGTCACAGGTGACGAAACCTGTGTGCATCACTATGAGCCCAAAGCAAGAGACAGTCTTCAGAAGGGCGGTATACATCGTCTCCAGTCAAGAAGTAATTCAAGACAACCCTCCGCCGGAAAGGTTATGTTCACTCTCTTCTGGGACATGAATGGACCAATTTTGGAGCACCATCAGAAAAAGGGGGAAACAGTGAATTGTGCCAGATACAGCGCAATGTTGGAGGAGGAGCTGAAGCCAGCAATGAGCCATTGCAGAGGACTTTTGTCTAAAGGCGTTCTTCTCCTTCATGACAATGCCCGCCCTCACACGGCCATTGCAACTCTTGACACCATTCGGAGATTGAGATTTCAGATCATACAGCATCCTCCATACAGCCCTGATCATGCTCCCTCTGATTATCAAGTGTTTGGACTCCTGAAGGACGCTTTGAGAGGACGAAGATTTGGAAGTGACGAGGAGGTAAATAAAAGAAGCGGTGCATTGGGCACTACCAAAAACATTTTTTTCTGATGGACTGAAGAAGTTGGTGCAACAGTGTGAGAAATGCGTTGAAAATGTGGGTGATTATGTTGAAAAATCAAATATCATTATGATCAGAGTTAAATCCCTGAAATGGCAATGGGCTGGACATACTGCCAGAAGGACAGATCATCGATGGACAGCCGAAATTTTAGATTGGATTCCAAGGGACAGGAAAAGACCCAGAAGAAGACCACATGGGAGATGGGTGGATGAAATTCGAAAGTATGCAGGGGTGACATGGAGGAGACTGGCACAAGACAGACCGTTGTGGAGGAAACTTGGGGAGACCTTCGTCCAGCAGTGGATTGATAATGGTTGACAATGATGATGATGATGATGATCTCAAAATATTCAATTTGCTGTTACTTTTTGAATATCCTTCGTATGTATATGTTTATCTCCCTTAAGCTTTTTCTTTCCTGTGGCAATAGCTCAAAGAATTTTAAATTCGTAATAGTTCTGGTTAATACTTTTAGCTATTTGAAATTTATGGCCACGATTTGAAAAAAAATAAAATCAAAGAAAATCGTAAAAATAAATAGAAAATGGTCAATTAAAGGAGCGAAAAACTTTTTTTTTTTTTTTTTCGGAGCTTCGTTCAGAATCGCGCTTGGAAAGTCCAAAACTTGTGCCTAGTTTAAAAGTCCGAAAAAGATAAAGTCAAATACACGCTCTGAAAGAAATGTGTGAACGTCCACTATACAGCCTACTACTCCGTCCTTCTTCATCTAGGAAACACTGGCAACCCTGCTTGAATTTCACGTTGCGAGCATAGGATTTGGGAAAAGTTGGCGCTTGTGTTGTGATCGTGATGTTCGCTCATGGCAAATCAATATGAGTATGCACACGAAATATATTCCTTTTTATTTCATTGCGGCGCAAAATAAGAGCGATGATTTTTTTTTCAGTTTAATTATTCTGTAGAGTCTCTTCCAACAGTTGTTGCTTTAAATGAAAGAACTGTTGGATATTTGTTGCAGTTTCGTTATGTAAGACCCTGTTTAAAATTCTTTCTCCGTTCTTTTCTTTCCCGTGTTTTCTCGTTCCTATCATGTACACACCTCTGGTGTAGTGTTTCTGTTACAAGACAGTGTTAGCACGAGTTCAGAGCGTAAAAATTAACACCACTGTACATCCACTTTCTTTCTCAAACGTTTTTTCTTTTTTTTTTTTTGCTCTTTTTAATCTGTAATGATTTTAATCTTGCTGTCTGCATTGGTGCTTATTTCTTTCTCTTATTCTGTCTGAAAGCACGGATGCTACATTTCCGAAACTGGAAAGATGTGAAAAATAGGATACTTTATATTGAACCTGTGCTGGGGGGAATACATAGCTGTTGACTTCCGTGCAAGCATTCCGCATGCATTTTCGTGAACTCTACGAAGAAAAGAAAGGCGAAAAAGGAAAGTGAATAAAAGATACAAGGGGGGAAAAGCGTTTTTTTGGAGAGGGGGGGCAGAAGATGTGTGTGAGCTACATACACGAAATTGAATGCAGTTAAGAGCGGCAATAAATAATGGCTGGCTAAGGATGAGTAAGAAGATACGGTGCTCTGGTATGATTGATTGCACCCCAAAACAATGGATAACGGCATAGAGTTTCTTTGGGATGTAAGGACTGTAAAGGCTTGCTGGCAAGAATGTAGAAATTGAGCTTGAAAAATGATTTCGCGCTGCATGCGGAAGATAAAAATGCCTTTGTGTGACATCCGAAGGGTTCAAATTGGCATCATCATCATGGCTAGATAAAAATAATAAGAGATTGAAGATGCCTTGCCACCAACGTCGAGGATTATCTCGTGCAATATCATTTATGATTAATTAGAAAATTATGAGTGTCTTTTTACAGAACTTGTGTCAATTACTTCGATGTATAAATAAGCTTAATAAAAGGACTTCTAGCGGAAATTAACTGCCAGAGAGGGAAAAAACAGCGCACTGTCCTAGGCGTTTTCTGCAGTAATCCCCATAAAAGCGAAGAGCAGCGAAACAATGGGTATTGCGCTTATTTTCCTCTTCAACGCATGAAGAATTGTGTCAGTGTAAATATGGGTAGCCAATACTAACCTAACAATATTTTTCTTAATGTATTGTGCAATGTCGCACCCATCAGGAGTTCTTGTTGGAGAGGGCTGTATATATATATATATATATATATATATATATTCTATAAAGATACCTAAGCAAAAAAAATATACAAATATAATTTTGACTCACACCTAGTACAACATAGAAAAGGTTATGTATCTACCTGTGTGAGTAAAAGGAGAAAAGAAAAAAAAATAAAATAAAACAACTGAATGTAGAAGGTGTCGAGAATACTGAGCCTTGGCTTTATCAAGGACCAGCAAAAACTCTGCATTTTCTCACTTCCACAAAGACCTAGTTGGAAATGGGTTTCTGCAAGGCCATAGATGCAAGTAACATTCCCACCTATTAGTGTACGCCTATAGTTTATATACAGTTGTGACATACGTCCTCTTAATCTCTTTGGGCCTTTGAGAAGAAAACATCATGTAATAGAAGACGCTATGTAATTTTTTGGACATGTAAAATAATATTTTTGAAGGTTTAATTTGTGACGTTCGTCGCTCTTAATCTCTTTGGGGCTTTGGGTAGAAGACCCCGTGTAATAGAAGGCACTGTGTCGGACACTATGCAATTTTTTGAACATTTAAAATAATATTTTTTAATGTTTCATTTGTTATGTACGTCGTTCTTAATATCCTTGTAGGGGGCTTAAGCCCCCAAAGCCCCATCCGTTGTGACAGCGCCCAAACTGAACGCTGCACATTTAGGTCGAAAACCCATTCCCTAGTTTATTTATTTATTTAATTATTATTTTATTTATTCATTTATTTATTTATTTATTCATTTTTATTAATTCATGTATTTTTTTGAAGAAGGAGTACGTTTTATTTTGCCATATACTTTCGGGTGAATCTTTTCTTTTTTTTCCTCTCCGTCCCCCCTCTCCCAGCACAAGGCGTCACAGGACAGACCGACACTGTAAGGAGTAAACGCTGGCGACAGCCATCGGCGAGCTGGCTTTGTAGTATGTTTTATTGGGGCAATAGACGTGTCCACCGTCTATAGCATCAACAATGCGTGTTGGGCCGACTGGAGACTTGTTGGAACCGGGCCTAACAGTTTAATTGGGGTAAGGATTTATGGCCAGTGGTTGTATCACGCGGCAAACGTAACTTCAGGGGTTCTCAGAATTTCTCTGGAGCGGGTAGGAATCTTGACCCCCTAACGAATGGAAGATCAAAATGTTAATTTTCCGACCAGTAAGATTTACGCTGGGGAATTTAATTCAGGGAGGCTTGCGTTTGCCAGCTAGTGATTGAATGATGGGATATTTTGAGGTAGTGTGGGTCTTCTTGGGGGTCGTCGAAAATTTTAAGAAGGGAAGAGAAGAACTTTGTCACTTTCATCTTTTCACTTGTTCTTCTAAGTCGAGGTGCTTGACTTGCACTTTTTTTTTTATTACTGGTGACTTGTCACTTGGGGTTTTTTTTTTTGGGTGGGCCAAAACGTTTACGCAGCCATGATGTATCAGAGACTCGCAGCATGACGAGAGCCCGCACCGAGTTTGACGGACCGGGGCAGACATCGCAGACCAGTACCCTAGGTGGAGGAACCACGATAACAGTGTTTGGCGGACGAGAATTCTCCCGGCTCAGAAGTGGTCAGCAGCGCGATATCTAGGCCAGATTCGGAGGTTAAGGTAGGAAATTCATCCTATTCTTTTTTTTGGTGTCCCCTCACAAAATCTTTATCGGATCAGTCCACACATAGAGTTAATATTTTAATAAGCAAATACTCAATTGAGTACAGGTTCCTGTCAGAGAGTCTTAAATCATTTTTTGCTAGTATCATAAGCGTATATTTATTATTATGCCAAATCATAACCAATAAATTGTTTTTGTTGTTAATTTTGTCTCAGTTCCATGATGAGTGTATCGTTAACTACAATATGTGTGCTCAACCCTAGATTATTTGGAGAATATATATATCTTTTGGAACCGGAACTTAGCAAATCTGTTCATTTATGCTTTTTATTTTAAATCTAGACGTTCACAAAAATATTGCGGCACACAGCGGACCCTTTGACTCCCAAAGGAAAATCTGCTGTGTGAAACACAACGCCCCCGTCAGTGGATTCTGAAGCTGCGTCAGCCCTAAATCAGGGAATCGCAGACTCACAATCCACTCGACACCCCTTGGCTCCCAATATTACGCCGGGTGAACCCAATTAGGAACCCGAGCGATAATACCGTGGGTGCGCCAATGGTATTGTGTGTATTGACGTTAATGATTTTTTACATCTTATTTGTGACAGTTATGTGCTGACTTCGTTCTTAATTGCATTGATCTCTCGGTGAGTTTCACGTACGTATTCACACTTATACAGTATGTATGTGAATGTACTTCTTTGTTATTTGGAAACGGAAGACAGATAACTAAAGAGTGGAGAGAAAAAGTATTCACGTGAGACCAGAAATGTGACTGGTATACTTCGGAGAACCTAAACTTTTGCCGTTGCGGTTGTTAACAGGTACGTATGCTCCTGCTTTCATTTTACTTTTGTCTGGAAGATCTTTTGTTATCTGTACTTACAGATGACACGCGAAAAATAAGTTGATTTGATACCACGAAGATTCTTAGTACAGTGAAACCTCGTTTATACGCTCTTCTAGGGATGGCCTTAAAAAACATACAACCTACGTCCGAAAAGTTGCAGGACTGACCGCATAACTGATGTAACAGTAGTGGGATAAAAATATCACGTGCATTCCAGATGACAGCAGTCCGTGGCCAATCAGCGAACAGCTGGAATCCGGTTTATACCGGCACCGCTTGCTATGACTCTCTTAATGCCCGGTAGACGGGCGTTAAGAGAGTCATAGCAAGCGCTCTCGTCCCATTTCATTTCAGCCATGGAAGAGCAGAGAATGAACATCCATTTTTGGCCGAAACTTGGTAAATCAGCTACTGAAACTTACAGAATGTTAAAGGAACTGTATGGAGACACAGCACTACCGCAGCAGAGTTCTCGAATAGTATGCACAGTTTCCTGACGGGCGGGAATCCTTTGATAATGATTCGAAATATGGGGCCCCTCTAGTGTACGGGTTACCAATCTGGCATTAAGTTTTTGTTTTCCCAGATCCTCGCGTACAATCTCATGAAAAATAAACCTACTCATGCCCACCCACTAAACCAAAAGTCGCACTGTAATTCGGCTATCTTTCTTTAACCGATTCAGCACCTCTTCAATTTTTTCCGCTGTCCACACTATGGAGGGACGCCCAAATCTTGGATCATCATCAAAGGATTCCTGCCCGTCACAAAACCGTGCATACCTTTGAAAAACTCTACTGCAGGATAATGCTGTATCTCCATACGCTTCTTTTAACATCTGTAAGTTTCAATAGCTGATTTACCAAGATTCCAAGAAAAATAGATGTTTACTCTCTGCTCTTCTATGGCTAAAATGAAATGGGCCGAAAACGCTTTTTGTGACTCCCTTAATGCCCATCTTCCGCCTGTCGGTACCGGTATAAACCGGTTTCCAGCTGTTCGCTGATTGGCCAAAAACTGGTGTCTTTTGGCATACACATGGTATTTTTTGCCCCCTACTGTTACGTCAGTTATGTGGTCAGTCGTGGAACTTTTCGGACGGAGGTTGTATAAGCGAAATTTCAAAATGTTAAATACTATTGCAAAATTTATTCTTTAAAGGGGCATAAGGTGTTCCTTAATAATGATTTATAAAGTCGAATTGGTGGCGAAAGAAAAAAAGAGCTACAAATTAAAATACATTTTATCACATTGCAAAAATCATAGAGCCTATGAAAATCAAACTTCTCTTTTGACGACTGTATCTGTCTATAAAAATCCTGATTCTATATTAAGTGAAATCCTAACAACTTACAAACGCATACCAGTCAGTTCTTCAGTGAGAAACTCATGAATTAACAGCATTTTTTTGTGCGGATCCTGAGTACATCCATTCGAAACCACAATGCCAAATAATGGTGGTGCGTTTAGGATTGTAATCTACTGCCCCACGAAATAGTGGATTCGCTGAATCCCGTCGCAGAAATTTTCCAGTTTTTAAATAGCGCATATGTGTGTGAGTAATGGAGGAAACTTGGGGAGACCTTCGTCCAGCAGTGGATTGATAATGGTTGATGATGATGATGAATGAAATGTAATATCAGTTTTTCTTTCAAACCGGAAGTAAACAACATACTTTTCTCTGATTTGATCAAAGTTCAACTTTGGCTGCACCATGAAGGAACATGAGAACTCTGTCTGAATTCTCTCAAAGTTGTAACATACCAAGTTACGTATAAAAGAATCAAAGAACCGTGTATACAAATTTTGAAGATAACAATCCGATTTTTGGCGTAAATGTGACAAGGATGGTAAGTTAGATAATATCCGAAAACTTGAAAATTTTCAAAACAAAAACCGTGTATTTTTGATCATTTGAAATTCAAATTTTAACCTATAGTCGCAGAAAGCGTACAAGGGAATTATTTATATATAACCGAGTTTAAAAAGCAATGGAAACTTCAGCAAAATATCTGGAATAACGCAGAATTAGGTATAAAAGTGAAAAAACGTGTAACGGAGGTTCCACCGTATCATGCTTACGGAATTTATTCAGTATGACTATCATAATTAATATATAAATATAGCAGGTGCCGCATTTAGTTCGTTTTCGATTCTTGCTGAGCTGGGAATGATTCACCTGGGACTGGCCAATTTACTGAACAGAAGCACAAGGGTTTGCCGATCGTAGCGAAATGCTCAACTTCTGATACTGCAGAGGTCTGATGGGAGTAGCGAGCAGAGATGTAATCACGTATGATTTAAAAAAAAAAAAGAAATCCATTATCTATTTCCTCCGTGTGCTTCTGAAGCTGGTAGGAGATAACTCATCCTTGGTTTAGAGTTACTGGATCAAGGAGAAGAGTAGAAAAGTAAAACTTCCATTCTATTATTTAACCCTTGGCTTAGGGTTACTGGACCAAGGGAAAACAATGGAAAAGTAAAACCTCGATTCTATTATTTAATCTCACGTAGCCAGCCGCACCCGTAAATGAGGAACTGATTACGTTACTAGATCAAGGGAGAACAGTAGAAAAGTAAAACTTCCATTCTGTTATTTACCGAGATTTGAATCCTGTCTCATCTTACATTAAACTGGCATCTCAATCACATGACAACAGGACGATTCTTCGCTGACTAGTCAAATGGAAGCAGTGCACGCGCACACAAAAACGCGCATGATAATCCGCAAATCGTGGACCAGCAAGTTACCTTACAAAACTCCATCACTTATGGGAAATTGCATTACCAGCTGCAACTGTAGATCTAATTGAAAATCGTGAATGCCCCCCCCCCCCAAAATAAATACAAGAAACCTGACTACCAAGGTCATCCACAATTCTGTTAAAAAATGACTGTTTTGACAGGTAACTTCCAAATCGAGTGCTTCATTTTTGCCAAAACATCTCCCCTTCCCACTTGAAAATAGGTTTGCCTTTTTTAATGCAGCCTGCTATGATGTGCTTTATTTCTTTCTTCCCTGCCATTTTGTTATTAAGGAAAGTTATTCGCTGAATCTCAATAAGAGCCAGAAGTGAGACTGAGGAATGGAGTAAGGTTGTTCGAACATAGGTACGTTTCCGCAAATCGAGAGCTGCTGCAACATGTTCCCCTAAGGAAATGGAAGGTAAGGAGATGCCGAACGCAATAGCTGCACTACTGCGGTTGAGCTTTGAAGCAATTTCTACAATCTTCCTCCTTTCTGATCCTTCAACTCAGCGATGTGTTCTCTTGTCATCTAGAGCGAGCCATCAAGCCTGCTCAAACAATACGGCCGCTGTCTGAGAAGGCTAGGTTCATTGGGAAGTGGAGGATTCACGCTCCCATTTAGGGCAATTGAAGGTTGAGCATGCGTACCCTAGTTAACAGGATATCATACCGTTTGCAAACGAAATTCTAAGAACTTGACAGACCCCCAAGGTTCACGTACCATTTACAGTCTCGTGATGGCATATATTTAAACTCGCAGTCTATATATTAAATTGCAGATATCTTATACGTTCCAAAAATTCCTGTCCGTGGCCGCGTCCTGCAGGTGTCCGCCAAATATATCTCATATATTTTTTTTATTGGTGATAACATCAGTGCCGACCAAAATTGCCCTCTTTAGCAAGGGACCCCGGAGTGCGAATGACCTTCAACACAGAATTCATTGTATTTTGAAGTTATTTTGATCTGCAGTTTCCATATGCGAAAACCACTCAAGTAGACAGACGCACCCGTAAATCAGGAACTGATTTGAAGTAGATGAATAATTAACTCTCTAAAAAAGGCAAATTATGTAATTCAAATGTTGCCTTTCTGCCCGTCTGTCGCTCTTTGCTTGTCTGTCTGGTTTTATTCCTTCTTCATCGTGCACAATTTCTTTTTCTTTTTGATATATACTTAGATTTGTATATATCAAAAAGAAGAAGAATGTGTTGTTGTTTTTTTGTCTGTTCAAGGAGTGCGTCTCTGTTGCAGAAACAACACTTCGTTACAGCATAGTGAACAAGAAGGACCTATCAGGCTATGCAATAAAGCGCAAAGTCCTGTAACTCAAAGAACACTTAGAAAGCTACGTTCTTGCACGTCTGCTTCCAACCGTTGTTTTGGAACCTGTCTGGGCTTCAAAGAATATACCGCCACCGCAAGGTACGCTGACTTACTCTTGCGTTTTCTCGCTGTTTATATCACGTTGCGTGATAATACGAGTACATTAATACGTTTCAAACTACGGTAGATATAGTCCTGAAACCTTATGCAGTGAACAAAATTGGAAAGATAAGTTAAATGTTGCCGATATATAATCGTGAAGTATATGTGGGGAAAAGAAATTAGATGTGGATCCGCCGTTACGCTTGCTACCTCTCTTCAAGCAGTTGTATCGGTGACGTTACGCCAAATTATTCCACGCCATTTTGAAATGCATTATTTCTTACGCCTCCTCCTTTTTACCTCCACTATCAATTCTGTCCACCTTATTGTCTGTCGTAAAGAGAGAGGAAGCGAAATTTATAACCGTGCGTGAATAATAAATACTGTGAAACCTCAATTATACTTTTCTCTAGGGAATGAATGACCTTAAAAACCGTATAAATGTAAAAAAAGTATGAACGAAATTTCACAATGTTAAATACTGTTGTGAAATCTATGCCTTCAAGATGTATAAGATGTTCCTTAATAGTGATTTATTTAAAGTCGAATCCGCAGTGAAAAACAAAGCGTTAGAAATTGATATATTTTATCATAAAGCCTATAATAATCGAGCTTCTCTTTCGACAACTCTGTCTATAAAAATTCTGATTCTAGATTAACTGAAATCTGCACAACTGAAGAATCTGAGACTAGTACTTCAGTATGGAACTCATGAATTGACAGCTTTTTATTTTTTTCTTCCTGTGGATCTTGAGTGCATACATTTGAAACTGGAATGTTGAATATTGAGGACTCATTTAAGATTCTATTCTACTATGCCACAAAGTTACTTCCCAGATATTTGTCAATTTTTAAATAGCGCATATATATATATGTGTGAGTCACGAAATACGAAACCAATTTTTTATCCAAACCGAAAGTAAACATTCCCCATCTCTGATAGGATCAAGGTTCAACTTTGTCTTTACCAAGAATACAGCAACGCAGTGTCGATTCTGTCAAAGTTGTATGTACCATTCGGGTTTCGCATAAAAGAATAGAAGAACCGTATATTTTTGACAAACGGAAATTCGGATTTTAACGTATAATCGCAAAAATCGTTAAAAAATGCAGAAAAAGATCGGGATTAACGCAGAATTACGTATAAGAGTGAAAAACGTACAAGTGGGAAACGTATAACCCAAGTTCCACTGTATATATGAAATCGCGTTGAAATCGTGCTTAAGCATTTTCTGTTTATCTTACAGTCTTCATATAACGGCGGTTTTGTGTGTTATTTATGAAAGGTTTAGAACAAAACGAGTGGTTAAACGAAAGACAAACATCGCATTCCTTTAATTAAGCTCCGAATTTTTATTCACAGTAATGCCGCTTTTGCGTCAGATCTATTTAAAAAGACTAGAAGAATTGGCGCTTCCCGCATAAGAAGATTTTAAGAAATCATCTCATTTTGAAAACACGTTTTGTTTTTTGTTTTTTCGGTTGAGAAATGTGAACGGAATTCCACAAATGTTAAGGAACGAACGCGTTTGGCGGGGAGGGTAGAATTTATGTGGTGGTGGAGTGGCGTTCCTAAACACTAGCAGCCTTTTCTTTCTTTTTGTCCTTTTATTGTTTAACTCTACTAACAAAATTAACATATAAATAAACACCCCTTAACATTTGTTCTTTTTTTCTTACCAAGCGACGTACGAGAGTAAGAAAATTTTAAAATGCGAGATCGGTTTTGCATCCTACAATTTTCACGCTAATGGCGAGAATACATCTGTTGAAACTGCAACAAACACCGAAACTAAATCTTTGAAATGTTAGATATTTTAGTCTCAATGATGAGGCATTAAATCGCTCCTAACTTTAGTCCTCCCTAAAACGCGCGCACATTTTCGCAATTTCTCTTGTAGCAGTGCTTATAGAAAGTCTCCGAAATATCTCGTCTGTGATATTTTGTTTCATTGTGTTATTTCCAAATCTTCTTTAAGGCTTTTTCTTCCTTCTTTCCTTTTTTTTTTCTACATTTTGGTCAAGAAACTGTGAGAAAGCAATATCTGGCTATTAAGGACTTATGTCGCTCGGGGAGTGATGTCTTAACGAAAAATCAGAAAGACTATTGTCGTTTTGTTTCTATTGTCTGAGATAAGCCGTAGTAAAACGAGTTGACTGGAAAGCTCTTCGCTGCCAAAACTTCATTTGAATTGATCAAAGCCTTAACAAATATCAGCTGTTGAAATTATAGCCGTTCTTTAATTTTATTGTGAACTAATTACGCAAGTAACCTGCCAGCCAACTCATGCTTTGACATGCGTTCAAATATGGTGGCCAATTAGCACTCGCCAAATGGCGATTAACTGGCAACTTTGGCGATTAAATTTATTTTAGTGGTCGCCAGTTTGGCCTTTTTTTTATTTTTAGTGCCATTTTACAAAAGTATAATAATTCAGAAGTAAAGGTAAAACGAAGTGAAACCAAGCCTAACTGGGGATGGCAATAAATCGCGATGTTTTTGAACATCGAAGTTTTGCCACCGATAATCGATGTTTAAACCTCGATGTTGCAGCACCCCTTTAGTGCGCCTCGCTCGATTCATCGGCCTGCGGGTGTTGTGCTTAACCATCACCTCCTAATAGCTTAGGGGGTGATGGCTTAACGCGCGGTGGGCTGAATGATCAGCCCTAGATTTTGACCCGAGTAGTTCCCGAATCAGACAGCAGATAGTTAGTTAGTTAGTTAGTTGATTTTAGTGGCGCAAGGGCCAGGTTTGGCCAAAGAGCGCCAGACACAGAACAATCAGTCAAAGATATTTAAAAGCGGGGTGAAATGATCAAGAGCAGACAGGCCCGGCAAAAGCTAGAATAGAGAACGATAAAAGCTGCGAAGACCAGTTAGTCAATTAGGTTTATAAATAAATAATGTAATCGTTCTAGTCGTAATGACAAAATGATCCGTCACAAGGTCAGCTCGGGCCGTGGGGGCGCCGCTCCCCAAATAACTGGAAAACCAGTTATCCCCGTGCGGGGCAGCAGATATCGGCGTGGATGATGATATCCTTTATTAATCATATTGTTTTGAAATGAAACCTCCACGAATCATACCGTCAAACAGCAATAGTATTGAAAAAAAAATTCATGAGAATGTACAATAAGAATCGTATCGTGAGTTCGCGGCTGGCTGCCCACGCACTTTCGCCGCGTGAAGGGAGGAAGACTAATTTTAGCCAAAAAAAAAATATCGGCGTGGATGATGATATCCTTTATTAATCATATTGTTTTGAAATGAAACCTTTACGAATCATACCGTCAAACAGCAATAGTATTGAAAAATTCATGAGAATGTACAATAAGAATCGTATCGTGAGTTCGCGGCTGGCTGCCCACGCACTTTCGCCGCGTGAAGGGAGGAAGACTAATTTTAGCCAAAACTTTTCCTACTACAGTTACTGTTCACAAGGGATTGTGGGTGAATTACAGAACGTTTCGCCGTCGGAAATCACTTTTTCGAGCCCCATTCGCAGTGCAATAACGCGCAACTCGTGGTCCAGGAACAACGGCGTGTTTATTTTTCTTGCGGACTTTGCCGCGCAGGATTTCAAATTTCACCTTATTGTAACAAAGGACAATGCGAGACGGACTAAATTGCAGCGTCTCAAAGAGAACGAAATGTGTTTTATTGCTAGAAACTCTTCAGTTATTAATTTCTTTTTTCCCAGACAAACCGACACAATCGCAAAACTTAGCGAATTACGAATCCCCCACATCTTTTTCCAAATTCGTGTGTTAGCTGAGGACGAACTTTATTGACAGCCTGTTCCTCAGTATTTGTAGACGGGCATTTTGAATCACTTTAGAATAACATCAGCTTGTAAGGAAATATTGAAACGGCTAGTTGTACAGAGAGTGGAAAGTTTGCCAAGTGATAGTGATGATTTTGAATCTCATTAGAATAACATCAATCTGTAAGGGTATATTCAAAATTTAGGGTGTTATCATTATATTTCCTCATTTTGTTTATTTTATTTTTTATTTTTTGCAGAAGAAAGAACAGTCTTTGAAAATTCGTTTTGAATTTGCAATTTCTATTTCAAAAAAATTATTTCACGTATGGTTATATTTAAACAAACTTCAGTTATCTGAAATGTAATATATTAAAATATATATATATATATATATATATTACATTTATCGAAATGGTAAGAAAAATCTTATAAAGTTCAGGGGGAAATTTCTGCCCAAAATATTAAAATTTATAAAAAGTACAGCGTTTTTTTCTTGAAGCTTGCGATTTCTAAGAAAATGGCTTAGCATTTCTGGCATATACACACACATTACATGCAGCACTAAAAGAGATTAAACTTCGATGTTTCAGAAAAACATCGAGGTTTCATTACTGATGTTTGAAACTGGTAAAGAATATTTTCTGCATTCTTGTAAAGAAGAAGGGAATATCATCATTTTATGTCGTGAATTGGCTATTTTGGTTGATGTTCCATCGACGAAATCGAGTTCTTATCCTCGATGCTACAGGAACCGATACATCAAAAAAAAAAAAAAAAAAAACATAGAGGTTTCTACCGATACATCGAGCATTTTAACAGATGTTATTGGTTACTCGATTTGAATTGGTGAGTAATCACCGTTATATTAAGCACCGGTTTTACTCACCGATGTGCCCATTTTCAGCTGCAGATGGAAGAGTATGAATTCATCGGCTTATTAGCAAAAACATCGAGACATCGAAGTTTTCACTGATACATGGTATATGTCCACCGATACTGTCGATGTTTTGGGAATGAGTAAACCCAGAGGGAAAAAAAATGATTTACAAAATGGTTGTTATTTTGAGCAGTGAGTGATTTCTTTTATGTTCAGATAGAGCCATCCGTGTAAATAATGGCAGTTACATTAAAGTTCCTATTAATCCCCCACCCCTCTTTTTTTTTATGCTGGCCTCTAAGATTTGTTAACTTACCAGCCCTTCTTTTTGGCCTCTAAGATTTGTTAACTTACCAGCCAGTTTTTTTTTTCTGGCCACTAATTTTTTTGGACTTACCGGCCACTGGCCACTTAGCTAAAATTCCAGTTTGCAACTATACCTTCAAAGCTCTTGTTACATTTTGAAATCTTTGCAGCCATTTTAGAACCACTGTAATAACTTCCTTTCTTCTTATTTTACTGTCACCAAAAGAAGTGATATTAATTAATATGGATGAGCGAGACCCGCCATTTTGCTTATGAAACCTAGTACACTACTGTTTGTGAAAGACTGCTGATATTAGCTTGAAACTTACAGAATATGTACAACAGGTTGAGACATGCAAATGATTAAAATATCAGTGAAAATGCGCATGCAGTTACGGAGCAGGGCCCTCTCAACTATCCGGTCTTGTGTGTAAAGAGCTGGTTCAAACGAGATGTTGCAATCAGTGAAGGGGGACTTTGAGTCGAAAGGGTATTTTTTTTTTTTTTTTGTGTGTGTGTGTCTCACTATGTCCCGTCTCCGAGGAAGGTCGCATTATGAACACCTAAACGGACTTTGAGCGAGAAAAGATTATTGAGATGAGAGAACAACTCGTACAGAACGAAACGTCAGTACGGTGATGTGGGCAGATGAGGCTCGGACGTACAGAAATCCAGGAAATGGACCGAAAAACTCGCGACTGCACTGGATGACAGACACCTCGAACGCATGATAGCGACATCCACGGTGTTAGCGCAGCACTGGAACACTGCCACAGGTCGAGCTTTGTCCCCCAGCACAGTTCAGCATCGTTTGCTTATAACAGAGGACTGGTCACTAGCAACCTATTTCTGAGCATTCCTTTGACCCTCAACCATAGACGCCTCAGGCTGCAATGGGCTCTCAAACACAGACATAGGCGGTCTGATTGGCAATAAGTCGTGTTTTTTTATGAGTCACGTTTCAACTTGGTGCACCATGATGGTTGCTTACGTGTTCGAAGACATTGTGGTGAACGGCACCTTGCAGCTTCGTACCGGCTCAGTGCAAAGCATCATGCTTTGTGGCGCCTTTGGGTTCAATTCGCAATATCGCGTGATACAAATTGAAGGAACACTTAACAGCCCGTGATTCCTCTGGGATGTTTTAGAGTCAGAGGTGATATCCTTCCTTCAGAGTTTCCCTGGTGCTGTATTTCAGAAGGACAATGCTCGGCCACATGTGGCCCGCAATGTCCAAGACCTCTTCCGTGCACGGCAGATACCACATCTTCCTTGGGCTGCACGTTCGCCGGATGTATTCCCGGTCGGGCATGTCTAGGACATGTTAGAGCCTCCGCCAGTCACCACAAATGAACTCTGGTCTCGTATAGAAGCAGGCTGTTCCCCAGGACGATTTCAAAAATATCTTCCAGTCAATGTCACGCCGCCGTGTAGAGGCTGTTATTTTTTCTCGAGGTGGCTTTACACGATATAGAGTTTTGGCGCCAACAAATGTAATTGGTTATTTCCTGTAGCATGAGGAATCTGTGATGTAAATTTCATTTGAATGGCGCGATTCTTTCTTGGTGTTGCAGTTTTCACAAGTACATGGCATTGTTTTCTGCTTTTGATCATGTTCAAATAAAGTACCTCTGCTTCTGTTCCATACGCTCTCAGTAACATCGTCAAAGTCTCTTCACTGCCTTTGCGTAGTTTCACGCAATTTTAATCGTACGTCCCAGCCCTAATGCATGTTAAATATCGCTCTATCACGCCATTGTTTAACAGGCTCTTTCAAACGCTCGTGCATATTGTTACGGTGATACCTTATTAGAGTAATTTATAATCCGCATAAAAAGAGACTACTAAGGAGAGCAGATGCTACTGACTACATTTATTTCATAATTCAGCAACCCGTGCAAGAACTTGCATAACGAACAATGCCTTATTTAATAATCGCAATCACTCACGCCCATCACCAGCGCACTACTTTACAACTGTAGCCAACGCTGCTGCATAAATAATGCATGTATTGAAATACATATGTCACACACACACTCTGAACCGACGCTTGGAACGTATCATTTTACATAACCACTGTTTTACTCATTCGTTACATAACAATTATGCATAATATCCAAAGATACCCAAAGCGACCAGCTTTCCATTTAATTCAAGATGGAATGTTGCTTGCTTGTTTCGGTAGCTATACATAACGTAAAATAAAAATTGCTTTCTAAAATTCTCCTACGGAGTCTATTTTACCCAACAAAATATTATATTTCTATATTCTCTGCCGAAAAATTGACGGACTAATTTAAACATTTTCAGTAATTATCTGTAAATCAGATGCACATCTTTTTTTTTTTTTTTTTTTGGGGGGGGGGAATACGATTCTATACATCTAATTATTTCCTCCGCAGAGGGAAATTTTATTAGTGTGTGTAATGCGAAAGTCCAGATGCAAAGTTGCCTTTTCCTACTTTTGCACACACATTTTTTTTTTCAATTTGTATGATTGAATTTTTTTGTTTTTAGTTTTTACTTTTTTTTATTTTACAGAACTAGAGTTCTATTTGCTAAACATTTTATTAAGAATTCTAATCTCAGGCTCTAGATGCATTATGCTCATTGTCCGCTTGATACGGGGGAGGGGGAGAGAACCGGGGTGCCATTGTGCAGGTGCCCACAGTTTCTCCAGTGCCTTTTCATAATGGGAAGGCTGACTACCTAAATGGGACCTATTTCTGTTGTGGGAAAGCATATCACTTTTATTTGATGGCGTAAATCACTTCTGTTGAGTACTGTTGTCGTTGAACTGCATTCTGGGGTCAGAGACACCATCGCTTTAGTTGAGTGATGTGCATGTGCACGCAATCTGTATGATTTGTGGGTATTTTCTGTATAGTATAACTACCGCTAGTATAGAATTAAAACCACAACGATAAAAAAGTGGATTCACCTACTGGACCCCCCATTAATTGACAGTTGTTTTATACTCACGCAGATAAACTTCCACTCAGTCTGGCGTCATCTGTGACACAAGAATATGGAAAATATAAGATTTCGACTCCAAGCTGTGTAATTAGAAAGAACAATATTTTGAAGCACATATTTTTAAAGCTCATCCCCGACGGGCGCCGAATAACAATTTTTCGGTCGCTGTGCGTTGCTTTACGTGGAAAGAGTGATGGATTTATTTACATCAAAGCAGAAATGCGAGTGTTTTTGAAGTGAAAAAAACAGTAAAATCATTAAGTGAATTAAAAAAAAAAAAAGAAAGAAAAAAAAAGAAAATAAAAAAAATGTTGGGAAATCGCTCGCGCGATGAGTGTTGTTTCGGAGGCAACCCAAGCTCGAATTGAGATACTAACTGGCATGTAACTGGCATCATTGGAAAAGAAGAAATACTGTTTTCCAAATTCCCTAGCAAAATTGAACTAGAAAAATGACACGGGGTCGATGTGGAATAAATGCATCTTTCTCCAATGATCAGCGCAGTTCACAGACTGCATTTTAAATGTTTTTGAAAGTGATTTGTGCATGTTTGAAAAATCCCAGTTACTGTACTATATTCTTTGAGAGTAATACAGGTATCAGTTTTTCAGAAAATGAAATTATTTATTTTAAGTACATACATTATTAATAAATAAGACTGATATCAAGTTCAGTTTTCTCACATTAAAACATCTAAAGAGTGCTGACTCCAATTGCGTAACAAAATGCAATTGTTGAGTTCCTTTCTGACTGTGGAATTGGTGATACCGAAAAAATTTAACTGGTCTTTTACTTGATGAAATGAATGTAAATATGGGAACAAAAAAATGGGGTTGTAACACATTGATGGGATAGGTGTCCTTGATTACTTGCTGTATAATGTTTAAGCCATTGTTAGACTTGGTTCTAAAATGCTTTATGCAGTGGCGTAGTTCTAAATGAAACAAGAAAGATGACACCACCGAATTTTCGGGTGTAATAAGCACGTCTTTTGAATCAGTTTTGAGGGAAATTAAATTTATCAAAGCTATTCAATGTCAATGGAACCGGTATGGGCCGCCCCGGTGGCGCAGTGGTCTAAGCGATGGCCTCTGATCATTCGTCCGAAAGGGGTCCGGGTTCGAATCCCGGTGAGGCATGGATGTTGTGTTTGTCTTACGGCACTGGCTCTCTCCCTTTCCTGGAACCAGTGACCCTAAATTAGGGACGGGCGACTGCTTATAGCCCATTGAGTTGCTCACGGTGGTCGTTAAACCTCCAATAAAAAAAAAAAAAAAAAAAAAAACCGGTATGGAAAACAATAGATCTGACGAAAGAAAGAAGATTTTCAATCGGGTTTTTAATCCCTCAGATATTGACGTAAACGGAATCATGAGCTTACGAACTCTTAGAAACAGAGATATCGACAAAAATAAGAGGTGACTTTACGTCCCCTAGTGGGAAAATCATGCATTATTTTAGGAAGAAAGTATTCTCAAAAGAAGCTGAAATCAACACTTATGACCACTGGTGGCCAAACCATTCTTTACCAAACATTAGAAATCATGTGAAAAATATTTTCCATCAGGTCTTGTAACTATATCTGATACAGGAAGAATATTTCAAATCGGAGTTTTAGGAGCAGAAAAACGCAGAAAACGCAATTTACCTTTGTGCCCCCTAACGGAAAGTCTATGATTTACTTAAAAATTTTGAATTTATGGGGAAAACATTTCGTATCAGAAACACTATCCAACAAAGAACGAATTTTTCAAATCGGACTCTTAGAATTAGAGATATTGACAAAAATAAGATATACATCTACGCTCCCTGGCGTAGAAACCATGCATTATTTCAAGAAGAAAATTTTCCTAAAAGGTTTGTCGACATGAGTAGTATCGGTCAACAAACGACGTTTCTTTCAATCGAGAATTTAGAAGCTCATATTTTGCTGCAAAGACATCAGAAGCGGAAATTAAGATTTACGCCACCTGGTGGCCAAACCATTTTTATAAAAATTAGAAATTATGTGCAAAGGATTTCCCATCAGGAGCTGTATCCGGTGCAGAAAGAATTTTTCAAATCGGAGATTTAGAAGTAGAGATATAGGGGGAAACAACATTTACGCCCCCTAGTGGAAAGTCTATGAATTACTTGAACATTTTGAAATTATATGAAACACATGTCACACTGAGAAACTATCCAACAAAAAAGGAATTTTTCAAATCGGACTCTTGGAAATAGAGATATTGACAGAAATAAGATATACATCTACGCCCCTGGCGTAGAAACCATGCACTATTTTAGAAGAAAATGTTTCTAAAAGGTTTGTCGACATGAGTAGTTTCCGTCAACAAACGACGTTTTTTTCAATTGAGAATTTAGAAGCTCATATTTTGCTGCAAATACATCAGAAGCGGAAATTAAGATGTACGCCACCTGGTGGCGAAACCATTTTTTTACAAAAATTAAAAATTATGTGCAAACGATTTCCCATCAGGAGCTGTATCCGGTGCAGAAAGAATTTTTCAGATCGCAGATTTAGAAGCAGAGATTTAGGAGGAAACGCAATTTACCACTACGCCCCCAAACGGAAAGTCTATGAATTACTTGAAAATTTTGAAATTATATGAAAAACATGTCACACGAAAAACACTATCCAACAATGAAGGAATTTTTCAAATCGGACTCCTAGAAGTACAGATATTGACAAAAATAAGATGTACATCTACGCCCCCTGGCGGAGAAACTGTGGAATATTTTAAGAAGAAAATATTCCAAAAAGGTTTATCGATGTGAGTGGCTTCAGTTCACGAAAGAATTTTTTCAGTCGATATTTTAGAAGCTCAGATTGTACGGCAAATACATTAGAAGCAAAAAATAGCTCTTACGCCCCGTAGTGGCCAAAGTATTCTTTACCAAAAATTTGAAATTATATGCAAAAAATTTTCCATCAGAAGATGTATCCGCTGAAGAATTTTTTTCAAATCGGAGCTTTAGAAGAAGAATTATCGGGGAAAATGTTAATTACTTTTACGCCCCGTAGCGGAAAATATATGTGTAATTTGAAAAAGTAACTATATCTAAAATACTTTTCGACAGAAAAGGAATCGAAAGATAAAAGAATTTTTTCAATCGGATGTTTAGAAGCAAATATTTGGATCAAAACGGAATTTTGAATTCGACGTCATCTGCATTTACGCCCTCGAGTAGCGGCGAAATTGTGCATCGTAAAAAAAAAACGAAATAAAGGATCATCATTCGCATATTTCAAGCTTCCCAATGCAAAAATAATTTTCCAAATCGGACAAATAGTTGCAGAGATATCGTGGGTACAGACGGACGGACGGACAAATCGATAACATAAGCACCATCTATTTTTACAAAAGACGTGCTAAAAAGTGCCGTAGCGGTGAACTGACTAGGAAAAAGCACGCCGGGGAAAATACGCTCAGAATTTTCAAAATCTGATTCATTTTTTTATTGCTTAGTTGTTGTTTTTTAATTGTTTTACTAATTACTTTAATCAGTTTATATTAAAACTTCGTAATATGAGCAATTTTAAACAAAAGGAAGAATGTAACGTAAGAGTCATATGCTAAGAATATAAAATTTTTATTCAACTACTGCTGTGTACCTTTTGTACACGATTTTAAATATGCATTGCGAATATTTGTGCAACTGTCATAGTAATGTCAATTCAATATGACGAATGCACCGTTTTTCCTAAGGTGTAGGAGATTTGTTTGACATCTGTAGATGTAGGAGATTTTTGTATTATACTCATAAAAAAATCGGAGAGTGAGCTCAGAAAGTTACTTTTATTTGAGCCGACAGCCGGTGGCAAATTGATTAGTAAATGAGGCCTTCACTACCTTGTTTTCTCTCGGAACACTGCATTCTTAACCGACGGAGTAGCCATCTCGTATACATTTATTTTGACTGCCGTCTAAACAAAGTAGTTAACATTATCTTTGTCCTAGAATCTTATAATTTGGGAAAGGCCCTACTGCGTGATCTGACTGTATAATTAAATCTATATAGTAGTTTTTATTCGTTTGCTTCTCGGTTTAACGACAGTCATAATCAACTCGTATGGCACGTTTTTTCAAGAAAGGGACAGATTCAGCACCTTTGGCCAAGCACACCACCCATGCCTCATCCGGGGCTCATACCTGGGCCTTGCTCGGACGAATGGGCCGAAGCATGCTCCTAGCTGGGACGAATGGCCCGAAGCCTGCGCCTCAGACCACTCTGCCACCGATGGAGGCCATCTCTTCGGTATAAAACATTCGGTTAAGGTGCGAGTATCTTTGCATACAGAACACAGTATTCCCTATTTTTGCATACCTCACTATCTAAAAAATTTCCTTTACCCAAATTATCTTACCATCTAACGATGAAAAGTGCCTTAGTTTCTATATCACTGGTTTTATGCTATTCACATATTTTCATGTAATACTGAAATTTATGGAAGACATTCGTAATTACCACGAAAAGATTGCAAAAACGAACTTGAGATTTTTGTAAACTTTGTGCAACAAGTGATGATACACCAGCCTTGAGAATCCACTGTACTAGATCGGTTTTACATATGCAGCGTTATCTTGAAATACTAATTCGGAACTACTTTGTTATCGTGTATTAGTTAGAAAATATGGTTGCACATGAACGTTTTGGGTATTTTAAGAAAAATGTTGTCTATTAATTTTGTCTGTTGATTATCGCTACTTCATAATATCGTTAACGCCACCAGTGCGTGAGACTATTGAACAAATATCACTTATCGATTAGGTTGTATGATATCAGGCATTGGCGGACGACCCGGAGGTGAGCACTAGAATTTAGAATAATTAATGAGGATTCTTTACCGCCGAAATCTTAATTATTGGCAACAGATTTTAGTTTATAAATTTAGCCAATCAAAAATCAAGAAATTATTCTGACACTTATAACTTACTCATTCAACTTCAGGACTGGCATGAGATAACAGACATTTGATTAATTAACATCAACAGGTAATCAAAATGATGAAGATGTCTTATTAAAAATATAGAGGAAGGAGGAGCATCAAAAACACTCACCCTTTTGATTAGCTCTTATGCCCGGCGTCGGCATCATATGGCTCTTTCGGAATCGAAATTTGGCTCTTTTGATACTTGAAGGAATGGAAAAATTTACAAAGAATGAAAAAACAGCTTCTACTTCGACGTAATCCTACTTCAACAAAAAATCCCATTTACTCTCCAACGTGAGAGACAGAAAACCTAAAAATATTAAACCCTTGACGATGACCGAAAACTTTATTTTCCAATGTTTGTGAGTGATTGCGGGCTGCACGTACGGCCGTGACCCATCGTTCAAGCTCGTTCTCACGCACGGCCGTGACCCATCGTTCAAGCTCGTTCTATGTCTCCGGTGCGGACTACTCTACACCCGTTACACCTCTGCGCAACTTCACGGCTTGGTTCAAAATTCAGTTCGGAGGAGCAACAGAGCGTTCTACTAGACGGCCGGTGAGTTATTGCTCGGCCGGCGAAATATGAATTGAGAAGTTCACTAACACACGAGTCTCCAGACTTGTGAAAATAACGCAGTACCAACCTGGACATTGAAAATCTGGCAAGCGAGATGCGTGGACAAATTAGCAGTAGTCACTAAAACTAAAGTTTGTTAAAATTGTAACATTTTTAATTTTATTTTTCACTTCGAATATTTTTGTGTCGAACGAGCTGAAAAGCCGACGTCAGCAAAAAACTGAACTCTGAATATTTCTTCTTCTTTATTTTGTTGCTTGCTTTGTGTTTTTTCTTTAAAAAGACAGTTGCTATAGGTACTCTTTTAGCTACGCAGGTCTGTTTCATCCTGCTTTAAAGTGGAGATTTTGTGAAATTTCGATTCTGCTATTTATTTTAATTCGAAGCGGAATAATTTTAACTAGGACAAACCGCTAACGGTAACCGATAACTCGGGTACAGTTGGCAAATTTTGAGCAAAGCTATTGCAAAATCTAAGCTCATTAAAGGCGTCTATTATAACAAATTATAAAAAACGAATGCATAAAATTTATGACTTCCAGAACAAAAGTACGAAACATTCTAAAAAGGACTTTATTTTTTAATACACCCGAGTTTAATAATAATGAAACTCATATAGCGTATGAAATCCGTTTATTTCCGTTTTGTAGTCAACACAAATATTCGCCAAGCTTTCGCACTCCACTGGGAGGCTTTTTTAAGGCAATGCCTTGAAAAAGCCTACCATTGCCTTGAAAAAGCCTCCCACTGGAGTGCGAAAGCTTGGAGAATATTTGTGTTGACTACACCACGAAAATAAACGGATTTCGTACGCTATGTGCGTTTCATTATTATTCATTATTATTCTAAAAAAGAAATGCCTAAAATTTATCATGAACTACTTTCCTTCACGCCTTCACGTTGGTTGAACAAAGCGGAAAGACACTCAGACCGGGAACCACGTTTTTCATCAAGACCCACTAAACCGACAAGCGACGTGAATGACGCCATATTGCTGGCCTCTACCGCGACTTCAGTAGTTACATCTAAAAAAAAAAAAAAAAAGGCTTACCGGTGCCAATTCTAACGTTTTTCTTTTGTCCACATGTTCTCCGCTTCATTTTTTATCGGTTTGAACCAAAATAATTTCAAATTGACGGCAAAAAGGCTAAAAAAGTCGAGGAAAGAGCGTCGCGAAAAATTGCAACTGTCGAATGTAGACAAATGTAATTGAATGTTCGCGCGTGTTATTTTTTAATTGAAAAAATCAATAATTAGTGACAAGGGGTTGGTATCTTCGTGATTGGTCGTGTCCTATAGGAATAATGTCCATTCAAAAATGGACCAATTTTAATCATTTTAATTGAAATTCCTCAATGACACGGAATTTCTGAAATCTGAAGGCGTCAAAACCTAACCATGGGCGATGTCCAATCGCATGCCAAAAATCACGGTGATCGGATATGTCATGTCGTAGCTATTCCCGAACAACTAATTGTCCCGAGTCTCGTATAGAGGGCTAATTTTTTTCAATTATTATTGAAACTAATCGGTTTTTTAATGATCATTATTTTTATACGGCACGACCAATCACTATGACACCAGCCCCATGTCACTCACCATGCCGTTCCCTTTCTCTATGGCAAGTGTCACCGCGATCGACTGAAGATCTTTGGAGGAGATAGGTAACAAACGACCCCTTCTCAAAACCCAGAAAACCCCCTAAAAATGCAAGTTTTGGGACGATTATTCCTCAATGACACTGAATTTTGGAAATCGAAAGGCGTCAAAATCTGACCATGTACAATGTCCAATAGCATGCAAATAATCACGGTTAGCGGATGTGTCATCTCGTACCTATGCCCGAACAACTAATTGTCTTGAGTCTCGTAAAGAGAGCTCCGCTCGGTCTTCGGCCTCGCTTCATTTAAATATGTATAATCAAGATCTATATCAAATATTGTGCATACAATTTCGCAAATTTTGCCTGTGTCGGCCAGCGGCTGAAGTGGACGCCACACTTATCATTGCCGCCATTCATGGCTCTTCTAAAAGTAAAGAATGCGCATTTTACAACTTTTTGGCCCTTCTTAAGTGCCGAGTTGCCGACCCCGTCTTAGGCTGAATTTATCGGTAGAATTCAACGATATTTCATTGGTACATACTGTTAGGCTTTAAACAGTTCTCAGCCGATAAAAGTCATATTGGCTGACCAGAGCTAATTTATTCAGCAACTGTCATGCATAAAAAAAATAAAGCATTTACAGGGATGCTGATTTTCCGATAAGAGGTATCCACATTTCATGCACTCACGTCCTTTTTTACGCTTTCCAACCGTAGGTTGAAGAAGCGTAATATGCTCCAGCTTTTTCCGTCCGTCTGTCCGTCTGTCGGCACGATAACTCACGTAGAAATGGTTCGATTTCGATGAAATTTTAGTATGTGGTAGGGGACCACCAGGGAACGAAACCTATTGAAAATGGGTGGAATGGGGTCAAAGGTCAGGACATAAAAGCGGGATCCATTTCATTGCCTTTATGCGTCATAACATGCGTAAATATGGTTCGATTTCGATGAAATTTTAGTATGTGGTAGGGAACCACTGGGCACGAACCCTGTTGAAAATGGGCGAATGGGTCAAAGGTCAGGCAGGGCATAAAAGCGGTATTTATTCCATTGCCATTATGCGTCATAACTTGCGTAAAAATGGTTCGATTTCGATGAAATTTTAGTACTTGGTAAGGAACCACCTGGGGACGAACCCTATTGAAAATGGGCGAAACAGGGTCAAAGGTCAGGGCATAAAAGTGGAATCCATTCCATTGCCTTTATGCGTCATAACATGCGTAAACATGGTTCGATTTCGATGAAATTTTAGTATGTGGTAGGGAACCACCTGGGCACGAACCCTATTGAAAATGGGCGAAATGGGGTCAAAGGTCAGGCAGGACATAAGAGCGGGATTTTTTCCATTGCCCTTATGCGTCATAACTTGCGTAAAAATGGTTCGATTTCGATGAAATTTTAGTATGTGGTAGGGAGGCACTGGGGACGAACCCTATTGAAAATGGGGTCAAAGGTCAGGACACTGGAGTGGGATCCATTCCATTGCCCTTGTGCATCATAACTTACCAAAAAATGTTTCGATTGCGACAAAACGTTACCATGTTGTTCCGGAGGCATAGTGAACCGGTTCTGTTGAATATCAACGAAATGGAGTAAAGGTCGTTGCACAAAGGCAAGATTTATTCCACAGCCATTATTCTCATAACTTGCGTAAAACTGCTTCTATTGCGACAAAACTTTAGTATGTTATTCTTGAGGTGTACTGAACCGGTTCTGTTGAATATCATCGAAATGGGGTCAAAGGTCAGGACACAGGAGCGAGATTTATTCCACAGCCATTATCCTCATAACTTGAGTAATAATTTCTGGTATGTTGGAAAGCGTATCATAATCAATGCATTGCATGATTTTACTAACTTGTTTTATGTGTAATCATGTTGCTCTTCCGCTCACCTGTGCGACGGCACGCCAATTTAAACCGCGCTGTCTTTCAGTGCTATATGCCCAGTGAGTTACGTTAACACACGCGTTCACACACTGTAGTTCACTTAAGACAAGGAACTGCAAGATATCGCTCACTTATGTCACGATGGATCCATGCCGTTGAGTTGATGAAGGGCTCTGTGGTTCTATTTTTAGCACGTCGTTTGTAAAAAATGATCGTGCTTTTATGTTATCAGTTTGTCCGTCTGTGGACACCATATCTCTGCAACTATCTGTCCGATTTGAAAAATTCTTTTTCCATTGCAGAGTTTGAAATATGCGAATGATGATCCTTCATTTCGGTTTTGTTTTTTGTTTTTGTTTTTTGCGGTAGAGGGCGCTAATGCAGATGATATCGAATTCAAAATATATTTTATTCCATATATTTGCTTCTAAACACCAAATTGAAAAAATTATTTTACCTTTCGATTCCATTTATGTCGAAGAGTATTTTAGGATAGTTACTTTTTCAAGTTATACATAGTTTTTCCGCTTGGCGGCGTAAAAGTAAATGGCGTTTTTTCGACATCTCTACTTCTAAAACTCCAATTTGAAAAACTTATTTCTTCAGAGCATACAGCTCTTGATGGGAAATATTGTGCATATAATTTCTAATTTTTCGTAAAGAACGGTTTAGCCACTAGGGTGCGTAAGTGTTAATTTCTGCTTCTGAGGTATTTGCCACAAAATCTTAGCTTCTAAAACCTCGATTGAAAAAATTCGCTCATGGGCCGATGCTACTCACGTCGATAAACCTTTTCGTATTGTTTTCGTATTAAAATATTGCACGGTTTCTCCGCCACAGAGTGTAGACGTATATCTTATTTTTGTCAGTATCTCAGCTTCTAATGGTCCGATTTGAAAAATTATTTCTTTATTGGATAAAATTTCCAGTGTGGCATGTTTTCCATTTAATTTAAACATTTTCGAATAATTAATGGACTTTCCGCTATTGGGGCGTGAAGGTAAAATAGCGTTTCTTCCGATATCTCTGCTTCTAAAACTCCGATTTCAAAAATTCTTTCTGCACCAGATACAGCTCCTGATGGGAAATCTTTTGCATATAGTTTCTAATTTTTGGTAAAAATGGTTTGGCCACCAGGGGGCGTAAGTCTGAATGCCCGCGCCCGATGTATTTGCAGCAAAATCTGAGCTTCTAAAATCTCGATTGAAAAAGATTCGTTTGTGGACCCACACTGCTCACATCGATAAACCTTTTCGGAAGATTTTCTTTTTAAAATAATGCATGGTTTCTCTGTCAGGGGGCGTAGATGTATATCTTATTTTTGGCAATATCTCTACTTCTAAGAGTCGGATTTGAAAAATTCATTCTTTGTTGGATAGCGTTTTTGGTGCAAAATGTTTTTCATATAATTTCTAATTTTCCTGCCGGTGGCGCAGTGGTCTAAGCGGTGGCTTCTGATCATTCGTCCGAAAGGGGTCCGGGTTCGAATCCCGCAGAGGCAGGGATGTTGTGTTTCTCTTACGACACTAGCTCTCTCTCTCTTCCCTGGAAATAGTGACCCTAAATTAGGGACGGGCGACTGCTTATAGCCCATTGAGTTGCTCACGGTGGTCGTTAAACCTCCAATCAATCCATCAAATTTTGCTTGTAACTCATAGACTTTACGCTAGGGGGCGTAAAGGTAAATTGCGTTTCCCCCGGTATTTCTGCTTCTAAAACTCCGATTTGAAAAATTCTTCCTGTATCGCATACAGCTCCTGATGGGAAATGTTTTTCATATAATTTCTAATATTTGGTAAAGAATGGTTTGGCCACCAGGATGCATAAATGTTAATTTCTGATTCTGGTGTATCTGCAGCAAAATCTGAACTCCTGAAAATTCGACTGAAAATTTTCTTTGGTGGACCGATGCCGTTCTCATCGAAAAATCTTTTGAGACTACTTTCTTCTTTAAATAATGCATAGTTTTTCCGCCAGGGGGTGTCGATGCATATGTTATATTTGTCGATATCTCTGCTTCTAAGAGTCTGATTTGAAAAATTATTTCTTTGTTGGAGAGCGTTTCCGCTGCGAAATGATTCTTATATAATTTCAAATTTTTCTGAGCGGACAAGTCTGCCACCAGAGGGCGTAAGTTCATGATTCCGTTGACAGCAATATCTACAGGATTATAAACCCGATTGAAAAACTTCTTTCTTCGGTCAGATACCACTGGTTTCCATACCGGTTCCAAGAAACTTTCGGATTTTTAGTATATAGTTATACTATTTTGAATTTAATTTGGTGTACAGTTCCTACTTTTTGAAAAGCGTTGATAAATTTAATTCGCATCAGAATGGATTCAAAAGACGTGCTCGTTACACCCGAAAATTCAGTGTCATATTTCTTGTTTATCTTCCCACAGGTAAAGGGGAATTTCTCCGCATCACAAGTCGTCCGTCCTATCACTCGGGGCTGCAATAGACTGATCTCTGGAAGGCTGCTGTGAAGCTCCGCTCCAATATCTTGGCATCAGCAAGATTTGTTAAAGGCTATAATTTCAAGTCTGCTACTACTGTAATGCTAAAAGTCGCTTACAACAAGACCGGCTTTTATTCCGCATCTCTCCAGTCTTCCGTGCAATCATGCACCGGAAAGGGGTATTCCCACCTTCTTTTTCTCACGGTAATATCAAACGCGCTTTCGGTCCACCCCGGCTTAACTTCTTCTCTAGACTGTCTTTTCCTCTGGTATTCGCTTTTTGCCTGTTCTGTTGTCATAGGCCTCTGTTCATATAGATGTCACTTTTTGTTGCTCTAAAAGCATTCGGCGCGATGCAAGATGGTAAGAGTACACAGCTCTGTGCTCGGAATAAATGGTAGTTAACGATTCCATTTGGGACCCAGACACATTACTTATAAGTAGTTCCTACTCGTCCCATGGCCCTGTTTTGGCACTTTCGCCTTTCCGCAACAATCGCATAAAGCACAGTCCACTTTTCCTCTGTTGACAATCGGTTCTCGGACCCTGGCCGAGCGCTTTTCCTCGCATACTTACACGGACCTCCCAAATAGCTGTCGACCGAAGGACGTGAGGACCACAATGCGATCCGCACACCAACGCCAACATCCCTCTTAAGAAAGGGCATAGTCACGACCCCTCCCTTTTATTCTTATCTGTTTTCTTACGCAAAGAGGAAAACCACTAACTGTTAATTTTGAACCAACAATTAACGCTGTCCCCACCTCAGGCAAAATCAGCTAATCGAATTCATTACGTTAACCAAAATACCTAACAATATCTTATATCCTTATTTAAAATTATCTCTGTCCCTTCAGTCAGAGAATGATGATGTGCTTTAAGCTTTAAATGTCATCGAAAATTGTATGATTCAGTAGAAATAATGAAGAATAGGAAGTTTTCTGTTAATCTTTTCAAAATTTTGCAAGATGTAGCAGCTTGTCAATCACATTACTGCAGTTCAGCAACTGTAGAATTTCACGACATTCTCGTTCAATCTAGTATGTCAGTGGATATACATTCTATAAAAATTACGAGTCTCTTTTATGTCACCTGTAGAAATGTGTTTATCTTACGCTTGGGGACTTAACACGAAGATTCATCCTGTTTTTAATGCTGCCAAGTCATGTTCATGTGATGGCACTTGCTCGCCCCCTTCTCTGGAGTCAGTGGCTCTAAATTAGGGACGTGCGCCTGCATACAGTCCTTAGAGTTGCTCGTAATGGTCGTTATATTTCGATTGAACCGAAGTAAGAAGAAAAGGAGCCACGGCGTACGATTGTGAAGCCTTACGGTAAAAGACTCCGTAAAAGCGAATATGGCCGTCTCTCCGATCTGGAAGTGGTACAGCCTGGTAGTAAAAAACTCAAGCTTGCGAAAATAGATATATTATAAAAGGTGTATCTCGTTCAAAAGCAGTTCAATCGTCAAATAACGGGAGTGAGTAGACGAACAGCTCAGTGTGAATTAATTTTTTTTTCATTCCTTTTACACTTGAAGAAAAACGTATTGAAATTTAAATTTGAAATATAGTATTAACGGGAGAAATTGTTGTTCGTAGTTATCGAGATTATACAATAACATTAATTGATTACGAGTATTAAAAGCAAATTGGAAAAGTTACAAATCTGTTCCACACAGGCACTTAATTGTTCCTCAAATTTTGTTGTGTGTTCTAAAAATGCATTAAATTTGCAGAGGTACTAAGAGTAATGTCATTTTTAACACTGAATTATCAGATACAAATATCGCTAAATTTAAAGAAAATTTTTGCCTTTTTATAATTGTTCTTCAGTTAGTGTAAGAATATCTTGATATGATGCTTTATTGCTAATTTACGCACTGTAATTTGGGAGTGCCCAGATTTCAGATTTTTTTTTTTTTTTTACGTCGTCTTTAAACAAATTCGTAAAAATGTAGTCGGAGCAACAATTTTGACTCCATTCAATAAAAGCCAAGACGGAGGATTGACTTCGAAGATACCACTCGATTTGCAGTTCGAATACAAATGTAAATTCCCTTCTAAGAGCGGTCTTCATGTCAGTTAATAAAATGTTTGTGAAGGCAAAACACTGAATTTACTGGCGTAGGTTTGCGCTGGGGTTGCTTCCAGTCATGAGCAGATGTATTTGAGCAGGAAATAATTTCTTTGTGCTAGCGAGAGAATATGTACATATTTGCCCACAATTAATAACAAATAAATTACGATATTAGTGTCCAGAATATTTTTCTTGGTTCGCCTGGGGAGCTACTGACTACAAATGTAGAACAGCAACCAGAGAAAATGTCGTTGATGGCTGATTGGAAAGTCCTTATTCTAGATTTTTTGGATGACACATAATGCCTGTAATTTAAAATTCCTTAAATTGAAAGCATTCGGCGCGATGCAAGATGGTAAGATGGTAAATTCAATTCAAAATTCAACTGTGAACTAAGTAAGAAAAGCAATTGAAAACAACCAAAGCCTAAAAATAGCAAAGGGACATCTCAGTAAGGGAAGAAAACAGATTATGGCACTGAGAAAAGAAGATGGTTCTGTAACAAGAAATGGAGGCGAAATTTTGACAAGAGTGAAAAATTTCTACTCCAAATTATATGAAAGGGATGATACATGTACTCCAGACATCATGAAAGGTACCAGTACCAGAGTTCTTCCAGTCTTACCAGCAGAAGTTGCACTTGCTATCAAGAACATGAAGCGGGGAAAAGCTCCAGGAGAAGATGGAATTACTGAAGACATCATACAAGAAGCAAGTGAAGAAATCGAAACAGTACTCCGCCAAATTTTCACTCGAAGCCTGAATGAAGGGAAGATTCCTGAGGATTGGAACAACGCTACAATGATCCTGCTACATAAAAAAGGTGACATTGAGGATCTCAGAAACTACAGACCTATCAGCCTCCTATCAGTGGTTTATAAAATCTTCACTAAAGTTCTTTCACACCGCTTGAAGGTGACACTGGACATGCCTCAACCGAGAGAACAAGCTGGATTCAGGAGTGGCTACAGCACAATAGATCATATCCACGTGCTGAGAGAACTAATTGAAAGAGCGAGGGAATATGAACTTCCATTGAGCTAGGCTTTTATCGATTATGAAAAAGCCTTTGATTCGGTGAAACCATCAGCAGTTACAATGGCTCTGAAATCCTGCGGTATTGAAGATGCATACATTAATATTATTAATAACATCTATGAAAATGCAAGTGCAAAGATTCGGCTGTTTGAAAATACAACACACATAAAAATTGGAAAAGGAGTGAGACAAGGTGACACCATATCTCCGAAGCTCTTTAATGCCACATTGGAAAATATCTTTCAATCACTGAACTGGGAAAACAAAGGGATAAAGATTAATGGAGATTATCTAGCCCACCTTCGTTTTGCTGATGACATAGTCATTTTTGCAACTACCCCATCAGAGCTGCAGAGTATGATCCAGGAGCTTGCTGACAGGAGTAAGGAAGTGGGATTAAAAATGAACTTTCAGAAGACAAAAGTGATGTTCAATGCTTTTACAAGAAATGAAGATTTATCGATTGATGGAGAAAAGCTGGAGATAACAGACACGTACGTTTATCTTGGACAGCAGATATCAAGTGAGGGTCACATTGGTGAAGAAATTAATCGGCGTACAAAACTTGCCTGGCGCACCATGTAATTACGTGATAAATTATGTGATAATTTAACTCGAAATATTAATTCATATGCCCAGGCCCTACGTGCCCAAGTAAAAGCGTAATATTATTAACATGATTCGCTGTGTAAACGTTGTGAATATTACAATGGTTGAATAAAAACTAGTAAAAGGGCCTAGGCCTAGTGCCTATGAATTAATATTTCCTGCCTAAGTAAAAGCGCAATATTATTACATTTATTTGCTGTGTAAACGTTGTGAAAATGACAGTGATAAAGTAAAAACTATTAAAAAGGCCTAGGCCTAGGGCCTATGAATTAATATTTTGTGCCTAAGTAAACGCCGAATATTATTAACTTGATTTTCTGTGTAAACGTTGTGAATATGGCATTGGTAGAATAAAAACTGGTAAAAGGGCCTAGGCCTAGGGCCTGTCCATAAATATTTTGTGCCTAAATAAAAGCGCATTATTATTAATTTAATTTGATGTATAAACGTTGTGAATATGGCATTGGTAGAATAAAAACTGTCAAAAAGGCCTAGGCCTAGTGCCTATGAATTAATATTTCCTGCCTAAGTAAAAGCGTAATATTATTACATTTATTTGTTGTGTAAACGTTGTGAAAATGACAGTGATAAAGTAAAAACTATTAAAAAGGCCTAGGCCTAGGGCCTATGAATTAATATTTTGTGCCTAAGTAAACGTCCCAATATTATTAACTTGATTTTCTGTGTAAACGTTGTTAATATGGCATTGGTAGAATAAAAACTGGTAAAAGGGCCTAAGCCTAGGCCTAGGGTCTGTGAATAAATATTTCGTGCCTAAATAAAAGCGCAATTATTAACTTGATTTGATGTGTAAACGTTGTGAATATGACACTGGTAGAATAAAAACTGTTAAAAGGCCTAAGTAAATGCGCAATGCTATATTGACTTGATTTGATACGTAAGCGTTATGAATATAAAGTCGGCGGATTATAAGCTGTTAAAAAGGCCGAGGTGTAGGGCCTATGAATTTATTAAGTAAAAGAAAAATATTACAAATTTGACATGTTATGTAAATATTTAGTTAGTGCCTTAGTAAAAGTGCAGCGTTATTAAAAAATCCCACCGTATTGTCCTTTCCTGAACACAGCGATTTTCGCTTGGCTTACATAGAACGTTTTCTCGAAATTTGTTTGGAGTTCCCAATTCAATTCTCAATATAGGCCAGTAAACGGCAATCTTTATACCTCCCCCCCTCAAACTTCTGTGGCCAGTTGCCCTAAGTACGAACCGACATGAAAATTAAGACAAACAGAAGAGCTCCTTCCCATCGTTAGGCAACTTGGGAAACTACCACACATAATTCCGAAACTTGGAAAACTGCCACACCAGAAAACTGTCAACATTCAAAGTGTTCCTCGGAGGAATAGCAATTTGTGCCTGGCCCCTTAATGAAAAGTGTGTGGCAGTTTTCTAAGTTGCTGAAAGATGTGTGGCGGTCTTCCGCCAACCGATGTGGTTATGTTTCAGTCTTTTTGTTTTTTTGTTTTTTGGAATACGTCAATATTGCGTGGGAAAATGTCTTGTTTTAATGTAGTAGTGGATTAAAAACAGTTTTTAATTTCTAGCTAAATCATTGGAAACTAGCAGACCCAAATTTGCATATAATAGACATAAAACTGTAAGAGGCAATAGGCAAAACAAATTGCCTACTCGAGATTCGTGATAAAAAGAAAATAAAGTTTAAGTTTTATAAATTTATTAGGAATAATGGCCGTACTCCTAATAAATTTATAATTAGTAGTATTTTAACTTACTCCTAATTATAAATTAGGAGTAGGTTAAAACTTTTGGTGAAAAGTACTTTTATGTGAAACAAGCCAATGGCGCATTCCCCCAAAATATCAAATATCTGTTAGGATTTTTAAAATGGACTTACATTTATTGATTCTGCACCCGTCTCACGTTCCCTTTTACTTGTAAGTTTCTCCATTCAGCCTTCAAAGATCAAAATTCTTCTCTGATCACGAAAACGATCTCGAAAACACTCCAAAAAAATTGCACTTTTGTACGCACGAATAAAGCACGGAAGTAAAACAGGTGAAGTATCTGAACACCGGCTACACAGTCACAGTACGAATACGACGATGGACATGAAAGTTAAGATTGGGGTAAAGCATTTCCCCTGCCCCCGGCCATCCACAAACTACAATGAAGATTGTTTCCTTCATGATTCCCAGCCCAGAGGATAGGAAACCCAGATGGGGTAGGAAGCGGGCGCTGCAGTGATGAAAGGTCTTTACACTGGGAAAAAAACAGCTCAAGGCCCCACCCAGAGTCACGGAAAGTGTCTCCAGTGATGCCACACTTCAGACTATTGCTTTCGGCAGAAACGCACTTGCCGTCTGGTCTTGTCGATTGATGGACTTAGCTAAGAAAAGCGGGATGTTTGATAAGCGATAATACAACACTAATTGTTCAAGAACTAGATAAACACGAACCCCCTACCCCATTGGGAATATACGCATAGAACGGATTTCAAAATCACTTGGACGCAAAAGGAAAAATGGAGTGGACTGTCCCTGACTCCCTGCCCCCTCTACACACATTCACAGAACTAATTGTTGTTGTATTTATGTAGCATCATTCTCCCTCCCTCTTCCCACCCCCACCCATTAACCAGTCGTAGAACAGAGCATAAAAAATCAGAAGCACAGGGGAGGTTCTTTCCCAGTACTATTTTGTTTTCTTTTTCTTTTTCTTTCCCTTACCGTAAAGGTAAAAATGCTAATTAAAAACTGCTAAACCGCTAAATAAATCACCCGCATTTCGTTTGTTTTTTAAACAATTTGAAAGCTTCTTTTTTTTCTGTTAAATTAAATGAACTTATATTTTGGGTGCTAAAACTGGAGAGGCAAAACATAGTCTGCCCCTCCACTTAGATTTGATGGGGGGGGGCAGTTGCCCCTCTTTCCCTCCCCTGTTGGCACGTCCCTGATCATTCGGTCTGATGAAGCAAATTTCCCTATTACTGGGACCGTGAACTCGTAGAACTGTCGAATATGGGGAACTGCACAACCAGCTGCTATTCACGAAATACTTGTACAGAGTCTATATGACGGTATGGTGTGGCTTCACATCAGATTTCGTCATAGGACCATTTTTCTTCGAAGCCACCCCACCCCACCATATCAGGGCTCAGTAAGGGGGCACTATAACCAGTCAACCGTATTCTACTTTTCTGCGCATGTTATTCTCGCTTTGCAGGAACGGCAATGTTTCGACCATATCGCGTTCATGCAAGACGGTGTACCTCCACATGTCCATCGCCAAGCGGGTGATGGAATTGCTCTTTAGAACTTTCGGCGATGAGCGTGTAATTTCTCGAGAGTTTCCACAGTCCTGGTCAGCCTGCTCACCGGAACTCTCCTCGTGATTTCTTCGTTTCGGGTTCTTGAAAGACAGAATTTATCGGAACGCCATTCGCGCTCTCTCTCTCTCTCAGATCTGAAAACGAGTAACAGACATGAAGTGGACAACATCGACTGCGCTGGTAGTGGTAGCCGTGTCACGTACCGTTCTTCGTTTGCAATATGTCATGTCTTCTGATGTGCAGCATATTGAGCAGATTTTTGTTGTGAAACGCTTGTGCTATCATCAATAAACCATAAATTCATGCGCATGCCTGGTTTTTTTTTGGTTTTTTTTTTTTTTGCGTCAGCAATGCCATTGTTCTCCTAGCGAAGGTGTTTTGAGCTATCTTTTTTCTCCCAGCTAAATCATTTCCCCATGCCCTCAGTAATCTACCTGCCAAGTTTCGTCGCGATTTCTCGCTTTTTTTTCAGGCATCTCTTAGAATAGGGATACTTATTTTATAACCACCCAGTACATAAAGTGAAAAGTTTAAAAATAGTGCTTTTACTCCGGAAAAAAATAATAAAGCATGGTTAGACGCCCGGACTGCATATACTTCTTTCTGTGTACCCTTGCTTCGATCATAGTTTTCACGGTCTTCCGTAGACGCAACAACCTAGACAGAAAAAGCATGTTTGAGGCAGAAATGTAATAAACGCAAATCTTTTCCTAAATGTAATTTCTTATTAGGAAATAACGCTTTGGGGTAACTTTTAGGTCCATGTGCTCTAGAGACTTGAGATCACAGAATTTAGCTGAGAACGCAAGTAGAGTGCCGTCATGGAAGACTCGGATGTAAGCATATGAAAGAAGAAAAACTAAAAAAAAAAAAAAGAATTATTTTTTTGTGTCACAGTATTTCAGAACCACGAGTAACCTTAGCAACAGAGATGCGAATCTCCGATAAACTGGGTCATTTGATCATTTGCTTTCGTCTTCTTGTGTCTGTACTACGATTAGCGTGACTGCTATCCAGTAGGAGGAAAATACGTTATAGTGGAAACATCCGCTCTGTTGAAGAAAAAAGGGGAGGTGGTTGTTGGGGGAGAAGAACTGCGTCAGCACTGCTGTTATGCCATGCAAAGAGCGCTTTTCCAGTTGTTGTTCTTTTTCACACATTCAGCTAGCATAGAAAAGTTGACACTTGGAAAATTAGGAAATACGTGGATGGTATGCATTACAGGCAGAATAAACTGACAGTAAATTGATTTTTTTCGAATCCAGTAAATAATAGCGGGAAAATGCCAAAGGAACGGATGCAAGTTCACGCCATTTAGTGGGGAAACTTTGGTCGTGTTAGAAGCTGTAGAATGCCATTTTTTTTTTCAAATCGGACTTTTACAATAGAAGATATCGTGCCAAACGCAAATTTATATGTGTATGTAATCTTGAAAAAAATATACATTTTAGTCCGTCAGGCTGTCGCCGTAGAACGTATGGAAATGTGAAAAGTTTGACTTACGGTTTCGGTTATTGAATAAAAAAAAAGAAAAGGAAAGTTTGAAATCGCAGTTTTAGAAGTGGTCATATCTTGCAAAATTCAAAAATAGATTAATGGCACTTAATGGTGAAACTGTAAATCGAATAAAAAAATAGGAATATCCAAGGTCGTTGAATCATCTATCATATCCCCAGCCAGCATGCGTAAGCAAAGCCTATTTTTCGAAGCTCATTTGTGGAAGCCGAATTATTGTCTGCAGACTGGCGGACATAAGTAATACTGAAAAGTTCAGGTTTTTTTTTTTTTTTTTTTGAAACTATCTTAAGATATAGCAAACAAAGAAAATGAGGAAACGTGCCAGAACTGGCGGGTTTATGAAGTTTAAACTTCAATGCAGCTCCGTCACCTTGATCCAACTTTTTTACGATTACAATGAGGACTGCAGCGAATTAATCAATAAGGTGGTAACTGAATTCCTTCCAAAGAGCGAACATTCCGCTTTGCTGTCTCTCATAATTTAGCTTGAACATAAAAAACCTATCGTGTTCCATGTGAGGCAACCCTTGCTCCTGTGCCTGCCAAATAAAGCTCTTTCCAGCGCCGCCCTCTACGATAACAGCTTGCGCTGAATAAATGCCTCATGTACGTTCCTGCAGCCGGTCTCTGCCAGTTCGTCATTTGCCATCCCCAAATACATCTATGCATCATCATCCCTTCAACGACACAGTTCCCGCTTCATCACACCCATCTCTCACAACAGTTTCATAATCATAGCACATATTTCTTCACGCTGTCACGCGGAAAATAAACATTCTCTTGGCAAGAGAAAGTTTCGCACTAGAACACCACGCTAGAGGAAAGAAAGACGAATTGAGAATTGCAAAATCCGGCGTCAGACAAATTGAAGCTGCCGAGGTTACAAAATGTTATCATCCGCTTTCTAGGGCACTTCAGCTTTTAAGCCTTGTTTTCATTGGTGGGAAGAATTTTTTATTTTTCTTGTAAAGAACGCAAACGACACGAATGGAAATATATCACAACAGGGATTTACTGTATCTATCCTCCTTCATTAATCATAAAAGAAGTGCGGAAATATCTACAGCTTCAAGACCTATTTCGGGTACATGGGTTTGCATGTAAAGTAAAATAGTTTTCAGAAATCCTTGACACAGAAATACTTAGGTAGACATTAAAGATCATAGAATGCATAAACCCCTGATTACGAGAGGCGTGGTAAATTCGATTGTTTTTTTAACAACGAAACAGCTGCATGCGCGATGTTTCTTGCTCGTTCAAGTCTCAAGACACGTTTGGACAGTGCGTTCTTTCCCACTATTGGGCACTTATTTTAATCCCCTTTTTCACAGATATTTGCTGGAATGAAAGTGTCAATTTTTTGTCAAAGTTACCTCGGGATGAATTTTATTCTTTTTTTTTCTCGTATCTATTTTATAGTTGCCAGGCTGAACCCATCTGTAAAACTAGCCAATACTTTTAAATTCAAGTAGGGTAAATAATTGGATAATGTGTTAAATTCGTGTAATAAATGGTTCGAAAACAAAATAGCGCATAAATCTGCTCATGAGTCAGAGCGTGTTTTCGAATGATCTTAGAAAATGGTCTTGCACCTTTGATATATTGCTGATTTTGAAGGAAGAGTCACAAGGAAGCTGTCGTTGTATCGAGCTTACAGTCATACATGAGATTCTTTAGCGGAATTGAACTTTCTTTGTTATCATTTGGGGCATCTCGAGATCGATACAAAACTGAAGAGAAATTTTGGGAAGATAAGGGGGTGTGGGATTCGTTTTTTTTTTTTTTTTTTTTGTGAAAACTTTCGAAAACATAAGTTAACGGAGTGAAGATTTCTTTGGTAATCGTAATTTCAGTCTCCCACGATGTTCCTTCTTTCCAGTAGTCCTTAAATATAACTTTATTCCATAAATATTAGTATTTCACCTTGAAAACGGCAGAACAATTTTCGAAAACAGAAGTTAAACAGCGCGAAAATTTCCCCTTAATCATCCGGCTTCAGAATTTTTCATCATCATTTGGGCGGATCTCGAGATCGATGCGGAACTAAATACAAAGGGGGGGGGGAGTCGTATTCCGTCTGAGAATGGAATTCCGACTCTGGAAAACGGAAGTTAAACATAGTGAGATTTCTTCCGTAATCGTCTTTTTTTTTTTCTCGCAATATTTCTTCTGCCCAGTATTGTACTTAAATATAATTTATTCCATAAGTATTTGTATTTCAGTTGCAAAATGGAGGAAAATTTTCCAAAAACGGAAGTCGGACGGAAAAGATTTTGCCCGTAGTCGTTAAGCCCCCCCCCCCCCCCGCGCAATGTTGTTAACTGTCAGTACTTTTATATTTTGAATACAGTGATGTGCTGGAGTTTAATATTTTCAGAAATAAATGTGAGTGAACAATTCTGTCTTGCTCATGCTGTTATATTTACACAGTTTTGCAGTGCGTTCTAATTTTTCATCCCAAGTCAAAAAGTTCAGCTTTTTTATTTTCTTTTTTTTTTTTTTTTTTTTCGTGCCTTAGATTTTCTTCTGTGCCTTAAAACAGTGGAAAGACTAAGAATAAAGTGGAGTGTAACAACTTTAGTTGTGCTTAACATTGCCTAAATGTCTAACAGCGCGAAAATTTCCTTTTTTCTCTTATCTATTTTATATTCCCCATAGCTCGAGTTTTAATAATAGATAGGGGCGATAAAGTTGGAAAAAGTTTCTTAAGGTACTGGTCTTTCTGGAAAAAAGAAACAATGAACTTCAAAAATCTGGCAATCATTAATTTGTTGCGGGCCAAGTAGGCAAAACTTATGGCATTAGTATTGGTATTTCCTTCTTCCCATCCGCCCGCGGACACCGTATCTGTGTCCCTATTAGCCCGATTTGCAACATTCATATGAAAATAAGCATGCCGTCACTACACGATTAATGATATTAAACATATTCCATTGGGTATGTTGAACAATGCGAACGGTTATCCGTTCTTTTCCAGATACACTGTCTTGCTGATAGGGGCCTAAATGCCCATGGCTATTTACTTGGTTAAATGCTCGGAATTAAGAATTCTAATCAGCATGGAAATGTTAAGGGATCGTTGCCCTTCTCTAATTTCGAGCACTTAACCCGGTAAACAGCTCAAGGAAAGGGAGAGAATAGCAACTGAAGAACAAGCGCATGACATTATGGCTTATTCTATGTAGACGCATTTTGTCAAGAAAAATGATGTAGTGAATAAGTAAATCTGTGTGACCCAGACAAACCACGCACTCTGAGCATGATGAGTTTCTCCAGGCTAGGCATTCTCATACTGATTTTATTTGAAACGTTTAAGAAACGTTGGCCGCTGACCTCTGTTAAATTCATTCATGTCTATCTTTTCTGTCGTTGTAAGTTTAAAAACAGATTCTGTGCGCTACACAACGGATTTTGTGTATTTAAGGAACCGTACTGCTGAAAAATGATAAATAAGTGATGATTAATGTGGGTCCTTTAGGGAGGATTCGCTTAGTTCAACATTCCTTAAATTCAGTTTATATTTGAAACTGTTTTTCAATTGTCACACCATGTCTGAGTGTTTCGTTTTGTATTTGGGAATACATAACCTAAAAATCGTCGCAATAAATTGCCGCGCTGTTCATTTCAGCTACTTAAAATCTGTTAGATTAATCAAAACATTTTGAGGAAGATAACGGACAAACATTGTCGAGTGAAGTGCCATGTCAGGTTGCCCCACTCAAGAGGACGATGTGACTCAAAGTGCCATTATTAGATTAATTATTTGTGGGAATAGTGATTCCTACTGAAGTTGTTCCGTTAACACTATGTTGTTCTTAAAATAAAAGTTTCTACTTTCATCTCAGGCATAGATGAGAAACCCGAAAAATTTGAAAATAATTTTATTGAGGAAGATTTTTCAGTTACTCGAATTAAGAGAGTGAAAAATATGTCTGGCGAAAGTGTATCTGACTCCACTGCAAACTTATCGCCTGATCAAAGTTTTCGAGTAAATGTGTTTCCTAGAGTCAATGATGTAACGCAAACGGCAATGAAAGGAAGATTTATTAAAAACGAAAAGCTGATTAATTCTCTTTCTTATTTAGATCCGCGACGTTTTGTTGAATTTTTCGAAATTACAGATTGATTATAAGACTTTTATATTTGGCTAAAAAAGCGCGCGTCCATTATGGGGTGCAACAGGAAGAGCTTTGCCGTTTCGCATTTTTATATAAAACTGAAGAAAAAAAACTCATTCTCTCGCCTCTCCGCAAAGCAAGAAGATAAGTGAAACTGATATTGATCTATCTTACGATAACGATGACGACAAATATACATGTATGTGACCATTGTATAAAGCCTAACTACACGAGAAAGAAAGAAAGAAAAAATATGAGGATTGCAACTGTGTGTTTTAAAAGTTTTGCAGAAGTATAATTTACACTCTGCGGTCTACTCAAACTTGTATACGATTCATCAATTTGTCCTAACACTAGCGTTCACTCAAACAAACTGTTAAAGAACTTTTTCAGAACTGAAAGTTATTAAAAACAGACTACGATTAGTTATTGAGTTAGGTCTCCTTAAAATCAATTCTTTCTCAGCATAGAAAGTGACTATCTTCCAGATACAGAAAAAAATAATGGACGCATTCGCCGGAACTTCTGTCAATACTTCTCTAAAGCACGTTCCAAAGAGAATAACAATTCCCCAAAATTATGCAAATAATAAAAATATGAATCGATGGCATAGCCCTATAAACTGTAGCCTGGTTGTGATGTTCGTTCAGTATTTCAAGGTATTGAGTTTATGTTCGCGCTGACTAGAATAATGAATAATAGTAATTTTAGTGGTGGACAATTGGTAGATATTTGACTATTTAATATCCAGACCCTGAATTGCGGTGGAAAGATTATAGTTTGCAGAGAAGATCAGCAGTAGAGGTAAGCTCCATATTTCTCTGTGTCAACCATAATGTATTTGTTATAAATTATTTTTCACGGCTTGTGGTGTTCATGTTGAAACCCAACTGGCTATGCCTTTGTCCAAAAAGCTTAAAGTGGACGTCAAGTAATTTTGCTTCCTATACTTCCAATGGAAAAACTTCTGTGTACATTTTCTTCCCAATTAATGCGTTCCCAAGGATGAAAATTTGAACATCGATTAAAATAGCTTCATTTTATAACTTGGAATACTTAATATTTTCTAAAACATAACCATAATTATGCAATCCAACATTTGTTTGTCTACTGACGTCATCAAAGTACAGGTCGCGCCATCTTTTTTCTGGTTTCAACACCACCAAGGGAAACGTTATTGGGTTTTTTTTAATATAATTAAGGTTATGTTTTAGAAAATGTTAGGTATTCCAAGTTATATGAAGTTATTTTAATCGATGTTCAAATTTTCATCCTTGGGAACACACTAATTGTGAAGGAAATGTGTACAAAAGTTTTTCCATAGGAAGTATAGGAAGCAAAATTACTTGACGTCCACCTTAAGGCCAGGCTTTTCCCCAAGGGATTGGGAGCAAGGATACGTACAGCGCCGACTTCAAAGGGAACCCTTGTGTTCATGCACATATTCCTAACTTTTCGCATTTCGGCAAACACACACGCACACAGTCCAGGCCCCTTGTAATAAGCGGCACCCTGGGCCTTTTTGCCCCAGTCCGCCACTGGGTGCAACGTTGCATTCAGCAACAACTGTAATAAATACTTTTCATTAACAAAAGCTAAGAGTATTTTGAGTCAACCTTATAATGGGTGGTGCCCGTATGAGACAAGTCTTTTGGCCAACTCAACAAAATGACAAATTGGTTATAACAATCCTTTTATTATTATTATTATTATTATTATTATTATTATTATTATTATTATTATTATTAATTTTTCCTAAATCTTTGAAAATTATTAGTGGCAAGTATCTGTACAGAATATGAGAAAAACGTTGGTTCGGTACACCGATGCGCCAACTGCTGTGGAAATGAGCACTATCATGGGCAATGTTACCAAAGACATTTTGTAAATGTAGCTACAAAATACAAACACTTTGTAGGGACTTTATTCAAACGAGGGTAGATGAGTTTCAGCATTCTGTTCACGTATGTTTGATACAAGCCAAAGAGTGTGGTTTTTTATTTACCTTCTATTTCTCTGTACAGTATGTATGCATGTGTTTCTCTGGATGGGTGATTCCGTGATGTGTTAAAGGACCAGAACGGAAGGGCAAACGGGACTCCAAGTTCTTGCCAAAGGCGCAAACCCAGAATATCGGTGCTAGTGGTCAGTGTAGTAACCAGCCTAGATACATTCCGATCACTTGAATTAATATAGAAGCTGCTCAAAGCACGCCCTGCGGAGGTAGCGAGTTCGTTCCACGGAACGCCATCGTGCGATCTTTCTGCTGCGGGTAAATCACTGAAAGTAAAACACTAAAAGAAAGATATGACGTGTAACTGTTTCTAATTTAATGTTTTCGTTTTGGCTTCGTTTTCAGCAGAAGTATGAAAAATTCGGTCTACATGTATAGTTTTCTAGGAACTGAATGTTATTCACTTCGAAAGAAATCGACTGTTTAGTTTTCTCTGCTATTCTTTTCTTATAAGTATTAGAGCGATAACAGATATCGCCAGCGCTATCAAACTTAGTAACCGATGGGTAGGATATTGTAGAACATTGTGCAGCCGCAGTGACTACCTACGTAATGGGAACGGTAGATTTTCATACGTAGTGCTACACTGAGGACTGAAACCACAGCTGGCCCGACAGTTTGGTAGCCCTGGGTATCGCAGCGTGGGCCGACAAAACTTGAGACAGCCATTATTAATTTACGCCAAAGTATTATCACTTACAATAATTAAAATACGTCTTTTGCCCTCAAAACTACAGTTGTTTTCCCTTTTCCTGTTTTTGATGCAAAACATGAAATTCTTAAATGATGTGTAATTCTCAAAATGGAATCTAATCACTTTCCTTAGGGCAACGATTTCAAAACTTATCACTATCATCTCTCTGTAAAAATATTTTAAATTATTATATTTCTGTTATAACAGAAATATAATCGTCTAGTGTGTGTGTAGTTAGTTGCTTTTCTTATAGTTCCGAAAGCTTGGTTCGGTTCTAGGATGAGATATGGATATTTTGTTTGCTCTTCGGTTTTGAAGTTTTCTTCTGCTCCTGAAGCAAGATGACACCTCTCAGCCTCCAAACCATTCAGGGCGTTAAATTACAAAAGCAAAGCTTATTCCATTATATACATGAAAAACTTAAGTAATTATTTTCATGTGAAGACACGTTTAACGTACTTAACCACAAAATCTCGCTATGACTCGCGAATTCAAAGGCAGTTCTTTGTAGAATGACAGTAAGTGTATAAATGTAAGGGATTCCGTAGAAAAGATTTTTCTTGTCATCGTAATAAGCGAGCACACTCAGAATTCCCTTATGGAGGTGACCATAAATATTGAAGATGAAAATAAAAATAACCCGGAAAAACACCGCCCAAAATATTGGGAAGTGATAAAAATATCTTTGCTATAATATGGCGGAGATGTTTTTACCGCTTCCGTTGCGTTTCCAATTTTTCGTGAAATATATATTTATAAACATGTACAAATATATTTAAAAATAAGCAACCAATGACAAAGGAGGAATAACCAAGTGATATCTCCTGGGTATAGCCCGAGCTCCTGGACTACCCCCTCTTGGTGCACCTGTGAAACGGAAGTACATTCATCCACACCGAAACAGCATTGCAAATGCTATTCATCCATTTATAATCAAGTGTGGGGCAATAGCCATTCCATGCGTTTCAAGTTTCGCATTCTTTGTAATCTGGTAAGCAAATATAGAACAGTATTGAATTTCAGTATTTCCGCTGGAATTTGTTAAGTGTGATTGGTTGCCACTTATTTGCATGGATAAGCCTGATCTAAAAAATCATTGCACTGTGCATTAGCTTCCATTAGTTATAACATAAAACGCTATCGTACTTTTATCCACCAGTAAATTTGAACGCAAAGAAATGCTAAGTAGCGACATAAAACGTGAAGGCATCCACATTGTGTGTTGGACAAGAGGAGACATTTCATAATTAATAATAGTGATCAAATAATTTTAATAAATAACACTAGTCACCATTTTTAAACTTTGTTTTCATAATATGGGAGATGTAAGGTGTTTTTACCTAATTTCAGGGTGCTGCATCAAATATAACTGTAAAAACTCCATCACGTACAGTTTTTTGTGTATGAACATTTGCTATATTTTCAGATACATGTATACAATGCAAGATGTACACATTACAGCTTCGCATTGTAATGTATTACAGCATTTATGTGTCATGTTAGCTATAGAATTAGTGGTACGAAGTATAAATACCATATTCATGTATCACTGCATATGCATATGAGACAGCAAAAGAAATAGAGTAAACAATATTAACACAAATTTAATGTATACACACATACTCCTATACCCGTACAAGTAGTTCATTTTTTTCTCTTATGTGTCGTGTTGTCCTCCTCCTGCAAAAACCAGCAGTAATCATTCATCATTGAGGGATCCCACCTGCCTTGATACCTCTTCTCCATCGTTCGGATATCTTAGTGGAACCTTTTTCCTTGTTAATCGCTGACTGCTCCTAGGTTGTTAAGAAGGAAGTCCGTATGCGAATGGAGGAAATATATTTTTAAGGACATCCGGCACCCAAGGGTTTTTTTAGTTCTTGAGAAGGTTGTGAATCGGCTGTTTGTAGTTGCCCTCTTTGTGGTTGCCCAGAAATCCCTTGACCACAGATGTGAATGATTGCCATGTGGCGAGCTCCGTGCTGTTTAGCTTTTCGGTAAAACAGAATCACGCAGTAGTTTCCGTATCTGAGGACCAACGAAGATGCCATCTTTGAGTTTTGTATCACTTAATAGCGGAAATGTGTGCTTTTAAGTTCAAGAAACTTGGGCCAGATTTGTCCATAGCCTTCACAAAGTTTTTCATCAGCCCCAGTTTGATATGAAGTGGTGGAAGCAGCACACCAGAGTTATTAATTAGGGGCTTGTGACGAACGTTACTCTTTCCAGGAATGAAAACATCTCGTTTTACGCCAGTCTGTCCGTTCGTATTGTTCTGCTGTTGGCCTATTGTCCCACATTCATAGAAAACAACAAAATTTGGTGAAGCCAATTTGAAGCCCGAGCAAGAGTGATTTCACTTTCAGATAACCGCGTATTGACCGCCTAAACTTCTCATATTGTATTGAAGTGAGAATTTTGTCCATGCTTTCATACATCTTCATTCCTAAAGCATGTGTAACTGGAATGGAAGGCTTCTGGTTTCCGTTGGACTAAAGGACAGCTTTTAAACTAACCTTGGATGAGTCGATAATTAGACACCATTCCGTAGGATTGTGAGATATTCCTAAGTCTGTGATTAGCCCCGGAATATCTGAACAAAAACACATACCATCCTGCATTTCATAGAAAGAACATAGACCCAAATTTCTATTTCTGAACACAGACACACGTGTACTCTTGCAGTCGGGAACCTAAAAGTTCAACTTGTTGTTTGGAAAGATTTAGGTCTCAAACGAGATCATTCAGTTTATTTTGCTCAATCAAGTGGTTCTCGTCTAAGTGTTCAGAAGTGTATGTAGGATCCGGATCTTCATGTGCGTCCATGTCTTCATTGGATGAATTTGAATCACTGTAGGTTTTAGTATAGGAAGATCATCTTCCCCATGCGGAACAGGCCTTAAGTCTGATGGGAAATCTGGATACTGTATTTTACTTTTATTCTTCTTTGAAATGCCATTCACTTTGGTTAAACAAAAATAACAATCTTCCACGTGATCAGTTGGCTCACGCCAAATCATCGGAACTGCGAAAGACATGCATTTCAGCTTACCTTTCAACCATTCACTCGGGCCAACAAAGCAGGAAATGCAGCAGACATGTGGAGCCCACGATTTATTTTGATTTCCAACATGACAGCCAAAGTACAAATAGTAGGCTTTCCTCACAGTCTTTGTCAACGGAACGACTCTGCGATTTTATAATATACGGTCCGCACACATTGCAAAACTTATCCGGAACATCAATACATTCGCGACGATCTCTTTTCTCTATTTCGCCAACTTTTGCTCATAAACATGCAGCACGTGTTTCTCCTTTAATGTAAAAAACAGCAATGGCGTTTCGGTTGCAGTTACATATTCTCTACCTGTGAAAAAATCAGCGTTGCCAACTATAACATGTCAGTTAGCGAAATATGACAATAAAAAGATCTGGTGTACTTTTACCAGCGCTAATGTGGAACAGTAGTACATATTTAATGCCCCGTAACAAAAAAACAACGTGACGTGATAGCCATTTTCTAAGGTCAGATCTGAAATCAGCGCCCACAATTTAGTTAAAAACAGCTATATATGTTCATGTTATAAAAACCTTGTACGCCAGTATATTAGTCAGAGGATAACGTCTTTTATGCCGTTAAGAAATAATTTAGTCATGTGCAATGCAATCAGATATTAGCATCATCAAATTGTTGGCGTGCGAAATAACGCGAGTGTCGTACCAGTACCACGGAAGATCAGAGTCATCGCCATGTACGGTATGATAAGTTTTCTCCCCGCATACTTCCCCTCCTGTCGAGAGACCATGGGACCAACTATGGAACAGAAAAGTTGTCGCCTTGGGAGACACGCAGAGAGAGAAAGAGATAGGAAGAACCATCATACACTAGCGTGCAAAAATTAAGGACGAGACGATTTTTCGAATGTAACGTAGTGCAGAAGTGCTCCACATCGACTCAAATCATACTATAAGATCCCCAAGATGTAAGAATATGGGACAAGTGAGCAAAACCGTCCAAACAAGGAATCCAAACGATACAAAGGCACTTTATTGAAAACGTAGCTCCGAGCACAACTGGACAGAAGACAGAAACGTCCATGTGACAGGCGGCTGCCAAGAAAAATCCAGTCTTTAGTAGGAGATATGATCACCCCTGACTGCGTTGCAGGATTTACAACGTCTGTCCATGCTGAGGACGAGGTTGCCTAGGAGCTGTTGAGACATCGCGGCCCATTCCTCTTGTAGCGCCAATCGCAGTTGCGGAATCGTTGCTGGCGGCTGATGACGTGCTGCCAAGCGTATCCCGAGAAGGTCCCACACGAGTTTAATTAGATTTACGTCCGGAAACCTTGCGGGCCAATCCATGCGTTGAATATCTTCACTATCCAACAGCTCTGCGACAGCCACTGTACGATGAGGCAGGAGAACCTCAGCGTTGTCGTCCATGAAGAGGAACTCAGGACCCACAGCGCCCCTAAACAGACGCACGTGAGGCAGGAGAACCTCAGTACAATAGCGGACACTAGTGACTGAACCTCCTTGGAAGATGTGGAGGTCAGTACGGCTACCAAGCATGATACCGCCCCAAACAAGAACTCCGCCATCTCCAAACCGGTCCCTTTCGTTGATGTTGGAGGTGTGATTGCGTGTTCCCTGCTCTCTCCAGATGTGTATACGTCCAGAATCGCTCGGCAGATTAAATCGGCACTCATCCGTAAAGAGAACTGGACCCCATTGCTGATGTGTCCAGTTCTTGTGTTCCTGGCCCCACAGAAACCGCCGTCTCCGATGAGCAGGCGTTAATGGCACGCACCGTACTGGTCGTCGTGCAACTAGACCACCTTTGTTCAGCCTCCTGGCCACGGTAAAACGCGATAACGGACGCCCAGTTGTCTGTTGGATGTGCCTTGCGATTTTTCTCGCTGTCTGCCGTCTGTCTCTTCTCGCCTGTAGGACAATATACCGGTCGTCCGACCACTGCTAAACTCTCGGACAGCTGTTCCTGTCACTTGAAATGCTCTCCAAGCTCGTGAAACGATGCTGTGAGCGATCCCGAACTCCTCGGCCACACTAGTCGCATTTCGACTTTCTTCCAACTTCCCAATGACGCGACCTTGGGTAAAGTCATCCAGATGTCGTCTACTGGATTGCCTGTTGGCCATATCACACGGTGTCAGTAACTCGTCGTCGTTCAAACCGATGTACACCGTGCAATAGTTTTCACCGAATTGCTGAGCGTACACCGCCCGTGTGCTATATACCCTTCCGACACTCCCCCCTCCCCGTCATGCTGCATATATGTGCATGCCCTACCGTACCGGACCCTAGTCTATCTCCTGAGTGGTCTTTCGGTCCCTTCTGCCTGCTCATTCCGCTGTTATGTTAATTTCTCCTCTTCGTCCTTAATCTTTGAACACCAGTGTGTTAGAGGTGTGCTGGTAATGAATGAAGACGGATCGCGAAGAATACTAGTATGTGAAGAATCGATGTTATTTTGTACTTCCTGTAAGTTATGTTTGTAAGTATATACTAAATTAAATTGTTTGTGTCAGTCCTCAAAGCACAACTACGCTTAAGTGCTAATCCATCATCACTGACCTCGACTGGAAAATTGTTACTTGAAACGGCCGGGTGTATGACATTTAAGTTGAAGAATGTGTGTAACCCACATTCTTCAACCTACACGCTTCTTCACATTCTTTCATGTTTGTTTGGAAACGCAAAGATTTAGCAAATCTACAAACGTTCCTTCCACACTGCATGTACTTACAGAAATGTCCAGCTTGTATCGACATTTCTCAAATGAATTCTGTGACTGTTCATTTTATGCTAATAAAGTAACAAATGTACTTCGCATCACCACGTCTCTGCAAGAGCATATTGGTGGTAGAAGATAATGGTACGTCGAATTCGAATTACTGCATTTTCCCCTAGATTATGTAACATATTTGAGCGATTTATTAAAACATATGCACATTTTACACGTTTAGAGATATTGGTATGAAAGTTCGCATTGTATTAAATTTCAAGCAATGTGCAAATAATGGCCATGTAAAACTATATAAACTTCATTTTAATGCATGGACAAGGAGCGTCGATGCAAAATGTCTGTGATTTAACTGAGAAGCATGATCTCTTGACTGTTTTCGATCCGTGGTAATTTTTTCACGAATCTTTCGAAACTTTCCATTAGAGAAAGCGTAGACCAACAAGCAAATCATGTATGAAACTGTTCAAACTATTAGTAGGAGGGGGGCTCCAGGAGGAAAAAATCTGTAAGCCAGCAGAATATCATGTAAAGATACAGAATCGTTTCGAATAAACTTGCGTTATTGAGAGAGCTTTTGGCAAAGGTTCATCTGACAGTTGGAAGTTGCAAAGTTTAAGTAATTCCAAAAATATACATGCAGTTGAATAGCAAGAGTTGTGTCGTCGTCTTCAGCAACACGGCGAGAAAATTCGAACTTCAGTAATGTGTCGTTTGTCGGACTGCGCATGAATAGCTTTTGTGTTGATTTGAAAACCTCTTTTAACGATAACTTTCTTAAAATGCTTCACTATCACCGCCAATGAATGTGGTTGGGAGAATCAAAATATCATGGGGAACATGTACTTAAAATATTTTACAAAAACGTTTCGTTCATCTGTTGCAAAGTAATTTTAAACATACACTCATGCCATTCACGAATAATAAACGAGTAGTATACTCAAGAACAAAGAAGCCGTCAGTAATGCTGGTTGCTGTTCCGAGAAAGCTGAAAAATACTGCTATACCCGCTCTGTTTGTTCGTCTGCTAACTACTTGCAGGAAAAACCACAGACAAAACAAAACTAGATAACGGGCTGTCTTTAGGATCACAACAAAAAATAGAAATAAAAAGTTCATCCAGTAAATAAATTTTCAAGTGAATTGCTAATACGTAGTTGGCAAGCAATACTATTCATAAGTGTGCAGAACAGTTTTATTAAGAACCAAGGCAACTGGAATTCATTAACAAGCGAGCACTATAGCAAAATTTTCTGAAAATCATGGACCACTTTTCGTGATTCTTATCGTGAATTAACGAAGCATATTTCTGATACAACCTTTTCCGTGAAATGGCGGAAATAAACCTGAATTTCACGGATTTTTCGTATAACAGAAAAATTCTGAATTTTCAGAAACTTTTCTGCAATCCCTTTCGTATATTAACGGGAAAACTCCGTTCTCACTTTTTCCGTATCCATATCATAAAAACATTCTGGTAATCCGAGGGATTCGCGAACATATTTGGGTTTGATTACTGTTAAATATCAATCGTCTGTCAAAGAAGCAGATTTTGAAATTCTGTAGTGTGATCGGATATTGTAGGAATATCGCATAAATTTTGGTTATTGTGGCACAGGATATCCCCCCCCCCTTCATTTTGTGCACCAGCTGTAATATATTGTGTTACCGCAAGAAACCGGGTATTTAAATTATTGTATAGGTGATTGTACAATGTTTATGTCTCAGTCTGTTGAGTGCAGACAAAAGCTATTTATAGTTATCAAGAGTAAATTTTATGTTTTCTGAAATAATATTATAAAATAGTGCATTTCACAACGTCTTAAAAATAATTGAAAGTTATTGTCAGTTACAAAAAAAAAATCTCAAGTTCCAAAACATTTCGTTGATTCGAAATATCACGTTGAAAAATATATTTAATTCGTTATAAGTTTTCCTACAGAAAAAAACAAAATCATTACAAACGTATTCCAAAAATAACCACCGACAGAAAATTAAATCACTAAATCACTCTTATTAATGGGAAAAAAAGAAAGAAAAACTTCATCATCGAGAGATTAGTTTACTTTCAACGTAAGTGAAATTATTAAGACTTTCTGGCTCAGTGGTTAAGACGCGCGACTAATGTAGACCTAATCCAATGGACCTGAGTTCGATCCCCGCCACCGAAAGGATTCTCTAGCGTAAGGGCTGAAAAATTCAGCGTCTCTGATTTTGCGAAATTTCTGTATAACTACCAAAAATCTTGAAACGGACTAGCTACGGAAGATCTGTGAAAATACTAAAAAGTTAAAAAAATCATGTAATGCGTTGATTATGATACGCTTTCCAAAATACCAGAAATCATAGGAAAATGCCGTGGTTTTGAGGGGACTAAACTATGGTATAACGTTTGAGATTCACATATATCAAAAATAAATCTTTTTGTGCCCGTGTTCCCTATTTCTGTTATCAAGAGCTACCATACATAAGCTGTTTAGTAATTAAAAAATCCATTTAACTCAGGCAATTTTCACTGAAGTTATCGTGCGAAAATAATGGCTAACGAATCTTACGTATGCACAGTGCCTGCAATTGCTGACAAAAAACATTTTTGGTGGAACTGCTTCCAAAGTCGTTACGAAACAACATATTGTATTTCGTCGCAATCGAATAATTTTTACGCAAGTTATTACTCAAGTTATGAGGATAATGACTGTGGAATAAATCTATCTCGTTCCTGTGCCCTGACATTTGACCCCATTTCGATGATATTAAACAGAATTGGTTCAGTATACCTCCGGAACAACATACCAAAGTTTTGTCGCAATAGAAACATTTTTAGTCGTGTTACGAGGATAATGGCTGTGGAATAAATCTCGCTCTTGTGCCCTGACCTTTGACTCCAATTTCGATTATATTCAGTAGAACAGGTTCAATATGCCTCCGGAACAACATGATAAAGTTTTGTCGCAATCGAAGCATTTTAACGTAATAAAGACGATGAAATGGATCCCGCTCACTATGTCCTGACCTTTGACACCATTTCGCCCATTTTCAATAGGGTTCGTTGCCAGGTTGTCCCCTACCACATACGAAAAATTCATCGAAATCGAACCATTTTTACGCTAGTTATCGTGCGGACAGACAGACAGTCAAAGCTGGAGCCTATACGCTTCTTTAACCTACGTTTGGAAACGTAAAAAAAACGGGCACTTTTAAAAATGGAAATTTCTTTAAAACCGCCAACTTTGCTGCACGTTATTTTCAGAAATTTTTCGTGAATTCAAGCCAATTATTTTTTACGGTAAAGATACCAAGGAAAGGGAAATTTAGAATGAAGAAAAAAGAAATGCGTGAAGTGTCACTATTACCGACAAAATAATGGCTTGCTGTCATTCTTTCGGTATCAAATCGTATGATTTTCTCACTTCTCATTAGAGTTTTGTATCTCTGCTCAATGAACTGTTTCTGTTTGTACCCATAATTTAAATTCGTGACATGTAAATCCCTTTTTTACGCTTTCCAACCGTAGGTTGAAGAAGCGTATATGCTCCAGCTTTTTCCGTCCGTCCGCACGATAACTGGCGTAAAAATGGTTCGATTTCGATGAAATTTTAGTATGTAGTAGGGGACCACTGGGGACGAACCCTATTGAAAACGGGACAAATGTGATCAAAGGTAAGTACGTAGGAGCGAGATCCATTCCATTTCCGTTATGCGTCATAACATGCGTAAATATGGTTCGATTTCAATGAAATTTTACTATGTGGTAGCGGACCGCCTGGGGACGAAACCTGTTCAAAATGGGTGAAGTGGGGTCAAAGGTCAGGACATAAGAGCGGGATGCATTCCATTGCCCTTATGCGTCATAACGTGCGTAAAAATGTTTCGATTTCGATGAAATTTTAGTATGTGGTAGGGGACCACCTGGGGACAAACCGTATTGAAAATGGGCGAAATGGAGTCAAAGGTTAGGACATAGGAATGGGATCCATTCCATCGCCCTTATCTAATATTATTAAGGTGGACGTCAAGTAATTTTGCTTCCTATACTTCCAATGGAAAAACTTTTGTTCACATTTCCTTCAGAATTAATGTGTTCCCAAGGATGAAAATTGTAACATCGATTAAAATAACTTCATATTATAACTTGGAATACTTAATATTTTCTAAAACATAACAATAATTATATTAAAAGTCAATAACTTTTCCTTTGGTGGTGCTGAAACCAGAAAAAGTATGGCGCGACCTGTACTTTGATGACGTCAGTAGACAAATGTTGGATTGCATAATTATGGTTATCTTTTTAGAAAATATTAAGTATTCCAAGTTACAAAATGAAGATATTTTAATCGATGTTCAAATTTTCATCCTTGGGTACGCATTGATTGGGAAGAAATTGTGTACAGAAATTTTTCCATTCTAAGTACAGGAAGCAAAATTACTTGACGTTCACGTTAAAGGAGCAATTCTTGTATATATGTTAATTTCATTTTGAAAACGGCTCTAAGGATTTTGGTGACAGTCGTTAACCTACCGTTTTCTGGTACTAGAAATCGATTTAGCTTGATCTCGACTTAAGGAAATTCGTTTGGTGGGTTAAATAACCACCCCGAATTACCAAGTTTTTAGTGTCATTGCGTCGTCCCATTCATGTTTATCCATGCTTAGAAATCTTATGACGTCACACTCTCGCAATTCAGATGTTGGCGCGCGGTCACGCCATCTGTCTCATTACGTCACGCGTTGTGTGTGGATTCTAAATAAGTTTTATGACGTCACACTCTTGTGAGCAGATGATCGCGATTCCCATCTGCCTCATTACGTCACGCGTTGTGTGCGTATGTTCGTCCGTACGATGACTCGCGTAAAAATCGTTCGATTTTGATGAAATTTTAGTATGTCGTACGGGAACACCTGGGAAAGGAACACTATTGAAAGTGAACGAAATGGGGTCAAAGGTCAGGACATAGGAGCGGGATCCATTCCACTGCTCTTATGCGTCATAACTGACGTAAAAAAGTTTCGATTTCGATTAAATTTTAGTATGTGGTAGAGGACCACCTGGGGACAAACCCTATTGAAAATGGGCGAAATGGAGTCAAAGGTCAGGACATAGGTGCGGAATCACTCCCATCGCCATTATGCGTCATAACTTACGTAATAATGTTTCGATTTGGATGAAATGTTAGTATGTTGTAGGAGCCTGCCTGGGGACGAATCCTATTAAAAATGGGGTCAAAGGTTAGGACACAGGAGCAGGATCTATTCATTAGCCCTTATGCATCATAACTTACGTAAAATTGCTTCGATTGAGACCAAACTTTATCATGTTATTCGGAGGTATACTGAACCAGATCTGTTGAATATCATCGAAATGGGATCAAAGGTCAAGGCACAGGAGCGAGATTTATTCCACAGCCATTATCCTCATAACTTGAGTAATGATTTCTGGTATGTTGGAAAGCGTATCATAATCAATGCATTGCATGATTTTACTAACTTGTTTTATTGCTGTTGAGAGTTGTTTTCGTGACAGCTTCTATTGTGGTAAATACCTGCTGTGTTTAGCCGTATGGCTGGATGTGAGGATAATTCACAGCAATATCAACGGAGTTTTCTCTCTCTCTCTCTCTCTCTCTCTCTCTCTCTCTCTCTCTCTCTCTCTCTCTCTCTCTCTCTCTCTCTCTCTCTCTCACACTCACTCACTCACTCACTCACGCTGTCGTAATGGTTGCTGCCAAAAGTCTAGTTTATATGTATTTCCAGGTTTTACTTATGGATCAAAGACGTGGATTGTTATATAAAATAGGGAGTCATATGCTGCTAACAGCTGAAGGAAGCATAGATAGTTGCATATAACCAGGAAAGATAACAGGAACTCGTGGATCAGGAATATGATAACAGTGGGCGACATCATGTTCAAAGTGAAAAACATTGAAATGACAATGGGCTGGGCATATTTTCTAGAACTGCTTACCGTTGGACAGTTGAAAATTTTGGCTGCGTACCAAAGGACAGAAAACCACCTAAAAGAAGACCACGTGGAAGATCAAGATGGGTAGATTGAATTCAAAAGTATGCTGGAGTGGCATGGAGGATACTGGCTCAAGACCGAAAGTTGTGGAACAAATCTGAGGAGACCTTCATCATTGATAAGTGTTGATAATTATGTAAGGGAGCAGGTTTTTTTTTTCGGCTGAATTTGTTTTGGTGCAGGTAACCCACAATTTATCATACCGACAAACGGGGAACTTTTTAGGTGTGGCGGTGGGGCGAAATATGATTCTTCACTTACACTAAGCCAGAAACTCTTTGCAAAGTCCCACGAAGCGCTCAAAAAATATGGCAAAGAAGGTACTGAGCTGAGGTGCTGAGAAGGTCCATATAACTGTTACGTTTATAGAACACTTCTTACTGATAACTTGTCTGTCTTGTCATAGTGGTGTTACTTCTAACTTGTAAGTGTGTGATTAATGCTGTATTGTGAATAAAGCATACAAAAAGAAAAATGGGAAGAGAAAATAATGGTAACAGGAAAGGGCGTATTTAGAGGGGGCCAAGGGGCCTTGCTCCCTCCTCCAGAAAGTGTTTCATTTGTTTATGTTTTTCGTTAAAATGTGACTTACATTAAATAAAATGCTTTAATTTCCCTTCTATTTTTCATTATCTTCTATTTGTGCCTGGTGGATTTCAGAAGCTTCCATTTTTCTCTCCTCCCTCCACCGAAAAAAATTCTGTATACCCCCCTGATAACAAGGTGGTACATCATGAGATCTTTTTCATCAAACAGTTGCATCGTCTTTTTTTACAGATCCTTTACATCAAACGGATTTTGTCCAAAGTGTTTAAACTGTTTGCAGCAAGTCTTTATTTACTGAACATACTGCAGAAATGCTGAACAGCAGCACCTAAGAAAGATTTAAAACAATCCAGTTGTCTTTTCTACCGAAAACTACTCAAAACTTTTGAATAGGTAATTCGTATGCTAACTAGAGCAGAAGCGGGAAGGCAGCAATGCATAAGAAATCTGTCTTTAATCCAACTGCATCACATTTTTCCATCCTAAATTTCCAACTGAGATGTATAGCCTGATTAAAGCGGCGCCTGTAAAAACGCACAGATATGTCGCGCAAGTAAGCAGTGCACAAAGTGGTTTCCTGACAAACACATGCAGATCTGTTCAGAATTTCGTAGCGTGTCGTAATGGAGTGGGGGGAGGGGGAGGGAGGAAGGCAGGACCAGCCGGGCACTTGAGATAAAAGGTTCGGGTGTTTCACCCTCCTGATTAATATGAAGTGGATTGTACACGTGCATTAAACAATTGCGAAGCTTCGAAGCATATTAAGCTCGGTGAAATTTCACGCTAGGCAGGACCCGACCAAAGAACGAACGCGGCAATAGAGAAACGGCGTATGTGTGTGTGTGTGTCGAAGTGTGCGGGCGGGGAGTGTGCAGAAGAGGTCGGTTAATGGAGGCTCCGGATGTGGCAAACGCAACGCTCGAAGCACGAACGAACTGGCAGAACGAGCGACAGCACGCTCAAAAGCAATTTCGCCTTATACACAGCATCTTGAGATGATTCCCTGAGACATTGTTGGAAGGCAAGGAATGTTGCACTTGAGGAAATTCTGTGCCACATACAGCGCGAAACTTCCTCAATTTAAGACTAATTTTACAGCAGCTCGCGGAAGGTGAAGGTGTGATATTATCCAGAAAATTTTATAGATAGTATCAAAACTTCGCTTCTCTCAAAATTAAATTCCGGGTTAGGTGTCAGCTGCGCTACTAAGTTGTCCAATGAAACGTATTTCATGCATTCACGCAAATAAACTTTTGCAAGTTTCTGCATTATAGATAATTGTATTTTGCTGAAATCTCCAGAATTTCGTTTCACGGTATATTTATAGTACCATATTGGTGTACTGATTAAATTACGCTTTCATGTCAAAAATTAGTGCAGAATCCTGAAGTGGCTTTAGCCGCGGAAAATTTTTAATTAGGTGTATGTAATTCGGTATTGACAGAGGCTGATAAGAAATATTGGACAGAACGTTCTTTGACACGTACTCTCTAACCCGCAGTTACGAAGATTACCCTTTGTCTGATCATATTTTCAAGGAAAATTATCAGGGCTGCTGCTATTTGAGGAATTGACGTTGACATACACTGAGTTCATTGCTGATGCTCCCAAATACCCCGTTTTAATTATTGTAGTACAAAATGAAATAAAAAAAAACAGGCCATGCAAAAAAAGCAAGTATGCTTGATGTTATCCTCACGTTCTTGATTTTTCTTTTATGCTGATCATGCAGAAGCATTTTTGATATTGGCATATTCTTGTTTCATTACTTTTGCTTCTTTCTTTTCCCTGCTCCTGAAATTAATATTTGTGATCAGCCGCGTATTCAGGATGTAGCAATATTAATTCCATAACCTTTCTGGGTAAATGCGTAGGTTTGATAAGGATTTTCCGTGACTAACGATTAAAGAATTGGCAGGAGTACTCGTATTTACGAGGATCACGGTCGGTTACGATGAAGAGGCTCTAGCCATCTCTTGCTACAGGCCACGATTCGCCCGCGAAGGCGGCGAGAAAAGGAAATCAAGTCCACACAATCAATAAATAGCTCCACACCGGCTTAAATATTGTCTCCCGTGGAAAATCAGTAGATATGGCACCCAATACCAATATTTTAAAACGCCCACTGTATTCTACTGTTCAGAAACCAATATTCCTTTATAGTTGATTCATCCATTTTGAAATATTCTTTGCCCTGCGAAAACTAGTGACTTCATTCTTTTGATGTTTTTCCGTCGGGTTGTTCAGATATGTTTTCCTTTTATTAATATTTTCACGCAAGGAGCATCAAACGCCACTCATCGGTGTTTCCCCTAAGCCCGTAATATTCCTCATTCCAATTTAAAACTAAGATTTTTGAAGCAATTTTTTCCGCTAATTCTCAACTCCGTAAAAAATCCTTTTTGTAACGGTACAGTCGATAATGTATGTAAAATTAAATGAAATTCAGTTCTTAATACACCAAATTCGAATAACTCCTGTTTTGATGCCCCTGGGAAAAAAATGACACTTTAGAAACTAAAATCTGCAACTGATATATCGTCTGTAATGAAAACCTGTTTCAAAATCTCTAATTGAACAAGTCATTTTCTGTCAGTCTGTCTTTTGCGAGGTATCTCAGTATGCTTTGTTGTGTCAAAGGGTAGGGTGGTTTGAAAGATGTGCGTTTTGGCTGTTTCAAAGACATAAGGTTTTGGTTTACTAGTACGATACGATGATATATTTAGAAAACAATGCAAACATTTTTAGACATGGCGATGCCACAGAAAAGTAACATAGGCTGTGGACGAAACATTTGTAGGTTGTCAGTTACACAGAAAGATTTTTTCACGAGGACAATGGTTGCGCCGGAATTTCCAGAGTGCCTCCCCGGTGGCGCAGTGGTCTAAGCGATGGCGTCTGATCATTCGTCCGAACGGGGTCCGGGTTCGAATCCCGGTGAGGCATGGATGTTGTGTTTGTCTTACGTCACTGGCTCTCTCCCTTCCCTGGAACCAGTGACCCTAAATTAGGGACGGGCGACTGCTTATAGCCCATTGAGTGGTCGTTAAAAATCCAATAAAAAAAAAAAAAATTCCAGAGTATCCCCACTCGCAATAGGGGGCGTTGCGGTGGTGCAGTCCTGAAAAAAGAAGTCGGCTGGAGCTCCAAACTCTAGCCCAGGCGTTATTGACTACAGCAGTTATACGGGAGAAGGGGGGTGGGGCGCCAACGAACTTTTGAAATCCAATATATATGAAAACAAAAGATGTACGGATTTGTACATAGCCAACATGAAAAAAAGTAAAATAAATAAAGCGATTAAGAAAGAGAGAGAAGAAACAGAAAATAAAAAATAAAACTCTGTTAAGATTATTTGTATTTAAAAAATGTCGATTTCCATGAAGGTAGAATAAATACATAAATTTAAAAAAGTCCGATTCAGCTAAGTAAAAAGTAGCCTGCCGCCGCCAGGCCTCAACTGCACCTTTGGGTCGTCAATTAAGTCTTTTATGCCATTCATAGTATTAAGGAGCATACACTGACAGCATATATCGTTTTGTGATCACTTGCACATCACAGAAAAGAAATCCCTTTCAGTTCGTGTAATGAATTTTTCTACTGCAAAGGCAGCCTGATTTCGATGGAACTATTTATCGTGGAAAAATATCCAAAAGGCTAAACCAATTTTGCCATCGTTGTCTGGTATCCAAGATTCCTTCAGCAGAAACATCCAGTGGTGCACGTCTGAAAAAGGGTGTCCAAGAATTATTGGACACATTACAAAATTATATAAAACAAAACATTAAACACATAGAAAGAAACTGACTGTACTAACTTACAATGTTACTACATAAGTTAATAAATTTCGATGTGAGATCCCTTGGTTACTCGTACTACGTCCAAGCGATACTCGATTTCATGCCATGTAACGGCAAGCATGTGAGGACTTATAGAATTAATAGCAGCTGTGATACGCTGCTTCAGTTCCTGCAAATCAGTACAAGGCGTCTGATAGACACGATCCTTCACATAACCCCACATGAAATAATCCAATGGAATTACACTGCTGGCCACCCAAAATGCAACACCGAGAAGGACACGAGATAGCAAAGCCAGATTTACTGGACACATAACAACAGATACAAAGATGAAACGATTGAGCTAAAAAGGCCCGTGCGACTTGCGGAACACGCAGACATCAATAGTTCGTGTGGCCCCCATGGCTGGCAATAACGGCCGCTACGCGCCGCGGCATCGAACGAAAGAGGCTTTGGATGTGGGCTTGGGTATGTCGGTCCAGGCTGCTTCCACACGTTGCCACAGTTCATCAGGCGTAGCCGCGGGTGGTGCTTGCCGGGCCAATCAGTTGTGAATCAGCGACCAGACGTGTTCGATGGGCGACATATCGGGAGAACAGGCGGGCCACGGCAGCAGTGACACCTGGGTAGCCGTGAAAAATTGTTGCACGATGCGTGCCACGTGCGGGCGCGCATTGTCCTGTTGAAACGTGGCCGCTGGCAGGTCCTGCAGGTAAGGGAGGACTACAGGCTCCAAAACGTCGGAGATGTAGCGGTGGCTGTTGAGTGTACCGGCGATGCGTACCAGAGGGGTGCGGGTGTCATATACAATTGCGACCCAAACCATAACGCCAGGCGACAAACTGGTATGGTGATGCATAATGCAGGCGTCATACAGTCTCTCGCCGCGGTGCCGCCACACGCGGATCCGACCATCGTGGTGTTGCAGGCAGAAGCGGGATTCGTCGGAGAAGACAATGTCGTGCCATTCCGTAGTCCAGGTGCGGCGTTCAAGGGCCCATTGCCGCCGCACTCGCCGGTGGTGTAACGTCAATGGTAATCGGAGCAATGGGTGCCGTGCGACAGGTCCCCGCTCCTGCAGACGACGTCGAATGGTACGTGCTGACACAGCTAATTCCTGCGCTAACGTTCGTGATATGGCGGTGAGAGACGTCAATGCCCGCCGCACAACATGCGGGTCCTCTCGTTCGGTGGTGTACCGTGGCTTCGGCAATCGCTCACGTCGGTCTGTCCGTCCCTCCTGCACCCACCGAATCCATACTCGCCTCACCGTGGCTGGATGTCGTCCCACAAGAGCGCTGATGTCTCGGTACGATAAACCGCTGTCGCGATAAGCCACTATTCGTCCTCGGTCGAACTCCGAAACGTGCTGGAATGACTGCCGTATTCTGCGACGAGGCATCAGGAAGCTTCCCACGCACGGGTCCGGTAGCACAACACACTTCCACTACTTACACCCCGCCTTCTGTGCACCCTTCTTATAGTGCTTCTCGGTGGCATGCCGGGCGCACATGATTTGCATATGCCGTGCAATGCTAATCGTTTGCATGTCCTCTCGCGGGCGACGCATGCTGCGAATTTCAGGACAATCTGATTCTTCCTTCTTGGTGTTGCATTTTGGGTGGCCAGCAGTGTAGATCTGGAGAGCGAGGAGGCCACGGAATGGGACCACTACGCCCAATCCATCTGTTGGAGAAATGCTCATTTAGGCACTTACGTACACACGTTGACCAATGCGGAGGTGCGCCGTCTTGTTGGAAATGACTTTGTAATATCTTTTGATCTGGGGTATAGCGAAATTTTTTAGCATATCCAAGCAAATGTCACCATTTATGGTTTTTCGCAGAAGAAGAAAGGGCCAGAACTTCCGAACTTTGATAGGGCGCACCACACATTAACTTTTGGAGAATCACGTCCCAGTTCAATAGCAGCATGAGGCGATTCACTGCCCCATATCCTACAGTTATGACGATTCACAATACCTGATACATGAAATGTGGGTTCATCACTAAAAATTACAGTACTGAGAAAGTTTTCGTCGTTTTCCACTCGATTCAGCATATCCGCAGCGAAATCATATCGCAGTGTGTGATCATTTACATGCATCTTTTGCACTATATGAATTTTATAGGCATGGAACTTTAATTTCTTGTGCAAGATATCGTGAACTGTCGATTTCGGAATGCACAGTTCTCTGCTTGCTTTTACGAACGGATTTCCTGCGGCTTTGTCGGAAACTTTCATTAACTTGGTCAACCGTCTCACCGCTGACGCTAGGCCTACCGGCTCTTCCGTGATGTTCCACATTGCCAGTTTCTTTTAACTGTTTCATCCACCGCTTAATTGAATTCGTTGACGGAGGATTACAACCATACTCTAAACGGTACCGTCTTTTAACTTTAATGACAGACTTTAATTCGGCAAGCCATAATACACACATCGCCTTCTGCTGTACGGATGACATGACTTCTGATAGCGCATTTCTCATGCATTCCTCATCAGGCCACACCTACGCCATCTATGGGATTCTGGGAATAACAATTCTGGAAAACAAAAATATAGAAACCGTGTTAGTAATACGTGTCATAGAAAAACAGACAATGCTCATAGTTTTTTTTGTTTGTTTTTGTACATAATTTTGTAATGTGTCCAATAATTCTCGAACACCCGGTATATCGAAATATTTCCGTGTCAATGTTAATCCGATATTAGACTCATGCACAAGAACATAGTTAAAATTGTGCGATAAGCGTCATTTGAAACAACGAAGTAATGCCTTTTTTTTTTTTTTTTAAATGCGTGTAATTGTAAATCTTTTTTTTTTCTTCGTTCTGATTTGTGCCGCGCAGGATTCTAGCATGTACTTGTGCTTACAGTTTACGATGAAAGTACTGCCAAGTCAAGCACTATTTGAAGGGAAATTTTGACCGTCGGTAGGTCCGTTACGCAGTATCCAGTTTTGAGTTAAATAGAATTCAGTTGCTCGATGTATTTCTTTGAGAGCCAAGTTCATTGTTATGGATATTGGCATAGAACCGTTTGTGTATGTACTTACCTCATGTGCTTCTTACTGAATTCGTTGAAGGAATCGTTGACTATTGCAAATTGTCTGATAGTTTTGTGATACATTTCTAGTTTCTAAATTTTGTGTGTTATCCTAGGCTAACAAATTGAGGCATATTTTCACCTACTAAGAACGATAAGTAGTATGAATTACAAATGAAAAACAGTAGATGGTCATGTTGTACATTTACCTGGTGGATGGTAAAGTCAGAACGTCCATCAACAAAAAAGCAGTCAAGGGTGCATATATGCCGTTTTGAGCTGCTTGTGCTTCTGCGGCAACCGTGTTTAGTTGACGGAATTAACTGGGGAAGTGTAAAGAACTTTAGCGTTGTTGCAAGTCGATTTATCTTGTTCAGAACAGGATGGACGAACTGTTAAGCTACAGTTTCCATCTCTGGCATCCGGATGCGTGATTGTTAATGATTAAAGTCTTCTGGATTATCTGTTCAAATTGAATTCCTCCTCCTCTTTTATCATTATTTCTGTATGAAACTGTATGTCGGACAAGTGTACTTTTTCAGAGTGTACTGATTTATTTACGGCTACATACATTGAATCCATACCAGTTTCTCAAAAGCAAGGAAGGTGGAAAATTCAAATATCGGACATGAGGAAAACGAGTCAAACTCGTAATCTTTGTTATTGTGACAGAATGGACATGAGGAAAACATGACCTAAATATCTAAGGAATATAACCTATGAAAGAAAAAAATAATGATAGAAACATAAAATTTCAATGGGAAGAAAACCAGAGCTACTACCGATTGCTTTGATTCGTCATTAAATATTAAGGTATGTGAATTTTAAATATATAATTAGTAAGTTTTTTATTCTGTTTTTTTTTTTAATTTGACGTAAACCTTAGCCTCCATTTGTATGTGTGTGCAATGTACGTGGAATGTAATCCGAATACACTATTGAATATCGAGTAATCGTGAACATATATCATGACAAGTAAATCACCAATGAGTTCCTGAAAGAACTATAGCTTGATATATAGGTATGAAACGATCCAACAAAACTGACAAATAATCAAGCGAGAGAAGAAACTTCTCAGTTACTATAACCAGAAGAGCAAGCAGCATGTTCTGGAGGGTCATCCTCCGCACGTTGTTAGTGTGTCATGAAGACCAGCTATCTGTTATGTTCGCCAATAAAGTCTCTTCGCTAACGATCATCAAAACTTCAGATGCCTAAGCTGTCGGCGACTTGGATGTAAAGCGTATCGACCACCATTCGTGGCAATACGGAATGGCAGGAACGTGCGCCGAAGACGGGAAAGCTGTTCACGATTACCAACTTTGACACGATTCGTAAATGGTCTACAGTGAGTTTCCCTCCCGAAATTTATGGCTGTTTTCCTGCGGTGTACATAAACCGCACAATTTCAGGGGCAGTTGGAGGACCATTCGCGTATGGATTGTCAGCAAGGTAATTTTTTTGAGAGATATATTTGAAGGTTCTAAATAAATCGGTGAACGTGTTTGGATCAGAGTTCCTCGTGGTTTTCAGATTTTTAAAATCCAGATACTGTATTATCTGAAATAAAGATTTTTAGTATCCACATATTTTGGATATCCGGGATTCAAAATCCCCAGATCCAGTTATCCAAATGTTAAAGGTTCTGATTTCAAACATTCAAACATAACCTATTCATTCGTTTCTTGCTCATTTCGTCGGTTGTAAATGGAAAAAACTGAAAGGTGTGCGTTATGCCAACCTGTTTGTAATGTAAGAGATGGACAGCACCGGAAAGGAAGTGGTGAAGAAGACGAAACGTTACTCATCACTGTATTCTGGAGAATATTACGCCTTCCTGGTGCTGGAAAGAAAACGGCTGAGTGCTCGATGAGTAGTAGATCATCAATGTGTGATGTCGTTATGGATGCACCGCATGTGAAATGAAAGAAAGTACACGAGCTGGCTGAAGCGCGCAGCTCTGGTAGGTTGTCTGTCTCAACAGACTACAAGCTAGTGTTAGTGAAAAGCCTGGCTCAATAAAACCGACCGATGACAGTGCATCAAATTTCTGAAAGCTCTTTGCGATCGTTCGTTTTTCAAGAACTCCATTTGTATCCAAAGTGACTTATTGTGGCATGTTTTACTATTTCCAGGGTGCGCACGGGTGCTTCAAAATCATGATAACGTTTTAAGGCCTGGAATATCCTGGGAAAATGATGTGTTTTTAAAGCTGTCTTGAAAAGCCTTGAAATTTTAAATTAGTGCATAAAAATACGTTTGAATTTCTTTCATAAAATCAGTGTTACCTGTTTTTTCGTGCGTTTTTGTAAAAAGAAGATCTTGCTTATGTTACCTGTTTGTCCTCCCGACTGGCCGTCCGTCCGTCTGTCTGTGGACACCATATCTCTGCAAACTTTCCAATTCAAAAAGAATTTGAAAAATTCTTTTTGAATTGGAAAGTTTGAAATGTGCGAATGATGATCCTTGCATTCCATTTTTTTCTTTTTTTTTTGCTTTTTACGGTGCACAATTTCTCCGCTAGAGGGCGTAAATGCAGGAGATATCGAATTCAAAATATATTTTACACCATTTATTAGCTTCTAAACATCCGATTGAACAAACTCTTTTACCTTTCGATTCCATTTATGTCGAAGAGTATTATATGTATAGTCACTTTTTCAGGTTACGCAAAGATTTCCCGCTAGGGGGCATAAAAGTAAATCACGTTTTCCACGATTTCTCTGCTTCTAAAACTCCGATTTCAAAAATTCTTTCTGAACCGGATACAACTCCTGATAGGAAATGTTTGCATATAATTTTTAATTTTTGGGTAAAGAACGGTTTGGCCATCAAGGTGTATAAGTGTTAATTTCTGCGTCTGATGTATTTGCAGCAAAATCGGAGTTTCTAAAATCTCGATTGAAAAAATTATTTCATGGGCCGATACCACTCACGCCGATAAACATTTTCGGAATATTTTCCTGTTAAAATAATACATGGTTTCTGCGCCAGTGGCGTACATGTATCTTCTTTTTGTCAATATCTCTGCTTCTAAGAGTCCGATTTAAAATGTCCTTCTTTGTCCGATTGCGTTTCGGGTGCGAGATGTTTCTGATATATCTTCAAAATTTCCAAGTAGTTCATTGACTTTCCACTAGGGGGCGTAAAGGCAGATTGCGTTTTCCCCGATATCTGTACTTCTGAAACTCCGCTTTTGAAAAATTCTTCCTCTATCGGATACAGCTTCTGATGGGAAATGTTTTGCATGTAATATTTAATAGTTGGTAAAGAATAATTTGGCCACCAGGGTGTAAGTGTTTATTTCTGCTTCGATATATTTGCAGCAAATTCTGCTTCGATACATTGCTTGGAAACTGAAAAAATTATTTCGTGGACGGATGCCACTCACCTCGAAAAACCTTTTTAGAATACTTTCTTCTTAAAATAATGCATAGTTTTTCCGCCAGGGGATGTAGATGCATATCTTATTTTTGTCGATATCTCTGCTTCTAAGAGTCAGATTTGAAAAGTTATTTCCAAGAGAGCGTTTCCTCTGCGAAATGTTTCTTCTGTAATTTCAAATTTTTCTTAATGCAGAAGTCTGCCACCAGGGGGCTTAAGTTTACAGCATATATTCTGCGGGACTAAAAATCTGATAGCAAATATTCTTTCTTCGGTCAGATACTACTAACTATGCAAACTCTGTGTGCATATTTTTTTCCCAAAATAATGCACAATTTCGCCGCTAGGGGTCGCCAGTCTTTAATCTGTTTTCTCAATATCTCTGTTTCTACATGTGCAATTTAAGAAATTCTTTCAACATCGGATGCCATTTACCTTGTAGAACACTTTAGGTTAGTATATGAGGAGTTTTGTAGTTGACAGTTCTGTTGCTAGGTAGTGTTTTTGTACTTCAGTTCACAGCTGTATAAGCCTAATGAAAAATTTCTTCTTTAATATATGCCATTTGCTACAGTAGAGATGTGGAGCATTATCTTCTTTAAATAATGCAGAGATTTCCCACTAGGGGCGTAAAAGTCGAAACCTTTTGTTTGTTCGCTATCTCTTCTTCCGGGAGACGTATTTGAAAAATTATTTTTCCTTAGCAAAACTTTTTCCATGAAGAATATTTTTCGCCTATTTTCAACTTTTCCATTCTCAATTCTTCCGCTAACAGGCGTCGACTTATATCACGTTTCCTTCTATATTTCTTATTTTAACTGATTCGACGTCTGCCCTCCTCATTCTTAAATTCTTGATCTGCCCTTGCTTTGTCTTATGATAATTTCGACTGTTATCAATAATAGACTGATTACATGGTAAGATAGGGCAGAATAGTGATGAATTAATCATTTCCAGATTGAGGGAAAGAAATTTCTGAGATAGGCCTTGTGGTAATTGCACCACCGTGATTCTGTTTCGCATTATTGGGTAATTCTCCAATTAAAAACATTAAAAAGAAATGTAATGAATAAAAAAGCACACTAATCCATTTTCCTCTTTCATCATTTGTATTACACTGACGGAAAAAAAAATCCCAACACCACGAAAAATAGTTGTAGAGGAATGAAATGGCGGCAATACATTTGTATAGGAAGCATATTTAATCGATTAAGGTTTCAAGATCACAGCTTAATGTAAGCGCGAGAAGAGCCATTTTAAATGTGAAACGCTGGTACATTCATTAATAACCGGTGTAACCGCTAGAATGTTGACCGCAAGCACGCAAACGTTCATGCATTGTGTCGTACAGGTGCTGGATGTCAGTTTGTGGGATGGAGTTCCATGCCTGTTGCACTTGGACGGTTAATGCTGGTTGAAGGTGACGCTGGAGTTGTCGTCCAATGATGTCCCATACGTGCTCGATTGGTGAAAGATCTGGTAATCTAGCAGGCGACGGCAACATGTCGACACTCTGTAGAGCATGTTGGGTTACAACAGCGGTTTGCGGGCGGGCGAGCGTTATCCTGTTGAAAAACACCCCCTGGAATGCTGTTCATGAATGGCAGCACAACAGGTTGAATCACCAGGCCGACGTACAACTGTGCCGTCAGGGTGCGTGGGATAACCACGAGAGTGCTCCTGCTGTCATAGGAAATTGCTCCGCAGACCATAACTCCAGATGTAGGTCTAGTGTGTCTCGGCCGCAGACAAGTTGGTTGCAGGCGCTCACCTGGCCCCCTTCTAACCAGCACACGGCCATCACTGGCACCCAGGTAGAACCGGCTTTCATCAGAAAACACAACAGATCTCCACTCCGTCCTCCAATGAGCTCTAGCTTGACACCACTGACGTCGCAAACGGCAGTGGTTTGGAGTAAGTGGAATGCACGCTAGAGGGCGTCTGGCTCGGAGCTCTCCTTCAAGTAACCGATTTGTAACAGTTCGTTGTGTCACTGTGGTGGCAACTGCAGCTCGATTTGCTGCCGCAGACGCGGTACGATGCGCCACGGCCATACGCCGTACACGGCGATCTTCCCTCTCAGTAGTGCCACGTTGCCGGCCGGAACCCGGTCTTCTTGAGGCAGTACCTTCCCTTGACCACCGCTGCCAACAATCATGCACAGTGGCTACATTCCTACCAAGTCGTTCTGCAATAATGCGGAACGAAAATCCACCTTCTCGTAACCCTATTACACGACCTCGTTCAAACTCCGTGAGCTGTTGATAATGGCTTCTTCGTCTTCTTAAAGGCATTATTGACTAACATCAGCACCCTACGTCGAATCTCAACGATAACTAACGCTCACGAACGTTACAGCGCGTATTTACAGCAAACCTGCTTTGCATGTTCCGAGGGCGCTACTAGCGCCACACGTATTCGCCGAGCGCGAAATTTGCATAGACGTCATCTTACAGATGTACTCTGACCGCCTACGAACTGTCGTTTATCTAATACAACCCCCTGCTTGGTGTTGGGATTTTTTTTTTCCGTCAGTGTACTTAAAACCAAAATTGTTTTTAAAAAATAATTTTACTATGATACTGAAAAGCGTAATAACCATCCTGGAATTTTTTTGTATATGTCTTGGAAAAAGCCTGGAAAGTCCTTGAAAAATTTTCCCCTAAAAGTCTAGGAACCCTGTATTTCTACTAATGAATAGCACGTAAACGTGCAAAAGGTTTTTTTTTTAAGGTTCTGAAAGTGGTCTTCCGGAACAGGACCAATTTTAGAACCTTGTAAGTGCTGCGTTATAAAGCACCTTAACTCCAATTTTCGAAAAGAATTAAAATACTGACTTAGCGGTCCTGTTCCTACAACAATTTTTCATGCCCTTAAGAGGAGAAGACGTTTAATGTTCCAGTTATGGAAGGGATTTTATGCCACATTAAAAATAAACCTAGTCTCTAAATTTATTGGCTGAAGTAACGTTTCTTCCTTTTTCATGGTATAGTGTTCTGAAACAGGAAAATCGAGATATTTACGTTTTCCAGAAAAGAAAAAAAAATGCAAAAATAAAGAATAAGGAGAGAGAGAGAAAACGGGTTAAGGTTTGCAACATGTGAATACAACCTTTCAGCAAATGAAAGTACAGTCGGTTGCCAGTAAGTACTTCATGTCAGTCGTAAAAATTCTCTTGAAATATTTCAGCAATCAATTTCTACCACTTAAATGGATCGTTGTTTTCGTCTGTGGTTTTTAGATGCTTAATTCTGACAGTATTTCTTTCCGAACTATTTTTGGGAATTAGTTACCAATGTGGATATTCCTTTTAGTACGCGAAGAAGTAATTGGAATCGCAGCGTTCACATGTGCCCACTCCATCTTGAATACGACAAGTAATACAGTATAGTACAAGATTCCACCATACCCGCTGAACAAGCGTTAGCATCTGCAAATAAAAAAAAAAAAAAAAGCCCCAGGTCAAAGTTACATTGAGTGTTAGGGGGAGAAGTGATAACGTAGCACAACCGTCTTCTTAATGGAAGTACACCTGTTTATGTTACAGACGCGTGAAACCTCGAGAAGATGTCATGTAAGCTCCAGGGTACTGAGCATTCAATGACCCCTGTATCCGGCAATCAGAGTGGCTGCGATCAGTTCACTCAGCAACTGGAAAACAGCGAACAAAAATGAATAGATTAATGAAATCAAAGAGGAGTAGAAATAAGAAAACCTTGGTTATTTCAAACGAAATAGAAATGAAAGAAAATGAAGAACTAAGAAGATTAAAAAGGACAAAGCAAATTAAGTCCAAAAAGAAAACGATCAACCAAATATCCGAAAATCCATACTGGCTTGCGGAGCTCTTTTTGGGAGGGGGGATTTCTTCAAGCGAAGATCCAGATTTCTAAATATTCGCATCTTAACAGTACTAGTTTGAATGTGCTGAAAAATTAGTTACTGCCATAACACTAAAATTTTAAACATTTAGGTAAATGTCGCTCTGGTGTCGAAAAGAACTGTGCATCCGCATATTATACTGTATCTGCCCATTAGTACCTGAATGAGGTTTCTCTTAATTGCTGTATTCTTTGCTTCCTGCAGCTTTACAGTGGCCGTCGCGATACGTTTTAGCACGTTTAATTGTTCCTACAATTGCGTAACATGTTGCGTTGGACATGGAAAGGTGTAAGTTCTACTGAAAAAATATGATGATATTCACATAGAGACTGCGTGTAAAAAAGCTTCGAACTAGGATGAGGTGACAACCCAATTTAAGTGCTCTTAAATGACCCGAGACTCCTTCGATTTGTTTCGACGGTGCACTTTTGTGTTTGTGTGACGTAAGTGAAATGCAGGGTTGGAATAGTTGTGATGCGATAACTTGTAAAATTGCATGATGATGTTGGGGGAAAGCAATTCGTAAAATTGCATGATGGTGTTGGGGGAAAAGCAGTTCAACATGTGAAAAAAGGTTGTATTTGAGAAATCTAAATGTGGTATACTGGCGAATGCGGATTCCTTCCGGATCACACCATACAACAAAACTATTTGCAATCAGAATTTGGTTCCAACACTCTCATAGCATTATTGGTGACCTGTTAAGTTTCGAACATTGATTCATAACGGTAATTAGTTGCTTCTTCTCCACCTTCGGAAGAAATATCCAGCACAGGACGCGATAAACTTTGAAGTTGCGTCATTAAGCATGGAGGCCGGGGAAATTGAGTACATAACCTTCAATCATTCAACCAGTGTCTAGTGTTTCTTAGTTCTAATAATAATAATTTCCCCTGTACAGCATAAGGGCGTTCTTCCCGCTGGTGATGCCTGGTTTCGAGGTTATCTGGGTAACTTACCCTTCGCTGCCCAAGCTGATCTTGTGACTGTAAAGTGTTTGACATCCTCGGGTTTCCACTTCGTACGGCAAATTTCTGTTCACGTTTTCTGGAGACTGGCCTCAAAGACTGTTTATTCATCCATTCGTGGCTGCCGTACAGCCGAAGCCAACTTCTTTTACGCATGACCAGTTGTTGTTTTTTTGTTTTGCTTTTTTCTTTAATTTTCATTTTCAGAAGCAAGCTCCCGCTTTTATGGGGTTTATTCGTGATCAGCTGCCAGGTGCGGAGTTTGGTGCTACGTTGTTTTCTTAATCTTTCATTTTCTGTTGTCCCCTTTCCCCTATTTTTTATGAATAACTAAGTCTATCTGCATGGTTGCTGTAAATGATGGCTCATAAAAAGGAAAAATGGATTCTGGAGGTTGAGGTTACTGGTAGCCAGTGCTGTTACCCCAGCAACAAACACTCCTCTTCGTTCTCGAAAGTCTTCACCATTAACGGTAGGCTAGGATTTTACCACTTATAATCAGTGAAGTCTGCGGCCGAGTGCAGTCCAAGATTCTAACGACATGTACAAGGTGATGCCTGAGGATAGCATAGTCATGTCAGTGGCGTGTTACTGAGACATTGAATAGGCGCAATACACGCTATGCATATGCTTTAATTATCAACAGACTATATCCGCCAGCAAAACGTAGAGCCCTGTCGATTATTTTCCAGGGATTCGGCAGGTTTGTGCCGAATGATTAGCGAAGATTTCGACGGTCGCACTTTTTTTTTCAGAAAAACTGAAAACGTGTGCTGCACTCCCAAGTCGAGAGGCGTCTTGACAAGGAGCCTGATCCTCAAACAAGAAAACTTCTGGAGTCATATTTTGCGAATTACTCTTCGTTTTTGCTCAAGACTGACCTCAAAGACTAAGTCGCCCTCTTGAATAAACATAGCTCTTGAGGGAATTGTTAGCGTCTCGAAGGGTGTCAAAAGTTCTGTCAGACGACCTGATTCAGACATCGTGCTCGGACTTGACGAGAAACTGTTGAAAACTACTTTCTCGAAGTGATGGCCTTTCCAAATGGTTACCTTAACTCATCTCCAGGTGGTATGAATACAATCGTCTTAGTTGGTGATACATAATAAGAGCTTATCCAGGAGCAGGGATCTCGAAAGTGGCTTGTTATTCGCAGTGTTAAATTTCAGAGAAATGGGCAGCTGGTCTCATCACAGACGAAACTTTCGATCGTCCAACCCTGCTGATATCCCATAAGTCGGTCTACCTATGACGGAGATTTTTTTCCATATTCCGAATCTACTCAGAAGTTACAAACTTCAGCTCTGCGGATAATACTAGCAATCTTACCATAATACTGCGGCTTGTTGACCCAGTGTCGGACATGCTGCATGACAAAGACATGTAGTGTACACAGCAGGTACGCTGAAGGATTGCCATAAATGGCGCTAGAGAAGTCGAAACAAAAACTAAAGTCAAGAGTCTTGAGCCCTTCTCGATGGAAACTGGGTCACACCAATGAAATATTTTCACTTCGCAGATGTTCTGTTTAAAGACATGGCAGCTCAGGAATCAACTAATGTGGCGGTTACTGAATCATTCTACCGGAAGTTGCACTTTATCTTCCCAAAACTTTGACCGAACCTCCACAGCACCTAATCCTTGGTCCCTCGGACCATGTGCTTCGTGAAGAGCTCAGTACAAGCCTGAGATAAATATCGGAAGTACTTAACTAAAGCGAACCTACTCGCTTTGAAGCGCGCAAATCCTGTGCTAGATTGCTTGGGTTTCTCCGTCTGCTCAGCAAAAAGTAATCCTAGATCCCGTACGTTTCCTTTGTATCTGCCCCAAGATTATCTGGAATGATTGGCAAGACTCTGGAAAACTATGGTTCTTATCAGACGTTCTTTGTACAGTAGATATTGCTCAGCGTGCTTCCGTCGCTATCACGGATATTATTGATCGTTTGAGGAAATTTGATTTTCGTTTCTGACGATAGTGTATATCCGCCTCGTTCCAACGGGTAAAGGCGCCCGAAAGTCAAAAGCTGTCTTTTGGGCCGTTACAAGCACTGGTTATAGCAATCATTCACGAAGGTTGAATCGATGGTGTCTCTGTACTGGTTTAGTGCTTTGTCTGTTGGGCTTCATGACATCCATTATAGTGTGTTTATTTATTTCGAATTCCAGGCTCAAGGTCCACATTTGGCCAAATATTGCTGTGTACACATTGTTTAGACTCCAAAAAGGTCGGCTCTAACCGTGGAGACGCGAATTTCCTTAGCAATTTGAAAATCAGCCGACCTCCTACACATGAGTACGGGCTCCTTTTTTAACGCCCGGTTACGGTCCGGGCTCGTTATATCATTATACACTGCTGGCCACCCAAAATGCAGCACCAAGAAGGAATCATCCGATTGGCCGAAATTCCCAGCATTCGTAGCCCGCGAGAGGACATGCAAATGATTAGCATTGCAGGGCATATGCAAATCATGTGTGCCCGGCATGCCACCGAGAAGCACTATAAGAAGGATGCACAGAAGGCGGGGTGGAAGTAGTGGAAGTGTGTTCTGCTGCCGGACCTGTGCGTGGGAAGCTTCTTGATGCCTCGTCGCAGAATATGGCAGTAATTCCAGCACGTTTTAGAGTTCGACACAGGACGAATAGTGGCTTATCGCGACAGCGGTTTATCGTACCGAGACATCGGCGCCCGTGTGGTACGACATCCAGCTATAGTGAGGTGAGTATAGATTCGGTGGGTGCAGGAGGGACGGACGGACCGACGTGAGCGATTGCCGCAGTCGCGGTACACCACCGAACGAGAAGACCGGCATGTTGTGCGGCGGGCATTGACGGCTCGCACCGCCTTATCACGAACGTTAGCGCAGGAATTAGGGTGTGTTGCGCAACAACCTGTGTTAGCACGTACCGTTCGACGTCGTCTGCAGGAGCGGGGACTTGTCGCACGGCACCCATTGCTCCGATTACCATTGACGTTACACCACCGTCGAGTGCGCCGGCAGTGGGCCGTTGAGCGCCGCACCTGGACTACGGAATGGCACGACATTGTCTTCTCCGATGAATCTCGCTTCTGCCTGCAACACCATGATGGTCGGATCAGCGTGTGGCGGCACCGCGGCGAGAGACTGTATGACGCCTGCATTATGCATCGCCACACCGGTCCGTCACCTGGCGTTATGGTTTGGAGCGCAATTGGATAAGGCACCCGCACCCCTCTGGTACGCATCGCCGGTACACTCAACAGCCCCCGCTACATCTCCGACGTTTTGGAGCCTGTAGTCCTCCCTTACCTGCAGGACCTACCAGCAGCCACGTTTCAACAGGACAATGCTCGCCCGCACGTGGCACGCATCGTGCAACAATTCTTTACGGCCCACCAAGTGTCACTGCTGCCGTGGTCAGCCTGTTCTCCCGATATGTCGCCCATCGAACACGTCTGGTCGCTGATCGGCAACCGAGTGGCCCGGCAAGCACCACCCACGGCTACGCCTGATGAAATGTGGCAACGTGTGGAAGCAGCCTGGACCGACATACCCCAAGCCCACATCCAAATCCTCTTTCGTTCGATGCCGCGGCGTGTAGCGGCCGTTATTGCCAGCCATGGGGGCCATACGAACTATTGATGTCTGCGTATTCCGCAAGTCGCACGGGCCTGTAAGCTTAATCGTTTCATCTTTGTATCTGTTGTTATGTGTCCAGTAAATCTGGCTTTGCTATCTCGTGTCCTTCTTGGTGTTGCATTTTGGGTGTCCAGCAGTGTATACGACTGGACCGGCCTGGGTTTGGATATTTGCAAATTTTCTCTATTTGATAAGGATAAAATGAGGCATATTGTTTTACTGCTATTTATATTTTCATCATCAGATAAGAATGTTAGTGCTTCCCGTTAATGTCGACCCCGAAATGCTCCGGGAAAGAAAGATTACTAAAACATTAAAAATCACGGCATCCGTCTCCCGACAAGGAACACGAACCAATCCCTTGGCAACCATTAGCGGACTCTTGACCTCGTTATGGGTGGATTTTCGTCATTTGTAATCTTGCTCCTTTTTCGTTCTGCCGATGTCTCGAGCACAACAGATGATGTTTTGTCGCCACCACTGATTCTTCCTCGTGTATCAAAAACATTGTGTATTCGTGTACTCTTATCATTATTCGCATTTGTTTGTAAAAACAGGTTGTTTTTCTAATTTTGAGTGGTTCAAAAGTAGAATGAACTATATGACTTTTTCTTAGATTTGAGGTTAGTCATCTGTACTGGAACAAAAAAAATCGTTAAATTTTCAAGCTAAATATGTATACTGAATGGAAATTTTTCAAACTGGCTAGTGATGGTAGTCGTATATTGTACTGGTAAAAAGTAGGCTGCATAACTGAAGCATACTTCTCTGCTTGTTTAGTAGTAATGATTCCAGATCGAACATTCCTCTTTCAGCAAACGAAGAATATCTTCTGCGGAGGGGTAAATGTAATGGTCAATCAGTAACAATTTCCATAACGTGAAATTTTCGTAGGCTACCTAACGGATTGTTTTCCGTTACGAATGGAAAGGAAGTATTGCAGAGCTGAATATCAGACGTATTTATGAAGCTTTAAATTCCCCACAGGGGTATGAAACGTTTACGAAAACGGACAATGAAAGAAAATGCCCTCTCGGTACCTCAATCCGAGTGATTAAATATTTTCATAGAAAAGAGTCTAAAGCATGTGCTTGCAAGTGGTGTCGCAGAAAAATTGTAATCAGCAAAGGGTCGAACAGCCGTCAAATGGGGCATTACAGTGTGAGAACAGTGCGTGAGCGTTGTAAGCACTGAATCTCACTGTACAACTGTTACTCACAACCACCCGATAACAACGGTTCAGGTTCAGAGGCGGTAGATAACTAAAGGCATAAATAGCAAGAGTTGTACATCGGAAACGGCTGAATCGATGAATTTCGTTTTTGTCTGTTTTGATCAAAAAGGAAGAAATTGATCTACCGGCAATCGCACGAACACTACAGGCATTGCCCCAGCTACACAGCACGTTTCCGGAAATGTAGTGGGAGGGTGTTTTCCGTGGTGTACAGTTGGTCTACTAGTTTCTTCCAGGAAGATCACCTGTCTGTGGCATCGCTTTGAACACCCTCTGTCTGTATTCACGACTACTCCTCACCTGTGAATCGCTGGGTGGCGTACAAGTATTTTATTACTTGATATGATGTCTGCAACTCTAAAAGTCGTATTTGAAAACCAACTTCTTTTTCCATTCAATCTGGAACTGCAGTTAGAACTTTCCCTGCATGTTTTGCTTTCCATGGTGCAAATTTTTACCACGAGGTAGCTTAAACGAATATTTCTGCAAGGCTCGGTAATTGTATATCTATTAGACGTGATTGAATGAAATCCGTTCCAGTGCGGTGGCGGTCATAAGGTCGACGGTCAAAATGTCGACAATTCAAAATGTCGACACGGTCACAATATCGACAGTTTAAAATGTCGACGCGGTCATAATATCGACAGCTCAAACTGTTGACACGGTCATAATGTCGACAATCAAAATGCCGACAGTCGAAATGTCGACAAGGTCATTCATAATGTCGACACGGACATAATGTCGTCAGGGTCCAGAAAATGTCAGCATGGCACTCTAACTTAGACCGTAGATGGTTTTGGGAACGGGTCTTGGTCAAGCCCCACCATACAAAATTTTCGTAAAATCTACAGTTTTCAATTTAAAACCACCAAATTTGGTATACTATCTCACAGTACTCTAACTTAGACGGTAGATAATTTTTTGGAACGAGTCGGGGGCCCATATACAAAATGTTCGTAAAATCTACAGTTTTCGATTTACAACTACCAAATTTGGTATACAATCTCATGGTACTCTAACTTAGTCTGTAGACAGGTTTTTGGAAGGGGTCGAAGACAGGGGTCAAGCGGCCCTCATACAAAAATTTTGTAAAATCAACAGTTTTCAATTTAGAGCCATTAAAGTTGGTGTACTATCTCATGGTACTCTAACTTAGACGATAGATGGTCCTGCACAATATTTTCGTGAAATCGACAGTTTTCAATTCAAAACCACCTAATTTTGTATACTATCTCATGGTGCTTTAACTTAGTCCGTAGCCGGTTTTCCAAAGAGTTCGGGGCCCGGTGTCAAGGGGGCCCCATACAACATTTTCGCAAAATCTACAGTTTTCAATTTAGAACCACCAAATTTGGTATACTACATCATGGTTCTGTAAGTTAGTCCGTAGACGGTTTTTGCAAGGGGTCGGGACCCAGGGTCAAAGAGTTCCAGTACCAAATTTGTTATCTACGGCTTCTAACTTAGACCGTAGGTTGGGTATTGGCGGACCGCAGGTCGAGGTATTGTTTTTTTTTATAACTTCTTTTGTAAAAAAAGATCGTATCCTGTCAGGGCGTTTGCTCATCCGTACTCTGCATTCAATTTGTCGGAGGATCGGGCAAGACGCAGACTTTCCAGCATTATCACTCTTCTTGCGGAGAAGGAAACATTCCATATGTGTTTCCCAGATGTAGATATATGGATTCTCCCTGTAACTTTATTTGCAGATATCTTCGCTATTAATCATCCGATTTGGACGATATATAAAATTTAGGGTTTTTTCCATGTGCTAAATAGAATGTGCATAACATAACATACCCCTTATATGGAAACATTCAGAGTTAGTGAGCTAATTAGCATGTTAATTAACTTAATTAGCATTTTCCTTCGCATCACGTGATAGTTCCCTTCAAGTGCTTTCCAACGATACCTTACTTGTTTATGTTGTAAAGAAAGTTTATGCTAATATTAAAACTTATATGGAAATTATAGAAAATTTAAAATTTGGGAGATGGGTGGATGCATTTCGAAACAAAGCTGAAATTTTGATTAAGGCCATCAACAAAATAGAAAAATAAAATGCACCACTGAATTTGGAAACTCCCAAAAGTTACTATTGTATTGTTTGCTTTGTTTGCGTTAGACGAGTAGATACACCTGAAAGTGGAAGAAAGGTAACTATTGTTTGCATGTGTACCAAATTTGTAAACACTAAAATTTAATGGCATACAATGTACACGTGTAATAACTTTTGGAGGTAAAGAAGTCAAATATAATGGTTAGGACAAAAAACTTTGTTTTTATACCACAATTAAGTAACTCAGATTTCGTTTCCCACCTCAGTCATTGCTGAGGGGAATGCATTTGAACAATGTGATGAAAATTTACGAGACAACTATTACTTCACTGCACTAAGGTTTAGGTTTTTGAAAGGCCACTTGGCCTATATTTATTTGTAAAACTTAACAAGTGTGAGGTTAAATTTTTGACACAATTTCAAACCCAACCACTGGGCCCAAAAAAAAAAAAAATAAATAAACGGCTGACAGGTTAGTTTCTTTCAAAGAAAAATTAGCACCAGGCACACTACTGATAAAAATATAAATACCAGAATTTCATTGGATTACACAGCACAAACACTTGATTTAACATGGTGTGTAACTTAAGTATGTGGAAGGTAAATCTCTCTCTCGAAAAAAAAAAAAATATGCATATGTGTACACTATGTTGTTCTAATTAAATCTGTCGAACCAACCCTCTCAGACCAGCCTTCTGAATCCACTTTTAATTTTAAACTACCATAACAACTGAGTCAAAATTTTACGTATAATGGAAAGTTATTTTTTATTACTAGATTCTACACCTCCAGGGAAATTTGTCTTAAAAATCAACATAACCTTGTCTTAAATCAAAATGTGTCTTAAATCAACATATCTAGCATTACCGGTTACTCAACCATTTCCATACACCATACAAAACCTAATACAGTAGCTACCTTATTCTATTTACTCAAAGTTATCATTGAATTGCTACACTGACACAAGAATCTTAATTTACACCATCATCATGAAAATCCCACTTTTCAAAATTCCATACCATAAGTTTTCCAATCTACATGCACCCATGTAGTAACCAACTCAGGCATAAAAGCCAAACAATCATCTCAACCAATGAGTCCCATATCTCTAGAAACAACACGATTTTACTGGGAGAACACAAAGTTTGAGTCTGAAGGCGAGAATGAGTCTTGAATCCATTCCCAGCCTGTACAGTGTAGTGGAGCAAAGTGCGACCTAACCCTTTACTGCCTCTTCACTCTGATTTTGGGACAACTCACATGACTTTTTCGTAGGAACCACCTCCTATGGGCCAACGAGCTTACTCGGGCAGAAAACAAACCCCCTAATTCGTTTCATGCACCCTTTCAGACCCGAGGCATGTCCTCATAGGGTAAAGTACCCCACAAGAGTTCACTTGCCCCCAAAATATCTCAACATCTATTTTCCAGAAAGCTAACTCGCCATCCTTATTTCCAGAAAATTCAATACATCACCGTTTCCCCAGAAAATCACTTCATATCTTTCCTTATTTTCACAGGAACACTTGTTCTTAGACCCAGCTAATTTTGTTGCTGTTTCCATAAGAGCGTTGGTTACTTTTCTGTTAACTTCAGAAGTATCCACTTCTTCCAAAGTTAGGCCTTCTAAAGCAGAAAACCTGTTCTTCATCTCCAACTTGAAGGTATTATGGTGTTTTTTAAGGTTGGTTATGTCAATAGATTTTGTTTGTCTTATGAGCTTGCCACGTTCAAGTTTAGTGTTGAGGTACATCTTACATCTCACCAATCTATGGTCACTACCCGTGTTGAACTTGTTTAGCACACTGCAGTCTTCTATGACAAATTTTTTGTTACACATAATAAAATCAATTTCACTTGTCGTCCCATTTGGATGTCTCCATGTCCATTTCCTGTGTGGCTTTTTCTTGAAGAAGGAGTTCAAGATGAAAAACCCTTCTGCCTCTGCAAACTCAACGAGAGTATTTCCACGCTGGTTTCTGTTGCCGTGACCGAATTTACCTACTGAAGTTTCATTCTGTTGCCATTGCCCTATTGTTGCATTGAAATTTATTTTCAAGTGTTGTTACCTTTATTATTTAGATGACGAATTTCCTCATAAAATTCTTCAATTTCTTCTTCAGGATGACTTGTGGTGGGTGCATAAGTTTGAATAATCTGAGCCTGGTATCTTTTCGAGAGTTGGATAACGAGTCGTGCAGCTCTGTCAGAGGAACTTTCAACTTCTACAACTTTATCCTTCAGTTTCTTGTTTATTATAAACCCAACACCACTAGTTCTGCCAGTATCTGTCCCATGATAGTAGAAGAGATGTCCACTTTCCAGTTCAATGAGATCTTCTCCTTTTCTCCTTACCTCACTTAGCCCGACGATGTCCCACTTGATCCTTTGTAGTTCCTCTTCCAATTCAAGAAGCCTTGAATCAGGAGATAGGGAGCGTCCATTATACGTAGCCAAGGTCAGCATCAGATGGCAGCCTAGTCCGGTCCTCCGGGGATTCTTAGCACCCTCTGCCTTGATGTCGCACTGGCCGCTTCCTTGGCCAGGTACATTCCAGCTGCCGGAGACTGAGGGCAAAGATTTAAGTTGTGGAATCATTTTGGAGGGGTTTGGCCATAACTCACCACGCTGGCCAAGCGGGTTGGTGAGTGTGGGATAGCATTTACTCTAATCCCGATGGTATAGTTATACCGTTATTGGCGGTCGTCAGAGCCCCTTTGGTGGGAACAGGATGCACCACGAGAAGGCGGGGTTGATATTTGTCAAGGAGAGGCTGTGATGTTACGCATCACCTGACCTTACATCCTTTTGCTATATATATATATATATATATATATGACAGCTCCCATTTCAAAGCCCACTTGTTACATAATTACAAAGCATAAATTAGCACATTACCTTTCTGGCTGACTTCAAAGGAAGGGCACAACAAATGAAAATAAAAAAAGTCCACTTGTTACAGCGGCAGTCTGCTTTTCCCTTCTTTTTCTCCGCCGCTGGGAATGAAGATTTGCAGTCCGTAATACGCCTGAGCATGGTTTCTCTGCTGGTCTTTATGGAAGTGAAAACACAGTATCGGCTCCTAGGTGAAAGGGCACCGGCAGGAATCTTTCTCTCGGTTTCAGGAAGGACTTTTCTTTCTGATGGTTGAAAACCGGGCGAACTCCAAGTTATCTTATGGATCCTCCACACTGCCTGCTGGGTCCAGCGGAATCAGCCTCCCTCCATCTTGGATTTCGTAGGATGGTCCAGGCAAGAAGCGTTGCTGGTCATCGCTGACAGATAGCCGGCAAACTGGGAGCGCGGAACATTTTCATTTTTTTTTTTTCGATCATAATATTGAGCCCTGCGTGGGACACTGGGTCCGCTCACGCCTTTTCCTTTTTTTTTTTTTTCATCAAGCCAAACCTCAGAATTTAGGGTTAATTTCGCCCAGCCACCCAAAGCTCACGAAGAGCCGGCTGGGGGGGGGCTTCCAACGGAGCCCCGCTCTCGTTACATTCTGGCTACCGAAAAGAGAAGATAAGAGTGACGCTTCCCTTCCTAAAGCTGGGATGCCCGAAATCCGTTGACCCCTCTCATGGTCGAAACTTCTGCCTTATCAACAGCGAAGAAGCTGTTCTCCCCTCGGTCTGTGCCCTCGTGCCAAAACTGTTGAGAAAAAACACATGGCCGGCCCTGCAACGGACCTTCTCTGTGTCCCACGCAAGCCAGGGTGACACTCTGACCTTCACACGGGCAGAATCGCTGTAGCGTCCAGCACTCTGTTCTATAAATAGAATTTCCTTTGCCCAGGGAACCCTCTGCAAACACATTTTAGAAGCTTTTAAATCCTTCGCCTAAAATGGCTGACTGAAAGATTTTCTTTTCTCACAACTTTTCAGAAATGCTTTTTCCTCATTCCGTGATTAAGTACGTATAATTTTGTTTTCTAAAAGGGGTTGATGCTGTCTTCTTTTGCTCGCCCTTTTTTTTTCTTATTAACTTACTGAAGAGAAAAAAAATATGAATCAGGCCAAAAGAAAAAAAGAAGTTCAATGCCTATTATTCCCCTTTCTTTTAAGAAATTTTGTTTGTTTGGTCAGGGCTGAGAAATGAGCGAACATGGTAACTATTCCCCTAATTCTCTCCTCTTCTAAACTGAATTTTGAAACGTGGACTGTCGAGTGTTTTCATTCTGTGTATTTTATTTATTTATTTTCTATTATTTTTATTTTTCGTAAATCCCAGCGAAGTGATCAATTTCCCCAAGATTTACGAACATGAAAATTCTCGACAGGACATTTATCTGCGGCAAATGGTTCCAACGTTAAGGGGGTAGCTCGGGTTTTTTTTTTTTTTTTTTTTTTTTTAAGGTCTGTACCTATGTGATGACGCGTGCATGCGACTTGACATTGATCATCTTTTTATTACCATTTTGAATATCTGGAACTCTCTATTTACATTACATGGTATTTCTGCCTGATAAGCCGCCCGTTGGTGGTGAAAGCTAACGTTTGTTAATTTGTGTTCTTAATACACCATTAACCGGATATTTTTGCACTTTATTGTTATCTACGGCCTCTAACTTAGACCGTAGGTCGGGTATTGGAGTGCTGAATTGTGTTGCAGTTCTTAAGAGTAAAAATGGAAATTTTTAGGAAAATTTTGAATGGGGCTACTTTACCCCGGGGCCCCGAAGCCTTCAGAAAACTATAGATTTTACGAACATTTTGTATGGGGGACCCGTGACCCTAGGCCCCGACCCGTTCCAAAAAATATCTGCCGTCTAAATTAGAGTACCATGAGATTGTATACCAAATTTGGTGGTTCTAAATTGAAAACTGTAGATTTTATGAAAATTTTGTGCGAGGGCTTTTGACCCCGGATCCGTTCCAAAAACCATCTTCCGTTTGCGTTAGAATACCATGAGATAGTACACCAAATCTAGTGGCTCTAAATTGAAAACTGTTGATTTTACAAAAATTTTGTATGGGGGCCCCTTGACCCCTGGCTCCGACCCCTTAAAAAACCCGTCTACAGACTAAGTTAGAGTACCATGAGATTGTATACCAAATTTGGTGGTTCTGAATTGAAAACTTTGATTTTTCGAAAATTTTGCATGGGTAGGCCTTCACCCTGGGCCCCCGACCCATCCAAAAAAAAGTCTACCGTCTAAGTTAGAGTGCCATGAGATAGTATACCAAATTTGGTGGTTCTAAATTGAAAACTGTAGATTGTGTATGGGGGCCCCCTTGACCCCGGGCCCCGTCCGCATCCAAAAATCGTCTACGGACTAAGAGTACCATGAGATAGTATACCAAATTTGGTGGTTCTAAATTGAAAACTAGATTTTACGAACATTTTGTATGGAGATGTCTTTGACCCCGACCCGTTCCCAAGACCATCTACCGTCTAAATTAGAGTACCATGAGTTAGTATACCAAATGTGGTGGCTCTAAATTGAAGCTGTTGATTTTACAAAAAATTTGTATGGAGGCCTCCCTTGACCCCGGGCCCCGACCCCTTCCAAAAACCGTGTACGGTCTAAGTTAGAGTACAATCCGGACATTTTCTGGACCCTGTCGAGATTTTGACTGTCGACGTTTTTGTTGTCGACATTATGAACGTCGACATTTTGTACCACAACCCTTCCAGTGGCTTTATTAAGACGAACGAAAAGGTACATCCGCAGGTGTGGCATAATTAAACAAAGCAATGCATAAGGAAGCAAGAATGCACCAGCGTTCGTTGGAAGAAGTCGCCATAGGCATTTAGACACGCATCCCACTTCTTGGGGAGACGGCGGATTCCGTCGGCGAAAAAGGACTTTGGTTGTTCCTTGAACCATTTGGTCACCGCGGCCATGACGTTTGCATCGGATTAGAATCGTTGTTGCTTTAGAGCTTTTTTAAGGGTCCGAACAAATGAAAGTCTCGTGGTGACAGATCGGGGTGATGCGGAACCTCCCAACCTTTGCGTACTAACGCATCCTGCACAATATTCGCAACATGAGGACGAGCATTGTCGTGCAACAGAATCACACCACGCGAAAGCATGCCGGGTCGCTTATTTTTGATGGCTTTTACTGCTTGTCCAGTGTGTAGCGGTTGGCATTGATGCTCACGTGAGGCTGTTTAAAATCCACCAACAAAAGCCCTTCATCGTTCAAAAATGCGGTCGGAATAACCTTACCGTCGAAAGCCTGTGATTTGAATTTTTTGTGTTTTGGTGATCCAGGATATTTCCATTGCATGCTCGCTGGTTTTCTGGACAGCCCAAAGTGGTGGCACCAGGATTCGTTGCCTGCCAGTGTGCGCGACAGAAATCCATCACCTTCTGCTTCGTAACGCAGCAAGTGGGTCAAACTCCAACCCATGCTTCTTTCTTATGGTGTTCGATCAGCATCCGTGGGATCCATTGTGATGCCTATGGCGACTTCTTGGATCTACCGTCTAAATTAGAGTACCAGTTTTCAATTTAGAGCCACCACATTTGGTATACTAACTTCGATACTTCAGTGTTTTCGTAACCACCAAGTTTGAACTGACCCGAATGACATAGCGAATTCCTCGGCTTCGAACGTAGGCTCCGACGACCGCCATGTTGTCAACGATCTGCAGCACAAAAACAACACATGCGAGGAGAATGAACGCGTGCTCGCTTGTTCATTGGCCTGCGCTTATTACGCGAGCTGTGACGTCATGCTCCCCGTGCGCTGGCCCACGTGACGAGGCACGAATGGGTTTCATTTGACACGCCTCATACAATTGTCACTGTATTTTCTTTTCTAAGTATTCGATTCTAAATATCATTTTCATATCCGGCAGTTTCAGGTAATGCTCAAAACTTTTCATGCGTTTTTCAGGTGCACTTTTCCGATTAAAATTCCTCGTGGGTTTTCCAGGTGCACTAATTTCTATCTGTCTAGCAGCTTTGTGGGGAGTTTCGCATCTTGAATTGCATCTTTGCGTGTAAAATTCCAGTTTCAAAAATCTCTTTTGCGTACGATTTATCGTCCGTGCCGTGCGTGGCCTTTTTTTATGCAAAATATTTCTCCAGGTTTAAGTATGATTTTTCGCTCGCCGTTTGTCATCTTGAGAAACTCCATTTGGAAAAAATCTTTTAACCCTGTCTAGTTTTAACCGTCATTAATATTTTCGACCTGCCTCTCATTTCTCACATGCATTATTTTTTTAGTAGAGCGCGAAACTGTATGTTAGCACTTGGCATTGTAACTGCGGCTTTGTAAAGCGTCTGTTTTGAAAATTCTTTTCATTTAATTTCTTTATTTGTGACCTGAATTCTCCATGCATTTGACGACTTTTTCAGCTGTAAAATTTTCCTGGTGGCTTTAAAGGGGGTTTTTTTTGTTTGTTTGTTACCGTTTCCGTTGTTTGATAGTAAGTTTGAGACTTTCGTCTATTATACCTGGAAAGTTGGAGTCATTTTTGTGTTATTATTCCTATAATGAATCTACCTCAGTATGCTGGATAGTTCCTCTTATTTCTGACACACGGTGTATTTATTCCAGAAAAAAAAATGCTCCCTCTCTTACAGCAAAATCTACTGTACCTTGCATTCGCAATGACAAAAGGACCAGCCATCTCCGGTAATTCGATCTCATTCTGATTAAACCTTTGTAAGATGAATTGGAACATCTCCTAAGGAATCATTCATGGATCCCAACAGCGCTTCCGGTATTCACAGCATTCCATTTTGGAAAATGTAGGCTGATTGCCCTTGAAAGCTGGTAGGTGTACATAGGAAATGTATTATGTACACTAATTCACGTGATATTGGTGGATGCCTAACAAGGAAATGCATGTATTTTGATCTTTTCTGTATAATTGTAGTGTCTGAATACTTTTGGCCAAAGGGTGTATTTGCCTGCGTGCATGTATGAGTGAGAGAGCGCCTATATATGATTTGGTAATCTATGAAAAGTTTTGATGATGAAGATCTGTTTTTGCTTCGAAAATGTTAAAACTTAATGCCGTCTCTGCGCGTACTACTAATAAGCTTTGACCTTATGGGTAGCATTTTCTGAGTTACCTCATTCTTCCTTGATCTTGTTTTATAAGCAACTTTTTGTTCTCGTTGCTTCTTTTGTTCCTTGAAATTTGTTTCTTATATATCTTGGATTATTTTTCCATCCACTCACTTGATTAAAATTTTATTAGCTTTGCAATGCCATGCTCATCGTTTTCTGCTTCTTTGACATTTACATCAGGGAAACAAAAGTAAAATTTAATTAAAGCAAATGTGTTTTCTCGTCGGGTTGCGCGTCGTCGTTCGTGTTTGCCATGCAGGAAGGGGAACAGTCATCTTACGCCGGCCGGCACCATTGTTTGCTGTTTATTCTGTGGTATGCGAAGTTCAGAACAACGGGTTCACTTCTTTTAATATACTGCCATGTTTTCATTCGCTTATACGTTTAAGCACCTCCTTCATTCCGGAAAGAAAAAAAAAAATAAATAAACAAATAAATAAAATGAAATAAAATGACACATCCGACAATTAAAGTCTCATAAATTTTCGCTCTGTTTTTGTTTGAACTCAGTGTTTATTTCTCAGTAGTGCTGAGAGGCTTGCCACTTTTCTTCGGTAAGCATTGCTAGTTCACAGTGATGTGGACCAGTTTGAGAAAAGGAAAAGAAAACACGCTTTCTTTGTGTAAGCCAGTTACTTTATATAGAATGCCCGTTAATTAACTTCACTCCGTGAAGAAAGCTCGTCGTGCAGTTCGTACAAGCATTTTTGCTTTAATTGATTCTCCTGGTAAAAAAATTCTGAAATTCACGAGCCATTATCCCTGATTCTTTTCGTGAATTAACGAAGCTTATTTCTGATACAAACTTTTTTCCGTGAAATGTCAAAAGAAAACCTGAATTTCACAGATTTTTCGTACACCAGGGAAATTCTAAATTTTCAGAAGCCTTTCCGCAATTCCTTTCGTATATTGACGGTAAATTGCCGCTTTTAAGCTGGGTTAAGGGAAAATTCAGAATTTTCAGAAACCTTTCCATAATTCCTTTCGTGTATTGACGGTAAATTGCCGCTTTTAAGATATGTTAAGGGAAAATTCAGAATTTTCAGAAACCTTTCCATAATTCCTTTCGTGTATTGACGGTAAATTGCCGCTTTTAAGATATGTTAAGGGAAAATTCAGAATTTTCAGAAACCTTTCCATAATTCCTTTCGTGTATTGACGGTAAATTGCCGCTTTTAAGATGGGTTAAGGGAAAATTCAGAATTTTCAGAAACCTTTCCATAATTCCTTTCGTGTATTGACGGTAAATTGCCGCTTTTAAGATGTGTTAAGGGAAAATTCAGAATTTTCAGAAACCTTTCCATAATTCCTTTCGTGTATTGACGATAAATTAGCGCTTTTAAGATGGGTTAAGGGAAAATTCAGAATTTTCAGAAACATTTCCGTCTTCCTTTCGTATATTGACGGTAAATCGCCGCTTTTAAAATGGATTAAGGGAAATTCTAAATTTTCAGAAACATTTCCGTAATTCCTTTCGTATATTGACGATGACGGTAAATCGCCACTTTTAAGATGGGTTAAGGGAAATTCTAAATTTTCGGAAATCTTTCCGCAATTCCTTTCGTATATTGACGGTAAATTGCCGCTTTAAAGATGTGTTAAGGGAAAATTCAGAATTTTCAGAAACCTTTCCGTAATTCCTTTCGTATATTAATGTAAAAATTATGTTCTCACTTCTTTCGTATCCATAAGACAGAAAATTTCCGGAAATAGGAGCGACTCGCCGGAATACTTGAGGTTTGATTAATTATTAAATTTCAGCCGTCTGTCGGAGAATCAGATTTTGAAGTTACACAGTGTGTCCGTTAAGTAACGAGACTGAGTTTTTACGGAACATCCGTTTGAATAAAGGTAACAAACGTGTTCATAGTTTTGGCCGCTAGTGTAAAGTAATCGCAGAGACAACTTTTTTAAATCGGGTGACGCAGCAGTTTTCATGTGCCCACCGTTGAAGTAAGACTGTGTGAGTGGAGCTTGTCAGAAGTTGTGTAATGATGCAAAGAGCTGTGATAAAATTCTAATGTAAATTAAGGGAAACTGTCCCGAAAGTGTACCAAGACCTAAAAAAAGTTTACGGCGATGACTGACAGAGCCGTGCACAGGTGTTCGACTGGTTTTTAACGTTTAAAGATAGGAGGGAGTCTCTCGAGGATGAACCACACACAGGACGTCCAGTTTCTTCACGGAAAAACGAAAATGTGGTGAGGGATACCGAAACTGTTGCCCATGACTGGCGAATAACCCCTAGGCTACTCGCTTAACAGCTTGGTGTCGGTAAGGAAACGGCCAGAGTAATCTTAGAAAAGCATCTGCAAAGAGGAAGATTTGTTCGAGGTTTGTGCCGCGCACACGTTGACACACGAACAGAGAAAGCACTGGGTTCTGAAGTCGATCTATGTGAGTGAACATCCACCCTACTCGCCAGATTTGGCTCCCTCAGACTTTTTCCTCTTCTCAAAGGTGAAGTGTGCTTTGAAGAGAGGAGCGCTTCAGCGACATTGATGACCTCCAACAAGGTGTGACCAACAGACTGAAGGACATTGCGGTTCAGGACTTCCACCATGCCTTCGAACACCTGTACGAATGGCCTCACCGTTGTGTGAAAGTGGTAATTCGAAATATAGTTTGTTGTTTCGATATAATAAATTGTGTCTCATTACTTATTAACAGGCATACTGTGTATGTAGTGAGAACAGATGTTGTGGATAGCATATTGCGTAAAATTTTGATTATTGTGGCACTGGATGTTCCTTCCCCTGTCTCTCGTTTTGTGCACCAGCTGTTGTATGTTGCGTTACAGTAAATTATTGTATGATGTCTATGTATCAGTCTGTAGACCCCGTAAGATAAAAGCTATTATAATTAATAGCTACCAAGTAAATTTAATATTTAGGAGTTTTGTGAGATAATACTATAAAACAGTACATTTCACTTTTTCTTAAAGAAGACTGAAAGTCACTGTTAATTTTAAAATATCTTAAGTTTCAAAGCATTCTGTTGCTTCAAAGCATCACGATGGGGAAAAAGTACGTAATTTGTGATCAGTCCTGTACAAAAAGTAAAATTATTATAAACGTATTCAGAAAAATAAGCTCCAACAGAAAATGAAATGACTAATTCATCTGCATTAATAACAAAAAACATTGCATCATCACGTGATTGGAGTTCTACTTTGTACGTTGCAGTGTTTTATTTTGAGACTTGATTCAAAGGAAATTTAATTTCATATCATAATACCCTCAAAAACATTAAATCTTTATTAGACAGCGAAAATAATGTATATGTTATGAATCAGTGCCGAGCTGAATCAAGGAACCCCAAAACCGTATAGTACATAACAAAATGGAAAATGTATCGTTATCCCGGAGGCTGAGTGGTTGGGGCCGCTTGCTTCTGACCATTCCACCGAGATGGGCTAACGGTTAGAGTCCCGGATGAGGAATCTGATGGTGCTGGCCCCTCCCTGGAACCAGTAGCCCAAATTAGGGACCGGAGACTGCCTACAGCTCTTAGTGATCGTTAACCTCCGGGGGAAAAAAGAGGATAGCGTTTAATTGCAAGGGAATTAATTATCTATATGTGAAAAGTGTGTGTTTCCATACTCTAAAATTACTTGGTGCGGTGCATTTCCAACATGAGCAGCAACATTATTCCAACCTTTTCTACGCTCCCATAGACTAGTATCCGATGGCAACTATATACTCCTCGTTGCTACGTCTTTGCCGTATTCCCCGGACCTTTGCCCCATCGGATTTTCACATATTTTTATCAGCGTTGCATAAGCATCTCGATAGTGAAAATCTGCAGAACGTGGAAGACGTACAGAATGGTATTCGTTCGTTTCTCGCCTCAGAAACCTGCAAACTTTTATCTAGCAGCAATTGAAAACTTTTTGGTAAGGAGGCAAAATATCGTCAATTCTGATTAGGTCTGCATAGTCGATTAAATAGCATTTACCTGTGTGCGTGTGATATGCTGTTTCTTGTTTCAAAATGACGAGTATTTTAAGATAACTGATGTAATCGGAGGAATATACCTGGCGGAAAGTGAAAAAAGAACACCAAGAAGGAAATGTCTGATACCAACGAAATTTATACAGCATAATAACGGAATACAGAGGATAACGTGATCAAAACATTATGGCAAAAATACAGCTGTATTTGCTGGTAAACTGAAAAAAAAACATTTCCATGTAACATGGTTAGTACGAGGTTGAACCGCCATGAACTGCGTCACACTGTGCAATTCTGGCATGGATTCTGTCGTACAGATGTTGGATGTAAGTTTGGGGTATTGAGTTCCAAGCATCCTCAACTTGGACGCGTAAATCGGGAATGGTCGTGCCTGGCCGTGGAGACCAGATAAGACGTTATCCCATAAAATCCCACACGTGCTCAATAGGGGACAAATCCGGTGAACGTGCAGGCCATGGAAGTTGTCTCACACCCTGAAGTGCATGTTGCGTTGCACGTGCTGTGTGTGGGCGTGCGTTATCTTGCTGGAAAGCACGATGGACCGACCTTACAAATGGCACAACAACGGGCTGAATGATGTTGTTGATGTAGGAGGTGCTGTTTAACGTACCCGGTACACACTAGTTGTGTACGGGAGTGATAGCTGATCGCTCCCCACACCAGGAGACCAGGTGGTGGCCCTGTGTATCGCTGGCGGATGCAAAAGGGTGGAGACGCTCGCCTGTGCGTCTCCGAACACGCATACGGCCATCGGAGGCTCCCAAGCAGAATCTGCTTTCATCGCTGAACACGACAGATCGCCATTGCGTTCTCCAGTTCAGACATTGGAGATACCACTGCAGCCGTTCCTGACGGTGGGCTGGAGTCAGAGGTACAAATGCCAGAGGCACACGTGCCCGTAGTCCTGCATCCAGTAGACGGTTGCGGATTGTTCGCACAGTCACCTCAGGTGCAACGGCAGCTCGGATTTGCGTCGCAGTGGATGTTCTGCTTGACAACGCCGCTCTTCTTATGCGTCGATCGGTCCGCTCATCAGTCCGTCTGTGACTCCCGGTTCCACGTCTTCTCGTGTGGGAATGTTCCTCGGACCATCTACGCCACCATCGTACCACCACCGATACTTCACGTCCAGTTCGCTCCGCAATACGACGATACGACTACCCGGCCTCGCGGAGTTCGACTAGACGACCTCGCTCAAAGTCCGATAACTGCTGAAATCGTACACGTCTTCTATGTCCAGGCATTACAGCTTCTTCAAGGTCTTCGCACGTGTCCGTACGCCGACGACTGATTATTACATTCACTTCGCCGTACTCCTTAAATACCGCCGACGATAATTGCATATTATGCCTTGCTGTGGCGTAAGCGCTCACCGGTTGGTCCCGAAATGAACATCACACCAACGTAAACTCGACCCCATTAACATATGTAAATTTCATGATCGTCCGCCAATTCCTTCTTGGTGTTCTTTTTTCACTTTCCGCCAGTGTATTTATAAACGGTTGTTGTATATGATACGACAGCGCAGTAATACGTAATCACGTTTGTTGACTCCAGGTGTGTAAGAAAATATCACAACTGAAAAAGAAAAGTAATAACCGATGTGTCGTGTGGAACTTGAATGCAGGCTTTAGGCTCTCACAGCTGGTTACGTACCCCATCGTTTGATTCAAGTTTTTCATTTATTGAAGCTTGGAGTAAATGCAAGCGAGTGACTGATGGAATAAAAGTAGACCTTGACTAAACAAAATGAGAAGAGGCTGTATCCTGTGAAAACGGTGGTTGTCCACTTCGATTTCTTTCTTGCCGGGAATGTTGGCCGAAAAGTAAGAAAGCGGTTGATCTGGTAGGTTCTTCATGTACAGACCTCAAAAAAAAAAAAAAAAAAAAAGAGCCACCCCCTTAACTTTCGAACCGTTTGTCGCATATAAACAAGTAAGGTACCGTTGGAAAGCACTTGAAGGGAAATATCAAGTGATATGAAGAAACATGCTAATTAAGCTAATTAACACGCTAATTAGCTATCTCCGAATTTTTCCATATAAGAAGTATGTTATTTTACGCGCTTTCTATTCAGCATATAATAAAACCCTTAAATTCCAAATTTCATACGAATCGACCAATAAATACGTGTACAGTGAGCTACAGAAAAACGATGTCGCTAATGTTAAACTGCAAAAATTGTTTTTGATTTGTATCATTTAATCGAGAACAAGTACAGTGATTCGGTGTTGCAACAGTAAAGCACAAAGCGGCCCAGATAATATGAGCCGTTATATAAGAACAGAACTGGTATATTAAGGGAACTATAAATTATGAAATATGATCATGAAAAAAATGAATTATGAGCATACCAGATAAATAGTCCATGGGATGGGAAATATTTTTAAACCTCTAAATCCAAATTTACAGCGTGTTAGCATGAAACCTTGCTGAGATATAAGCGAAAACCCAAGCACACATGCAAAAGAAAAAAACCCCGTAAAAAACCATATTTCCTCTACATAAAGAAACGTATTTTCCTCTACTTACTGTAAAATGGTTTACCTCGCAATACTTATAAGCACTTAGGAGAAAGTGTTTCTACGTGATTGTTTGATACTAAAGCTGTATTAATACGGGATGGAAACCATGGGACTCAGGAAATCCAATTAGTAATTCCAAATTTTAATGATGAACATTATAAGTTAGTAATTTTGCACTAAAATAACTTAACTTACGACGTAGTTCTTGCAGTTACATATTTTTTTTTCTATTGGTTACATAGCTGACTCCTGTATATTGTTTAATTCAAAAATGCAAATAAACAGTACGTTCCATAAAACGAAAGCTTCGTATAAATGCGTTCTCTGTGTATTTCTTTCATAAATATCTTTACAGCTTCGTCAAATTATGAAACTGTGGTCATGCAAATGAAAACTGCAAATTGTTTCCTGCGCGAGTGAATTCGTGTGCCTGATTTTTTTTATATTGCAGATTTGCTCGTGTATACATTCCGTCTCGAATTATGGGGTAATCAGCATGTATTTGCTTATTGTTCTGATTCATTGATATTTTCCATTGTAGTTATACTGCTTAAACTGTCTGCGATATACAAAACGGAACTACCTTTCGCTGCAATACAGAAGCCGGATCTACGTGTGTAGCTTTGATCTGTACGCAAATCGCCTCTTCGGCATTAGACGTTTTCGACTACCGGTTAAGAAAATAACCGTAACCAGTAGCGTTTGAAGCATTAAGCTTACGTATTGTAGTTCAATACGGATATTTCTTTTCTTTTTTATTTCTTCTTCAACTATAAATAAAATAATGACTGGTTATACTCTGCGAAAAAAATTTAGTTATATCCTGAGAATTTCGTAGTTTAAGCAAAAAGGAAAATTAAAGTTCGCAAATCATCTTTTTTTGGCATGCGCATGAAATAATAAAAACACACTGTTACCTACTTTATTGGAACTCCCAATTTTTAAGCTTCAATGAGAAAAGAAACTGGTTTGACAATCTACATTAAGCGTTTTAGAATCGCAACGGAAATCTTAAAATTAAATTTCATACGACAGAATTCTTTTCGGGTGTTCGAATCTCGGACCTGCCGGCCATCTAGTCTGCTCTTTTTCCGCGGTTCTCCACATCCTCCATGTGTTTGAGGACGCCAATACGTAGATGGTTCCTTGTCAAGTCCGTCCCGGATGCACTTTGTTTCTCCCCAAGCTTGCTGTAGGGGCGGACTCATTCCTTAATTACACTGCTGGTCACACAAAAGGCAACACCGATAAGAAAGCATCCGATTGGCCTGAAATTCGCAGCATGCGTCGCCCGCGAGAGGACATGCAAACGATTAGCATTGCAGGGCATATGCAAATCATGTGCGTCTGGCACGCCACCCAGAAGCACCATAAAAAGGGTGCACAGAAGGCGGGGTGTAAGTAGTGGAAGTGTGTTGTGCTGCCGGACCTGTGCGTGTGGAAGCTTCCTGATGCCTCGTCGCAGAATACGGCAGTCATTCCAGCACGTTTCGGAGTTCGACACAGGACGAATAGTGGCTTATCGCGACAGCGGTTTATCGTGCCGAGACATCGGCGCCCGTGCGGGACGACATCCAGCCACAGTGAGGCGAGTATGGATTCGGTGGGTGCAGGAGGGACGGACGGACCGACGTGAGCGATTGCCGCAGCCGCGGCACACCACCGAACCAAAGGACCGGCAAGTTGTGTGGTGGGCATTGACGGGTCGCACTGCCACAGCACGAACGTTAGCGCAAAAATTAGGGTGTGTTGCGCAACAACCTGTGTTAGCACGTACCGTTCAACGTCGTCTGCAGGAGCGGGGAATTGTCGCACGGCGCCCATTGCTCCGATTACTATTGACGTTACACCACCGTCGAGTGCGGCGGCAGTGGGCCGTTGAATGCCGCACCTGGACTACGGAATGGCACGACATTGTCTTCTCCAACGAATCTCGCTCCTGCCTGCAACACCACGATGGTCGGATCCGTAGCGTCGCGGCACCACGGCGAAAGACTGTATGACGACTGCATTATGCATCGCCATACCGGTCCGTCGCCTGGCGTTATGGTTTGGGGCGCAATTGGATATGACACCCGCACCTCTCTGGTACGCATCGCCGGTACACTCAACAACCACCGCTACATCTCCGAGGTTTTGGAGCCTGTAGTCCTCCTTTACCTGCAGGACCTACCAGCGGCCACGTTTCAACAGGACAATGCGCGCCCGCTAGCGGCACGCATCGTGCAACAATTCTTCACGGCCCATCAGGTGTCACTGCTGCCGTGGTCCGCCTGTTCTCCCGATATGTCGCCCATCGAACACGTCTGGTCGCTGATCGGCAACCGAGTGGCCCGGCAAGCACCACCCGCGGCTACACCTGATGAACTGTGGCAACGTGTGGAAGCAGCCTGACCGACAAACCCCAAGCCCACATCGAAAGACTCTTTCGTTCGATGCCGCGGCTTGTAGCAGCCATTATTGCCAGCCATGGGGGCCACACGAACTATTGATGTCTGCTTGCTCCGCAAGTCGCACGGGACTGTAAACTCAATCGTTTCATCTTTGTATCTGTTGTTATGTGTCCAGTAAGTCTGGCTTTGCTATCTCGTGTCCTTCTTGGTGGTGCATTTTGGGTGGCCAGCAGTGTATGTTAATGATGTCTTATTATGATGTTCCGTGAATACTCACTATAGGTTCCCCTTACAACCAGTAAAATTTCAAAAGGTTCTTTGCTCTAGACCATCTCAAACCAAGATTGGTTGACTAGACGAACTCCTGCCCGCTTTGATCTGCGAATCAGGAGGATGGAGGAAGATGTCTGGAACCTGAAGTAAGCATTAGTATACAGCTAAATGAAAAAGTCTCTGAGAATAAACTTAATGGGTTTATTTAGTTAGTGAAATCAAATCATCGACGTTCTGTCCGTCTATAGAGTCCCGTCATTGAAGTATCTTCAATTGACTCGCTGTCAGACGAAAGTTTGTGCAGTTGTAATATTAATTGAATGCTATTCCTGTTCGATATTTCCTAAACTTACGCGTTACTACTTAACGCTGTCTATCTCCGGCTAAATTGCGTAATTCGTGAGAGTCCTTTCGAATTTGGACCTATATCACGAGAAACGTGCAATCTAGGACCCGTCCGGTCGCTCTCCGATAGGCAGACAACGAACTTGGCCCACCCTGGCCGATCCGAACACTCACCCAGTTCTCCTGAGCTGTACTACGAGAGAGTCCTTCCGTTCTTTCCGAACACAGACTAACTAACGCATCCCCCCTCTCTCTCTCTCTCTCTCTCTCTCTCTCATGTCTACGTCACCAGCACGTCACCTTTTTTGCTTACTCCTGCCCTGAGGGCATACTTCGCCCTGCCTGCTGCTACCTACGTCACAGCGGCGACTCCGCGTCGCTTCTCCTGATATCTGCTTGCTGCATGTATCTCGTTTCCGGCTTTACCGGACCCCTTCGGAGCTCAGCGTCCTGTGTACATCGGCTCGATGCCTTTATAGACAGACATACATTATTCTGAAGTACATTAACACAATATATACACTGCCGCCCCGGTGGCGCAGTGGTCTAAGGCGCTGGCCTCTGATCATTCGTCCGTAAGGGGTCCGGGTTCGAATCCCGGTGAGGCATGGATGTTGTGTTTGTCTTACGGCACTGGCTCTCTCCCTTCCCTGGAACCAGTGACCCTAAATTAGGGACGGGCGACTGCTTATAGCCCATTGAGTTGCTCACAGTGGTCGTTAAACCTCCAATCAAAAAAAAAACAAAAAAAAAAAAAAAAACAATATATACACTACAGTGGGAATACAATGGTTAATGGTAGTTCGTTAGACATACTGGCGTCTGCTTGTGTTCGCCAATGTCCAGCGGAAGTCATTACTCTAATGGCTGATGCTGTCAGTATGTAAAGAGAGTTTTTCCTTATCTGGACGTGGTGAATAACAACTTCTCTTCCCACCACACAATGAATTCTGAAAAGTTCTATAATCCTCTTTTCTCCGTACATATGGAGCATGCTTTTAGAGTCTCATTAAAATGCCACGTGGCGTTAACATATCTTACAATAATTACACGTAACACAAGAGTTTTTACGATATTCCAAGCATAATGTCTTTGCGTCCTACTCATTAGATTAACTAATTCTTCCGCTCTTACACTGGCAGTAGCAGAAAAATGAATATCCCAAGCCGTCTGGTCAACGTGGGAAATTAGACAATTACCCTCCCAACATCAATTCTGATGATGTTGCATCTCTGACATCATCAGAATTGGGAGATACCTATCGCCAGAAGTGGCTATAAAAATGATTAACAGACGATAGGATTCTCAATAAAAATTTGTATATGTCGTTTATGAACGACGAAGTAGAACTAAAATTCCTGACGTAACGTTTTCCTGTTTCAAAAGAGTTGATCATGTGACGTAATGCATCTCTGACATCCTGTTAGAATGATTTAGATGAGATTGTGTCACACCAGCAGCTATTGGAAATCGGTCTTTTTTGCTATGACAACAAAGCAAAGTGGTATACGCGTCCGCTGTGGGCGGCAAAATGGGACAAATGTTCATACTTTCGAACAAAGAAAATTTTTTTGTTTTAAATTGGCATGTGGAATTAACATATCAGAGGCGCAAATTTAAATTACAAGACATAGCTGTTCCCATTAATTCGTATGTTAAGCACGATAACTATCAAAGAAAAGTAAGTTTTTGAGGTGGAAAATAACAAATCATTTGGAATAGATCGCACACTTTCGTAGTATTTTGCGAAAGCCATTCCCAAAACTTGGGTGATCTTTGTGTTCCTCATATGTTACCAAAGTGTTTCGAATGTGTATCAACCCGTTCCGCATGTGTTATCAAAACTCTTTCCACCATAAAATGTTTTATGATAGAAGATACTAGTGTTTTTACATAACACATTCGCGACACTTCGTGGAAAACGCATGGAAATCTGTCGTAGCACACTAGGAATACATTTTCGAAAATTACTTTCTCCATGTGTTCCGAATGCGTTTCCAACCTTTTCTCAATGTGTTCCACTGGGAACACATGATGTGCTATATATTCCGAAATGCCACGGACGGTTAGAAAAGAAATTCTCGAAATAGGGCATGGCTCAAGCATCTGCATCCTTTTAACTGTACTAATGCCCTAATTTACTTAAATAGTGGATTTGGGGTAAGTGAAACTTGACTTCGAACATGTCTTGAGTCTTTTGGTGCACGTAGATATTAATCTGTAGCCAGTCAGTAGGTTAACAGCAGCGCAAGTCCTTTTATATTCCATGGTATATATACACTGAAGAGCAATTGAATTAGAGACAGCTGGCGTAATGCAAATGTGGCGCTGTGGGCGACCCTGTAAACGGAAACGACATGACGTATGAAGCGATCCGACAGTATAAGGAGTGATGCTACGGGAATCAGTAAGAGTCGGACGCACTATAGATAAGACGAAGGATCTAACCGCATTTGATCGTGGGCAAATTGTCGGGGCCCGACGAATGGGTCACTCCATCTCGGAAGTCGTGCAGGCACTAGGATTTTCGCGAGCCACTGTGTCACGGGTGCACCGTGAGTACATCGAATCCGGTAAAACCATCCCTGCAAGGGTCAACTGCCGTGAACAACAGCGTGTGGATGAGCGGGGTCATCGTCGGCTAACTCCCACTGTAACAGCGGATAGACGGGCCACAGTGCAAGAAATCTCTCAGCAATTTAACGCTGGTGCACAAAAACGTGTAAGAAGCCACACCATCCAGAACCATCTCCTCGCTATGGGGTACAGAAGCCATCGTCCCACGAGGTACCGCTGCTGACCGCACATCACAGGGTGCAAAGATTAGCACAGGCGCGGGAACATCGCCACTGGACACTAGACATGTGGAAAAATGTTGCCTGGACTAATGAGTCGAGATTCACGTTGGTACATGCGGATGGCAGGATACGAGTACGACGCAATCCACATGAAGCGATGAATCCTTCTTGCCAGCAGGGTACTCTTCAAGCTGGTGGGGATGGCATACTCGTCTGGGGACTGTTTACGTGGACTGAAATGGGACCCCTGGTGCGTGTGACATTGTCCCTCACAGGTCAACGTTACCGGGATATCCTGGACGACCATTTGCTCCCGTTTGTGCGTCTTCAACATCCCACTGGGGACTTCATCCTGCAACAAGACAATTCACCGTGCCATCGCTCCCGAATTGTATCCGAATGTCGGATGAACACTCCACCGACGGACCTCGCTTCCTTGGCCAGCTAGGTCACCTGACCTCAATCCCATCGAGCACAACTGCGATGCCATCGAGAGAGATGTTCGAGGCTCTGGCCCCCTCCATCATATCTTCGTGAACTGTGGGAGCTTGTTCAGGGGTCATGGATCCATATGTCTTCCCAACGCTTCCGGTGTCTTGTCGAGTCCATGCCGAGACGAATCACCGCCGTCATCAGGGCGAAAGGTAGTGCTACACGTTACTAGACAGGTATCTCTAACTCAATTGCTCTTCAGTATACAAGACTTTGCGACTTTAATCATTGTCCCAAGAACCATTTCACGGTTCGATATATCAGAGTAGAGCATAAACTACACTGGTGTGCAAAAATTAAGGACGAAAAGGAGAAATTATCATAACAGCGGAACAAGCAGGCAGAACGGACCGAAAGACCACTCAGGAGATAGACTAGGATCCGGTCCGGTAGGGCATGCGGATATATGCAGCACGACGTAGGGGGGGTCGGAAGGGTATTAAGCACACGGGCGTTGTTCGCTCAGCAATTAGGTAAAAGCTATTTATTGCACGGTGTACATCGGCTTGAAAAACGTCGAGTTGCTGCCACCGTGTGATATGGCCAACAGGCAATCCAGTAGACGACATCTGGATGACTTTACCCGAGGTCGCGTCATTGGGAAGTTGGAAGAAAGGCGAAGTGTGACTAGTGTGGCCGAAAAGTTCGGGGTCGCTCACAGCATCGTTTAAAGAGCTTGGAGGGCATTTTAAACGACAGGAACAGCTGTCCGAGAGTTTAGCAGTGGTCGTCCACGAGCAACCACGGCGGAGGACGACCGGTATATTGTCCTACAGGCGAGAAGAGGCAGACAGCGGGAGAAATCGTAGGGCACGTGCAACAGACAACTGGACTTCCGTTATCGCGTTTTACCGTGGATAGGAGGCTGCACAAAGGTAGTCTATTTGCACATTTGCACAACGACCAGTACGGTGTGTGCCATTAACGCCTGCTCATCGGAGACGCCGGTTTCTGTGGTACCAGGAACACAAGAACTGGACACATCAGCAATGGGGTCCAGTTCTCTTTACGGATGAGAGCCGATTTAGTCTGATGAGCGATTCTGGACGTATACACATCTGGAGAGAGCAGGGAACACACAATCACACCTCCAACATAATCGAAAAGGACCGGTTTAGAGGTGACGGAGTTCTCGTTTGGGGCGGTATCATGCTTGGTAGCCGTACTGACCTCCCCATCTTCCAAGGAGGTTCAGTCACTGGTGTCCGCTATTGTACCGAGGTTCTCCTGCCTCACGTGCGTCTGTTTAGAGGTGCTGTGGGTCCTGAGTTCCTCTTCATGGACGACAACGCTACACCTCATCGTACAGCGGCTGTCGCAGAGGTGTTGGAGAGTGAAGATATTCAACGCATCGATTGGCCCGCAAGGACCCCGGACCTAAATCCAATCGAACGCGTGTGGGACCTACTCGGGAAACGCTTGGCAGCACGTCACCAGCCGCCAGCAACGATTCCGAAGCTGAGATTGGCGCTACAAGAGGAATGGGCCGCGATGACTCAACAGCTCCTTGACAACCTCGTCCTCAGCATGGACAGACGTTGTAAATCCTGCAACACAATCAGGGGTGATCATATTCCCTACTAAAGACTGGATTTTTCTTGGCAGCCGCCTGTCACATGGACGTTTCTGTCTTCTGTAAAGTTGTGCTCGAAGCTACCTTTTCAATAAAGTGTCTTTGTATCCTTTGGATTCCTTGTTTGGACGGTTTTGCTCACTTGTCACATATTCTTACATCTTGGGGATCTTATGGTATGATTTGAGTCGATGTGGAGCACTTCTGCACAACGTTACATTCGTAAAACCGTCTCGTCCTTAATGTTTGCACGTCAGTGTATATTTGCGGTTTTATTTCATTAGATTGAACCAGTCCCTGCCCTTATTTGGACTCCTTGTTCATGTGTGGCTGTACTCGGCTCGAATGTGGACTTTTCAGCTGGTTCTCGTAATATGAGGCATTTGTGCCTTCCAAATATTTGAAATAAAAAGAATGATGACACCGAATTTTCTGTTGTAATGAACACATCCTTTGAACCGTTTCTGACGCGAATTAATTTTTTTATTTATTCAAAGTCAATGCAACCAGTTAGAAAATATCAACCGGAGTTTTACAATCAATAAAACATCCAGAAATAGAAACGCCTACATTTCTTTTAACACCGTCTAAAACGTACGTTACAAAAATTAACAAATAGCGCACAAAAATTTCTCATAGCAGAAGGATATCGGAGACAGATTTTCGAATCGAACAGTTGAAAAAACAAATATAGAAAGAAACATGATATAACTCTACGCGTTCTAGCTCAAGAATTTTGCATAATAGGAAAGTTGAAAGTAAGCTTAAAATATTCTTCATGGAAAAAGCTACGCTACGGAAAAATAACTTTTCAAATTTTCAAATACGTCTCCCGCAAGCAGAGGTAGTGAAAAATAAAAAAAACATTAAAACATTGACCCTTACACCACCTAGCGGGAAATCTGTGTATTATTTAAAAAGGATAATGTTCCACTTCTGTATTGTCGTGAATGGCATACAGTAAAAAAAACAATTTCTCGATAGGGTTTTTAGAAGCAAAGATACAGCTGCAAACAGGAATACGCAAGCAACACCTAGCGAAAGAACTGTGAACTATAAAACTTTTTAAATACTAACCTAAAGTGTTCCACAAAGTAAATGGCATCCGATGTAGAACGAATTTTTTAAATCGCACGTTTAAAAGCAAAGATATTAAGAAAAACATTGGAGTCTCCTATAGCGGTGAATTTTTGCATTGTTTTGGTAAGAAAATACGCTCACCTAGTTTGCACATTTAGTAGTATCTGACGGAAGAAGGGAGTTTTTCAATCAGGGTTTTTTAGTCCCTCAGATATTTGTAAATGGAAATGTGAACATACGCCCTCTCGTTGCAGACTTTTGCGTTAAGAAAAATGTGAAATTACATGAGAAACATTCCGCAGCTGATATGCTCTCGAACAAAGAAAGAATTTTTAAAACCGGACTCTTAGGAGCAGAGCTATTGAAAAAAAAAATAAGATATGCATCTACGCCCCCTGGTGGGAAAACTATACATTATTGTAAGAAAATGTATAGTTTTCCCTCCAGGGGAAAACTATATTTTATTCTGAAAATGTTTCCCATATTCACGAAAGATTTTTTTCAATTGAGTTTTCAGGAGGTCAGATTTAGATGCAAGTACGTTAGAAGCAGAAATAAACACTTACTCCCCCTGGTAGCCAAACTATTATTTACCAAATATAAGAAATTATGTGCAAAACATTTCCCATCAGTAGCTGTATGTGATACAGGAAGAATATTTCAAATCCGTACTTTTAGAATCTGGGAAAACGCAATTTACCTTTACACCCTCTAGCGGAAAGTCTATGAGTTACTTGAAAATTTTGGAATTATATGAGAAACATTTCGCATCAGAAACTATATGCAACAAAAAAGGAATTTTTCAATTCTGACTCTTAGAAACAGAGATATTAACACAAATATGATATACATCTACGCTCCCTGGTGGAGAAACTATACATTATTTTAAGAAGAAAAAATTCCGAAAAAATTTATCAACGTGAGGAGTATCAGTCTACGAACGAACGTTTTGAATCTAGATTTTAGAAGCTCACATTTTGCTGCCAAATACATCAGAAACAGAAATTAACACTTACGCCCCGTGGTGGCCAAACCGTTCTTTACCTAAAATTGGAAATTATATGCAAAAGATTTCCGATCAGGAGCTGTATCCACTGAAGAAAGAATTTCTCAAATCGGAGTTTTAGTAGTACAGATATCGGGGGGAACGCAATTTATTTTTACGTCCCCTAGCGGAAAAACAATGCGTAACTTTAAAACGTGACTATACCTAAAATACTTTTCGACATACATGGAATCGAAAAGTAAAAGAATTTTCTCAATCGAATGTTTAGAAGCAAATATATGTAATAAAATGTGTTTTGAATTCGATATCATCTGCGTTTACGCTCTCTAGCGACGAGATTGCACATCGTAAGAAAAAAAAACCGAAATAATGGATCATCATTGGTACATTTCACCCTTCCCAATGCAAAAAGAATTTTTCAAATCGGAGTAGTATAGTTGCCAAGGCATGGTGTCGACGTACGGACGAACCGATAACACAAATACGAACTTTTTTTTTTTTTTTTAACAGACCTAAAAAATCGGATTTCGTGGTTCTGCTTCAATTTTCTATTATCAAACAACCTTTCAGTGATACGCGAATACTCAGTGCCTTGAGAAAGTGCAATGATCGGAAACAAGATTATTCAAAACAAATTTCAGCTTGCACAGATTCGGGTTTTCCGTTGTTAGAAAAATATACACTGTTTATTCTAACACTGGTTCAAGTCATTAGCACGACTAAGTGGAGTTGTTATAAATGAAACGGCAATGTTAAATGAATTCCGTCCCTGGATGGCGCACGTTTTCGTACAAATCACTGTAAAGGTCTTTGCTCGTTTGTACTCTGTATTCAATTTGTCAGAGGTTCGGGCAAGACGCAGACTTTCCAGCATTATCACACTTCTTGCAGGGAAGGAAACATTCCAAGTGTGTTTCCCAGATGTAGGGATATGGATGCCCCCTCTAACTTTATTTGCAAATATATTCACTATTAATCATCCGATTTGGACGATATTTAAGATTTAGGGGTTTTACCATGTGCTAAATAGATTGCGTATAAAATAACATACCCCTTATATGGAAAAATTCACAGATAGTGAGCAAATGAATAAGTTAATTAGCTGAATTAGCATTTTTCTTCGCATCATATGATAGTTTACTTTGATTGCTTTCCAACGGTACCTTACTTGTTTATCTACGGCAAATAGTTCCAAAGTTAAGGGGGGAGGCTCGGTTTTTTTTTGCTCCAGGTCTGTACTATTCAATTTCAGAACAAACAGGAGCAAAAAGTGTGGCGTCCTGACTTGTAGGCTGTAATTATCAGCTTTGTTTCTTATCAGCACCCGTCCTGCATTTTGTGTCTACTTGATTAAACATGAGCATTAATCTCAGTGCCAACTTATTCATTCCATCTACATCAAAACCGTGAATTCCTAATGTGGTGACTAGCAGGAAATTTCGGCATTGGGCTGTTTAATTTAAAGGTTGTAAAATGCATTTTTAAAATTAGGAAAACAAATTGATCATGCTTCTGTGCAGTTTAGAAAATACGTGATCAATTTCTATGCGTATTTTTAGACGGTGATTCTAATCACCGTCTGAAGTTTCTTGGACGCTAAAAATTTTAGCTGTCTGCGCTTTTATACAAAAACTGGATGCGTAATGGCATCTTTGGAAATTGAATTGAGAAAAAAAAACTGTGTACCAACAACAATTTGGTGAAGCAATAAAAAACCGAATAATCAGGTAATTCATATCCATTGTGTAATTTTGACATGTACGGTTTTATAAGCAGGAGTACTAATTTTATATAATGCATGTATGTAACAAAATTTCTTCCATGCGGAACTGCTGTTAGCGAAACATTTCTATTATCAAAATTGCATTAAGCGTCAAAAGTTCAAAACTCACTTGGTTTCATCTGAAGTTTACAACATAAAAAACATATCTGGAGAAATAACTTATGTATTTTGAGATATATGTATACAGTAGAACCCTATAAAGAAGATACCTAAGCAAAAAAATACACATATAATTTTGACTCACACCTAGTAGAACATGGAAAAGGTTATGTATCTACCTGTGTGAGTAAAAGGAGAAAAGATAAAAAAATAAAATAAAACAACTGAATGTAGAAGGTGTCGAGAATACTGAGCCTTGGCTTTATCAAGGACCAGCAAAAACTCTGCATTTTCTCACTTCCACAAAGACCTAGTTGGAAATGGGTTTCTGCAAGGCCATAGATGCAAGTAACATTCCCACCTAAAATAGTTTAAAAAATATATATAAGTCATGTCCTCCGTAGAGTTGCATGACCTAGCACTAGTTAACAATTTCGCTTGCATCCATTAACCTTCCTGGCCCGACCCATGCTCTTCATCTGTTACTATTAAACAGAGAGAAGAAGATTTAAAGAGAACTCAAGCTGTGAGAGTGACATAATAATTAGAAATGATTTTCAGCCATAACGAAATTCCAAGTTCGTTTGAGAGAGAATTTAAACCTGAAAATCAATGCAAAAGAAATCCAAATTTTTATAGGTTTTTCTCAGATTCTGAATTGCCCTTAATGTTAAATTTTCCCTTTTTCGTTTATACGCTTTTCTTCACTTTGTGTGTGTGTGCGCATCACGCAATATAACTGTTTTGAAAAAGACGTAAATACCATAAATTGCAGAAAGCAGATAAATAAATTTATTTCATTGTATACGAATAAATATGTAAGAATAAGAAAAAATGTATTGTTTCATCTACTGAGTGTGAATTTGCTATTCTTTTCTTTTTCATTTGTGTTTCCCGTTTTTCCTTCTTTACGTCACTTACAGGTGAAACTTAATTTGGTAAATTGTATCAGCATAGCCTAACAATTGCGCACCTTTATTGATAAAATTTCAGCACTAAGAGGAAATAGGTTCCTTTTACTAAATCTCGAAACAATGGAAGGAAAAATGAAAAAAAAAATACAACTTGTACACCTTATCCTGTCCAGCAGCTAGCTTTTTCTGTGTGATTTCCACGCTCATGTTACACGTTCACGTGAAATTCCGACTGATTTTTTTTGTTCGACTCTAAATTTATAATTTTTACAGGAGCGATGATAGATACCCTGTCCAGCCCGTTTTCACTTCTCGTGTGTCCCAGTAGTGCCGAATAGTGGTCTCTAGATATATGTCTCACAATTTTGTTCATTGAGTTTTTCGTCCTTTGCTGCGTGGCTCTAACATCATTGTAATTGTATCCCCTATCTCTCGCGTCATCGGTTTCTGCATGGGGTTTTTCTTGTGTTTTTTATGTTTGATTCTTCTTCACTGGTAAGTGAATGGTAATTTTTGAGTGAATCATCAAGATTAGCTTACACATAGGAATAAATAAAACCAGCTGCTAAGTTAATTTGTATTTTATTCAAAAAAAATAATATTGGAGTCGTCTTCTTAGTTATCAGGAAACATCTTTCTTATATATTTTTCTATTTTTTTGTAGTTCTTTTAACAATTCAAACCTAGTTTTCTTTTGCCACTTCTGTCGGAAAGCACAGTATTTCTGGTTGAACAAGAAAAGTTGTCTGTTTCTTAATCTTTATTTATCATCGTCACAAGTCTGTTTCGTTGTAAGTGTTTGACTTCTTGCATCCTTCAGGCATTTGCTTCAATTTTCCAAGCCAACACTTTTCGGAACATACGGAAAAGCATTACCGTCAGATATAAGCGGCAGAGCGTTCAACTTGCCCCTGGAATTTAAAAATACCATTGCTTGTATCATTCGGCTTCTGACTTCAAAGGATTCAGTAAGTATTTTTTTGCTTAGCTTTGGTCGTTTCTATTAATGAGATGTTCAACATATTTCCACTTGACACTAACGGTGTTTCAACTTGTGCCTTTTCTTTCATTCCTGAGTTTCGTTTACGTTATCTGTCTGCTTTACCTGTATCCTTTCTAGTTAAAGCAACCGTTTCCGAGCCATGAGTAAAACGCATGATGCACAACAAGCTTTATCCTTTTGAAACGTAATGGCTTCCTGGAAATGCCCTCAAGCGAAATTTTATTCCGTTCCTCATTCCTTTTTTAAACTTCCTGGTACCTTCACTGGAAAGTTAAATATTTCTCGAGAAACATTTTAAGAACTTCATCAGTTTCTGAAACTGCCTAAAGACGGTATACTGAATATTTTTTCTTTGGATTACTCGAATAGGACTTGCTGTTTTGCGGTGGGTAATACAGGATGATCGAAAAGTCGCGCAACCCAAAGTTTGAATTTGTACGATTGTTGCCAAATCGTTATAATCATTATTTCCGCCACTAGATGTCACTTCCATACTATTGCAAAGTATCGGAAATGCTAAGTTCACTGTGGCGTGTATAAGTTGTTCTGAGTGTAGCTTTGTTCCTTGTGGAAGTAAAAGATCTTTTTCCCTGCCGCAACGAGTTTTCATTTTGGAAAGTTATTTCGCTAATTGTTCGTACGTATGCGTTGCTAAAGTATTTCGAGAGATATATCCGCGTACAGCAGTTCCTCACAAGCCGACGATACCGAGATAGTGCAGCGTTTTCAGGAAACTGGATCTGTTGCACATAAGAAACGCTCCGGGAGACTCTTCATTTTAACTGTTGATAAAGCGGATGAGGTAAGGAGAGTACTGTGCAGCGGTCCGCAACAAAAAGCCTCAGGAAACTGGCTGTGCAATCAGTCTCATACGGGGTAGTATTCGGAAAACTGCGATATCGTTACACATTCGTCCATATCGTGATCACTGAGTCCATGAACTGAAGGACTGAGATAAAATCAAACGAATAAACTTCTGCAGATGGTTACGCTCATTCGTTGAAGAATATGGAATACAGATCCTTGATACAGTTTTCTTCAGCGACGAGGCCTGGTATCACGTAGGCGGGTATGTGAATAGTCAGAACAATAGGGTTTGGTCATGTGAAAATCCATATATTTTTTTATGAAAAAGTTTGGCATTCCCCAAAACTTGGAGTTTGGTGTGCGATATCACGCCGTCGCATAGTGGGACCGATTTTCTTTGAAACCACGGAGAATAGTTCCGTCTACCAAGACATCATCACACAGTTCGTGCACTCCTAAATGTTAGCGAACGGCATTGTTGGTTCCAGGAAGACAGTGCCGCGTGCCACACGACGGTTAGTGCCGTACATTTTTTCCAAGAATTTTTCGGTGACAGTCTCATCTCGAAAGAATTGCGGCTTTCACGATCACCCGATTTATCACCACCGGATTTTTTTCCTTCGGGGTTATCTCAAAGGTGTTAGTAAACACAGTCCGCAACCTGGATGAACTCAAACATCACTGCGCAGGTGCTTCACAGCGGGGCACCCAGCATCAAACCTTGTAAAAAGAGCGCGCGTTTGCATTCACGAACAAGATTAACACTTTCAACATATGTTATAATGAGTTTCTTGTTCTTCTTTTGTTATAAAGGTGAGATTTATAATATGATTATATTATAAAGGTTATATTATAACCTGTATTTGTTGATGTTTAATTTTTCGTGTACTTGTAATTAACCTCGAAACAGATATGTTTTATGTCTGGGTTGCGCTACTTTTCGATCACCTACTCGACGGTTTTGAATACTTATGGCTGCGTTTTGGATTATTTATTTGTAGCGAAAGACCCCAGTCACGTATTGCCATGTTTGACGATACGTGCATAGTTTGTACATTTAATGCTGAAACTTGCATAATTTGTTAAGCTCTTGCCATAAAACAAATCTGAGTAATGTTCCATGGCCTTCAAAATTTGCGTGTGCCGAAAATCTGCGCCAAGCAACATAACCAATCTTAGTAATAAATGAAGTTATGACTTTCCTAGATGATCAATGATAGTTACAATAGACAGATTATGGGAATTAGCCTGGTCTTAAGCTGTCTGCCTGTAGGAGAAACAGCCAGACAGCTTGCGACCAGGCTGAAAGGACATAAAGCAGCCATAAAAAACATGACAAATAAAACTGTCCTTGACAGACATGTTCGATCTACTGGACATAAAATCCTATGGGACTCAGTAGAAATTTTAACCCACCAAAAGCATTTCTTCAAGAGGAAACTGTTGGAGGTCTTGAGATTGAGAGAAGAAGGGGAACTACATTAAATGGTTTTAAAAGTTGGAGTTTTACCAATGTTGGCAACACTTACTGTAGTGTTTGTCCTGATGAAGGGTAGGGTTACTACCCGAAAATTTGACGCTAAGAATTAACATCCTTTATTCCCAAGTAATTCCCATAATCTGTCTATTGTAAAAACCAATCTGTCAGCAAAAATACGCTTTTGGAATAGTAACTAAATATTTTGCAAAAGAGCATTAAAAAGAATGGTAGGTAGATATTACCTTCCTGTCCATTCCTTTTCTACCTTACGACGGAAAAGAATGTAAACTATTCCTGCCTTCCTTACTTTTTCAGTCGAACTTTGGGGAATATGATCATGTTCGGTTAAGCGCTCTCTCTCAAGCCAGCTTACATACATATATACAGTTTTCCACCACTGTATATATATATTTTTATTTTTTCTGTTCTTAAGTTTCTTGGGGCTCCAGTTACCTGTAGCGGAAGTTGAGTGTAGGGAACATCATTTGGCTGGTCCTTTGCTGGCAGAATATGTTTTTGGCTTTTGACAATGATGAGCGATTTTCTTAATGCTTGCCCTTGACGAAGCCATCAGATAATCAGTCATTAATATGCTTCCCTGCATTCTTCTGTTAGTTAATTTTTCATCGTTTGAAGTTCGCCTGCTTTGGGTGGTTGGAAATTGGTATTGTTCTTCTTCTGCTCGTACCCAGAATTTTTTGTTTTATTTTTATTTTCTTCAAAATTTGCTCATTGGTTTCGCATTTCTATATATATATATATATATATATATATATATATATATATATATGGGATGTAAGGTCAGGTGATGCGTAACATCACAGCCTCTCCTTGACAAATGTCAACCCCGCCTTCTCGTGGTGCATCCTGTTCCCACTAAAGGGGCTCTGACGACCGCCCATAGCGGTATAACTATACCATCGGGATCAGAGGAAATGCTATCCCACACTCACCAACCCGCTTGGCCAGCGTGGTGAGTTATGGCCAAACCCCTCCAAAATGATTCCACAACTTAAATCTTGGCCCTCAGTCTCCGGCAGCTGGAATGTACCTGGCCAAGGCAGCGGCCAGTGCGACATGAAGGCAGAGGGTGCTAAGAATCCCCGGAGGACCGGACTAGGCTGCCATCTGATGCTGACCTTGGCTACTTACAATGGACGCTCCCTATCTTCTGATTCAAGGCTTCTTGAATTGGAAGAGGAACTACAAAGGATCAAGTGGGACATCGTGGGGCTAAGTGAGGTAAGGAGAAAAGGAGAAGATCTCATCGAACTGAAAAGTGGACATCTCTTCTACTATCGTGGGACAGATACTGGCAGAACTAGTGGTGTTGGATTTATAATAAACAAGAAACTGAAGGATAAAGTTGTAGAAGTTGAAAGTTCCTCTGACAGAGCTGCACGACTTGTTATTCAACTCTCGAAAAGATACCAGGCTCAGATTATTCAAACTTATGCACCCACCACAAGTCATCCTGAAGAAGAAATTGAAGAATTTTATGAGGAAATTTGTCATCTAAATAATAAAGGTAAGCAGCACTTGAAAATAATTATGGGAGATTTCAATGCAAAAATAGGGCAACGGCAACAGAATGAAACTTCGGTAGGTAAATTCGGTCATGGCAACAGAAACCAGCGTGGAAATACTCTCGTTGAGTTTGCAGAGGCAGAAGGGTTTTTCATCTTGAACTCCTTCTTCAAGAAAAAGCCACACAGGAAATGGACATGGAGACATCCAAATGGGACGACAAGTGAAATTGATTTTATTATGTGTAACAAAAAATTCGTCATAGAAGACTGCAGTGTGCTAAACAAGTTCAACACAGGTAGTGACCATAGATTGGTGAGATGTAAGATGCACCTCAACACTAAACTTGAACGTGGCAAGCTCATAGGACAAACAAAATCTATTGACATAACCAACCTTAAAAAACACCATAATACCTTCAAGTTAGAACTGAAGAACAGGTTCTCTGCTTTAGAAGGCCTAACATCGGAAGAAGTGGACATCTCTGAAGTTAACAGAAAAGTAACAAAAAGCTCTTATGGAAACAGCAACAAAATTAGCTGGGTCTAAGAACAAGTTGCATGTGAACAAATTATCAGGAAAAACGAAAATGTTGATGCAAAAAAGAAGAGAGATGAGGACAACTAAAGAAGATGTGACTTCCAAAGTGGAATATATAGAGCTATGCAAGACAGTAAGAAAAAGTATCACTGAAGACGTAAGGAAATTCAACTGTGAACTAGTGAGGAAAGCAATTGAAAACAACCAAAGCCTAAAGATAGCAAAGGGACATCTCAGTAAGGGAAGAAAACAGATTATGGCACTGAGAAAGAAGATGGTTCTGTAACAAGAAATAGAGGCGAAATTTTGACAAGAGTGAAAGATTTCTACTCCAAATTATATGAAAGGGATGATATATGCACTCCAGACATCATGAAAGATACCAGTACCAGAGTTCCTCCAGTCCTTCCAGCAGAAGTTGCACATGCAATCAAGAACATGAAGCGAGGAAAAGCTCCAGGAGAAGATGGAATTACTGTAGACATCATACAAGAAGCAAGTGGAGAAATCGAAACAGTACTCGCCCAAATTTTCACTCGATGCCTTAATGAAGGAAAGATTCCTGAGGATTGGAACACCGCTACAATGATCCTGCTACATAAGAAAGGTGACATTGAGGATCTCGGAAACTACAGACCTATCAGCCTCCTATCAGTAGTTTATAAAATCTTCACTAAAGTTCTTTCACACCGCTTGAAGGTAACACTGGACATGGCTCAACCGAGAGAACAAGCTGGATTCAGGAGTGGCTACAGCACAATAGATCATATCCACGTGCTGAGAGAACTAATTGAAAGAGCGAGGGAATATGAACTTCCATTGTGCATGGCTTTTATCGATTATGAAAAAGCCTTTGATTCGGTGAAACCATCAGCAGTTACAATGGCTCTGAAAACCTGCGGTATTGAAGATGCATACATTAATATTATTAATAACATCTATGAAAATGCAAGTGCAAAGATTAGGCTGTTTGAAAATACAACACACATAAAAATTGGAAAGGAGTGAGACAAGGTGACACCATATCTCCGAAGCTCTTTAATGCCACATTGGAGGGTGTTTTTCAGTCACTGAGCTGGGAAAACAAGGGATAAAGATTAATGGAGATTATCTAACCCACCTTCGTTTTGCTGATGACGTAGTCATTTTTGCAACTACCCCATCAGAGCTGCAGAGTATGATCCAGGAACTTGCTGACAAGAGTAAAGAAGTGGGATTAAAAATGAACTTTCAGAAGACAAAAGTGATGTTCAATGCTTTTACAAGAAATGAAGATTTATCGATTGATGGAGAAAAGCTGGAGATAACAGACACGTACGTTTATCTTGGACAGCAGATATCAAGTGAGGGTCACATTGATGAAGAAATTAATCGGCGTACAAAACTTGCCTGGAGAGCTTTTGGAAGAAACAGCATAATTTTCAAGAGCAATATGCCATTATGTCTTAAAAGAAAAGTGTTTGATCAATGCATCCTTCCAGTGCTTACGTATGGTGCAGAGACGTGGACCTTAACTAAAAGAGACATACAAAGGCTGCAGACAACTCAAAGAAGCATGGAGAGGTGCATGCTTGGTGTAACCAGGAGAGATAAGAAGAGGAACTCGTGGATCCGAAAAATGACAAGAGTGGAAGACATCATGATCAGAGTTAAATCCCTGAAATGGCAATGGGCTGGACATACTGCCAGAAGGACAGATCATCGATGGACAGCTGAAATTTTAGATTGGATTCCAAGGGACAGGAAAAGACCCAGAAGAAGACCACATGGGAGATGGGTGGATGAAATTCGAAAGTATGCAGGGGTGACATGGAGGAGACTGGCACAAGACAGACCGTTGTGGAGGAAACTTGGGGAGACCTTCGTCCAGCAGTGGATTGATAATGGTTGACAATGATGATGATGATGATGATATATATATATATATATATATATATATATATATATATATACATTATATACAGTGGTGGAAAAGGGCCAGAACGCAGCGGAACTCCATTCCGTGAGCGAAACACCGAGTTACAAGAGCGATTGGAACCCAAAAGAATGGAAGCATTTAATTTGAATAAAACATTTCGCAATACATTATTCATTTCAATTAATGACGCCGTCTTGTATGAATAGTTCGTATCTGAATAAAGAACACTTCAACTAAATGCGAGTATTTCATTTTGAAGTTTAATAACGAATTGTCCTTATAATTTTATATCTATAGGGAATGGGTTTGTGCATATTAAATTTTTATGGCTTTCACATGTACGTTGGGTTCCGGCAGCGAATAATTTCCATTTCCACTATTGTTTATGTATATGTATATTTATTTATATATGGACAGTCGAGTCACATTATTCTGATCACCTCCTACTTTGGACGTCAACAGCGCGTAGCCAATGAAAGAAAGCACGTGTCGTGGGCTGGCTTGGAGGGTATATAAAGTGTGATGTAGGCATTCTGAAAACATATCACTCGTTGGTGTCATGGATAAAGGGAGCGATTTATCAGATTTGCAAAAATGGATGATTATCGCTTTCGGGCCAAGGGTGACAGTATTTCTGAAACAGCGCAGTTTGTGAACAGTTCGCGTGCTGCTGTGGTTAAAGTCTATCGTGATTGGAGAAATGGCACAACTGTGAATAAGCGACGTAGAAACTGCGGAGCACCACGTGCCATTGATGTGAGAGGTGAACGTCGGCTACGAAGGTGCGTGAGGACCGATTGACACGCTACAGTGGAACAACTCCCTGTCCGAATGAACCATAGAGCTACCGGAAGTGTGTCTAAAACGACAGTTCAGCGGACCCTGCTGCGTATGGGGCTCCGATGCAGACGGATGGTCACTGCAACTATGTTAACGAACAACTATGCAACTATGTTAACGAAGAGAAGGCAATCCTTTACCAATGGACCTCCGCTCATTGGCAAAGGATTGCCTTCTCCGATGAGTCACGTCTTCTGCTTCATCAAACGGATAGACGTTGGCGTGTAAGACGAGAAACATCGGAGAACAAACACTCTTTAACTATTGCTGGAAGAACACAAGCTGGTGGGGTCAACTTTATGGTCTGTGGAATGTTTTCTTGGCACTCCCTGGGTCCACTCATACCCGTGGAAGGCACTATGGACCGGATTCGTTATGAATCCACCCTTGCAGACCACGTACACCCATACATGCTGATTGTCTTCCCTGAAACGGATGGGATCTTTCAGCAGGACAATGCAACGTGTCACACAGCTAGAACTGTCCGAGAGTGCACGATGAAGACTTCAAAGTACTTCCCTGGTTCCCTAATTCCCCAGACTTAAACCTAATTCAACATCTGTATGACCACCTCCATCGTGTTGTTCGCTCTATGGATCCTCCACCACGCACCCTCCAGAAGCTGTCAGCATGGCTCCACACTACTGTGAACCATCCAGCACCTTATTGAGTCACTCCCAGCCCGTCTAGCTGCTGTCCGCCCTGCACACGGCGGTTACTCTGAATATTAGCTGGTGTTAACAATAATGTTACTCGACCGTGTATATACCGGATGTTATAAAATAAGTATCCTTATCCTCAATTCTCCAGTGAGAAATAGAGATATCGCGACGAAACTTGGTAGGTAGCTTATTAAGGTTGAGGGCATGGAAAAACGACTTCCGGGAGAAAAAATAGTTCAACATTGCGCCACTAAGAAAACAGTGGTGCTGCAGACGCAGGAAAAGAACAAGCACGTGCGTGAATTTACTCATTATCGACAACACAAAAGTTTCAGACAAAATCCTCTCAATGTGCTGGACATCACAAGAGAATCATATGTGATGCACTGCAGAAGCATTTCTGCTGAAATTCAAGAAAAGGTGACGCCAATGATTTTTTTTTTTTATTGGAGGTTTAACGACCGCCATGAGCAACTCAATGGGCTCTCGTCTCTAATTTAGGGTCAGTGGTTCCAGGGAAGGGGAGAACCAGTGCCGCAAGACAAACACAACATCCATGCCTCACCGGGATTCGAACCCGAACCCCTTCCGGACGAATGATCAGAGGCCTTCGCTTAGACTACTGTGCCACCTGGGCGGCGTCAATGTTTGGATACTACCGTATTCATGCAATACGGTGCACCTCCACATGTCGGTCGGCAGGTGAAGGAATTGCTCGGTCGCACACTTGGGAATGAACGCATAATCTTACGAGGGTTTCCTCAGCCCTGGCCAGCTCGCTTACCGAACTTTACTCCTTGTGATTTTTGGGTTTGGGTACACCTGAAAGACAAGGTTATCGGTACAGCATTCTCATATTCTCTCTCTCTCTCTCTCTCTCTCTCTCTCTCTCTCTCTCTCTCTCTCGTGGGATATGCCGTTCTTCGTTTGCAGCATACCGTCTCTTGTAATGGCTAGCATATAATAATCAGATATTGTACAGAAACGTTTGTGTTGTCAAAAAAAAAAGTAAATTCACGCACGTGTCTGTTCTTTTCTTGCGTCTATGCGCCATTGTTTCTTTTGCAGCGCATATTTGAACTTATTTTTTCCAGCTAAATCGTTTCCCTATGTCTTTAGTAAGCTTCCTACCATGTTTCGTTCTCGCCTGCTAGCACCCGAGAATATGCGTAACTCATTTTATAGCCATCCGGTATATACACTGAAGTGCCAGAAAAACTGGTACACCAGTCTAATACTTGGTAGTTCCCCCACGGGAGCGTAGGACTGCAGACATACGACGGGCATGGACTCCACTAGCTTCTGGAAATATGCTGTAGGCAAGGCACACCATACTTCCTGCAGAGCGATAAGCAATTCGAGTGTATTCCGAGGTCTCCGATTCCTGTGTTCGATAGCGAGTTGCATGGCATCCCAAATGTGTTCTATCACCTTCAGATCTGAGAACTTGTGTGGAAATGGCAACACCCCAAACTCAGATGAATGCTCCTCTAACCATAATGTGGCGTCCCGACACTTGTGTGGAGGTGCATTGTCCTGTTGGAACAGGCCAAACCCATCAGCATGAATGCAGGACATGAACGGGTATACCTCGTCAGAAAGGATGCGCACATAGCGTTGGCCGGTCACAGAAGTTTGTAGACGTACCAGAGGTCCCAATGAAGTCCAGCTAAACATACCCCATACCATTACGGACCCCCTCCCCCACCAGCCGGTACAGTTCCCTGTTGACAGGTGGGATCCATGGCTTCATGTGGTTTGCGCCACACACGAATCCTTCCATCTGCCCGATACAGTTGGAAACGCGACTCGTAAGACCAGGGTACTTGTTTCCAGTCATCAAGTGTCCAGTGGCGGCGTATAGCTCTGTGTCGTGCATCCATCAAGGGGACTCGAGTTGGGCGTCGGCTCCCAAAGCCCATATCGTGCAGGGTACGTTGCACAGTCCGGACGCTGATGCTTGTTGAGGCTCCAGCATTGAATTCTGATGATAGCTGCGAGAGTGTTGCACGCCTATCGCGTGCAACGATTTTTGACAGCCGACACTGGTCACGTTCACCCAATGTCTTTTTACGGCCACACTAGTATCGTAGGTTGGAGGTTTTGCCGGAATTCTTGTAGTCACGGTACACCCTTGCAATTGTCGTCCGTGAAAATCCGAACTTCGTTTCTACCTCCGAAATACTGTGGCCCATCTCACAAGCGCCAACTATGGCACCGCGTTGAAAATCGCTTAAATCGTTATTACTTGTCATTTCCATGTCGAAAACAGCTCTAACAGCTGGCAAGGATGTCTATCGCTTTATATACGCACTGGCGGACGCAACCGAGTACGAGCATAGGTGACGTTGCTATGTACTTTGAATAAGCTCGTCTGTACCAGTTTTTCTGGCACTTCAGTGTACATAGGCGTTTCAAAAAGTAAGTTTCACTTGTTTCGCAAAACGTTTGTTAAACAATGGGGAACCAAAAGAGTATATATATTGGTGCATATACCTTTCATTTATTTTCCCCTCGTAATCGTCAAGTTTTAGTAAGCACTTGTCGGAACGAGAACCCAGTTTTTCAATACGGTGAAAGTAAAAGTTCGCTCAAAGTTCACGGACATATTTTCACAGTTTCCTTGACTTCATCATTTTCGAAATGCTGGCTCACAAGGTCCTTTTTCCTTTTGGGGAACAAGTGGTAATCGCAGGGGGCTAAATCAGGACTGTATGGCTGGCGCAGCCATATACTTCCCGCTTGAAATCGCGAAGAAGCTCCTGCGTGGCTGCAGCTTTGTGTGGAGTTGCGTTGTTCTGCAACAAAATGATTCCTTTCGACAATTTTCCTGGTTTTCGATCGTAAAATTCTTTGCTTAACTTATTCAGTGTCTCGCAGTACATTGCAGCGTTTATGGTACTCCCTTTTACGATAAACTCTGTGTAAAACAGCCCCTCGCAGTCAAAACATGACCGTTGCCATCACTTTTCCAGCAGACGGCACGACTTTAACTTTTTTGCAGTTGGTGAGCTTAAGAGTTTCCAAACCATGGATGCCTATTTGCTTTCTGGTGCGAAGTGATGCATCCACGTCTTATCGCTGGTGACAATGCGCTGCAAAAAAACTGTTTTTTTTAGAATAGTGTTGCAGGAACGCAAGACTGGACGCAAATCTCTGGTTTCCGTTAATAAAAATCGTCGAACCCATCTTGCGCACACTCTTATGAAATATAGGTGCTTATGAATGATAGCGTTAATAAAATTTATTGTACACTACCACCTACCATATCACACACCCAAATCTTCGACAATTTCATGAATTTTAATGCGGCGGTATTCCTAATTAACTCCTTGACGCGCGAAATGTAATCAGCGGTCGTCGAAGGTCTGTCTCTGCCCTGTTCATCTGTCAATCCGTTACTCCTTCTTCGAACTGCTTACACAATTTTCCAGTTGCATGCGAAGCATAGCGTCTTCTCCATAAACAGCCGATACTTCACGATGGATTTCAGTTGGATTGAAACGTTTTGCTCATAATAAACGCACTGTTCGACGAACTTCCAATTTGAAGTAACACTCCAGCTTCTGAGCCATAACAAACGGCCATTAACGAATAAACTACGCAGCACAATTGAGCTTCACTCCTTCCACAAGCAGATAACGAACGTTTGACGTCACGCCGCAGCCGCGTTTTTCCCATTTCCGATAGTCGCCGCAATGTGAAACTTATTTTTTGATACGCCCTTGTATGTAAATTATGAGAAATGATGAAATCACCCAATTGAATAAAAGTAAAATAAAACGAAATTAATCACATAAATTGCGCATTCGCCCCAAGCTCAATGGATGAGCATAGTAGTCAGACGAATAATAAATGAAAAAATACACGAAAACCCAACGGTAACAGCAGAACTCACAACAGGAAAACAGACAAGTTGAAAAAAAAAAAACAAGAAAAAAAGTAATAAAACAAGGCTGCCAGGAGAGCATCAACCCCGGGGAGTGGCTTTTCTGGTGTCACTGAACGACATGAACAAACCAAAGTCGCTGAAAAAATGCTCCCAAACAACAACAGAATAGCATTCCCTTCAAGATTTGAAGCAAAAACCTATAAATAATCATAATGAAATTCAACTTACCAACTATCACCTGGAAATATGAGAAGAAAACGTGCGTCCCGTTTGAAGGGTAAACGCAAACTGTTGAATGACGAGTAAGGAGAAAAAAAAAATTTGCTACTGGTAGCTTGTTATGTGAAAGAACAGTACGAACGAAAGCTGTAGCCTAACCACGTTAAAATGGTGTGAGTGGACCCCTAGATGTAAGACTGTGTATGTAAATGCTTTCAGCTAGAAGGGATCCAACAAGTAGCATTATTATTAACCTTAAAAGTTGAAAATACATACTAAAACGCATAGCTTTGAACTTTGTGTAAATAAAAAACAGGTGTCCAAACAAACGAAAAGAACTTTCTTCTTGGTTAAAATGTAAGTATTAATCTTTTGGTTTGAGGTTTATGCCTCTGCATTTCTTTCGTCTTATTTTTTTATTTTTTTAGCGACGTGTCTCTTTTTTTTCTTCTCTACTCATCTTTTTTAGCAACATGTGTCAGAATTACTCCTATTGAAACAAACTTTTTTAATGCAAATTTTCCCGGTGATGTGAAAGACGTTACCCTGCGCCAAATGCATGTAGATTAAATTTTTCGTGTGATTAGCTTTTAGTCATTAACTTTGATTTAGTTCCCTAAGTGAACTTATTTCTCCGTCGCTAATGTCATAACCGCTGAACTTAAGAATATTTTGCTGTAATCACCCCTGACTCTGATTTTCACGTACGTAGCTTTAATAGCTTCAGAAGAATAATGGTCGTGAATTCTGCACGAATATTGTATGTCTTTCAGTTAATGATTGTATTTTTCGTATTACTTTACACTTGTCATTTTCTTTTTTAATTCAGCTGGATACGGCACAAAAGCGGTATGTCTAATAAAAATCTACCACCAAAAGTCGAAACAATAGCGATGATGATAGTAATAACTAAAGGTAGTATTTTTAGTTAAAACACGCAATTTTTCATCGTTGGCTCGAAAGCATTGATAATTCTTCTCATGCACCCTTGACTGATTTTCACGTACGTAGCTTTAATAGCTTCAGAAGAATAATGGTCGTGAATTCTGCACGAATATTGTATGTCTTTCAGTTAATGATTGTATTTTTCGTATTACTTTACACTTGTCATTTTCCTTTTTAATTCAGCCAGATACGGCACAAAAGCGGTATGTCTAATAAAACTCTACCACCAAAAGTCGAAACAATAGCGATGATGATAGTAATAACTAAAGGTAGTATTTTTAGTTAAAACACGCAATTTTTCATCGTTGGCTCGAAAGCATTGATAATTCTTCTCATTCTTTTTTTTTCCTTTGATATCGTCAAATGTCAATGTTAAAAATAAAATTGTTCGGCAAAAAATTTTGAAATTCAAATTGCTCAACTTCGAAATTGAATGAATTCGTGAAAATTAATCTACTAAGAATTTGTTATTGAAGATTTGAAGAACTTGTTTTCTGTTCAATGCATTAATTTCAAATATGTTAAAAATTATATATTACTCAGATATTTGAATTCTGTACCAGAGACATGAAGTCGTTGCCAGACCCGTGCTGATAAATGAGAAAAAAAAAGAAAAGAAAAAGCTGAATGAAAAAAAAAGGAAGAAAGAGAGAAAGTAGGCACTTCGCCCTATTTAAAAACACGGAAAACGACATTCCCTCATAATATTGGCAGAGAAATGGAACTTCATTCGTATTTTAACACGCAATGACTTTTTCCTGTTCGCAAAATTATTCTGATATTAATGAAGAAATCTATTGTGTGAAATGGATACTTATTTCACTTTGCGTGAGGCTGCGTTATTGAACAAGACACTGACATTGTTGGCGAATTCAGTGTTAATAGCACCACGACGCGCGAAGTTGCCTTGATACAAATGTTCGTGTAGTGCAATAAAATTATTATTGTTTTGCGAGTTGAATTGTGCGAAAACCCAAAACTCGCATAATATTTGCTTGTGCATTCGCTTTTATTTTAAGGTTTCACTTGCAACCCGACAAATTTACTATCGATCTAAAAGGAATTAGAACCAGTAAAAATGGATTAAGGAAGATTGGAAATTATTATTTTTCTGGAAACATTCTTTCGAAGAACTTCCCTTTTCTTCCATACTTCATCCTTACCTCTCAATTCTCATTTGAGTAGTAATATTTTCTGTCATCACTCTTTCTAATGGAAATGAAAGTTGAACAGGAAGTACAAAAAATAATAGTAATAAAATAAACAAAACTGCTATTGAACTCACACAGAGAACATTTAGACTCAATGTTTGGTATATTAAATGATGTGGGCTAATGGAACAGTTAAGCTTTAAATATTTTTTTTTCTCGCAGTGAAAGGAAATGTGCAAGAAACAGTGAAGCTAAAAGTAAAATGCCATACCTTTGTGAACAAGCAAAATAATGGAAAATAAAATCTTACATAACTGGAAAAATTTAAGCCTGTTTTTTCCAGTTACAGTGTAATAAAAAGATAGGTCTCATAATCACTTTATCTTCCAGAAGAACTTAGAGTGAACTGCTTAGCTATTTAACATGTAGCTCAACGAATTGCTTCTTTGAGAAGAAACTTTAAATATACATTCAGTGACACTGAAAGGATCGTTAAATCTCCACACAAATAATTTATAATATGATAAATACATATACACAGACGTATTTCCGGACAAATCTGGCGAAGAGTCCGCATTATAAAGTAAACCATGTCACCGCCTCGACTAAACACTGCTGCAGGTCTGTCGAACCTCGACTTTTTTCACAGAACGAATCCGGTATGAATAGCATCACGTATGAAATACCAAGGCGATTTGGAAATGAGCCCTATCTCCAGCTCACTCTATGTGAGGTATAACGGATCATCGGAATCCAAAAGGGGCGCGATCGTACGTTGCCGTAACTATGTTAGCTGTGAGACTCATCGCCAGTCATCAGGTAGGCTGTCGCTTGGCAATGAACACCACCACGGGAGAACCATCTCATTTCTCGGCAGACGACCGCCGCTAAAACGGCGACATTAGCCATCATGCGCTGCAACGCCAGCCTTGGATCACCCTAATTTAACAAAATATTCTCCGACTACCTCAAGACGTACGCACGTTGACTCTTGCTTCACCTTCTACTGGTAGCCAAATTTTGACAACAGGCTTTGCAGTGGTGCCGACCGTGAACATCTTGGGATGAGGAAATCTTTAGCAACGAATCTGCGTTTCGTCTGGGAGCTAAATGAACCCAACACGCGTCAGCGTCATACTGCCCGATCAGCAGGTGTAACGGTTTGGGTGTTAGGTTAAGTTGCGCTAGCCGTCGTCTCTGGCGTGTACCTCAGACATACTAGTAGATCTCATTTCAGGCCCTTGTTATAGTGGTGGTAATACAGTCTTAAAGTGAATCGTCAAAAACGAATTTATTGTAGAACGTGATTAAAGAGAGCACGTTCCTGGCTTACGTTTATTTACCATGTAAATATGGATAAACGTAAGCCACCGACGCGTATTTTGATTATTTTAAGATTGCAAATAAATGTAAATAAATTAACGGAAGTCATAAATAAAAAATAAATATTAAAGGGGTACTTACCTTGAGTGGGAGCTAACGCCAAAACCTGATCGCCACTACCTGTACCGTGGAATGATCTGCTTTGACAGTGACGGAAGGCTGCAAGAGAAATTTCGGTTTCTTGATAAAGGCCCTAGCTAAGGATCATCGGGATCTCAAAAAGACTTTTCTCTTGCAATTTTTTTTAAGAAGGAAAGCATTATTAGTTGCTCCATTTTCTTCCTGCTGTCCTGCAGGATTTCGTAGTGAGGTCGCAGCATGGCATTAATTCCCTATTTGACTCCACAACGAAGCTCTCAGTCAGGACTACTGTCACATAATTGCTGACATTAATTGCTGCAAGAATATCTTATGGTGCTTCCGTCTTCATTGACTTGATCAGACTTTTACGGATTGGGCTTCTCTTGCTCTTTCTGTTGCTCAGTCACTTGTTGAGTCAGCAGCTGTATGTCTTCATTCGACAGAAGCTGAGCATGACCCTCCAGTAGGTCTATGACGTCATATGGCTCACTGTTGTCAAGCTCTTGCGCCAGCCAGCGGGCCTCATGTGTAACCTCCTACACTGCTCGATACATCTAAAGTGGTTGACGCAATCTAGATACACTCCATTCGTGCAGAGGATAGTTTCTTAGCCCGTTGCCATTTCAGGGATTTTACTCTGATCATGATGTCTTCCACTGTTGTCATTTTCCTTATCCACGAGTTTCTCTTTTTATCCTTCCTGGTTATCCCAAGTATGTATCTCTCCATGCTTCTTTCAGTTGTCTACAGTCTTTGTATGCCTTTTCTAGTTAAGGTCCATGTCTCTGCTCCATATGTAAGAACTGAAAGGACGCATTGATTAAACACATTAAAAAAAATGGCATATTGCTCTTTAAAATTGTAGTGTTTTTTCCAAAGCCTCTGCAGCCAAGTTTTATACGCCGATTAATTCCCGCATCAATGTGACCTTTGCTTGATATCTGTTATCCAAGGTAATTGTAGGTATCGGTTGCCTCAAGCTTTCCCCCAACAATCGCAAAATCTTTATTTCTTAAAAAAGCATTGTACATCACTTTTGTCTTCTGAAAGTTCATTTTCAAACCCACTTCTTTACTCTTGTCAGCAAGTTCTTGGATCATACTCTTCAGCTCTGTAGGAGTAGTTACAAAAATAATTACATCATCAGCAAAACGAAGGTGAGTTAAATAATCTCCGTTAATCTTTATTCCCTTGTTTTCCCAATTCAATGATTGAAAGACATTTTGTAATGTCGCATTGAAGAGTTTGGGAGATATGGTGTCACCTTGTCTTAACTTGCTTTCCAATTTTAATTGGAAAGCTGACAAGGTGACACCATATTTAATCCTCAAAGTACAAGGTGACACAATTTTAATCCTCAAATAGCCGAACTTTTGCTCTTGCATTTTCATAAATGTTATTAATAATGCTAATGTAAGCATCTTCAATACCGCAGGATTTCAAAGCCATTATAAATGCTGATGGTTTCACGGAATCAAAGGCCTTTTCATAATCAATAAAAGCTATGCATAATGGGAGTTCATATTCTCCCGTTCTTTCAATTATTTCTCTCAGTACGTGCATATGATCTATAGTGCTGTAGTCACTCCTGAATCCACCCTGTTCTCTCGGTTGAGCCATGTCTAATGTTACCTTCAAGCGGTGAGAAAGAACCTTTGTGGGGATTTTGTACACCACTGAAAGGAGGCTGGTGGGGCCAATTCCTGAAATACTCATTGTCACCTTTCTTATGTAGCAGGATCATTGTAGCATTGTTTCAATACTCAGGAATCTTTCCTTCATTGAGACATCTGGTGAAAACCTGGGCAAGAGAAGATTCTATTTCTGCACTTGCTTCTGGTATAATGTCTGCGGTAGTTCCATCTTCTCCTGGTGCTCTTCCCCGTTTCATGTTCTCAATTGCATGTGCAACTTCTGCCTGGAGGACAGGAGGAACGTTGGTACTGGTACCTTTCTTAATGACTGGAATAGCTGTATCATCCTTTTCCTATAGTTTTGTGTAGAAATCTTTCACTCCTGTCAAAATTTCACCTCTATGTCTTGTTACAGAACCATCTTTTTTTCTGTGCTATAATCTGTTTTCTTCCCTTATTGAGATGTCCCTTTGTTTTCTTCAGGCTCTGATTATTTTCAGTTGCTTTTTTCACTGCTTCACAACTGAATTTCCACTAAAGATATCTGCAGTGATATTTTTCTGAATTGTCCTGCATAGCTCTATATATTCATCTTTGGAAGTTGAATTTTCTTTATTTGACCTCATCATCATTTCTCTTTTTCATCAGCATTTTTGTTTTTTCTGACATTTTCTTCATATGCAACTTGTTCTTAGTACCACCTATTTCTGTTGCTGTTTCTATAAGAGCCTTGGTTAGTTTCCTGTTAACTTCAGAGATAACCACTTCTTTCGATGTTAGACCTTCTAGAGCAGAGAATCGATTTCTCAGTTCCAACTTGTAGGTATTATGATAATTTTTAAGGTTGACCATGTTAATACATTTTGTTTGATTTACGAGCTTACAACGTTCCAGTTTAGTGTTGAGGTACATCTTACATCTGACCATTCTATGGTCACTACCTGTGTTGAACTTGCTTAGAACACGGCAGTCTTCGATAGATGAGTCATAGCGCGTTACGTGAGCACAATGGGCAGAGTTAGTGATTTGACTGACGTTCAAAAAAGGAATTATCATCGGCTACCGCGCCAAGGGTCGAACAAATACACGCCGGCAGTGTGCATGTCTGTGGGATGTTTTTCTGGTATGACCTGCGACTACTGGCACCCATAGTTGGGTCCCTGAACGCCAATGGCTACCTGTCCATTACCGCTCACCACTTCATGTTGGACGTTTACCCTGTTGGTGATTTTGTCTACCAACAGGCGATGTTCCGTGACACGTCGCTAAGGAAGTGCATCACTGGTTCCAGAAACACGATCGAGATGTCTCTGTTCTCCCTTCGCTGGTGAAATCGCTCGACCTCAATCCCATAGAGCACTTATAGGACTATTTGGATCGACAACGACCACGTCATCTCCGGGACCTCCGTGCTTTGCTGCAGCCCGAAGGGGCACGTGTGTTTCGGGTAACCTTCCAGGGCCTCATTTCGTCCATACCACACCGTCTCGCCAAAAATTTCAAAACAAGTGAAAACTGGAACAGGTTGCCGTCATCAGGAAAGCATCAACCTGTGGGAGTGGCCTTTCTAGTACCAACAAAACGACACGGCAAGCCAAAATTGTCGGTTGGTCAAGCTCCCTAGGCCACAAAACCCAATTCTAATAAGCACAAAAATTCAAGAATCAAATTTATAAAACTAAAAAAAGAAATGAAAGCTTACCGGCAGAACAAAACCCGCCATGACAAAAAGTCAAACAAGACTGAACAGAGCACCCACAAGAACCCAAATATATACACTGATAAAAAAGGTGGTCACGGTTAATCAACTACCTGGTAAGCCAAAAAATGTGTGAATTGACAAGATGCAAAACTGTGTATGTAGATAAGATCTTCAGCTATTAGGGACCCACCAAATAGCACTTTATGTTACCTATACATTTAAAATTGTTAGGTCCTAGGTTAATAAAGCATGTCAATGTGTAATTTGAATCTCTTGGACACCGAATTATAGTTCAAAATTAAATGGTTAAAATGATGTCTTAAGAAATTTTTAGGAAAATTGTTAGATTGCAATTTAGGAAGAAGATCTTCCAGAGTTTTTACAAGTAAGAGCTGTGTAGAGCTAATTTTAGCTATTCTATGAAACTGAGAGATTAGTAGATTGCGATGTATACCTTTTGAAATATTGGATGACCAGTGAGTGTAGTGAATGATATTAAACTCAAAAGAGTTTCTTTTATCAAATAAACTCACCACACCTCTTCCCTCCTCGTCCAGCTGAACCTCTAAATCGAGGTAACAAACATAAGTAGACGATCTGTTGGTTTTTTCTAGGGTAAGGTCGTCAGGATACAAGTCACTGGCGCAACGCAAAGTCTGGAATGTTAATGACAATGATGTCATCAACATATCTTAGAGCAATAAAGGATGATTGGCAACATATCTATCCTAAAAAAAATATAGATAGAGATTAGCCAAACTGCTAGAAAAGCGACTGCCCATCGGGATACCACGAGTTTGGAGGTAAAGCCCATGGCCCACGGTAACGAAATTGTTATTAATACAGAAATCCAGTAGGAAATGCCAATACTGTTCTGTAGTCCCGGGCCCGAACTTCGTATGTATGCTTAGGGCTACCTGTCACAGACCCTTCAATGAAATTGAGGTGAAGAGGTTTTTAAAATCGTAAGTATCTACAGATGTGACAGTCACCGAGCCAAGTGTTTCCAAGACTCAATAATCCAAGTCGAACCCAACCTGCGAAGAGCCACGGACAAGTATCTCGTAAGCAACCCACCCGCTTTACTATTATAACAGTTGCGTCCACTAGTAATGAAACGGAAGGAAACAGGTTCCTTATGAAACTTTGGGATGGCATAAATAAAAGGAAAGTTTAAGTTGGACACATTAAGCCTTATCCTTTTATGCAGAGCGATTATTTTTTTAACAATGTCTTTATGGTTTTGAGAAACCGGAGTGTAAGTATCCGTGGTATTCATCTCCTGTATTAGCAGATCCTGATACAACTGTTTACAAAAGAAGGCAAAGTTATTACCAGCCTTATCCACTGGAGAAATAGTGAATAAGTTTAGAAGTTCATGAATTTGTGAATTAATCAAAGCAAAATTATGTGGCTGCCGGGTACAAGCACCAGAGCTCTTTAACTTGTCGAGCTCATGACAAATGTCACATAATACAGAATCCAGCCATTCGTTAAAGGCTACGAGGGGCAAACCAAACTCATAAGAAAGCTTTAGTGCGCATTGTAAAAAATTACTGCGTAGAATAGAGACACATTTATAAATTTTGAATCGAGGTGTCAACCTGTATTTAGTGCCCAGAGACATAAGTGTGCGTAGTTCTCGAGAAGGCACTGTGTCCAGGTCACCAGTAACGATATGTCCGTGGTAAGGGTTGACAAATTTACTGAATCTGTCAAGATGACAGTAACAACTGTCATCCTCATTGCCGCTTAAAGACTTTAAATCAGCAACGGTTTGCCTGTAGTTAAAAATACGGCGACCAAGAGGTTTTTCATAGCGGAAACAGGTCACCAATTTCACCTCATTTTCGAGAGGGAAAAGATCCAAACCTTTATGCAAAATTGACTTTAAGCCCATAAAATCGATGGCCTCATAACAGTAATCAATAATGCAGTACTTCCTGACACGGTGAGCTCCTGTGAATTTACTACGAAAAGTGGAAAGTCGGTACGCAAGAAGGTCACCGATCAAAATTCCAATGTGTTCAGAGCCGAAGGCATAATTTCGAAGCAGTTGGTCAAAAACCCTGATTTTTTTGTTACTTAGCTCAAAGATTTTAGAACGACAACGCTTAAAGAAATAGCCCTCAAGGCAGTCAAGCTCATGAACCAAATCACCGAAGCTCACCCCAACCGGTGAGTTCCTTCCGCTACCTCTACTACCCCTTGTTTTTCTTTGAGAAACGGCAAAAGGTTTAAATTTAAATTTGAGATAGAAACAAGTATTTTGATTCAGCTGCTTACCATTGAATAGTTCGTTAAGCCCATACGGAAAGAGAGTTTCGAATTGCAGCATGCACAGGTTCTCAAGTACTAACCTGTTTTCCAGCACGGACTCAACGAACAAAATTCTAATGGAAACATTGCTGAAATCGTGTGACTGAAAATGTTGAATCTCACAATCAGATTTCTTTTTGATGGTTCTTATGTCAGACCTATGACCGTTAATGCGAATGTGCAATGGATTACTGCTCTGAGCAACATAACCACATTGGCAGGTTTCACAAGTAATCGAATACACACAATTGACAGCTTTACAAAAATTGGGTGAATGACCTTCACCAAGATTGGAAGAATGAGCACAACAACTAGTCTTGCATCTGCCATCATTGCATTTAGAAAATTTTTAACTGAGGAATAAATTGGGGAACTGAAAATGCATAACCCTCAACAAAATTAACTTGAAATGGAGACCGTAGCTGAGAAGTAACACTGGCCTCCTCTGCCTCAGGTCCAGGCACCGGAGGCTGTAGCACACTTTTCGCTGTGACCCCCCCCCCTGCCTCAGGGTCAAGCGCGGTCCTTGATAACCCACGCGAAGACCGATGTGGTATGGTTACCTTATTAGAGCATAATAGCATTAGAAAAATAATGGTGAATATGCAACTCCGAATGCGCAAAGCAGCAATCCGAAGGAGCACATAGATAATAAATAGTACATAAATAAAACAAAAATTACTTTATACATAAATTTTGACAAAAAAAAAAAAATTAGACAAAAAAGGCTAATACCATAAGAAGCGCCGAAGGCAGCTAAACCTCGTGTAGTAGCTTATATAGAATGAAAATATTACAGAACAAAAATACAAAAATTTCAAAACAAGTAAAAACTAGAACAGGTTGCCGTCATCATGAGAGCATCAACCTGTGGGAGTGGCCTTTCTAGTACCAACAAAACGACAAGGCAAGCCAAAATTGTCGGTTGGTCATGCTCCCTAGGCCACAAAACCCAATTCTAATAAGCACAAAAATTCAAGAATCAAATTTATAAAACTAAAAAAAGAAATAAAAGTTTACCGGCAGAACAAAACCCGCCATGACAAAAAGTCAAACAAGACTGAACAGAGCACCCACAAGAACCCAAATATATACACTGATAAAAAAGTTGGTCACGGTTAATCAACTACCTGGTAAGCCAAAAAATGTGTGAATTGACAAGATGCAAAACTGTGTATGTAGATAAGATCTTCAGCTATTAGGGACCCACCAAATAGCACTTTATGTTACCTATACATTTAAAATTGTTAGGTCCTAGGTTAATAAAGCATGTCAATGTGTAATTTGAAACTCTTGGACACAGAATTATAGTTCAAAATTAAATGGTTAAAATGATGTCTTAAGAAATTTTTAAGAAAATTGTTAGATTGCAATTTAGAACGAAGAGCTTCCAGAGTTTTTACAAGTAAGAGCTGTGTACAGCAAATTTTAGCTATTCTATGAAACTGAAAGATAAGTAGATTGTGATGTATACCTTTTGAAATATTGGATGACCAGTGAGTGTAGTGAATGATATCAAACTCAAAAGAGTTTCTTTTATCAAATAAATTCACCACACCTCTTCCCTCCTCGTCCACCTGAACCTCTAAATCGAGGTAACAAACATAAGTAGACGATCTGTTGGTTTTTTTCTAGTGTAAGGTCGTCAGGATACAAGTCAGTGGCGCAACGCAAAAAGTCCGGAATGTTGATGACAATGATGTCATCAACATAACTTAGAGCAATCCCAGGTAAAGGATGATTGGCAACATATCTATCCTCAAAAAAATGTAGATGGAGATTTGCTAAACTGCTAAAAAATCTACTGCCCAGCGAGATACCACGAGTTTGGAGGTAAAGCCCATGTCCCACGGTAACGAAATTGTTATTAATACAGAAATCCAGTAGGAAATGCCAATACTGTTCTGTAGTTCCGGGCTCGAACTTCGTATGTATGTTTAGGGCTACCTGCCACAGACCCTTCAATGAAATTGAGGTGAAGAGGTTTTTAAAATCGTAAGCATCCACAGATGTGACAGTCACCGAGCCAAGTGTTTCCAAGACTCTGTTATTGCTCCCAATAATCCAAGTCGAACCCAACCTGCGAAGATATATATATGGGTGGATGAAATTCGAAAGTATGCGGGAGTGACATGGAGGAGACTGGCACAGGACAGACCGTTGTGGAGGAAACTTGGGGAGACCTTCGTCCAGCAGTGGATTGATAATGGTTGACAATGATGATGATGATGATGATGATATATATATATCTCCGAGCGACCACCCTTGTATAGCGACCAACCCCCATAACGACCGATTTTCTTAGGCACGGAATTTTAGACCGTAGACGTAATGTTAAAAAGCCCCCTATGAATGACCAAGCCAGCTTCCACAAGCGACCGGTTTTCCCTCCTTAAATGAAAAATTCGACCCGCTCAGACGCAGGGGAACAATTGCAGAGGAGACAGCTGTCTGACCTTGACGTGTACACGTGTGATCGGTGATTGCTGATTCGAGGGCGGGCATTTGAGCATTGCATTGTCGGACGAAAGAAAGAAATTCTTGTCGTTTCGGGCCAGGGGTGAATCTGGTGTTCATTCACGAATTCACGTGGATAATTTTTGCTTCTTGCAATGTCTAAAAAACGGGTGTTTTTATCTCTTGAACAGCGTGTTGAAGTCATAAAATTGCATGAAAGTGGAAAATCTGAAAGGAAGTTATTAGAATTATTTAACTGAAGTCTCAAATAAAAAAGATTATCAAGGACAATGTTACAATTTTAAAAGAATGAGAGGTCTTCAAGTTTCGTGGAGTCAAGCGGATTCGCCTCGCAATGTTTTTGGATATCAACGAAGCTGTGTTGGAGTGGTTCAAAGTCGCAAGGGCAAAGTTCGTTCCGATCAGTGGACCTTTGATTAAGCAAAAGGCGATCGAGATAGCAGATGTTCTCGGGATTGAAGGCTTTTCTGCTAGCAATGAATGGTTGAACAAATTTCGGATCCGACGTAACATCGTTTTTCGTGCAATGAGTAGTGAAGCGGCCGACGTAGATCAGCAATTGTGTTGGGGACTGGGTTACGAGACTCCCGTTACTTTTGGCCGGTTATGAAGACAAGAACATTTTCAATATGGATGTAACCGGACTTTTTTCTGTGCTCTGCCGACAAAAAGTATGATGCAAAAATTGGAAGAATCACAAGAAGGCAAAATTGCAAAACAACGCTTAACGCTTGCATTTTGTGTTAGTGCTGCAGGCGAAAAAGAGAAACCGTTGGTGATCTGGAAATACCCAAGACCAAGATGTTTTAAGAGAAAAAACATTTGCAAATATGGGTGTGATTTGGAAATCAAATTCAAAGGCGTGGATGACTCCCTATATTTGAAGAGTGGCTCATAAATTTTGATCAAAAGATCAGAAATCGAGGAAGAACTGTCCTACTCGTATTAGACAACGCCACTTCCATGCACGTGAAGCAAGTCTCAAAAGCCGCCCCGGTGGCGCAGTGGTCTAAGGCTCTGGCCTCTGATCATTCGTCCGTAAGGGGTCCGGGTTCGAATCCCGGTCAGGCATGGATGTTGTGTTTGTCTTACGGCACTGGCTCTCTCCCTTTCCTGGAACCAGTGACCCTAAATTAGGGACGGGCGACTGCTTATAGCCCATTGAGTTGCTAACGGTGGTGGTGAAACCTCCAATAAAAATAAATAAATAAATACAATCGAAAAATCTGTAGTTAGTGAGAAGTTCAAAAATTTGAGACAAACTGAACTTATATCTTTTTCAAAAAAGTTGGATTTATGTTTTCTTCTTAATAAATATTGGTCTTTTAAAATGATGTTTATACATATGTACTATTTTACTTAGATACCTCACACATTGCAATTTAACTCGCTCTCGATGTCTGAGGAAAATACAGATACTTAGTATCAACACTTCTTTCAGTGACCCCACCCCCACCAGCCAACAAGCACTCTTTTATTGGTACGGAGGGTGGTCGTTCTTGAGAAGTTTCACTGTATATCTTTCCAGAGATTACGTATGGTGCAGAGACGTGGACTTTAACTGAAAAAGACGTACAAAGGATGCAGACAACTCAAAGAAGCATGGAAAGGTGCATGCTTGGTGTAACCAGCGGGGATAAGAAGAGGAACTCGTGGATCAGAAAAATGACAAGAGTGGAAGACATCATGATCAGAATAAAATCCCTGAGATGGCAATGGGCTGGACATATTGCTAGAAGGACAGACCATCGATGGACAACCGAAATTCTAGGCTGGATTCCAAGGGACAGGAAAAGACCCAGAAGAAGACCACGTGGGAGATGGGTGGATGGAATTCGAAAGTATGCGGGAATAACATGGAGGGGACTGGCACAAGACAGACCGTTGTGGAAGAGGCTTGGAGAGACCTTCATACAGCAGTGAATGATATATATATACTGACAAGTGTCAACCCCGCCTTCTCGTGGTGCATCCTGTTCCCACTAAAGGGGCTCTGACGACCGCCAATAGCGGTATAACTATACCATCAGGATTGGAGGAAATGCTATCCCACACTCACCAACCCGCTTGGCCAGCGTGGTGAGTTATGGCCATACCCCTCCAAAATGACTCCACAACTTAAATCTTGGCCCTCAGTCTCCGGCAGCTGGAATGTACCTGGCCAAGGCAGCGGCCAGTGCGACATCAGGGCAGAGGATGCTAAGAATCCCCGGAGGACCGGACTAGGCTGCCATCTGATGCTTACCTTGGCTACGTATAATGGACGCTCCCTATCTTCTGATTTAAGGCTTCTTGAATTGGAATAGGAACTACAAAGGATCAAGTGGGACATCGTCGGGCTAAGTGAGGTAAGGAGAAAAGGAGAAGATCTCATTGAACTGAAAAGTGGGTGGACATCTCTTCTACTATCGTGGGACAGATACTGGCAGAACTAGTGGTGTTGGATTTATAATAAACAAGAAACTGAAGGATAAAGTTGTAGAAGTTGAAAATTCCTCTGACAGAGCTGCACGACTCGTTATCCAACTCTCGAGAAGATACCAGGCTCAGATTATTCAAACTTATGCACCCACCACAAGTCATCCTGAAGAAGAAATTGAAGAATTTTATGAGGAAATTCGTCATCTAAATAATAAAGGTAAGCAGCACTTGAAGATAATTATGGGAGATTTCAATGCAAAAATAGGGCAACGGCAACAGAAACCAGCGTGGAAATACTCTCGTTGAGTTTGCAGAGGCAGAAGGGTTTTTCATCTTGAACTCCTTTTTCAAGAAAAAGCCGCACAGGAAATGGACATGGAGACATCCAAATGGGACGACAAGTGAAATTGATTTTATTATGTGTAACAAAAAATTTGTCATAGAAGACTGCAGTGTGCTAAACAAGTTCAACACAGGTAGTGACCATAGATTTGTGAGATGTAAGATGCACCTCAGCACTAAACTCGAACGTGGCAAGCTCATAAGACAAACAATATGTATTGACATAACCAACCTTAACAAACACCATAATACCTTCAAGTTGGAACTGAAGAACAGATTCTCTGCTTTAGAAGGCCTAACATCGGAAGAAGTGGATATTTCTGAAGTTAACAGAAAAGTAACCAAAGCTCTTATGGAAACAGTAACAAAATTACCTGGGTCTAAGAACAAGTTGCATGTGAACAAATTATCAGGAAAAACTAAAATGTTGATGCAAAAAAGAAGAGAGATGAGGACAACTAAAGAAGATGTGACTTCCAAAGTGGAATACATAGAACTATGCAAGACAGTACGAAAAAGTATCACTGAAGACGTAAGGAAATTCAACTGTGAACTAGTGAGGAAAGCAATTGAAAACAACCAAAGCCTAAAGATAGCAAAGGGACATCTCAGTAAGGGAAGAAAACAGATTATGGCACTGAGAAAAGAAGATGGTTCTGTAACAAGAAATAGGGGCGAAATTTTGACAAGAGTGAAAGATTTCTACTCCAAATTATATGAAAGGGATGACACGTGTACTCCAGACATCATGAAAGGTACCAGAGTTCTTCCAGTCCTCCCAGCAGAAGTTGCACATACAATCAAGAACATGAAGCGGGGAAAAGCTCCAGGAGAAGATGGAATTACTGTAGACATCATACAAGAAGCAAGTGGAGAAATCGAAACAGTACTCACCCAAATTTTCACTCGATGCCTTAATGAAGGGAAGATTCCTGAGGATTGGAACAACGCTAAAATGATCCAGCTACATAAAAAAGGTGACATTGAGGATCTCGGGAACTACAGACCTATCAGCCTCCTATCAGTGGTTTATAAAATCTTCACTAAAGTTCTTTCACACCGCTTGAAGGTAACACTGGACATGGCTCAACCGAGAGAACAAGCTGGATTCAGGAGTGGCTACAGCACAATAGATCATATCCACGTATTGAAAGAACTAATTGAAAGAGCGAGGGAATATGAACTTCCATTGTGCATGGCTTTTATCGATTATGAAAAACCCTTTGATTCGGTGTAACCATCAGCAGTTACAATGGCTCTGAAATCCTGCGGTATTGAAGATGCATACATTAATATTATTAATAACATCTATGAAAATGCAAGTGCAAAGATTCGGCTGTTTGAAAATACAACACACATAAAAATAAGAAAGGGAGTGAGACAAGGTGACACCATATCTCCGAAGCTCTTTAATGCCACATTGAAAAATGTCTTTCAATCACTGAACTGGGAAAACAAAGGGATAAAGATTAATGGAGATTATCTAACCCACCTTAACAAAAAATTCGTCATAGAAGACTGCAGTGTGCTAAACAAGTTCAACACAGGCAGTGACCATAGATTGGTGAGATGTAAGATGCACCTCAACACTAAACTCGAACGTAGCAAGCTCATATGGCCAGCGTGGTGAGTTATGGCCAAACCCCTCCAAAATGACTCCACAACTTAAATCTTGGCCCTCAGTCTCCGGCAGCTGGAATGTACCTGGTCAAGGCAGCGGCCAGTGCGACATGAAGGCAGAGGGTGCTAAGAATCCCCGGAGGACCGGACTAGGCTGCCATCTGATGCTGACCTTGGCTACATATATATCATCATCATCATCATTGTCAACCATTATCAATCCACTGCTGGACGAAGGTCTCCCCAAGTTTCCTCCACAACGGTCTGTCTTGTGCCAGTCTCCTCCATGTCACTCCCGCATACTTTCGAATTTCATCCACCCATCTTCCATGTGGTCTTCTTCTGGGTCTTTTCCTGTCCCTTGGAATCCAATCTAAAATTTCGGCTGTCCATCGATGGTCTGTCCTTCTGGCAGTATGTCCAGCCCATTGCCATTTCAGGGATTTAACTCTGATCATGATGTCTTCCACTCTTGTCATTTTTCGGATCCACGTGTTCCTCTTCTTATTTCTCCTGGTTACACCAAGCATGCACCTCTCCATGCTACTTTGAGTTGTCTGCAGCCTTTGTATGTCTCTTTTAGTTAAGGTCCACGTCTCTGCACCATACGTAAGCACTGGAAGGATGCATTGATCAAACACTTTTCTTTTAAGACATAATGGCATATTGCTCTTGAAAATTATGCTGTTTCTTCCAAAAGCTCTCCAGGCAAGTTTTGTACGCCGATTAATTTCTTCACCAATGTGACCCTCACTTGATATCTGCTGTCCAAGATAAACGTACGTGTCTGTTATCTCCAGCTTTTCTCCATCAATCGATAAATCTTCATTTCTTGTAAAAGCATTGTACATCACTTTTGTCTTCTGAAAGTTCATTTTTAATCCCACTTCTTTACTCTTGTCAGCAAGTTCCTGGATCATACTCTGTAGCTCTGATGGGGTAGTTGCAAAAATGACTATGTCATCAGCAAAACGAAGGTGGGTTAGATAATCTCCATTAATCTTTATCCCTTTGTTTTCCCAGTTCAGTGATTGAAAGACATTTTCCAATGTGGCATTAAAGAGCTTCGGAGATATGGTGTCACCTTGTCTCACTCCTTTTCCAATTTTTATGTGTGTTGTATTTTCAAACAGCCGAATCTTTGCACTTGCATTTTCATAGATGTTATTAATAATATTAATGTATGCATCTTCAATACCGCAGGATTTCAGAGCCATTGCAACTGCTGATGGTTTCACCGAATCAAAGGCTTTTTCATAATCGATAAAAGCCATGCACAATGGAAGCTCATATTCCCTCGCTCTTTCAATTAGTTCTCTCAGTACGTGGATATGATCTATTGTGCTGTAGCCACTCCTGAATCCAGCTTGTTCTCTCGGTTGAGCCATGTCCAGTGTCACCTTCAAGCGGTGTGAAAGAACTTTAGTGAAGATTTTATAAACCACTGATAGGAGGCTGATAGGTCTGTAGTTCCTGAGATCCTCAATGTCACCTTTTTTATGTAGCAAGATCATTGTAGCGTTGTTCCAATCCTCAGGAATTTTCCCTTCATTAAGGCATCGAGTGAAAATTTGGGCGAGTACTGTTTCGATTTCTCCACTTGCTTCTTGTATGGTGTCTATAGTAATTCCATCTTCTCCTGGAGCTTTCCCCCGCTTCATGTTCTTGATTGCATGTGCAACTTCTGCTGGAAGGACTGGAAGAACTCTGGTACTGGTACCTTTCATGATGTCTGGAGTACATGTATCATCCCTTTCATATAATTTGGAGTAGAAATCTTTCACTCTTGTCAAAATTTCTCCTCTATTTCTTGTTACAGAACCATCTTCTTTTCTCAGTGCCATAATCTGTTTTTTTCCCTTACTGAGATGTCCCTTTGCTATCTTTAGGCTTTGGTTGTTTTCAATTGCTTTCCTTACTAGTTCACAGTTGAATTTCCTTACGTCTTCAGTGATACTTTTTCGTACTGTCTTGCATAGCTCTATATATTCCACTTTGGAAGTCACATCTTCTTTAGTTGTCCTCATCACTCTTCTTTTTTTGCATCAACATTTTGGTTTTTCCTGATAATTTGTTCACATGCAATTTGTTCTTAGACCCAGCTAATTTTGTTGCTGTTTCCATAACCATGAAAGTTATGGAGACAAGCTAAATTGTTAACTAAAGCTAGGTCATACAACTCTGCGGAGGTCATGACATATATATATATTTTTAAAACAATTTTTGGTGGGCTTATTACTTGCATCTATGGCTTTGCAGAAACCCATTTCCAACTAGGTCTTTGTGGAAGTGAGAAAATGCAGAGTTTTTGCTGGTCCTTGATAAAGCCAAGGCTCAGTATTCTCGACACTTTCTACATTCAGTTGTTTTATTTTATTTTTTATCTTTTCTCCTTTTACTCACACCGGTAGATACATAACCTTTTCTATGTTGTTCTTGGTATGAGTCAAAAATATATATATATATTTTTTTTTGCTTAGTTCTCTTCTTAATAGAATGTGAATTCTGAATTTTCATAACTGCTGCGTTGCGCGTTTTGATCTTCAGGTTATTTTGCAACTTTCGTTTTAAATTCAAAAGTTTTACCTTAGTTTTCAGCTTTGATCTATATCATCATCATCATCATTGTCAACCATTATCAATCCACTGCTGGACGAAGGTCTCCCCAAGTTTCCTCCACAACGGTCTGTCTTGTGCCAGTCTCCTCCATGTCACTCCCGCATATTTACGAATTTCATCCACCCATCTCCCATGTGGTCTTTTTCTGGGTCTTTTCCTGTCCCTTGGAATCCAATCTAAAATTTCGGCTGTCCATCTGTGGTCTGTCCTTCTGGCAGTATGTCCAGCCCATTGCCATTTCAGGGATTTAACTCTGATCATGATGTCTTCCACTCTCGTCATTTTTCGGATCCACGAGTTCCTCTTCTCATCTCTCCTGGTTATACCAAGCATGCACCTCTCCATGCTTCTTTGAGTTGTCTGCAGCCTTTGTATGTCTCTTTTAGTTAAGGTCCACGTCTCTGCACCATACGTAAGCACTGGAAGGATGCATTGATCAAACACTTTTCTTTTAAGACATAATGGCATATTGCTCTTGAAAATTATGCTGTTTCTTCCAAAAGCTCTCCAGGCAAGTTTTGTACGCCGATTAATTTCTTCATCAATGTGACCCTCACTTGATATCTGCTGTCCAAGATAAACATACGTATCTGTTATCTCCAGTTTTTCTCCATCAATCGATAAATCTTCATTTCTTGTAAAAGCATTGAACATATATATATATATATATATATATATATATATATATATATATATATATATATATATATATATATATATATATATATATATATATATATATATATATATACTTAGGATTAGAGCAGAAAACTAAGAAAAACTTAAGAATTTAAAACAAAAGTTGCAAAATAACCTGAAGATCAAAACGCGCAACGCAGCAGTTATGAAAATTCAGAATTCACATTCTATTAAGAAGAGACTGAAGCAAAAAAATTTTTGACTCATACCAAGTACAACATAGAAAAGGTTATGTATTGACCGGTGTGAATAAGAAGAGAAAAAAATAGAAAAACTGAATGTAGAAAGTGTCGAGAATACTGAGCCTTGGCTTTATCAAGGACCAGCAAAAACTCTGCATTTTCTCACTTACACAATGACCTATTGGGAAATGGGTTTCTGCAAAGTCATAGATGTAAGTAATAAGCCCACCAAAAAAAATGTTAAGTAATATATATATGTCATAACCTCCACAGAGTTGTATGACCAAGCTTTAGTTAACAATTTAGCTTGCATCCATAACTTTCCTGGCCCGACCCAAGCTCTTCATCTGTTACTAATAAACAGAAAAAAGATGATTATAGAAAACTCAAGTTGTAAGAGTGACATAATGAATCAGAAATAATGTTCAGCATTAACAAATTGCCAAGTTACCTAGTCGCCTAAGAGGGAATTTAAACCTGAATAGCAATACTAAAGTACTACAAATTCTTAAATATTGCAATAAAAAAGGAAATATTAATTTTTTCTAAAGCACAGATTCTTGAAATAAAACTGGATTATAAAAACCCCCTACTCCGCAACTTCTGACAACACAAAAACGAGAATAAAATAAAGACAATAATGAACTAAAGAAATGCTTTGCGAAGGTTATATGACAAACAATTAGTTGCAATATGTACAAAGTATTTCAGAAGTGCTTTAAGTGCATAATTAAGTAGTTATTAAGACCTTAACTGCATTGAAAACACATCGTAGACTACAAGAACAATGGAACGGCCGGCTGCTTAGCCTTAGTGCCCTAAAAAACGCGCAAAGTTACCAAGAAAAGAAAGAGTTAAAATCCGCAAAAAAGTTAATAGACTTGCTAGTGCCTAAATGCTTAAAGCAAAAAATAGAAAAAATGTTCAAGAAGTTCAAACATTGAACTTGGAAAACCTAAAACCTAAAGACAATGAAGAGAGCTCTTATGCAACTTATCTTCTTCCACTCTTGAGGAAACATGACCGACCTTTTACCCCAAACTTCCAATCACCCCTGCCACTCCCTAGTCGCTGGGGGGCAGTGTGGGTGTGGCTGAAGGCCTCCACACACTGAAAAAAATCCGACTCGCGGAGATTTTAACTAGAGAAAAATATAATAAAGATTGTGGACCTGTTTGATCAGAAAGAGCAGAATTAACTCTCCAGAATACATGAGAAATATTATGAAATACACAAGTAGTGTATTTAATAATCTTTGCATGTATTTAATCACCTTGGTGAGCTTCTGTAGACTATTCAGAATCCTATTAATTTTAATGTTAGTTTTACTATTTTTAGTATAGCTATTCTAGTAAGTGAATAACTAGTTTTCTTTTATATTTATTTTTATTTTATTTTATAAGCAGATTTTTAAGGGTTTTTTTGTGATTTTGTATATTATTTAATTTTGTATATTATTTAATTTTGTATTTTTAATATGACCTTCTTATCTATAGCACTAAGGTTCATTTTTAGTAGTTAATAGGCATCCTCTAGACCAACTTCCAAAAGGCTTTCATTGGTCAGAATCATATTATTAACTGTGTAGAAAATTAAAGCAGATCTGCCAACCTTACTCTATTATTCAGAATAATTTTTCTTAAAGTTCTTTTGATGAAAGAAGTAGGAATTTTGTTCTCTAGTAAACTGTCTAATAGTATATTAATGTGGTAATTGAAGTCCAAATTGTTGCTGCAAATTCTTGAAATTCTAAGCACCTGAGAAATTAGTACATTCTCAATTACTTTGGTTGATATGTTATTATTCCAGTGTAGATATTTAATTACTTTGAAAGGAAAATTAACTCTTTTATCATAGAGGCTAATAGATGGGTTACCTCTGTTTAGTTTAATGCTTAAGTCTAGGAACTCTAGTTCCTGATTACTGTGGTTGGTTTTACATAAGTTAAGAGAGCTAGGATAGATATAATCAAAATCACTCTCTATAACTTCTGAATTACATAACCTTTTCTATGTTGTACTTGGTATGAGTCAAAAATTTTTTTGTTTCAGTCTCTTCTTAATAGAATATATATATATATATAAAACAAAAAAAAAAAAAAAAAAAGTGCCAAAACTCACCAGTGTGGTACTTGCGGCACTGCACGTAAAGAAAAAAGCAGTTTCATTTTCATAAACACTTGTGTTGCTGTCAAGTTCTGTGTGGCCACAACAGTTGCATGTCATTGTTGTCAGCTATGATGACAATCACCATGCCGGAATGCGTATCTCTTGGGAAACTGTTTTAGGAAAACAACGGCAATGCTGCGGCTGCACTTTGGGAATTTCGCCGTTGTAAGAAATTACGCCGAGAACCATTGATTCCACAAACTCTCAGGAAAATGATCACTCGATTCGAGGAAACCGGACATCTGGCAGTTAAACCCGGTAGAGGCCGCAAACCTATCACTTCACAAGTCGTTGAAGATGTGGCCACAGCTGTTGTTGAACAGTCAATGAATAATGTTACAGGTTCCAGTAGTGTACGTGTAGTGTCACGGCAGTTGAATTTTTCTAATGGCACAACGTGGCCACCTCGTTCTCCGGAACTTAATCCTTTCGGTTTCTGGTTGTGGGGCTCTTTAAATGTGTAGTTTATCAAGGACATGTTGCAACTTTGGCAGTCTTGAAAGACAGTATCACGTTGCATGTGACAAGCATCACAGAGGATAAGTTGCGTTCGGCCGTTGAACACAGTGTTCATCGCCTTCAGGCTTTACAACTTTAGAATGAGGACCACATTCACCAGCATCCCTTGCATCGCAAAGGTCAGTATGTATAGCATGAGTGTCTTGTACAAATAAAATATTTGTTGCTTGCAGTGCCACAGTGGTTGCAAATAAACTGCTAAATATCTCCGCAGACAGCGTTGAGCAGGGGTTCTTTAATTACGATCACCCTGTATATAATTACTAATTTATTAGTTAACATGGACATCAGTATACACTGCTCAACAAAACAAGGTTTACATCATATCAAACTGTGACTGCTTGTACAGCTTTTGCCGGCTGATTCGAAGTTTGGATCTGCTGTACCACATCAAACGGACAGAATCAGCCGGCAGTCGTGGTTTGCAGTAACAGAAATGATCGAATAGCTCCCAGAGAATCTTTAATAACATGAATGGCATCGTTATCTTTCATCGTCAAGCCAACTAACGAAAAAACGCAGGCCCATTGCTGTCGGCGAAGGCCGTGTCTCTTCTTGAGTTGTACGGACTCAAGAAGAGCTGAACATCTCCTGAACAATTTGAGGAAGAAACTCTAATTTTAAGCTACGAGGCTATCGAAACTGACGAAACACCTAAGCAAATTCTGTAAATGGACAAATGACATAGTATGGCGGAAGAAAGAAACATACCAGAAATTGGTAAAAAAGTTTCAGTTCGAGTTTTTATCTGATTGCGATCAGTGATTTTTGCGCCCCTTCTCTTCCGTTGCGCCCGTGGCAGCAGCCCCGTATGCTCCGCCCTAATTACGCCTCTGACTACCTTTGATTGAAATCCACAGCGAAACAATTGTTCCCGTTTTCCACGGTGGAATAACTGGCCTTGCATGAACAGTGTTGTTTCCTGCACTGATTCTTATGTTTTCCCACCGTTGTTCACTGATAATAATTTAGCATTAGAGACGGGTAAGTTGTTCTGTCTGCAAGCACTAGCACGTGTTTCATCAGCCTCTCTTCATTTTCTCTACGTCTTTTTTACCCACTAAACATACAGATTTCCATGCCGTTTGGCAGCACGCTCAACAGGGCTTGCACTTTTACGGCCAGTCTTGGTTGTACGTTTAATCACAAGTTTGCTTCTTCACTACAAAAGAAAAGATAAATAAAAAACACAAATTTTATTATCTAATGCACTGAGCAGCAGCTTCACGACGTGATTGATTACGGTGCACTGCGCGATGAACCACAGCGTGTGAGGCATTGGGATATTCTTACTTAGCTGAGAAGACACTGGGATATTCTGATTTGGTTGAGATCCTGGGGAATGCTAGTTACCATGGTGACCTGGTCTTTCAGGCTGCGTGCTCTGCCCCAAGCCTTGAAACAATAAACTGCATAAAACTTGTGGGATGTTTCATGTAAATTCAGATACCTCGACCACTTTCCGTTTTTAGCACGTCTTTTGTAAAGAAAGATCGTGCTTATGTTACCGGTTTGTCCGTCCGTCCGTCTGTGGACATCTATTAGTCCTATTGAAAAATCCTTTGTGCCTCGTGAAGCCTGAAATGTGAGAATGATTATTCTTGCATTCCGGTTTTTTCGCGATGTACAACTTCCCCGCTAAACGGCGTAAATGCATATGATATCGAATTCGAAATACACTTTATTGCACATATTTGCTTCTAAATGTCCAATTGGAATAATGTTTTCTTCCTTTCCATGGTATTTATAACGAAGGCTATTTTAGGCGCAGTTTCTTTTTCTAGTAATGCATAGGTTTTCCGCTAGGGGACGTAAAGGTAACTTGTGTTTTCCCCGATATCTCTGTTTCCAAAAGTCCCATTTGAAAAATTCTTCCTGAATCGGAAACAACTCATATGTGAAATCTATTGCATACAATTTATTTTTTTGGTAAAGAATGGTTTGGCCACTAGGGGCGCAACTGTTTATTTCTGCGTCAGACGTATTTGCAGCAAAATTGAAAAAATTCTTTCGTGGACCGATACCGCTCACCTCGGAAAACCTTTTGAGAATACCTCCTGCTTAAATTAGCGCATAGTTTTCCCTCCAGGGTGCGTAGATGTGTATCTTATTTTTGTCGATATCTCTACTTCTGAGAGTCCGATTTGAAAAATTCTTTCTTTCTTGGAGAGTTTCTGGTGCGAAATGTTTCTCGTGTATTTTCAAGTTATGCATACATTCTTCGCTAGATGGCGTAAAGGTAAATCGCGTTTCCCACGATATTTCTGCTTTTAAAACTCCAATTTGGAAAATTGTTAATGCATCGGATACAGCTCCTGATGGGAAATGTTTAATCTGTTTTTCTCAATATCTCTGCTTCTGCATGTTCAATTAAAGAAATTCTTTCAACAGCGGATACTATTTACCTTGTGGAACACTTTAGGTTTGTATTTGAGGAGTTTTGTAGTTCATTGTTCCGTCGCTAGCTGGTGCTGTCTACTTATGTTTGCAGCTGTATCTGCTCTTCTAAAAACCCTATTGAAAATTTTTTTTTCTTGGTTCCTCATTTGCTACAATAAAGAAGTGGAGCATTATCCTCTTTAAACGATGCACAAATTTCCGCAAATTTCCGGCTAGGGAACGTAAAAGTCCGTACCTTTTTTCTTTTTTTTTTCCTTAACTCTCTAATTCAGACCTTTACGTTCCCTTCTGGGAGACGCATAGCTTTTTCCACGAAGAATTTTTTCCGCCTATTTTCAATTTTCGCGTTATGCAAAATTCTTCCGCTAGACGGCGTAGAATTATATCATGTTACATTCTAAATTTCTTCGTTTTAAGTGTTCGATTTGAAAATCAGTTTGTCTGTGCTACCTTCCTTCTGCTATGAGAAACTTTTTCTTTGCCATTCGTTAATTTTCGTAACATACTTTTTTGCCGCTGATGGAAGTAAGTAGCTGTTACTATGAAAGAAATACGGGATTACGCCATATAATACAAATTTTGAAGATGACAATCCGATTTTTGGCGTAAATGTGACAAGGATGGTAAGTCAGATAATATTTGAAAACTTGAAAATTTTCATCGTCCTGGAGCGGGACTCGAACCCGCGTCTCCCAGAAAAACGCCTAGGTATGCTAACCACTACACCACCCATACATTAGCATACCTAGGCGTTTTCTGGGAGACGCGGGTTCGAGTCCCGCTCAAGACGATGAAAATTTTCAAGTTTTCAAATATTATCTGACTTACCATCCTTGTCACATTTACGCCAAAAATCGGATTGTCATCTTCAAAATTTGTATTATATGGCGTAATCCCGTATTTCTTTCATGATTTATCTGCTTCTCCGGGCAATCACGGGATAGGATTATTAACCTCCAGATTCGCTAAACATGAATGCCGGTTGCTTCGACTAGCGAATCCTGTGATGGTTAAATTCAAATTGATCGGAAACTTGAAACTTGGTCGTTCTGGGTGGTGTAGTGGTTAGCATACCTAGGCGTTTTCTGGGAGACGCGGGTTCGAGTCCCGCTCCAGGACGATGAAAATTTTCAAGTTTTCAAATATTATCTGACTTACCATCCTTGTCACATTTACGCCAAAAATCGGATTGTCATCTTCAAAAGCTGTTACTATTTCTGGATGCTTTATCGATTGTAGAAATCCGCTTGATTTTTTTTTTCTCTAACCGTTACATTATGTCCTCAAGTTATTTTTCAGTTTTAGGATTTTTCTTGCCGTATAAATGAATAACCGTAACACATACACTGGCGGAAAGTGAAAAAGAACATCAAGAAGTAATTGTCGGACGATCATGAAATTTACATATGTTAATGGGGTCGAGTTTACGTAGGTGTGATGTTAATTTCGGGACCAACCGGTGAGCGCTTACGCCACAGCACGGCATAATATGCAAATTATCGTCGGTGGTATTTAAGTAGTACAGCGAAGTGAATGTAATCAGTCGTCGGCGTACGGACAATGTGCGAAGACCCTGAAGTAGCTGCAATGCCTGGACATGGAAGACGTGTACGATTTCAGCAGTTATCGGACTTTGAGCGAGGTCGTCTAGTCGGACTCCGCGAGGCCGGGTGGTCGTATCGTCGTATTGCGGAGCGAATTGGACGGGAAGTATCGGTGGTGGTACGATGGTGGCGTAGATGGTCCGAGGAACATTCCCACACGAGAAGACTTGGAACCGGGAGTCACAGACGGACTGATGAGCTGACCGATCGAAGCATAAGAAGAGCGGCGTTGTCAAGCAGAACATCCACTGCGACGCAAATTCGAGCTGCCGTTGCACCTGAGGTGACTGTGCGAACAATCCGCAACGGTCTACTGGATGCAGGACTACGTGCACGTGTGCCTCTGGCATGTGTACCTCTGACTCCAGCCCACCGTCAGGAACGGCTGCAGTGGTGTCGCCAACGTCTGCTCTGGAGAACGTAATGGCGATCTGTCGTGTTCAGCGATGAAAGCAGATTCTGCTTGGAAGCCTCCGATGGCCGTATGCGTGTTCGCAGATGCACAGGGGAGTGTCTCCACCCTTCTTGCATCCGCCAGCGACACACAGTGCCTACATCTGGTCTCCTATTGTGGAGAGCGATCAGCTATCACTCCCGTACACAACTAGTGTTTGTACCGGGTACGTTAAACAGCACCTCCTGCATCAACAACATCAATCAGCCCACACACGGCACGTGCAACGCAACATGCACTTCAGGGTGTGAGACAACTTCCATGGCCTGCACGTTCACCGGATTTGTCCCCCATTGAGCACGTGTGGGATTTTGTGGGACAACGACTTATCCGGTCTCCACGGCCAGCCACGACCATTCCCGATTTACGCGTCCAAGTTGAGGATGCTTGGAACTCAATACCCCAAACTTACATCCAACATCTGTACGACAGACTCCATGCCAGAATTGCACAGTGTGACGCAGTTCATGGCGGTTCAACCTCGTACTAACCATGTTACATGAAAATGTTATTTTTCAGTTTACCAGCAAATAAAGCTGTATTTTGCCATAATGTTTTGATCACGTTATCCTCTGTGTTCCGTTATGATGCTGTATAAATTTCGTTGGTATCAGACGTCTCCTTCTTGGTGTTCTTTTTTCACTTTCTGCCAGTGTATTTAGCTGCTTAACGCTACTTCGATAACAACCGATAGGGCTCCCATCATCGTACGGGTGATTGTTGCTCTATTTCGGAAAGATAAGGCAAGGGGCGTATCGCTAACATAAAGCGGAAATGTGTACGTCTTGTCGACACCCTTCTGTGACCAGCCAGGTCCTAGAAGTGATCAAGGGTGGAATGAGACGACCAAACCAGACAAGAAATTTTGGTCTTTCGGTCTTCTACAAATGCAAATCACTCTACAGGGGAACACTCTACCTGATAAATCCCTTGTGACGTACCACTGAGGTGACCACTTGTGTCAAAACGGCAAGCGTAGTTCAGTAGGGAGAGCATCCCATTCCGGAGTAGATAGACGTGTATTCGAGAAAGGTTGTACGTGAAAAACGTTCTGTTTTAATGTAAAACGTTCTGTTAGATTCTGGATGAAAGGGAACTATTAATATGCATTGTGAGACCAATTCAGTTTTGTACAAATTTTAACAGTGAGAGAATTTTGAAAATCTTATGATTGAATCTAAATGTAACCTCGCTCAAAACGGGTTTTTTTATCAAATAGTTATTTTCCTTTAAATAATTAGGTTTATATGAAAAAAAAAAAGCCACATGTTTCTTGAGGACCCAATTTCCAAATAAATCATTCTAAAATTTGAAATGTGGACATGCCACATAGCAATTTTCCTACGCAATTAGATTTTACACTTATTTGGTCACTGATCGCATACTTCGCAATGGTACCAGTACCTCATCCTTGACTAGACTCTTTCTTTAAGTCTACCTTTTATTCTGACATGTGATACACCATTTTGATTGATAAACTAGTACTGGCAAATCACTGTTTCTTTCAAGAAAGATGTAGATGAGACACGGATTTCGAAATATCTCTGCAGGAGTATCGCGTTGTCTTACTCTGTCGATATGGGTGTGGACTACCAGAGTGGATACATACTAGTGCCTCCTTCAAGATTGCAGTAAGAGGATAGAGCCTACCAATGACTCTGAGTTCCAAGCCCCCCCCCTCCCCTCTTGTTTTAAGTAAGTAACTATTTGACAGGTACGTATAAAGCTCAGACGAAGTTAACGATTATTATTCATAAGTACTTAAAATGTTCGTTCGTTCTAAAAATTCCAGACAAAAAGAATACGAGAGAGTGGGCCACTTCTTGTCCACCGGTAAATGCCCCGGTATTTCGGTAGAACAATCCGCACCTGCCAGTGGTACATGTCAGCTTTTCACAATGGCATTCACCAGGCGCGAAGCGTCGGGGTAGACTTTGAGACTAAGTCTACCCAAGAGTAAAATCCCAAAACTGATTTTGTTATTACTTATTACATTTATTTAGTTTTTCACAAATACAATGGGAAGAAATCTCTAATTAATGTAATGGTGGACAATTAATTTGCAAAATTACGTTATGTCCAATATTTCCTTTCAATCGCATTATCTCGGAATGAAAAGTGAGACTCGAAATCATGAGACTCACAGATCAACATACAAGTACAGCAGCTTCTGCGGGAAAGTTATTTTTAGCGCTCTGTGGCGGTCTGTGGAGGCGAAAAGATTAGTTTCAAACGAAGGCGGACGCTGCTGATTGGCTGCTACTTGCTCGGTGCATTGTGGGCGGGAATCTCCACTCTTGGCCACAGAGCAGAGAAAGCCAGTAATCACTGCTCACGGGTTTGTTTTTGTTATAAAGTAGAACTTACACAGCCTCTCCTTGACAAATGTCAATCCCGCCTTCTCGTGGTGCATCCTGTTCCCACTAAAGGGGCTCTGACGACCGCAAATAGCGGTATAACTATACCATCGGGATCAGAGGAAATGCTATCCCACACTCACCAACCCGCTTGGCCAGCGTGGTGAGTTATGGCCAAACACCTCCAAAATGACTCTACAACTTAAATCTTGGCCCTCAGTCTCCGGCAGCTGGAATGTACCTGGCCAAGGCAGCGGCCAGTGCGACATGAAGGCAGAGGGTGCTAAGAATCCCCGGAGGACCGGACTAGGCTGCCATTTGATGCTGACCTTGGCTACCTACAACGGACGCTCCCTATCTTCTGATTCAAGGCTTCTTGAATTGGAAGAGGAACTACAAAGGATCAAGTGGGACATCGTCGGGCTAAGTGAGGTAAGGAGAAAAGGAGAAGATCTCATTGAACTGAAAAGTGGACATCTCTTCTATTATCGTGGGACAGATACTGGCAGAACTAGTGGTGTTGGATTTATAATAAACAAGAAACTGAAGGATAAAGTTGTAGAAGTTGAAAGTTCCTCTGACAGAGCTGCACGACTCGTTATCCAACTATCGAGAAGATACCAGGCTCAGATTATTCAAACTTATGCACCCACCACAAGTCATCCTGAAGAAGAAATTGAAGAATTTTATGAGGAAATTCGTCATCTAAATAATAAAGGTAAGCAGCACTTGAAGATAATTATGGGAGATTTCAATGCAAAAATAGGGCAACGGCAGCAGAATGAAACTTCAGTAGGTAAATTCGGTCACGGCAACAGAAACCAGCGTGGAAATACTCTCGTTGAGTTTGCAGAGGCAGAAGGATTTTCATCTTGAATTCCTTTTTCAAGAAAAAGCCACACAGGAAATGGACATGGAGACATCCAATTGGGACGACAAGTGAAATTGATTTTATTATGTGTAACAAAAAATTCGTCATCGAAGACTGCAGTGTGCTGAACAAGTTCAACACAGGTAGTGACCATAGATTGGTGAGATGTAAGATGCACCTCAACACTAAACTGGAACGTGGCAAGCTCATAAGACAAACAAAATGTATTGACATAACCAACCTTAAAAAACACCATAATACTTTCAAGTTGGAACTGAAGAACAGATTCACTGCTTTAGAAGGCCTAACATCGGAAGAAGTGGATATTTCGGAAGTTAACAGAAAAGTAACCAAAGCTCTTATGGAAACAGCAACAAAATTAGCTGGGTCTAAGAACAAGTTGCATGTAAACAAATTATCAGGAAAAACCAAAATGTTGATGCAAAAAGAAGAGAGATGAGGACAACTAAAGAAGATGTGACTTCCAAAGTGGAATATATAGAGCTATGCAAGACAGCACGAAAAGTATCACTGAAGACGTAAGGAAATTCAACTGTGAGCTAGTGAGGAAAGCAATTGAAAACAACCAAAGCCTAAAGATAGCAAAGGGACATCTCAGTAAGGGAAGAAAGCAGATTATGGCTCTGAGAAAAGAAGATGGTTCTATAACAAGAAATAGAGGCGAAATTTTGACAAGAGTGAAAGATTTCTACTCCAAATTATATGAAAGGGATGATACATGTACTCCAGACATCATGAAAGGTACCAGAGTTCTTCCAGTCCTCCCAGCAGAAGTTGCTCATGCAATCAAGAACATGAAGCGGGGGAAAGCTCCAGGAGAAGATGGAATTACTATAGACATCATACAAGAAGCAAGTGGAGAAATTGAGACAGTACTCGCCCAAATTTTCACTCGATGCCTTAATGAAGGGAAGATTCCTGAGGATTGGAACACCGCTACAATGATCCTGCTACATAAAAAAGGTGACATTGAGGATCTCAGGAACTACAGACCTATCAGCCTCCTATCAGTGGTTTATAAAATCTTCACTAAAGTTCTTTCACACCGTTTGAAGGTAACACTGGACATGGCTCAACCGAGAGAACAAGCTGGATTCAGGAGTGGCTACAGCACAATAGATCATATCCACGTACTGAGAGAACTAATTGAAAGAGCGAGGGAATATGAACTTCCATTGTGCATGGCTTTTATCGATTATGAAAAAGCCTTTGATTCGGTGAAACCATCAGCAGTTACCACGGCTCTGAAATCCTGCGGTATTGAAGATGCATACATTAATATTATTAATAACATCTATGAAAATGCAAGTGCAAAGATTCGGCTGTTTGAAAATACAACACACATAAAAATTGGAAAGGGAGTGAGACAAGGTGACACCATATCTCCGAAGCTCTTTAATGCCACATTGGAAAATGTCTTTCAATCACTGAACTGGGAAAACAAAGGGATAAAGATTAATGGAGATTTTCTAACCCACCTTCGTTTTGCTGATGACGTAGTCATTTTTGCAACTACCCCATCAGAGCTGCAGAGTATGATCCAGGAACTTGCTGACAAGAGTAAAGAAGTGGGATTAAAAATGAACTTTCAGAAGACAAAAGTGATGTTCAATGCTTTTACAAGAAATGAAGACTTATCGATTGATGGAGAAAAACTGGAGATAACAGATACGTATGTTTATCTTGGATAGCAGATATCAAGTGAGGGTCACATTGATGAAGAAATTAATCGGCGTACAAAACTTGCCTGGAGAGCTTTTGGAAGAAACAGCATAATTTTCAAGAGCAATATGCCATTATGTCTTAAAAGAAAAGTGTTTGATCAATGCATCCTTCCAGTGCTTACGTATGGTGCAGAGACGTGGACCTTAACTAAAAGAGACATACAAAGGCTGCAGACAACTCAAAGAAGCATGGAGAGGTGCATGCTTGGTATAACCAGGAGAGATAAGAAGAGGAACTCGTGGATCCGAAAAATGACGAGTGGAAGACATCATGATCAGAGTTAAATCCCTGAAATGGCAATGGGCTGGACATACTGCCAGAAGGACAGACCATAGATGGACAGCCGAAATTTTAGATTGGATTCCAAGGGACAGGAAAAGACCCAGGAAAAGACCACATGGGAGATGGGTGGATGAAATTCGTAAATATGCGGGAGTGACATGGAGGAGACTGGCACAAGACAGACCGTTGTGGAGGAAACTTGGGGAGACCTTCGTCCAGCAGTGGATTGATAATGGTTGACAATGATGATGATGATGATGACTGACTAATGAGCGTGTTGTCAGTGTTGTGTGTTTAATTTTTATTTTTTAAGCGAGCAATGTGCGAACAAGTAGTTTGTGATTCTTCTGATTTAGTTAAGTATCTGCTGAAAAATCCACTGTCTACCTTAATATTTCTATTAGGGGCCAGGTGTGTGTGTTTAAACGATGTTTAGTGCTCTAAATATTTAGAAGTTTGGGTAAACGATTAACAAAATTTTCCTTGTGCATGCGTGCAATCAAATCCTGCATTTTTCGGGTTCAGAGCAGTAGTTCAAATGTTCTTAAAAGTTCTATTTTGGAAAGGTGAGGTCCATAAAGCATTACAGATGACACGTCGAGAAATCTCAAAGCTGTTTTTACCCTCCTCTTCCTCACAAAAATATTAGCATTCAGCAAGGCTTTCTTTCCTTACGGACACAGATATGGGAACAAATCATTTGCACTTAAAAAAAAAAATAACCAGCAAAAGTACTGGTTTTTTTTTGGTTTTTTTTTTTTGAATGGAATTTTGACGACCACCGTGAGCAACTCAATGGGCTATGAGCAGTCGCCCGTCTCTAATTTATGGCCACTGGCTCCAGGTAAGAGAGAAATCCAGTGCCGTAAGACAAACAACATCCATGCCTCACGAGGATTGAGCCATGACCCCTGTCAGAAACCATCGCTTATACCACTGTGACACCGGGGCGGCAAAGTACTGCTTAAAGCCCTTGTTAAATCTGCATAGTATTAGTTTGTCTAAATAAGTAAATATAAAAATATACCGAAATATATCACAATCCGTAGTAAAAAAAATACCAATCTTTGTGGGTTAAGTTTAAGTTGTATAAAATGGAAATCATTACCTTTTTTTTTTTTTCCTTTTCAGGATCGGTTTGGCAATAGTTTAATTTGCTAACAATCTGATCTGTGATTAAGTTTCGCAAGTTGTGAAAAAAGAATTGCATTTATGTAGCAGTTTTTTAAAGATACAGTACAGCAAGCAATGACAATGCAAACAATATGTTGGTACTAAAATATTCACATGAATATAATATGCATCTTTGTTAGCATGCTATCTATATATGCATTAGTTTAACTGAAAAAAAATATAAACAAAAATTGTTAGTCTCCCCAACACAGAGTACCACGCTTCGCCACTGGCATTCACACGCATCCGCAACAGAGGATCTTCTAATTGCCCATACACAGCTAACCTGATGGGTAGTGCCTCCGGACACTGTTCAATAACCTTTGCGACTCCAGCGCCGCGAATTGGGGAATTGGTAAGATTATCAATCTGTGTGTGAAACAAATTTGTGCCTTGGCACTAGTGATGAATAATTCCGTCATTGGAGTTTGTTCCTCATTCACGAAAAAAAAAAAACCATTGTGGTCCTTCAAACGAATGATTCAGTTTTCAGGTTGTCACTACGCTCACTTAGCAAATCATTCGTTGCGGGGATCCCGTGTTGAGCTTTCAAGGACACATCTCGTCAACTGTTTCCGATGAATGATTTGCCACGAACGAATGCACGATTCGGGCATACCATTCAAATAGGAGATGTTACCTGTCCTTCACGTTTGCTTCTCTTTCCATCTCTTGTGCCAGTTGTTCAAAATTCACCGTGGTGACTTTGTGCCTTCGATTTTCGTTGTAGTTCTTAAGCCACTTATGAAACACTTTACACAAGTTGAAACGCAACCGCACATTTCATATATGTTCTTGCAATTTCACATTTTCTGCTTGTACACTATTAGAATTCTGTCAAGGCGCCGAAAAGAAATTCGGTGCTTTTTATTGTGTAGGGTACTTGCCTATGAAGCTAAAACATCTTGTTGCTTTGAAGTAAAAAAATTAAAATGAAAGAAAGTAGCATTAGCATTAGTGACTACATTATTCCTGCTTTCAGCGGTGTTTAATTACATTAAAAATTGTGTAGAAAAATTTACAATCGAAAAATATTTCATCGAAATCCTCTTTTTTTTTAAAGCTCTCTCCATCCAGGTTTTGAGAATATTTGGGAGAAAAATTTTGTTGATTGAGTGCGATAAATCTTTCAACGCTCTTCTCTTTCTAGCCGAAAAATTTCCATGCCAAACTAAATTGCCATACCAACACGTTGTCGTGAGTTTGCTATACCTTCTGTATTCACTTGCGAAATTTTTCGTTCAGACTTCCGAATGTTTAGATCTTTGGTCAAAATTATTCTTAATAGTCTACGTATACCTCTTCAGTTCACCTAACTTTCGAAATGTGAAGGTTGCAATAATTTTTTCATGATCTGAGTCGTGTTTGCCACATTTGAAAAAGGTTTTGATTGAGCAATTGTTCATCTTGGATCAAACGGATATTTTATTGTCAGGTCTTTAGTCTTCAATTTCCATGTCTATAAGTTCTGCTAACTCCGGAACTCCAAAACTGTGATCACTTCTTACTTTATTCGCATTTTAATGTGTTAATTATATCAAAGCATTTTTTTCTTTTTTACGCTTCTTACTTCTTGAGACCTCTTGATACCGAAAAGTTTCTACTCTTCACATTAATGTCTGTAGCACTTTTCCTACATTTAATATTTGTTCACTGTTTTGATAATTTGTCGGGGCCATTTTTCTTTCTTTCCCAAGTGGTCAATACAGTGCTATTTAAAGTTGCTCCATATATTTCGGTATATTGCAGCGGAAAATTAGTGTCGTTACATTATTGCAAGAGCTTGAAGCATTCATAATGCTGTTACAAACAGTGTTTAAGAGGTTGCCTTGAATATTGTTTGCCGTCTTTTAATTCTTTAGGCAGTGCTGACTCATTCGTTTTAGTCTGTTAATCAAACACAAAACAATTTCTTTTAAGCGCGTCTGCTATTGTTTCTTTTTAAGGTCGAAGCCGCTGTTATGAATTTCTCCCTGAGGAAAAAGGTGTCGTACATTCTCTTCTTCTGTTTTTTTTTTTCTTTGTCGATGCTGCACAGATTAATTTAGTAGCATTAAGTAAATCACGTGGATAGCTTATTCTCTTCGTTTTCGTATCCATTCAGAGTTTTCATTTGTCTCAGAGGGCTGAATGACGGTGATATTAACACTGTTGCAAATTTTCTATTAACCGTTTTTTCTTTTCCCGGAGAAGCACATCCTTCCAAAATAAAAAATTATGCTGAAACCCGTAGCTATGAAATATGACCTCGTCCATTCTCGCTAATTCATTTTCTCTCCGTTTTTCGAAAAGATGCGTGTTTTTTTAACTGTTTGTTTGTAGTTGTTTTTTTCTTTACCAACAAGACGTACGCATACGCATTTAGCAAAAGAAGCTCAACATTTTCGTTTTTATATATTCATTTTCCTTGTGCTATGTAATAACGTTGCATTTTATGAAAAATAAATAAAGGTGACTCTTTCGTCTGAAAATCTTGCGATTTCTTCGGGGTTGTGGACGGATCTTGAGTTGCGAAATCAAATCCCTGTTTCTTTTTTGGTAATCAATAACGAAGTTGCGTTGTGTGATTTAATTTCGTCTTGAAAAAAGAAAATTTGAGTTTATTTACGTCGTTATTTAAAGAGCGCGCCGTGTGTTAATTGATTTTGGGTTTAGAGTGAGTTCCTTAGGCGCAAATTTTGATGCAGTTCCTCCATAAATTTATTTCTAAATCACTGAGGTAATAGCTACTTAAAAGAGTACTTTGTTATAATTACTGCCGACACATTTTATTTTTTTCTCCTTTCAAATTCTCTGTTAGCAAAGGCCGTAAATCATGGGGCGTAATATGCGGTGTTCTTTAGGAACGGTTTCACGCTCCGTCTGCACCGCAACCGTAGCTTTTACTGTTAGTGCTTTGCTCTGGATTTTCGGATTTATTGATAAGTTATTTACGTGACTGTCTAGTAATAAGTTAATTTCTGGGAGTCTGCTGCTTTTAATGAGAAATGTTGTCAACAAAAGCAGTGATGCATCTGTTTATTCTTTCGTTGCATTTATTCAGTGTCGGGTGATATGTGATTTACGATCCTGGTAACGCAGACGGCATCTTTCTGAACGGCTGGTTATCTTATGTTCTCTTCTCTCCCAGTTCAGCGATTTTTAAAAGTTTGGACTGGCGACCTCGCATTTTTGTGACAGATGATGGCGTGGATCGATTCTAATGTGCTGCGTTGGGTAATTTTGAACAAATGGGGGCTGTGAATTAACTTACAGACATAAAAGGTATTTGGGAGAGCCCTCTGCATCGCATACTTGCATACTTCTCTGTCAGTTCTTGGTATGAAGATTTTCCTCTTGTCTTGGCGTAGCTATAGTTTTTTCATTGCTAAATCCCCCCCCCCCACACACACACACACAACCAAAAAAAAAACAATAAGCAACCCTGGGTTTTCTGAACAACATTTGATACAAATTTGGAAGATGTGAATCCGTTTATTGGTGTAAATATGACATGGATGTTAAGTCATGTCATAATGATACTTGATATGATACTGTATTCTTTCTTTCACGGTATGCTCAACACCGGTCGTATTTCTAATGTTGCTATTTTTATCGTTTTGACCTGACACATCTATCTATCTTTGGAGATCAGGGGCTCGTCAATCTTAAATTTAAGCATTTTTCCCTGGCTCCATGCTACAGTTCCATAGTGCATTACGCTATCTTTTTTTTTTTTTTTTTTTTTTTTTTATGAATTACTTTGTATTTATTTTTTGGTCAATTGTAAAGGAGTTTTAGTGCTTGTATTATATTATACTAGATATATCTGAGGTAGTTTGAGCTCTTGTTTACTCTTGGAGTAAATAGTTAGTACTAAATGTTATTAATTTATATTGAATCTTTGTGGTATTACTGTGATTCCATGTTTTCATTCCATTGTGCTAACATTGTGTTTATATGTAATTTTAGTTTAGTACATATGACAATTTTGATGTTTGTGTTTTGTTAAATTTGATGTAGCCGGCCCCGGTGGCGCAGTGGTCTAAGGCGTTGGCCTCTGATCATTCGTCCGTAAGGGGTCCGGGTTCGAATCCCGCTCAGGCATGGATGTTGTGTTTGTCTTACGGCACTGGCTCTCTCCCTTCCCTGGAACCAGTGACCCTAAATTAGGGACGGGCGACTGCTTATAGCCCATTGAGTTGCTCACGGTGGTCGTTAAACCTCCAATCAAAAAAAAAAAAAAAATTTGATGTACTGTGTTGTGTGGCAGAATTTTCATTAAATTCAAATTCAATTCAAATATCGATGCTTGTCATATTGATACCATATACGCTGTGACAAATTTGTCCAACCATTTGGGGTAGCACGCAAATGATCCCTAAAACTTCTTGACGCAGTGCGCAAAAGACCAACGAACACCTCGGAACACTTCTCCCTAGTTCCCTTCTTGACAGCAGTGCAGTGACGTGTTACATCCCCGTGTATCTTTACAGTTACTGTCACATGATGAGCATTGTTTTCTAGAGTGTTTACTTTTTATCTCACTTCTTGAAGTTTTACCAGCGGCACTACAGAGATTCCTATCAACATCATTCTTTCTGGTGCACCTTAGAAATGTGCACCAGAAACTGAAGTAGTGAAGAACAAGTTTAATTTGCAAATTGGAAAACAAGTCATTGCTGTACAGTACTGAAATTAAATCAGGAATAGTAGTCGTGGAAAGCTGGTTTAATTTGCAAGTTGGAGTGAAGAACAAGTCATTGTCGCCCACCGCTGAAAATCCTCTCAAACAATAATCGTGAAAAGAATTTCATTTGCAGATCGAAGAACAAATTATTGTTGTGCAATGCTGTAAATGCACTAATTACAGCAGTCGTGAAAAAACAAGCTTAAGTTGCATATTGGAAAACAAGTTATTGTTGGGCAGCTGAAAATGCAGGAGAACTAACAGTTGAGAGAAACAAGATTAATTTGTAAATCGGAATAGAGAACGAATAATTGTAGTATCAGTGCTGAAAATGTTCCAGAAACAGTAGTCATGAAAAGCAAGTTTAATTGGCAGATTGGAGAACAAATCCTTTTTTATACAGTGCTGGTGTTCCGTGGATCGCGTCATGTTCTTAGTTTACGAGTAAAGTTCGTGGGTTCAGTTTTGTTTATTCTTGTACAACTAAAGTTGAGAATGAATCGCAAGCGGACCGTAGTTAGGTCGAAACATGTTGAACTTATAATTTTGCAAGTTCTTTTAATTTACGGATGATCTTTTCTGTAAGAAAATAAAAAATCATCGTTTCTAACCAGCAATATTATAATAATACCGTGTCGATGTTAAAATAGCACTTTGTCTCAATGATATACATAATCAACATAATGTATATTGTTCCATTTATCTGAATTTGTAAACTTACTCCAGCAAATTACTTCTTTTAAACATCAATCCATTAGGTCAACGGAGTATTTCCACTTGAGGAACTAACTGTATCAAAATCAGTTGAATCAGTATGCCGTATCATCAACAAATGTCTCACTTTTTGCCTTGAACATGCACAAATCAGTTTAATCATAACACATAATCAAAGAAGCTAAAAACAATGTAATTGCGTTTCTCTTCTAACATTTTGTTTTGTTTTGTAAAAAATAGCATAAAACCAATACTTAAAGCGTTTCCCTGATATTTTACATCCCTGTTCATATCATTTCCGCTTAGATTTTAATCAATAAAATGCACATGGACATTAACTTTGTTTCTCTGTAATTCTAATCGAAAGAAAAACAAAATTATTTCCTTTCAAGTTATTAAAATCAGTTTTAGTTTAGTTTTTTTATTAATCCACAAGGCTGGTACTAGAACACACTTCCTTCTGTAGTTTTAACTGAAAGAGAAACAATTTCCGGAACTTTGGTGTTTAACTCTTCATGACCACGGTTCCTTCACCCGACTTACACGTTTCAATGGCCGGTTACGTGCTTTTTGCGGACGTGCCAGTTGCGGACAAACCGAGATTCAATAGATTGGAATGGTTCGTCGTGCCAGATGCGAACAATTCGCACTGGAGATTTAAAAATTGCAGAATAATTGCTTAAGTCATTTTAATGTTCAAATTTCGAATTATGTTATAAAACTCAAAAAATGTTGCCAAACTAAAAAAAAAATCCAAATTTACTCAAAATTTGTTACAAAACTTAAAGTTTTCTGCACCTTTTTTAAGTCCTTGTTTTTTTTTCAAATTCTGAAATAATATTTCAATTCTTTCACCTATTTTCCACAAGGCTGGTAGTAGAACACAAATGCTGAAATAATATTTTCAGTTCTTTCATCAATGTTTACATATATTTTCCTCCGTTTTGTTACCGGATCTTGTAATTCTTTCATTTTCGAAAATGCCATTATTAATTTCTCTGTCCGCATCTGGCACTGTCCACAAGTGGCACGTCCGCAAAAGGCACGACACCCAGTGCTCAACCTAAAATTCAGTTCACTGAGGTCTACACGTAATCCACAGCTCTTTTCTCCGAAGTCTGTCGTAGAAATTCCTCCCTCGCGGAAAAAAAATACCTTCCATATATGAAATCTTGCAGTTTGTGCCAATTGCATCGGTCAACTTTAATTTAAATATATATATACTGCGTTCTAGATTGGAGTCCATCCAAATGTCGTGTGTTCCAGTTGTGTGAATAGGTTTCTGTACACTTATCAGACAAGGGTCATTAGGTTTCCTTCTTGTGAAGCCCTTCGCGAAAGGAGGGGCTGCACACCATGAACAGGGAGAAGAATTATGCGAAAACGACGGTTTTACTGTCTTTCTGCTCTAATCAGTTAATTAAAACTTACTGCAGTAATGAAGAAAGCATCTTTGCGGCTTTTTTCTTTATTCAGTGTATTTTCAACTTCATTGTCTTTTTAAGATTCCTTGTGACAAAAAGGGTTTGCACTCCATTATTGTAGCAGTATTGGAAGTGAATGTTGCCTGTGTGTATATGTTTTGATAATGAACTGTTGTCAAAAGATTCGTAATATTTACCGCACTTATTTATAATTGCTGCCTCAATTGCTACCATTATTTTGCAATACTTAACTCGTAGTCTTATGTGATATTTTATACATTGGAAAAAAATATTACGAATGGCAGAGTCCAGTGGCGTAACTAGAAAGGTCACATTAGGGTGGGGGGCTTAGGGGGCTTAATGAGCAAATTCCTGATCAATAGTTGCTCACGGTTCGTTCTCGTTTTTTCAAGAAATAAATAAAAATTAAACGCCTTATCTTTTACTGTAATGCGTGTGTGTGTGCGCGCGCGCCAAAATGCGAAGGTTTAGGAATATACGTGAATACGAGGATTCCATTTGAAGTCGGCGCTGTACGTATTCTTCCGCCCAATCCCTTGAAATGTTGGCAGAACACAGGTCAGGAAAGAATACCGGAACACAGAGCGACGTCTCAACGGGAGTCTCAGCGTCAGCTCGCGGTGTAACGTGAGATGGGAGTTTTAATGGGACGCCGCCTTCCGGTGCTGTTGTTTTGCATCGGTCAACTTTAATTTAAATATATATATATTTCAGTTCTTAAGCCTTATGCGGCTTTCGCAGTTGCAGAGAGTCATTCCTTCTGTTCCTGGCATATTCGTCATTTAATTTTACTCGGACTTTATGAATTCCTTTCTGATGCTGCATCGGAGATTAAATGATCTTCTAAGATGTGGTAGGAATGTTTTCTCAGCGGGCTTTTCCATTTTTGGAGCCGATTGGACTGTATTTTTTGGGGGTACGGAAGCAAGGAAAAAGAGGGGTAGTCGAGGTTGAGAGGAGTTACATTTCGCACACGAGATGCGAGGATGATGGACATAGTACATACGCACCTAACTGGGGGGGGGGAGAATAGACCAATTATATTTTAATATATAAACTTGCCGAGTACGTATTTTTAGGTGCGTTTGAGGGATGTTTTTGTTTCTAGGGACTGTAGACGTAAATGCCCGGGGTGGGATCGCACCCTAGCACTCTAGGCCTGTCCGTCCCTGGCTCCGTCTCCACTCCAGTCACGTGGCAAGGCGAACAGTTAAGGGTCTCACACGAGCTCCTGGTTGATGAGCTGATGCGTGGGGTGGTGGTGTTGGAAAAATGGAAAAGGTATGAGCATATATATAATATAAGCTCGATGGTAATGCGTAAACAACCCGACGACCACCTCGGGAGGAACGGAAGGAGGGGCAATGCAGTGCACATACTCATAGTCACTGCGGTACTACATCGTTCCCCTTCCACCCAACCCCTGCCAATGAAATGGGCAGTGGGTGGTACACGAATCACGAAAAAGAGAATACAAATAATGTAATATTGGTTTTTGCACTGCAGTTTTCTAGTAATTGGGGAAATAAATAGAACCGTTCTCTAATATCACACAACAGCGTAAATCACAATATACAAATTTTTTTATTACATTTTTTTTAATTTCTTTCACATTACAATTTTTTTTAATCTCATTTGCAATAATTTATTTTCCGTAAATTGTATTTGGGGGGGGCTTATTCAGTATTGAAGGGGCTTGAGCCCCCCAAAAAGATTTTAGTTACGCCTCTGGCAGAGTCAGATACGTTATGTATTAATGGTGTTGTAATCCCAAAACAAATTTGATCTCTAACACATATACAGTTTCTCTCTCCATCGATATTAGATGTGCTACTTATTGGCTTCAGATTTGATTTTCATTATAAAATTTGTGTAGACTTACACTAACCTTAGCCTCGGCTCCGCACTGCCCTGTTCACTCCGCAGCTTTTTTAGAATTCGTTCTGCCAACGGCCAGTTTCTTGCTGTTGACTGTGAATGTGAGCATTGTACTTTAAATAATGTTAACGGACGCTTCATCCGGTGTTATTTGTGTTTTTTTTTTCAGAAATGCGCGGAGGGGGGGTTAACGGTTTTTCTGAATTTCGAAAATTTAGTAACTTCCGTTGTTGTAAATGGTACATAAAAATGTGTTACTAGCAAAGTTTTAAAACAGACTTGAACATTCAATTCGGACTTGAACATCCAATTCGATAGCCCTTTCATTTTGCGTTCTGTCGCGCAAATTTGAACGAAATCTGCATGTTTGAGAGATATTCTTTCACGTTTAAAGAATTAAATCAGACAGTCAGAAGATAGCGCACATAATACTGGTCGTGGTCTTATCTTCCGTTTTTATGAAAAGAGTACGACTCGACTCACTCCTTGGAGTCTCTGGTAACCCCTGTGTAACGGAATTCGCTTTTAATGGAAAACGATCGTCGTCACACCCAAGCAGAATGTTCCTGAGGTGGAGAAATGTCGAAATGGAATATACGCACCGTTTTCAGAAACCAATATCTGTGGAGTAGCCAAAGTTTATAGTGTGACGCTCTCTGTTCTCGTGTTACAGTTATATACCATAGGTACTATGGTCGGCTGGTAAATTTCGGCCAGGTGTTTACTGAGTTTTTCGCTGACAGTATATATATTGCGATACATTTTTGTTTATTTATTTTTGGTAGAACCTTGAGCTGCGGTTAATTTGTGTGGACGATAAACTGGTGTTATCACGCTTTTTTCCAAAATTTAGTATTTTTAGACAGCGTATGGAAGTATGCATTGTCCAAACAACGTAAAGGTCCAGTTGGGATTCTGGAGTAAGTTATGTATGTGACATGCACATTTTGGTACGTATTTCACGTGCTGTTATTTTGTCAGTCTCTTTCTAAAATGGCGCATTCGTAATTTATCCAGAGACACTGTCTAGCAGGATATTGCAGAAACCGCTTTTCGCTGTGCGTAGTGCCCTCAGTATTTGGAGAATAATTCTAGTGACTTAATTGGCATCTACATATAAGGCACTGAGGAATAGTTTAATTCGATGCTGCGCCATTTCTTTGCCTTGACGTTCCTTCTGATAAAATTCCAGGTGCATTCAGTGTTCCAAATTAACAGAAGCTAGCGATGCGATCGTGTGGTTCGAAAACAACTTCATTTGAGGAAGAATAAAATGGCACTTGCGCAATGGTATTGCTGTCGGTGCCGCATCACGGTTTCCCCTATTTTGTGGTCCATGTATGATTCTGTGCTACTGAGAATTCCACGTATCCAAAATATCCTTGAAGCTTGACATAGAAAGTGGGAGTACATAGTTGTACGAGCTCACATTGGCGTATATACACTGGCGGAAAGTTAAAAAAGGACACCAAGAAGAAGACGTCTGATACCAACGAAATTTATACAGCATAATAACGGAATACAGAGGATAACGTGATCAAAACATTATGGCAAAATACAGCTGTATTTGCTGGTAAACTGAAAAATAACATTTCCATGTAACATGGTTAGTACGAGGTTGAACCGCCATGAACTGCGTCACACTGTGCAATTCTGGCATGGAGTCTGTCGTACAGATGTTGGTTGTAAGTTTGTGGTATTGAATTCCAAGCATCCTCAACCTGGATGCGTAAATCGGGGATGGTCGTGGCTGGCCGTGGAGACCGGATAAGTCGTTGCCCTATAAAATCCCACACGTGCTCAATGGGGGACAAATCCGGTGAACGTGCAGGCCATGGCAGTTGTCTCACACCCTGAAGTGCATGTTGCGTTGCACGTGCCGTGTGTGGGCGTGCGTTATCTTGCTGGAAAACACCACGATGGACCGACCTTACAAATGGCACAACAACGGGCTGAATGATGTTGTTGATGTAGGAGGTGCTGCTTAACGTAACCGGTACAAACACTAGTTGTGTACGGGAGTGATAGCAGATCGCTCCCCACACCAGGAGGCCGGGTGTAGGCCCTGTGTGTCGCTGGCGGATGCAAGAAGGGTGGAGACGCTCCCCAGTGCGTCTGCGAACACGCATAGGGCCATCTGAGGCTCCCAAGCAGAATCTGCTTTCATCGCTGAACACAACAGATCGCCATTGCGTTCTCCAGTGCAGACGTTGGCGACACCACTGCAGCCGTTCCTGACGGTGGGCTGGTGTCAGAGGTACACATGCCAGAGGCACACGTGCACGTAGTCCTGCATCCAGTAGACGGTTGCGGATTGTTCGCACAGTCACCTCAGGTGCAACGGCAGCTCGGATTTGCGTCGCAATGGATGCTCTGCTTGACAACGCCGCTCTTCTTATGCGTCGATCGGTCCGCTCATCAGTCCGTCTGCGACTCCCGGTTCTACGTCTTCTCGTGTGGAATGTTCCTCGGACCATCTATGCCACCATCCTACCACCACCGATACTTCCCGTCCAATTCGTTCCGCAATACGACGATACGACCTCCCAGCCTCGCGGAGTCTGACTAGACGACTTTGCTCAAAGTCCGATAACTGCTGAAATCGTACACGTCTTCCATGTCCAGGCGTTGCAGCTTCTTCATGGTCTTCGCACGTGTCCGTACGCCGACGACTGATTACATTCACTTCGCCGTACTCCTTAAATACCACCGACGATAATTTGCATATTATGCCGTGCTGTGGCGTAAGCGCTGACCGGTTGGTCCCGAAATTAACATCACACCTACGTAAACTTGACCCCACTAACATATGTAAATTTTATGATCGTCCGCCAATTCCTTCTTGGTGTTCTTTTTTCACTTTCCGCCAGTGTAGTATAATCGAATAAATGAAGAAACAGTAGCAGGTAGATTATCAAATTGAATGCGTACTTCGGAGTGAATCCTGTCCAAAACGCAAAAAGGCGACAATTGATCGAGGAACGGCAATTTTGTCGGTTGAGAATAATTGTAAAAATCTACCTGTCGTGGTTGTCTTTGTGAAATTGTTCATAGTGTTTTATTCTGAATAATAATAAAGTAAGTTAGTTTAGATTTTGTAAATTGCAATTGAAGGTTTTTCAGTAATACGATTTTTATGTATTAAATTATATAAAATAATTAATGAAATTTAATGTATCTTACGTAATTTCACAAAAAAGTACAATGCTGGTAAGTTTCATATAAGCGTAAAACTAGTGTAAATATAAAACTACCGAAAAAAAAAAAGTTTTTAAGATGCATTTGATTTTTTTTTTTTTTTTTTTTTTTTGATGTCTGCGGTTTTACAATTCCATGGTACGTTTATTTTGCGGAAATATGTTTCACTATGACAGGTTTCTTGGACGTTATTTTAAATACACCAGGACGTGAATACTCTCAAGAAACGCTTATAGCGTAGTAAATCCGTTTATTTTTGTATTGTAATATGCATAAAGATTCGCCAAGCTTTCACTCACCACTGGGAGGGCTTTTCAAGGCAATGGTAGAACTTTTCTGTCTACAAGCCATCAGATATACACATTTTATGTCTACAAGCCATCTGATATAGACATTTTATGTCTACCACTGCATTGAAAAGGCCTCCCAGTGGAGAGTGTGAAAGCTTAGCGAATCTTTATACGCATTACACCACGAAAATAAACGGATTTACTACGCTATAAGCGTTTCTTGAGGTTTCTTGGATTTATTCAAATGAATTACCAGATACTAAATTTTGCGTTCCTTTTTATTTTCAGTGGCAGCAAAGGTGAAAGGAGGAAGAAGTGTTTACAACTTGACTTGGGGCTCTAGTGTTCGCTTGGAGTGTTCAGCCCAGGGAGAGCCTCCGCCTTTGATTACGTGGTGGAGAGATGGCAAGCAAGTAAGTCATTCTATCGTACAATGTTAAGCCATACATAATGTTAACGTTGGGGCCCTGACTGCCGAAAGCCATCTCATATTTCTTGTTCGTTCAATAAAGAAACTTTATCACCTGTATTACAGTTCTTGTGTTTTTGTTCGACACCCAACACAAAGTAGCATCGAAACTGCGAGTATTTTTGAGGCAGTTAAACTTTGTTTGGACATGTAACAGAGCTGTATATAAATTTTAGTGTGTGTTGCAGTTCTGCTGTTAGTTGTTTTACCACAAAAATACTGCTTTTGACTGCTAATTGTTTAACCTCCACTAGATTGTATTCTGTCTGATGTATATTTATGTGTTTCCTTTTAACCGCAGACGTGCTATAACATTGACAGCTAATTGGACCCCAACTGTTTGTGGAGCAAAGAAATTATACTGCATTTTCGCTGTCTGAAATCAAACTACACTGAAGAGCAATTGAATTACAGATACCTGTCTAGTAACGTGTAGCACCACCTTTCGCCCTGATGACGGCGGCGATTCGTCTCGGCATGGACTCCACAAGACACCGGAACCGTTGGGAAGCCATACGGATCCACGACCCCTGAACAAGCTCCCACAATTCACGAAGATTTTATAGAGGGAGTCAGAGCTTTGAAAATCTTTCTCGGTGGCATCCCAGATGTGCTCGATGGGATTGAGGTCAGGTGACCTAGCTGGCCAAGGAAGCGAGGTCCGTCGGTGGAGTGTTCATCCGACCATTCGGATACAATTTGGCAGCAATGGCACGGTGCATTGTCTTGTTGCAGGATGAGGTCCCCAGTGGGATGTTGAAGACGCACAAACGGGAACAAATTATCGTCCACGATATCCCGGTAACGTTGACCTGTGAGGGACGATGTCACACGTACCAGGGGTCCCATTTCAGTCCACGTAAACAGTCCCCAGACGAGAATGCTACACCCACCAGCTTCAAGAGTACCCTGCTGGTAAGAAGGATCCATCGCTTCATGTGGTTCGCGCCGTACTGGTATCCTGCCATCCGCATGTACCAACGTGAATCTCTACTCATCAGTCCAGGCAACATTTTTCCACATGTCTAGGGTCCAGTGGCGATGTTCCCGCGCCCATGCTAATCTTTGCACCCTGTGATGTGCGGTCAGCAGCGGTACCCTCGTGGGAGGATGGCTTCTGTACCCCATAGCGAGGAGATGGTTCAGGGTGGTGTGGGTGCTTACACGTTTATGTGCACCAGCGTTAAATTGCCGAGTAATTTCTTGCACTGTGGCCCGTCCATCCGCTGTTACGGTGTGAGCTAGCCGACGATGAACGCGCTCATCCACACGCTGTTGTCCACGGCAATTGGCCCTTGCAGGGATGGTTTTACCGGATTCGATGTACTCACGGTGCACCCGTGACACACTGGCTCGTGAAAATCCCAGTGCCTGCATGACTTCCGAGATGGAGTGACCCATTCGTCGGGCCCCGACAATTTGCCCACGATCAAATGCGCTTAGATCCTTCGTCTTACCCATACCGCGTCCTACTCTTGCTGATTCCCGTCGCATCACTCCTTATATTGTCGGATCGCTGCATACGTCATGTCGTTTCCGTTTACAGGGCCGCCCACAGCGACACATTTGCATAACTCCAGCTGTCTCTAATTCAATTGCTCTTCAGTGTATATTACCTCCGCACTGTTTAATTACAACCACTAATACTTCATTCATTAAGTTGACTGTAGTCATTTCGCAGTCGTTTGATCATCATTTGTCATTCGTTCAGTGATATGTGTAGAACAATTTGATTTCTGGTGGATTGTTGTTCAGTGGCTATTATGTTGCGCACCCGCTTTCTGTTCTTCCCGGTTCTGCCAGCACACGATTTTTTTTTTTTTTTTTTTTTTGTACAAGCGCTACAGAATTGAACTGCAAAGGTGCAATTGCAGATGTACTGTATTTTGATAACTGCCTGTTCAGTCACAACCCTATTGCAGTTCTGTAGGTATCATATTGCAATTCAGTCTCTGTTTCTTAGCAATTAGGGTCAGCAGTATAGACTAGTTTGTAGTTACTGCTCAGCGGGAATTTTCACTGCTAGCTGTTTAGTCTCTCAAGTCATCTCCCTGTTTGAACACAGGCGCACTGGACGTTGATCTTCAGTCGACTGAAGTTCCAACTGTTCTGTGATTTGTCTCACTTCATGCCTTTTTATTTTTCATATTTATGAAACTTTATGCCCGCTTTTATCTGCTTGTTCCAAAACATCACTAATGTTCTGTTATAACTATAGGAAGCATATGTATGCCTCGAAATTTGAATGGTGACTGCTTATAGCCCATTGAGTTGCTCATGGTGGTCGTTAATCCTCCAATACAAAAACAAAACAAATTTGAATGCAAACGGTGACTAGTAGAGACTTTCGAAATGAGTTACCAAAAGTAGTCTATCGATTTACAAAAATATGAAACCTAAGCAATGCAAGAGCTGTTTCCATCTTAACCAGGCATGATTTCAAATTTCTTTGAAAGCAATTAGAAAGTGCTTCTTTATTATTTGTATGAGTTCACTCAGTATTGAAACGCGAGAACTTTACTAATATTAAATTTGAGTGTTTTTGGACTCTTTTCGCCTAATGAGTCAAAACTCTAGGGAAAATGCTGGTAACTTTCAGCGAAACATAGAAAATAGCGATGTGGATACCCATCAATAACTTGTCGAGGTCTCATAAAACTGTGTATATCGTTTATCTCACACCACAATACCAGTAACCTAAACGGTTCTGAAAAATCTACTGTAGGTGTTAAGTTTTCATTCTTTATTCAGCATTGACGAATAGTAGCAGGGCCGCCTCGGTGGCGCAGTAGTCTAAGCGATGGCCTCTGATCATTCGTCCAAAAGGGGTCCGGGTTCGAATCCCGGTGAGGCATGGATGTTGTGTTTGTCTTACGGCGCTGGCTCTCTCCCTTCCCTGGAACCAGTGACCCTAAATTAGGGACGGGCGACTGCTTATAGCCCATTGAGTTGCTCACGGTGGTCGTTAAACCTCCAATCAAAAAAAAAAAAGAATAGTAGCAGGAGGGGGGTGCCATTTCGATGAGCAGTTACAATCTCCGTTTTCTTAGATTTGCACATGACGTCACACAGGATGCACAACACGACACAGTATCATGGCACACACAACGAAGCTGCGATCTCGTTCACATGCTTAGGAAAGCATTTCGCTTCGGTAAATAGACCTGTATGGATATTTATTTCGCAATTACTGTTCCTTCATAACTCGTTACTTTTCTTCATAACTTATTATTGTCTTATATCAGTTATATCAGTGTAGCTCAATATTCCTGGATGTGCAGTAGAAAAGGCTGTTTATCCCACAACCGGAATAATAAAGGTTCAGATATTGTTTACCATTATTTTCCTGTAGATTATGATTTGGAAAAAATCCGGATAGTGAAATGTAAACGAAAAGATAATTTTAAATTAAAAAAACATGCAAGAATTTACCCTAAGCATTTTATTGTTGATAGTTATATTCGGGACTTAGATAAGAATTACTTGGATTTGTTTTGTAGAAATGAAACGTTAAATAATAAATAACACGGTCCAGCCCGCTAAGGGAACTACACTATCTACCAACAAGTAATTGGACACCCCTGCAATCGACGATATCTGTGGCCCTGATACACGTCACGGCAGCCGCCGTTAAATATCGTGAGGGAAACAACAACGCAACCAGTCGCATGCAAGATGCCACGCAGTTCGGAGCTCTCTGATTTCCAGAAAGGTGTAATCGTCGGGTATCACAGAAATGACCGATCCATACGTGACATATCCAGCGAGTTGAAGTACCCAAAAATCGACAGTGGCCTACGTGATTGGCAAGTGGAATATGAGAGGTGACTGTCGGAATGTGCCACGACCCGGCAGACCCACAAAACTGGGAGTTAGAGACCGACGGGTGCTGGCCAGATAAATTTGGAAGAACCGCACCAAATCGATGGGCCACATCCGCGAGGAGTTTCAACAGGCATCGGAGAGTGTTATTTCGATGAATACAATCCGCAAGCAAGCCCATCTGCTCGGTTATCATGGACGTGCTGCCGCCCACAAGCCTTTGATCACCAAGTCCAATAGCGCTGCTCGGCTAACGTGGTGCAAAGAACGTCGACAGTGGAAACAGGTTCTGTGGTGCGACGAATCAAGGTTTACCTTCTACCGTTCGGATGGCAGGGTCTGGGTTTGGCGTCTGCCTGGAGAACGCCTCCTGCCGGAATGTATTGTGCCAACTGTGAAGTTCGGCGGCGGTGGAATTATGCTATGGGGGTGTTTCTCCTGGTATGGCACGGGACCCTTGGTCGCAATTCCTGGTAGACTCTACGCCGAGACCTACTGCACCATTTTGGATGGCCATTCGCTTCCTACGTTGTGGCAGTTTTACGGGGTGGACCCATGTTCCTTCCAGGATGACAATGCCACCTGTCATGTTGCGAGGTCCACCATGGCTTGGTATGGTGACAATGGGGTTAATCGAATGGACTAGCCTGCGCAGAGCCCGGACCTTAACCCTATTGAGCACCTCTGGGACGAGTTGGAGCGTCGACTTAAGGGGTGCCCCTACTGTCCGAAATCGGTGAAGGAACTGACCTGTCTTCTCAAAGCCGAGTGGAAGAAAATACCGCTAGCCGTCGTACAACGCCTGGTTGAGAGTATGCCCCGGAGGGTCGCAGCTGTAATCGAAGCTCGTGGAGGCTCCACCAACTATTGAAGGTGAATAAACTTCGTTTTCCTTTGCTATCACAGGTGTCAAATTACTTGTTGGTAGATAGTGTATAGTTGATGCGCTGATAATCGAAAGGCTGGCCTTTAAATAGTTTGGGTTTTAAGAGTTTGCATTCGCACTGATATTAATTTTTTGTAAATGTAACTTCCTGCAAACTAACGAAGTGCAGCAATGTATACTATATGTTTGTTTACAGCAGTGCCATTATATTTCGTTAGTTGAAAGCGGTTAATTGATTTCGATTTCAAACTTAATTCGTGAAACAGGAAATAAGAGGTCGCTGATGGATATGTTAATTGTTGAAGTAAGAAATTACAAGTATTTGAAAACATTTTCCATCGCATTTGTTTACATTCCTTGCTAACGTATAACACGTATGAGTAACGGCTCTCACCGCTCGATGCCTTGCTTCCTCTGTGATATCATTTCGCCAGGCAATAGCATCTCGTATCAGAAATGGCTCAACTTAAAGAGATGTCTACGAACCTTGGAATAGAAGTTTTGCGTGTAAGATCAAGAACTTATATAAACATAATACGTGATCAAGAATTTTTAATACACACTAGCCTGAAGCACCGAACTCCTGAACACGACTTTACAGGGGTTGCTACAGAATAAAATTGCATCACTTGCCATACTAGATCACAGAAGCCAAAGAAAACAAAACTTCCTACTGGCACAACTCCCAGAAAAATAAAGTGAGAGCGAAAGTTTGGAATACTTCTAACAGCTTGTGTGCTATGAACATTAGACTCTTATTTGTCTCTTTAGGGATTGTAGGACACATCATAAAACGTTGATTAAAACTAACAGTCTTCCGTTTCTTTTGGAGTGCTTCGCAAAGTAGAATAAACTGTAATAGTTGTGGTTTGCGTTCGAATGAGGAGGAGGAACGGGTCTTCATAGGAAGCTGATAGAACAATCTGATAAAATGAACATAGCAGTCAGTCAAGAAACCATGCAATGTTTTTATGATTGAGTTAGACTGTGATGACTCTCTTGCTTGGAGATAGTAGTGTTAAATGTCAATTTAATGACTCATAAAAGGTAGAAGAAAAATCCGGTAACTACCATTTTACGGGGAGAAATACTTAGAGAATCAATGCATTCATGAAGCTATGTAAAATCTTAGTGGATCTAATATAGTCGATCGACTAGTATGATCAAAAGGCAGGATAAAAAAAATATTTCAGAGAAAGCAAGTGCCAAGCAGACAGCTTAAATATAAGTTATCATTGTATGTGCTCTTCTGTGATTATTTTTAAAGTATTATCGATTTTATGTGTGATTTAATCAGCAGAAGACAGAGCAACTATAAAAATTTTCCCTGTTTAATCAGACATGTATGGATTGCCGTATTGTCGACATTTGATTGGCAAAAAGTGACGCTATCGCTTGACCAGTGAGCAGGAAGGGGAAATAGTATATCACAATTGTAAAGATTTTCGTGTGCAATGCAAGATTATAAAATTCTGTTAGCCTTTTTTCCCTTAGAAATGCGTTTTTACGAAGGAAGTTTTCTGTGCTGATTATTGCAACAGGTATTGTTTAAAAGCGAGTGAAATGTGGCAGCACCGTTCGCGTTTTGGAAGCAAATGTCTGAACCTTGCTCACTGAATGAAACAGCATATTTTCTTCTATTTTTGTTATTATACTTATACCAAAACTCAACAAACAGTGCGATCAGTCTTCCTTTCATCCTAGTATAAGTGTCTTCTTATATTAGTAGAAGGCGTAGTAAACTTCTGGTGAGGTAATAAATACTGTACGATGTTTTGCGAATCCTTGCAACTATAGCGTAACGATTTTTGCTAAAAGTTATTTATAGGACTCGGCTTCAAGTTTTTCGAAGGCACGGAGTTGACTTATATGGTGCAGTACACGGTTGCCATATCTGCTGTTTTTTTCCGGCGGACATCTGATTTTTATCGCCACCTTACGATTTTACGGTTCACTTCTTTTATTTCTTGGTTGTTCGGAAGTTGTGGAAATGATTTCTTGTTGTGCGATTTTGTTAGGCATTTTGATAGAGAAAAAAAAGCTGGAATGCATACGATATTGGTTTTCAGAATTTCACCATTACCCACTATTTTGGGTAAGTTTTGTGAAATGAATATGTAGAGCAGGAAAAAAGCAGTGGATTTCCCTGTTGAAAATTAGTTTTCCAAAATTTATCATCTGGTATTTTTGATGTTTTCTAAAGTGGATACGTGAAGCATGAAATCAAGCAACGAATTTACTCGATTTCTTTTAATCGCTTTTCTTTCTTTTGAGTGTTTGATTGAAACTAACTATGATTTAGATCTTGTGGAACTGTTCTCAGAGAAATCACTTTATTCAGTACTACTATATTACAGAATCCCAACGAAATTGCTTGTAGCATGAATCCCTTGGAACTATTTATTTCGACCGGAAAATGTAATTCGCGGCAATGGGAATATGTCAGGAAACACTGTTTCCTGCGTTTGCTTTGTTACAATGCGAAACCCTTAGAAGCATTTCTTTTGACCACAAAAATCAAAGTATTTTATTATAAAATTATTTTTATTATTATTATTATTATTATTATT